>OX371223.1:299499847-300704347 GCA_947310385.1 Nephrotoma appendiculata
ATACAATCGATACGTCTAAATAAGCAGATAATTGTAACAAATAAAAATCTGATAGCCAATTAATTTGCAATGTTAACGTTATATTCATCTGTTGATATATCGAATTCAAAGCAATTACATCACACGAAGGTAATGCAGATATTCCAAAATGAATACACAGAAGTATCATACAAAAAGAACAGTCTGAATTAACGTATAGAATATTAGATGCGCCTAAAAATCCTATAGTTAACAAAAAAAGACTTAAAATTACTGAGTTATGAAGTAGAAATATAATAATTAAGAAAATAATAAATAATTTGTGAAATAATAATAATAGCATTAACCCTTTAAGGACCAAACCCGAGATATCTCGGGACATACATTATGTATTTTAAAAAAATCGGTCCTTAAGAGGTTAATAATAATGGTAGTAAGAATAATAAAAAATGTTTAAAATTAGATCGATATAAAATAAAAGAGCAAGGATTCAAACTATTGTTGTAGAACTTAAGGTGAATAAAATAACATTTGTAGGGTTTTAAAGTAATTTTACAATGAAAATGTATATGAAATGTAAGATTAACATAAAATTCCAAATGAAATCTGACATAATAAAATTTGACAGTGATCAAAAATAAAAATGAAAACATTAATAAAAACAAATGTAACACTAATTTAAGTTGAAAAACTATAGTATAACTGTTAATAATAAATTGTGATAAATTGTGAAAAGTAAAATGAAATGTAACTGTGGTGATTAAAAACAAGTGTGGTGAATAAAAAGAAGAAAATGTAGTTAAACTTAAAAAATTGTAGGCTTAAACTAGTAATATAATTATGCGAGACTAGAAAATGTAAGTTAACAGATCTTAATAAATAATATAGAGTTATACTTATTTGTGCTTCATAATTAATTTCAGGAATCCTGGGCCTGCTCACTGTTCTGGAGTGATGTTTCGAATTTACGGATATCGGCTTTTGACTGGATCCTGTAGATGGTAGCGCCTTCTGATTTACGGATGAGTATGTTGCCCTCAGAAATCCACAGGTATTTATACTTTGATAACTTTTTGAGTTTAAGTGCTTCGCGAAATAATGAGTGACGTAAAGATGTGAGATGGTCGCGAAAATATAGCTGAATATTTTGTTCCGATTTAAATCCAATTTCGTTAGCATATAGTGTAGGTTTTAAACGCTTTTTCTGTTGAATCGCCTTAGTTTTGGAAGCTTGATCTTTAAATTTCATGATTAGTTTGACACCACCAAATTTACTTTTATGTGTATTCTGTCTATTAAATTTATTGGACGACATGTATTCGCAAATCGATATATTGAATACTATAGTTCCTGGCATTCTATGTGATTCAATTTCTCCTCAGCTACAGCCTTTGGATCTCTCGAATTGTCCGGAAGACCAGCAACAATCAGATTGTAATTCAATTCACGTTGCTGAAAACCATCACTTGTAAACTCCAGTTCGCAGATACGGATGTCTTGTTTTTTATAGGCGTTTTCAAGACAATCATATTTGTTGGTTAAAATTTCATTCTCCTTGGTTAACTTCTCAATTGAAATTTTTACGTCATCCAGTACTTTGCAGCAGAAACTTACTGAAGCTTCAAGTGTGTCTAACTGGTTTTTCATCGCTTGCAGGATAATAACCACATCGCTTAAAGATGGAGTATCGTTATTAAGTAAATTTGGTTTGTGACTGCCATCGCCAATTTCATCTAAGATGGAACTGTTGGATTTACTGCGATAATCAGGGCACAGCCATGAAGTAGAACCACGATTAAGCTCTCTAAACACCTCGTCAGATATGCCGGCACATTTAATATGGAATAAACTCGCACAAACTCCACACTTAACACCAGAGTGTCGATTTTGTACCAAAAATGACAGCGCGAGGTGAGCAAACCGGAAAAACATAGTAGTGGTTATTTTATTAATATTGGTTTGCTTGAGCGCATGCGTGTTTTTTTGTTTATATATTTTTTGTAATTGATGTGTTTCATATTGTTTAAATATTTGAAAATGAAAAATCATATCACATAGCAAACAATCGGTTCCACTGCTCAAAAGCAAGCGAACAGAAGAGGTGAGGTATACGTCATCATCATAAATATTCAACCGGTTCAACCGGAACTTTTTATTTTGCTACTTGCCTTTGAAAAATTGACGAACAAAATGCACAGACACATGCGAGAAAAAATACAATACAAATATAAAATTGTATATTATACAGTTTATATGTACACAAAATTATTGGTCACCTCGCCTGCTCGAGCTCTAATTTTTGGTACAAAATCGACACTCAGGAAACCGTGCTTTGGATATTCCCTTGAGACACTTCTCACAATTAGAACTCATGTTGAATTCGCGCCAAGAAATACGTCAACAAAAATAAACTTAAATTTGCTATTAATGATTAAATTTGTTATTAATTATTATTATTGTAGTTTAAACGTTTTCTTTTAGAATAAATAATATTAATTAAACTAATCACTTAAATTTTATGTTTTCTTTTTATATATGAATTTAATTTTAATTTATTTAATTTTGAATATTATGACACTGAACGATGTTGTTAGTCAGAAAGACAGGAAGATCTGCTCTTATCAGTCGTTTAAATCGCGGCTGTTTTAGAATATCACGGGCCAATTCATTGTGGCCCCGGGTTTTAATACCAAGGCCATCGTGTATGTTAGTATTTCGGATATACCATGGAGCATTAGCAATACATCGGAGTATATTCGCTTGAGTTCGTTGCAGGAGTTCTCTATTTAATGCACTGGTGAATCCCCATAACTGAATACCATATGTCCATATTGGCTTGACTAACGCTTTGTATAGTAAGACCTTATTGTCTAATGATAACTTGGATTTTCTTCCTATCAGTCAATACATTTGAAAAATGTTATTTTTATTCAGTTGCGCTTTGCTACAATATGCTCATAAGTCTAGGTATTTCACTTTGGTTTGTTGAGGAATATATACACGGCCCTGGCGTAACTACAAATGTTTGGCCCTCCCGCAAAACTTAATGTAGGCCCCAAGACTATCCTCACTCCACTTTGCATATCTTTCCCTTGACAGTAATAAAAAATGTTGCTCAACGAAAATATTGTTTTTTTTAATACTAGCTTAAGTACCTGGCTTAGCCCGGGTTATACAAAAATTATTTGTTGGCCATGAAAGAAGCAAGGACTTTTCAAATTCATGCCCACAAACTTTAGGGATTACCCGTGAGCTTTGTTGGTACTTATGGCAAATGAGAGTCTAACTGAGAACTGGACTCATTTGAAGCTGTTTCTGTATCAATGGTATGCGAGGTATGAATACGTCTTCGGCAAACGACTTTCGACACGAAGCCGTGTTCCATTTCATAGTTTTGGCGGGTCCAGATTCCGCAGAAGCATTACTGATGATCCTTTCTTCAATTTCCAGATATGAGAAGGCAATATACAAAAAATATTGCAACATATAAAATATTTGTTAAAACACTCCCATGGTTATTCTCGGTTGCCAAAATGTATTCGTGCAAAATTTGTAAGCACTCGCTATAGTGGATCAAAAATTTGCATATACATATATGTAAATTCCTTCTTACAAGTGAGCATAAGGAAGGAGTAACATTTTTCATCACCAAGCCCCCTAATTTTTTCTGTTCTACTAAAACGTAATCGTTCAAATTTTAGGAGTAATCGCTCGAGGTTATCAAAAGTTGTCATGTATTGTAAATTTCTCCTTACAGGTGAGCATGCTGAAGGAGTAACATTTTTTGATTAATAATCCCGCTATGTTTTTTCTCGACTACTAAAAAGTATTCGTTCAAAATTTGAGAGCAATTTCTCAAGTTCATCAAAAGTTATCTAATATTGTAAATTCCTCCTTACAGGTCAGCATAGGGAAGGTGTAATATTTTTTAATCATTAACCTCCTAATTTGGGAGGAACTGCTCGAGTGGATCAAAAGTTTTCATAAATTGTAAATTCCTGCTTACAGGTGAGCATGGAGAAAGTGTAAAATTTTTTGATCACTAAACCCCCTATGTTTTTTCTCAGCTGCTAAAAAGTTTTCGTGTAAAATTTGGGAGCAATCGGTCCAGTGGATCAAAGTTTTCATATATTGTAATTCCTCTTTACAGGTGAGCATAAGGAGGGGTAATGTTTTTTGATCACTAACCCCCTATGTTTTTTCTTGGCTGCTGAAAAGTATTCTTACAAAATTTGGGAGTAATCGCTCTAGTGGATCAAAAGTTTTTGTGGAACAAACATAGCTACATACATACTTTTCTTCATTATATATTATATTCATTTTATAAGAATAATAAAAAAAATAATAAAAATACAAATATAAATATGTACTAGAATGTTAGATTTTTTGCTCTTGACTTCGTATTGACAAAATCCCTAATTAAAGTTTTAGTTTCTATTTCGCCCGCCGCACAACGACATCTAAGACTTTCAAAAAAACATTAATGGAGGGTATGGAACAATTTTCATGACAAGAACAAGACCACGAGACCCGCGTTCCGGCGGGCCCCCCCAACGTTGCGGGCCCCCCTGCAGAGCGGCGTTTGCGCCCTTGTAGTTACGCAACTGATACACGGTTTAATTGTACTGGTGAGCAGGAGTGTTTGTTCAGCGTGAATGTGACATGTGTTGATTTTTTTTAGTTTACTTTTATTCACCAGATCTTGAGCCAATCCTCAATTTTGCTCAGAAGATTTTGCACTTCTCTCGAGGCTGTTTGCGGGTTTTTGTGTGATACCAGGATGGCTGTATCATCAGCAAATGTTGACATTATTACATTGTCGGTAACAGGTAAGTCTGCGGTGTACAACAAATATCAAATAGGTCCCAGAACGCTTCATTGTGGGACCCCTGCGCTTACATCATTTAGGGAAGTTGTTGCACCATTTTGTTGGACCATGTATTGCCGTTGGAGGAGATAGTTTTCCAGAACTGAACGAATATTCTTCGGCAAGAGCGCTCTAAGTTTGTATATTATTCCATCGTGCCAACCTTTGTCAAATGTTTGCAATATATCTATGAAGAAAGCAGAACAGTACCTCAAAAGGTCTATCTGATTGAATTTACAATTCTATGCACTTGCTCTATGGTGCCATGTTGGTTTCGGAACCAAAGTTGATGGTCTGGAATGATTTGCCTTCCTTCTAATTCTGGTTTCAGTTTTGGTATTAACATTTTTTCAAACTGCTTTGAGATTGTGGGCATGCTTATTTCACGATAAGACGAGATTCGAGTTTCGTTTTTTCCAGGCTTATATATATCATTGTTATCAGGGATATCTTCCACGTTTGAGGAATATGACTAGTTCACATGATCGCATTAAAAATGTAGGTTATTAATTTTATGCATTTGTCTGGTGTTTGTTTGTATCATTTTTCCAGTATTAAGGTCAAATCCTCGCGCCTTTTTCGGGCTAATGCAAGTTTTGATTGTGTTCTTAACTTTCTTCCATTCAAACTTTATAGGTTTAAAAGATGAATCATCATCCATCTGGTGAGGCAGCACGATATTATTACTTTCTTCGAGTGGTGAAAACAACGGCTTTAGATGTGTAGCGAAAGCATTGGCTTTTTCTTCATTGCTTCTCGCCCAATATCTAGTTTGTAGTCCAATCGATGGATTCGACTTTGTAGGCCTAGAGTTCACTTAAATAATTCTGGACACATTGGTTTTCTTCTTCCTGCAGTGCAAATTTCAGGGTTTTGATAGCTCGATTTAATTTGCTTTTCAACAATGGTGATTTTGTTTATTACCATTGCCGTCGAATTTTCCGCTTTTCCTGAATTAGTGACGGAATTGTTGATGATTGGTGAAGCCTTTTCAGCTACTGATATGTCCAGTGCCTCGTTTAGCTTTTCTGCAGCCACATCAATATCTGCTGGTGTTTTTTAGCGGAATATCAAGATGACAATTTTGTTCGACTAGTCTGCTATATTGATTCCAATCAGTTCGTTTGTTTGTCAGACGTTTTGGTATTTCTGATTTTAAGACAACAGTACTTATTATTACTATTATCGGTGAATGATCATACTACAGATCATAGCCATCGGTGGACTTAACATACACTACCGCTCAAAAGTGTTTAGGCACCCCTTTTTTATGTATTATTGATACAGTATTATGTTTACGAAGCAACATTTGAATACAATGAAATACTTATCTGAAACGCAATTTCAATATATAACCACCAATGATATAGGGTTAATTTTACAGCCCTCTACCTGCACTTGGTTGGATTGTCGTAAACTGTTATTAGTGACAATTATTAAAATGCCTTCAAGGAAAGAACCAAGTACTGGAACACGTGCGCTTATAATAGCTTACCATACAGCTGGCATAAGTAATTGACAGATTGCCAAAAAAATGGAATTAGACCACGCTACGGTCGATTGTAATGTTAAAAAATATCGGGAACGTGACATTTTTTTTTAATAAAAGACGTAGTGGAAAACAAAGAGCGACAACATCTGTAGATGATCATAGAATAGTGATTACTAGCAAGACGAGTAGACACAAAACAGCCCCCGGAAATAACCGCAGAATTAAATGTTGGTCACCCTAAACTAGTTAGTGATTCTACGGTTAATCGTCTTCTATAGGAATCCGGACTCCATGGCCGTGTTGCTATTAAAAACCCATTACTAGTAAACAAAATAAGCAAAAGCAACTTAAATGAGCTTGTGAACATCAACATTGGACGATAGAAGATTGGAACAAGGTTTTATGGATGGATGAGTTCAAATTTGAAATTTCGGTACCCGAAGACTAAAATTCGTGAGAAGATCTTTTTGTGAACGTGCCAGTGTTTTGCCGCTTCCGTAAAGCATGGAGGTTTTTCAGTGATGATTTGGGACTATTTTGCTGGTACTAGTGTAGGTGATGTTGTGAAAGAAGAAGGGTACCGACAAATTTTGGAGAACCACTCAATACCTTCAGGAATTCGACTTTTGAGTCAAAATTTTATCTTTCAACAAGATAATGATCCAAAACATTCATCTAAATTATGTAAAAGCTATCTTTGCCATTGAGAGGATGAAGGCACAATTAAAATTATGGAATGGCCTTCTCAGAGCATTGACTCAATAGGGTTCAACTATTGAGTTACTGTAGGATGAATTGGACTGGGAAGTAAAGCAATCAGCTCCAAGATCAGCTACTTTTATGTGGAACAAACTTCAATCAATTTGGAACTCAATAACGCCAGAAACTCTGGCAAAACTTATTGCAAGAATGCCTCGACTGTGCGCTGCGATTGTTCAATCAAGGGGTGGTCACATAAATGAAAGTAAAATTTAAATTGAGCGTTTTATTTTTGACATTTATTTAGTATATTGCCATTAATATGTGTTTATGTACCTAAAAAATAAATATTTTCATATGTTTACTGAGTTTTTATATGATTTATGCTGTTCTTGACAGTGCCTAAACATTTTTGAGCGGTAGTGTACGTACGCGCAATGCCTTTGGTTACGCAGAAATATATTAGGTCAAGTACTTTCTTTTTATCCGTGGGCCAGTAAGTAGGATGACCGGTAGATAAAAAATCCAGGATCTGTTCCTCTATAGCTTTATAAAGTTGTTTGCCTTTAGGCGTTGTTAGTTTTGAACCTGATTGAGTATGTTTGGCGTTGTAATCACCCCTCGCGAGAAATTTATTATCCAGCTGACCAAAATAATCAATTGCTGCAATTTTTGTATAGCACGCTTTGAAGGGCAGTACACTGCTGATATCACATAGCTTCCAGACCATTCCTGCAGACAGATACTCGTGATTGGATATGATCTTTCTCATATTTCATAAGTTCATAATGTTTTAGTCCTCTCTTAATCAATACAGCAGTGCCACCGTGTGGTTTGCCATGCGGATGCTTAGTGTCATAAATAGAGTACCCATTAATTTTGAAGTAGGTCTTTTTAGAGAAGCGTGTTTCAGGTATTAACATTATTTCAATATTGTGCTCAATGAGAAATGATTCAACCTCCACTCTACGCTAGCCGTTTACATTCCATATTGCTATTTTGAGGAGAGTCAGTTTTGATTTTTAACAACTATCTGCACCAGCGTGCTCATATTGTGCATCATTAGATCCATAGTTCTTCCCATCATCACCATGAAGCTTTGCATCATACCAGATAGCTTGTTTAAAGCTGATGAGATGTTTCCTTTCTCAACTTTTGGAACCATAGATTACACAAACATCGCTCAAACTGCAATAACCTTTAGTGTGGCCATATTTTTGGCACTTAGCTCACTGTATCGGTTCAGTTATTTTTCTGGTTTCTTCGACAGTAATTCTTCTATGTAGAAGATAATTTAGATCATATATTTCATGCTTAACTTTGTTTTTTTTTATTATCTGGTTCTCATTCCAGACGGAATATTGGCTGTGACCTTTTCCCTATTTATAATATTAGTTATAGATTTAACACGGAAGTTTTTTTCAGCGAGAGCAGCTTGTATCTCGTTTGAGTCAACGAAGCTCTCAATTCCTTTTAACATCACAACCAACTCTTTTTGGCTCTTTAGTTGATAAGTATAGTAGTGTTTTCTCACATCATCAAAATGATTTATCAAGGCCTTGTATGTCTCAATATTTGACGGCTGAATTTTGGTTTCTTTTATATTTCCTCGTTTAAGCCCGGAAATATAAAAGTTACCATCCGTTAAAGTGTCGGTGGTTCTTGCTAAATCTCTATTTGATTCTTCCTTCATACAGATTGGTGGCGGTTTCTCAGTTTTTGTTGGGTTATTTTTTGGTACAGCATCTTCAACATATTCATCTGCGTTTATTAAAGAAGAAAACCGGTTGCCATGAGCCAATTCAGCCGTGGGCTAGCTTAGTGAATTTATTCACGCTCGTATTGGCCGCTGATCTAGGACTCCTCTTTTGTTTGGGATGCACAGTAGAATACCTGTCTACACCTGTTTGCACTAAACTGTGACCTCCATCACTGTTTATTTTATTATCATTTTTTGTCGATGCACTTTGCGAGTTTATATTATCGTCATTTGACGACGTTGCACTGTGGCATAGTTATTTTAGGTGGTGAATGGGACACAGGCATCATTGAATCACATTTTGCTACATCAGTAATAAATACAATTATAACACAGTTTGAGTAAGATCGCCGTTTTATTGGAACACACAGAAATAAATAAATTGCACAACAAGGTAATAAAAAAACACGTCAGTACGCGCCAACGAATACGATGTATGGTCCTAATCTGAAAATTGAAGGATCAATTGTGGCCTCCATGAAGCTGACACCTCATCTAACCGGTGTGATAAACAACAAAACTTTACAATTTGCGCGGAAGTGCTTATTTTAACAGTATAATTCAACAAAAAGTTGAACAGATTTGATTGAAAATCGCAATAAAATATTTGAAAAAAAAAAAAAAACTCATTCAATTTTTTGTGTTGGAACCGCTTTGCAGTTTGTTATACGGGGCCGTCCCAGATATTTCCACACGATTTTGTTATATACATTAAGCAGAATAACTAAGAGGCTTTCAAAATACATCGATAAGATTTAGAACTAAGGAGAGGTACTACTAATTAACAAGCTTTCAGTGGGAAATCTTAACTCATAAACTTTTTTGTGTTGGAACCATTTAGCAGACCGATTCTAGAGATTTCCATTCGGTTTCATTATATATATTAAATAGCCTAGCTATTGGGCCCTAAATCTCATCTCATTATTTTTTTGTTGGAATCATTGTGTAGTTTGGTATACGGGGCCGATCCTAGAGATTTCCACGCGGTTTCAATGTTTACTTTAAATAGCCTAGCTACTATGCCTTCAAAATATTATTGTAAGATTTAGAGCTGTGAGATGCACCATGAATTAACAAGCTTTCGGTTCCAAAACTGCTCCAACACAAAAAATTAAATAAGTAAGATTTCCCATTGAAAGCTTATTAATTCATAATGCACCTCACCATTTATTTATTTACAAAAATTATAATCGCCAAGATAAAATCCCAAACGATTATTTACAATATAATATTAAAAATTTTAGGAAATTCAATCTCAAACCGATTGCACAAAATCACAAAATTTACATAGATCTGTGTTTTACATAAAATTACGAAAATCTCATTAAAACAAAGATTAAGTCACTTCAATCATAGAAATTTTAAAGATATGTTTCAGTCTATTTTTGAAACAAGCTTTAGAATTCAAAAATATCACAGAAATTGTTAAATCTCGCTGCCATAAAATTAATTGATTCGTGTACTGAGTAATTGAAACGATGAAAATCCGGTTCCAATAAAGATCTTGTTCTAAGTTGTCTATAAAAGGACAATCAATCCTTGCGTCCAAAACATCAGCCACAAAGATCTCGCATTGTAACTAGGCATGTTAAGATGGTTATCCAAATAAGTTAGTCATCTGCCCATGTTAGAAAGATTAAATTTAAAAAAGTTCTACCGAGTTAATTTTCTTTGAATTTTTTCTATTTGTTCAATATGTAACACATCATCTGAAAAGTTCCCGGTCTAACAAAGAAAACACAATTTTTTTGGAAGCGATACAATCAATCCAACGTCTCTCTAATATTTCGATGAGTTTTTTGTAAATGGTTTATCTTGGTATTCACTAATTGCCACATACCGCATAAACAGCTCCAAACAGCACACGAAATCATCGACGCGTGAATCATCATATATGACCAACATGTTTCATTGATATCTTTACAATATCAGATATCTCTCGCAACTTCACTTTACGATCTTTCAAAACAATTTGATCTATTGCAGAACAAGTTGATTTTCCTGGTGCAGAATACGTATAACACTTATGAAGCCTTTTTACGCTATTTGCCGTAGGCACTTGGCGAAACACACTTAAACTTAATAAACACATTTTTATTAATCACTTGTTTTTTGTTCCGTGTATTTTGTTGACATTCCGTTACATTCAAAACATTTGACATTGCCAGTTTTTTCACTTCTATTCCAATTAATACTTTGTCCCAAATAAATGAAGTTAGTTTTTGAGACTTGTAAAAGCTAAAGCGTAAAACTCTAACGGGTATTTATCCACCGGATAGTCCAACGCGGCAAAATTGGCGTCGTTTAGAGTATATAGGAAAAACGAGTAAACGGATTAGCAACATCGTGTCCAATTATACCAATATTAGTTTTGCGTTTTATAATAATAACACAATAAAGAAAATGATTTTTAACAATAAACCTAGAGTTGATCGCCTTTCCAAGTCTGGTGTTTATAGGATCAATTGCAATACGCGCAGAGATATTAGAGATTCAATCCGGATCGAATCAACTTAGAGTTAACTTTGGATTGAAACCGAGTTATCTTTTTTAGCGTATATATTGGCGACTTATGTTTGGATCGAATCGAAACCGAGTTGAGATAAACGTCAAAAAAATTATTCTAAAACATATTTCTAAATTTATTTAAATTCAAATAAAAATTAAAATACTTAAATACCAATTATACATTCGCAAATAATCGTAAATCAAATAAAAATGGCGTTATTTTATTATTAATATTTTTATAAAAAATTGTTGTTATTGTTGTTTTTCGACTCGATTCCGTATATATTGGTGTTTTTAAGGATTGAGTTAACTCGATTCTACAAATTTGGTTGATCGAATCGAGTTAACGCGAAGTTGACTCGATCCCGTATAAATTGAAATTTCGATCCGGGTTCAATCCGGATTGAATTCTTAATATATACGTAGTAAATGATTGTAGTTTCTCCTATATTGGTCAGACTGGGCGCAATTTTGGAGTTAGAGCTAAAGAACATTTATCTGGTTGCAATCAATCAACTTTCCATAACTATTTAACTTCAGAAAATCACACAGCTAGCTTGAACAATTTAGACATATTACATATACAACCCAAAGGCAGACGTTTAGATACCTTAGAATCTACGAAATTCGAAAATCAATATTTCTTAACCAAAATATCCTTAACGAACAGAGAGAAATCCGGTTCTCACCAATTACAGACCACGCCCTTTTTTATTCTCACGTACGCAATAATATACCTTGAATTTTGTTACTCAGCCGTTGACTCATCGCCTACCTGTGCGATCCGTAGATTAATTTTTATTGGTTATTTTTTGTCCCTCCTTCTTTTATTTTTTTTTTTTTTTTTTTGCTTATTTCTACTATAACAAAATTTTTATTTATACAAATCAGTAGATACTCCTGATGATGACCTAACAAGTCGAAATCGATCGAGTGATTTTTTAAACTTTTTGAAAATATTCAAAATAAATTTGCGAAACAAAAAACAAGTGATTAATAAAAATGTGTTTATTAAGTACTTATGAAGCCACTGCTTAGCTTGAACGGTATTTTTCCCCATCAAAAAACAGTGTTTAATCTACACACGAAATTCTTTTTTCTCCATTGTTTTGAAATTAACAAAGGTAGCTTAGTAACTTGTAAACTTAATGATCGAAATGTTATGAAATTTTAACAGGTATCATTTGAAGGTTGGTAGAATTTCAAAATCATATGGGTTTTAAATTTGTGGCACCATCTATGTGTCAGACCGGTAACTTTTCACGCGATGTAATACCAAAGTAAGAATGATAATTTTCTTGTATTAAAATGGCATTAGGCATATAATTGGGTACTGGTTGTATAATTGCTAACGCAGTACGAGACAACGATATATTTTGGATTGTTTGCCTTTCCTTGTTACGCAATATTGAAAACAGATCATACTGTCGGGTTATTGTCACATTGTGTTGTTTTGTTATTGTTTTCTTCATTCAAAAGTTTTCGGTTACTATAGTCGAGCAAAAAAAAAGTACGAACGTTTTTTCTTGTTTTTATATTGTGTAACAAGGAAAGGCAAACAATCCAAAATATATCGTTGTCTCGTACTGCGTTAGCAATTATACAACCAGTACCCAATTATATGCCTAATGCCATTTTAATACAAGAAAATTATCATTTTTACGTACTTATTCTATGGTAATACATAATAAGGAGCCACACGATTATTCGCGATTTCCAACAAAGTAGCTGACATCTGATAAACAAAACGTGAATCGCAGTTTACTATGATGCAAGGGGAATCAAACAAAACTGTCATAACAATATATTTGACAATTCTCGTCCCCCTTGTAGACGTAGAAACCAACGCTATCCGTAAAAATCGCCAATAACATATTCTAAATTTGGCCGAACCATTGACGAATTTAAGATTTGAAGTATTCCTTTCTTTAAAATCGTTAGAGAGACACTGCATAAAACCCAATAAAGATAACGATTTTATTATTTTAACAATATCCGTAATAAAACTGAGTGTGGGGTCAAACGGTACTCCTAAGTCTCTGATTTGTGTAACCCTTACAATCATAATTTATCCGAGTATTTTTCCTTGAAAAAGACAAAACAGATCTTCTTAATATTTAAGTTTAATGGTTTCTGCTCTCTCTCTCTCTCTCTCTGGCATTATATCCCATCAATTGGTTTGGCCGCCTCAAATGAGGTTTCATAATCATATTTTCATTTCGAATAATGAGTGATTAATTCATTGATCCTAAACCAGCCGTGAAAATTTTTCCTTGACACCACCGGGAATCGAACCCGGAACCTCCGACTGCTGGAGCAAGCATGCTAATCACTTTGCCACCACGGCATTGTTTCTGCTACCCTACAAAATGTTCTACTACCCTACAAATGTAGGTCAGATTGTAATTTAGTAGCATCCAAAGGGTTAACAATGCGATAGAGAAGTTTGAGATCATCTGCATATATAAATAATATTGGACCAAGGTGTGAGCGCTGCAGAACACCGGAAAGAACGTTTATTTGATTTGATTTGATACGATTTAACTTTAACCCACCCAATTAACGAATTTTTCAGAAAGTCCAAACATCTTGAGTTTATATATGATACTTTGGTGTTGGACTGAAACGCTTTTGCGAGATCCTCAAAGCCGAGATCAAGTTCACTATGGGATTCAAACGAATCAACAATTTCACGTTGAAATTCAGTAAGATTGGTTGTTGTAAATTTACCTTTAAAAAACCGTGCTGAGATGTTGCTGCTATTCTTCAAGAAATATCTTAAAATGTATCTTGTCAATATTGCGTCAAAGAGCTTAGGGATTGGAGAAAAATCAACAGATGGAGATCGTTCAAATAATAATTTCAAGGGATATCATAGTTGATATTTTAACAATTTCAAAATATACGAAGGAATTCTGTCACAACCACACACCACAACCATTTTTGAAAGAGTTCAATACATTAATTTTAGATTCGCACACATATGGAACATCAAATTGAACGGAACAATTAAAATTTAAGTTAGATTTAAAGTTAGAACAGTCAGCAAACTTGTACTCTGTAAAAAAGTTCCTAAAATAATCTAAAATTTAGATTAGATCACGTTCATCATCAGGAACCCAAACAATTTTTGATGGGTTAAAATTTCCGGTTACGATAGAATCAACCTCACCTTATCAAATTTACACATTAGATTGTACTAGAATAAATTTTCAAAATAGTTCGCGGTAGTATGTAGAT
Organism: Nephrotoma appendiculata; assembly: GCA_947310385.1. Taxonomy (NCBI): domain Eukaryota; kingdom Metazoa; phylum Arthropoda; class Insecta; order Diptera; family Tipulidae; genus Nephrotoma; species Nephrotoma appendiculata. The sequence continues at coordinate 299,514,392 of OX371223.1, forward strand.
GGTAACGATTATAGTAGTTTGACAGAATATGTTAAGTTATACAGCTACACATTTTAATGAAGGTAGAGTTACCAACGCCTGGCTAGAAATGTTTTTATCAACTGCAATTAACACGCCTCCTCTTCGGTTATGATGTTTTTGAACTATTATAAGAAGACCGGTCACAACGGTGAACAACAAAATTAGAGGGAAAAACTTGGCACTATTAATGGATTCATGGAACTTACACGGCTTCTCCACCTGCTATCTGAATGCTATTGCAATCTACTTTCTCTTTCTATCAAAATTTGCCAAGATGGAGTCTGGTGTGGTAAACTTGCTATAATTTGACGTTTAGAAATCATTCTTAAAAAATATTTATATAATTTTATTAATATAATTTTTTAAAATTTATTTGGTTATTTATTTTTTATTTATTGAAATGTGTATGTATCACCAGTATGAAAGCGAAAAAATTTAATAGACGCAATATTGAAATTGAATATTGATATATCGCCCTATTGAAACGTCAAAATATGCATGCTATATACATGCTATCAAGTTCTGCCGACATAGCATGTATTCATAGCATACAGATAGCATATAAATATTATTGCGTGTCTCCACTTGCCATTTGATCGAAATTTTCTAGCATAACTAGATAGTAATAGCAGGTGGAGAGTCCATGTTAGTTTCCGTAATTGCATAAATATCATATTTAGGCTGCGGGCCAATAGTCGGGCAAATCGTTTACTAAGGTAAAAATCAAATTTAGAACAGATTTGTCGATCAGTTTGCCATAGTTTTTGAAAAATAAATGAATTTACCGAAAAATTTACTTAAACTTGACTTTTACTCGACTATTGGCCCGCAGCCTTATACTTATAATTATAAAAACAAGATTACTTTTATGACATTCCTCCAAAATTTTGATAAAATATAGTCAGATTTTTATCATGAGATGCTGAAGTGAACTTGGTATTTTGCACTTGGCACGAGCCTGATACTCTTTAAGGAGAATATTTTGTGGCCGATGCATCAACGGCGATTTTATACGAAATGTAATCTTCGACAAAACGATCACTAGGTTTTGATTAAATTCTGTGACAGTTGGAACTCGATTATTGAAATTTTCGATTAACAAAATTTTTAAACTGATCATCAGTTGTAGACGTTGATATTCTGAATCCAAATAACCATTTTTCTGGAGTTACGTAGATAAAGTTGTGCAGAGTTGCATTTGAATTTTGGATTAGAAACTTGTGAATCTATAGATAGAAACTTAAGAGAGATTATCGATGTCCAACAAAAATTTTCTTTTCTGATAGTGATCCCAGTTGCGGCGAGTACCGTAATCTCTTATTTTCCGCTGGCATATTTTATTTCATTTCTGAATTGTAGAGGGCAGTAATTTTCATAAAAATTTCTTGAGATTTAGAGGTATAAATTAACTCTAACCAATAGCCCGTAATATAATTTTTAATTGATATAATTGAAGCATTTACTGCTTTTTCCATCGCGATTAACGTTTCCCGAAAAAAAGTTAATACAAAAAATTAATTAATTCTAGGTGCACTGCATCCTTCCACTGTCTTATACAGCATCCCTTGATTACTGCCAACAACAACAGTTTTTCTTTCGGTGAATCTAACTGTTGATTAAACAATGGGCGAAGGTTGAAGCTTCCAATGTAGTATACTAACAAAAGATTTTCATTTCGGTTGTACTAGTTTATTTTCGTGACTTTGGGCTTCCCAAATGCGCCTCAATCGTCTAACGAATAATACATGAAGCATTAATAGATGTTAAGATGACATTTTAATTGCATTCTAAGACACTGCAGAACTTACCAAACTGATATGAACATGGCTAAGTGTGAACATGCCATAGAAAAGAACTTTAATATCCAATACCGTTTCGAAAAATAGATTTCATCTTTTCTAAGCAAAGTCCAACCCATTAAAAACTATACTAAACCTGAGTTCGTAAAGGAGCTAATACTTTCCTGAGAATGAAAAAATTATTATCAGAAATGTATACCGAGAGCAATAAATCCACAATTGGTTATTTAATCAATGATCATCCGATCAACGATCTGGAGCAACCAAGCCTCTTAAAAATGTAAAGATGAACATCCCACTGCTAGGATAATCGCTTTTCAAGAACCTCTTATTATACCAGATTTCACAGTAGGTGCAGCATTTCATGAAAACGTCAATGGCAACGCAAATTCGTTCATATATTTTTAGATGTCCAATATTTCTGACATATGCTAGTATGGAGAATAACTCTTAATTTATAAGGAGCAACGAAAATGGTTCAATATATGAACGAAATTCGACACGCTACAAGAAATGGAGGACGAATTAACTGTAATAGGCGAAGGTGTAAATTCAACCTCGTTAATTTTTATTTCAAAAATTTGTATTTTAAAAATATTGAGAAAAAGATTAACTGTTATGATTTACCATGTTACCACAGGCTGGAAATTCTGCCTCCTCATCTTCAAATCGTATGTCTGCGTTTTGTTGTGGAGATAATCGCCGTACATATGTTTGAAATTCTTCACTGACGTATTCCACCCTTACGACCCTATGAACGTTGTTATTTATCATGTATACTAGAGAGTATTAACGAGGCCCAAGCAATTTGTTATGTAAAGAAAGCTCAAAGTTTTAGCACGACGAGCCAGAACATCTTTCTACACATAATATTCAACTTATTTTTTTATATTAATATGCTTCACCATATTAACTTGACATCGACGCCGATTTACAGAAGATATATCAACAAATTAGGATTATTAAAACGGCCGCATTTGTTAACGCGTGTTATGGTGATGTGACCCGACTAATGATGTGTGCCTGACGCCGATTTTTTTGTCTAAATTTCCGACTAACTAAATTGATCGTTAGTTCACCCAGATATTGTTAAATGTCTCTAATATTTATAAACCAAAATATACTCGATATTTAGTTTTAAGCTGCAAACTTAGTTCCGATTTATCAATTACCGATTAGAAATGTTTCGTAGAATGTTAAATTTAAGTTTATATAGCAAATTTTAATTAAACATCTGATGCGGTTTGTTTTGTGCCATCTTTGAATGATTGGTATGAACTAACCATCAATTTAGTTAGTTGGAATTTTAGACAAATAAAATCGTTTCTCTATGTAAACTAATAAAGTTTGAGTTTGTATGTAGAATCATAATAGAAGGAACTGTATCAGACTCCTTTTAAATAACATCTGGTGTTCAACAGGGAGATACACTCGCGCTTGTGCTGTTCAATTTGGCACTTGAGTACGTAGTGATGAAAAGCACCATTGAAACTTCACGCTGTATATTCAATAAATCAGGCCAAATTTTTGGATATGCAGATTATATCGTACTTCTTGGCCGAAGACCTAGCGATATCAAGGACAGTTTCATACCGCTCGATAGCTGCGCAATAAAACATGGTTTGATGGTGAACAGTAGAAAATTCAAATTTTTAGAAACACCCAGGAACATCTCCATGACAAATCTTGGAATGGGCGACCATAATTTTGATAACGTTGAATACTGACCTAGGGTTAGCTAAAATATCGTTGAGTGATATGTAGGAAGAAATAAAAGCCCGAATCGCTGCCGGACAACGAATTTTCAATACCCAATCAAAATTATTTCGATCTAAACATATATCGCAGTCGGGCAAGCGGTTTGTTTGTTTTATATTTCTTATTTTTGCTGGCATTATTTGGCAATTTTATTCTGTCCGTAGTCTAAAAATCTCTGGTGAAATAGTTTTATAACTGTTGTTAATAAGCGATTGAGCTCGGAAAACGGCAAAATCATTCACGTATAATTGAAAATAACACACAAACACAACTACATGATACAAAAATTTCTCCTGATGAATATTGCAATGCATTCAGATGAGAATCATTGGTAAAACAAAATTTAGATCAGGTTTTATATATAAAAATTTGAACTGATCCGGATGAATGGATGTCATGAAACACGGCAAGTGATGTATTTTACTTTCGATTTTTAAACAAATAAAGTCCCAACAAAATGTTGTTTTCATTTGCAATATCTCGCTCGCTTTAGAGTCCTCGTGCGCTGAACACCTCTTGGTTTTCATAGAATGTATAGTCCAAGGTTACTTTACCCATTAGATTAATTCTTTCCTTACTTAAGATTAAAATATCAAGTGTAAATATGCATCACGTGCAACAAACACTTTGCATACCTGCGCCGATAATAAGTACATCACATAACTAGTACATCAAATAATCAATAACAATCGATAAAAAAAAGTTAATTACTACCGCATGTTTAATTTTGATTTTGAGAATTATTTCTCGTCCAAACAAACGTCAGGCACGTCGCATCGCTGTCACACGGCAATAAAACAACATTATGTGGCGGCGCGGCGTCATAAAATGCTTATTGAGCAGAGCGATTCAAGTGTTTTCTATTTAATTGTAATGGAATTACTGTTAGTTTGATAAGATAACGATTTTTTTATTTTAATTTTATATTATTGGTTACGTTATATGTGTTGGCCTCTATAAATAAATACTTTAATGCTAATACTAAAATATACGTGTTATTATGTTATTGCAATCCAATGAAAAACGCTTTCAAATTCAACTTAGAAATATTACAAATAACTAGTAGCCGTACAACGAAACCGCCGTAAGCTGATTATTCCCTATCACAATTGCAACAAAAATTTAATACGTATTTAGTACATTCATATTTTTTTCCTTAATACTTTTACTTCTACTACTATTTCTAAATCTGTATTGTAACATGAGTTGTTCTGGAGCGTATATTTCATACTATGTCCAGTTTTGACAATTTTTTGAATAGACTTGACTGTCTCAAAATTTGCCATCTAAATGTACGATCTATCCCTAGTAGCATTACTGTATCCCTAGCATTACTGAAACCTGGCTTAAATCACACCATACAAATAAGGCTTTTAAAATAGATGGCTATAAGTTATTAAGACAAGATCGAGCAGGTAGAGGTGGGAGAGGTGTTGCGTTGTTTATAAGATGTGACTTATCAAGACATGCTAAAATTATAGTTATATCCAAAGGGTCGCATTTTAACCTGGATCACTTGGTAATTGAATGTACTCTAAATTCTGTTAGGTTGGCTGTAGGTATAGGATATATGCACCATAGAGGCTTGCCACTTGAAAATTTCGAGGATGTACTTGTAATATTTATGGGGGACTTCAAAGTTAATCTCCTCAATGAGAATGACTCTAGAAATTTTAAACGATTGTTGTCGCACTTTAATTTGTCTACCTCACAGTTTAAGCCTACCAGAATTCATAACAATGGTGGCTCACTAATTGACTTAATTCTATCTAGTCCATCTATACAACCATGTGATATATTTCAATCAATTGGTGTTGCTGACCACGAATTAATTGGTGCTAATTTCAATATCAAAATTATTCGTAAGTCTGTGTATATCACTTTTCGTAGTTTTAAGAACCTTCAATGTGATATCCTTCAATAAGACATCGATCGTCTTGACACTTCTGCAATCTATAATTCCAATAACATTAATACTAAGGTATTACTAATGAATCGCGAAATCATTGCTCTTACCGATAAACATACTCCATTCAATGCTAAGCGAATCGATAATACCAAGCCCCAATGGTTAATAAGAAACATTTTAAATGTCATACAACTTCGTGACTTATCGTACAGAGTCTGGAAATCATCACGGTTACCCGAAAATAAGAACATATTAAAATATTATGATAAAAAAGTTAAAGAAATGATTAAGGCATCCAGGAAGCGTTTCATTCAATATAAGCTTGATTTAGGTCGCGGTTCTAAGGAAATTTGGAGATATCTCAGAGATGAAGGTATCAGATGCTGTATTCCAGCAATTTTACCATTGCTGGTCCATGTTTTCAATGCTGTGTTAAATGCGCAGACTTTCCCTGACTGTTGGAAAATTAGCAAGGTAATAGCCATTCCTAAAAAAACAGATCCAATATTGCCAGTTGATATGCGCCCTATATCTTTATTGTCGTCTCTATCCAAGGCCTTTGAATGAATTATGGCTGACCAAATGCATTCGCACTTATTGCTAACTCAGACCTTGTCTGAATACCAATCGGGGTTACGTAAATTACATATAGCACAACTTCCCTACTGGTCCATGTTACTGATTTCATTCGATCTTGTATAGACAGAAATAATAATACCATTCTTGTACTTTTAGATTTCTCCAAGGCCTTTAATTCTATTAATTTTAACCTACTGCGGATTAAGTTAGAAACCCAATTTGGCCTATCAACTGAATCCATTAATTTAATTTTGTCATATCTCAATGGAAGATCCCAGTATGTTATAACCTCGGAAGGTCAGTCGACGCTTTTACCTTTAACATTTCCTAATCTTAACCGCTATCTTGAATCTCGCTAGGATTAACAATTGGGCAATTAACAATACTCTTATCATTAATGTATCGAAGTCACAAGCAATTATTTTTAGTAAAAAAAATCGATTATAATTTATTTCCACCTATAATAATCAACGGTATGATTCTACCTTACGAATATTCTGTTAAAAATCTAGGAATTATTATGTCCAACGATCTTAGCTGAGACAAACATATTGATCTTATATGCCAAAAAATGTATAACATCTTACGTACCAAGCGGCTGGGTACTCCACTAAATACTAAATTGTTGCTTATACGATCGCTAATTATGAGTCATCTACTATTTATATTTCGGCATTATCTACTCAAATTTAAATAGTTATCTATTGAGAAAAGTTACTAAATTATACAATGGGTGTCTTCGATATATCTTTGATTTACGCCGGTATGATCATATTTCACCTTTCAAAAATGAAATTTTTGGAATGCCATTAAATAAGTTCTTTGAGTTTAGATTAGTCTTATTCATTTTCAAAAATATTACTTTTAGACTATCTTCAAAATACATTAGAAATGGTTTTAAATTTGCCCTCTCTAAGAGAACTAAAGTTCTTATCATTACCACTCATAATTCATCGTACATGAATGATGCACTTTCCGTACGGGGGGGGGGGGGGGGGGGGGCGTTCTTTGGAATGGTCTACTAAGAGAAGTTAAGTCTATAATACTTTTAAAAAGCAGTACACGGAACACATTATGTTGCAATAACCTAATAAAATATCTCTTATTCCATTTTATAGTTTATAGTTTATTGTTATTTTGCTTTATTGTTGTTATTATTATTATTATTACTATTATTTTATCTGTTATATTTTATTTTAGTATATTTATAAATTTTTATATTGTATTTGTATTCTATGTTTATATGACCATTATTTTGTACTACCATCAAACTTGGTTCTTGCAACCTTGTAGGTGCGTAAGTTTGATTTATGATAAATAATACAAGAGAAATCGTCCGATTGAATCGGTTGACTTCGGAAAATCAAAATAACAAAATGAGAAACGCAATGATCTCTCAAAGGGACTAAACCAAACTAGAAATCTTTATCGTTAAATCCTATTTTGGATGAGCTGATGTCCGTTCAGCGGGGCGTGCAAAATTCAGACCATCCCACAACAGTATAAATCTTATAATTTTGGAGAAAAAAGCCTTATTACTTACAAGCTCATAACATGCTACAAGGTGGAAAATAAAGGACTTTAGAACGTTAAAGAAATAAATACTCGGTCGTCGACAGAAGGCGTGCAGTACGCATTCAGAAATCCGCGACTTGCTTTCGCCATAACAACACAACAGAAAGTAACTCATACGCAATCTCCCAGAGTCCGGAGTTATACAAAGGCATTTAAAGAATATATAGCATTATCTGCTGATAGCAAAACTCTCGACATAGATATTGTATAGTAAACAGCTTTAAAAGTAATACATCCAGCTTACTGGTAACATGGTAATACCACAGTTTAAAACTCTTTTTCTGACGCGCTTTGTGGTTTTTTTTATTATACCACGATATGAACTGGATGCCTCTTAACATCTGTTGCATTCTAGTTTAAATTGGAATAACTAACAGTTCTTTTTTGACATATAAAATACGGAAAGTACAGTAGAATCGTGCAATAATTTGTGTATTACCATTTTTAATTTTGTGCCGAGATTTTTATTGTTATTAATTGGAATATGGCTGGTAAGTAATTATATTGTATCGTGTTTTGATATCAATTAAAATATTTTAATGTTACGAAAAAAAAATATGTATTTGGCCACAGAAGAGAAGAAAATGGATGGTAATTTTTTGTAACAACTCTAGAGAACCAAAGCGCAATGATATAAAATATGACAAATTATATAAATTACGCCCATTTCTTCATAAACTATCTGAAACATTTTCATTATATTATAAGCCATATAAATTTGTGTCGATCGACGAATCAATGATTAAATATAAGGGTAGAGCTATTATCAAACATGCCAGAAAAGCGCATAAAATAGGGATATAAAGTTTACGGTACAAATGAAGACCTAAATTGTCCAGTTTTAGTAAATGATTATATAAACCATATGGAATATGTAGACAGAGCTGATATGTTAAAAAATATCTATATATATACACTAGATTTTTTTGGCATTCTGTTCATGTTACAATTGTAAATTCCTATATAATTTACAAAGCTTGTCTGCAGGAAGAAGCAATAGATTTAAAAACTTTCCAACTGGCAATTACTACTCGTCTAATCGGCAATGGTTCAGATATTCGGATGAGACGACAAAAACTGCACCAAAGAAGAAAAAAATTGTGTGAGTGAAGAAAAAACCAGAGGATCTTGAACTATAGTAGTGGAATTAAAATGTATGAGGTAAGTAATGGAGTTCGTCGGCGATCAATCCCTCATGCACTACGCTCGGAAATGTAATGCACGAAGGTCGATCAATAAGTACCCGTGTTAGAAATGAAGACGCAAGTTTTTTTTCTTTTATTTTGAAACGTAATTTCCTTTTAGGTCGATACACTTTTCCTAACGTTTCTGCCATTTATTTAACCCCACCAAACAATACAATTTCTCAAACTCTTTAAAATACGCTTCTTTCTCGGCGATAACCTCTCCGTTAGATCTGAATTATTTTCCTCCAAAATCGCTAGGTCGAGCAAGTACGGTGGGTGTGGCAGTAATTCGTAGCGCAGTTCATGCAATTTGGCCACGACAATCTCGGATGAATGAGTGGCTGGAATCTACCTTATCATTTAAAATATTAATTGCCGTTCCGTACGAGTTCTTCGATAACAACCTCTGCTGGGCGGCCATAATCAAAAACAGATGTACGACCACGTTTAAATTCGTTGACCCAATATCTCACGGTTGTCATAAATAGTGAAGGATACCGAATTAACCATAAACAGCATCCATCTTCTCTTTTATTACTTATCATGTTTTTCCATCCAAAAATAAAATCCGATTGTTCTTTTTCAATTTTATTGAGAAACCCGAAACACTAGTGATACAACTGATTACCAAATAAAAACTAGCCTGTGAACTTCACTGAAATTTACACCCTATTCTTTCTAGTCGCATCACTTCTTCAAGTGCTGTGACTACTCATCTTCTTAGTTACTAGATCATTAAATCGAAACTTACAAAATAATTGTTCAATAAAGTCGTTCTGGCTGTTTTTTAAACCTTAGTATGCTACTTTATAAATATTACCTTGCGACTGCGATCACTTCAAATGACAATTTCCATCATTTGAAATTTTGACGTGACAAAAAAAAATTCAAACTAATACACCCATGACCCAACTAAGATTTAAAAAATTTTCATTAAGAGTTTTCCACAAAATTATTTAGTAAGTTTTGATTTTAAAATCTAGTAACCAGGAATATCCATAGTTACGTAGCCTGAAGTGATACGTCTAAGGGAATTGAGTATTTAGTATGGTGTCGTTTGACAGATGACAGTACTCGATGGTAATGTCATCTTACCTCAGCAACGTCACCTGTTTTCGAACACGGTTACATATTCATCGATCCTCGTTCGATGGTGTTTCGGCTCACCATACTAATCGAGTAGTCAAGGTACATTGTCGGAGAATTGAAACGCCTTGAAAGAAGCAAAACAAAGTAATGACGTAATTCTAGTCGAATAAGGAGCAGCGCAGGGGTGGGATTTTGTAACATAACTTTTTTCGATAGAATCGAAATTTACATCTCTTTCATCACGAATATAATTGAAAGTTTTTTCATTATTCAATTACGTTATTTTTATTGCGATCTCAGCAAGCTCGAATAGAATATTATGCCTCCCTACTCTGTTTCTAACACCTATTTGTTTTATATGTGATACTTTATCAAAAAAAGAAATTGAGACAAGCAACAAAATTGTTCTAGTAGACTGCGATCGCAATAGAAAAGAATAATTGAAATGCGAAACAGTAAGCAAATTTGTTCTAGAAAAAAGAGACACAATTTTCGATAAGTATCGAAAAACTCGCATATATCGAAGGTTCCTCCTCCGCCCAGTAACAAAAAAACACACACACACACAACCACAAGGAAATTTTTCTGAAAACTACTTTTACGTAATTATGTAGTGAATGGAAAACCTCTAAAAATACAATCCTTCCATATGGTAGTCAGGCCTATTTAAATAAAAAAATCGTGTATCTTACTGCTTTCAGTTCACATTGGCGGTTACGACATTATCAACTCAGATTTCTTTTGCTTCCGAGCAACCTAACGCTACTGCTAAATCGCCGATTGAGACCGATTGTTAGTATCGATATGATGCGTTGTAATTTATTCTGCTTTCCGCCGTATAACCCTGAAATCAAGAAAACAAAAGAATTGGCTCAGTTTTAGTCTAACCCACACAAATGTGTGAGTCAAAAACCACAGTATGTAATGGCGTTGTTGATAAAAATTTTCGCTTTATTTGTAGTAAAACCAACATAATTGTGTGTAACGATTTAGTGTTTTTTTCGGACGAAAATAATTTAAAAAGGAATTCACAAATGTGTAAGTTGGTTCAAAAAACATACAAAACTAAATTTTTGACATGGTACTTTTGCCCTACCCGCACAATTGTGTTAGTAAATCACTAAAGGGATAAAGCAAGTGATTATGATCAACTGCTAAGAACTAATTAATTCCTAAGTGATCATTACGTTCGTTAAGTTGGTGAAAATATGATTCTAAATTAAAGCATTTTAACCAAGTTAGGCCAAGAGGGGGAAATAACCAGAGAGTGACCGATGGGCTGATGATGAGATGGGTTTGACCAGAGGTAGAATACTAGACAAGTTAATTAGTGACTGATTTCTAAATAAATATTAAATTTATAATATACCAATAACATTATGATCAAAACGCGTCCTTTAAATTGCATCCAAGTGGGATATATTCCATACTTCACATCAAGTACATCGTTGTGAAATGTTATCCCAATGTATACCACCAATCGGCTATAACGGTGAGCTCTTACTTTATTACCCTACGATTTTAAAGTTCAATATATGTAAGTCCACAAATGAGACTGGAAACGTGAACTATCCTCTCACGCTCACTCAACACTTCGCATGTATGCACACGGAAGAGAAAATTGATCGATTTAAACTGAAGGAGGAAGAATAAATTATATAACACGAAAACTTGCAGCTGTTTATCGTGTTTTGATAGGGTTCAGCGTTCACCTTTTAAAAACGACTCACTTAGTTTTGCGAGAAACGCCACAGTGTAGGGTGCGCCAAACCAGCTACTTGCGTTGGCATGTGCACCTTAAAATTGCATTCTTAAAAACTGTGTCTTAAGATCAGACAAGTTCGTTTACAGTTATGGCCACAGAAATACAGGATAAATTCTGAAAAACTTCATGTTAATCCCTATCAAAACCAACATTTAAAACCTCCATTATTATTTAAATTGCCTCCCACTATATGCCGCACTATTATAATACTCTCGGATAATTTTCTATTATTTGTTCACATTATCAAACAAATGTCTAATGATTTATTAAATGAAAAATATTTATTTTCCCATTTTCCCGGTTTATCTTTTTTTTTATATTTTTATGTACATATAAAAATTGAGTTTAGTTGTTTATTGTTGTTGTCATTATCACTAAAGAAATGAAATGAAAAAATAACTCTGAATGAATTTTTGTTGAGCTCCGCGTGTTTTGGTCTGGTAATAATGTATGCAAATACTCCAGAATTGAATTTTATTTAATCATAATATTTCATTGTTAGTATTTATTTGCATTAGTAATGTTTAACGATTGTATACATAGAGCTATTGTATACAGGGTGTTTAGCGATTGTATATAGGGTAAGTCAATTATCTTGTGTATCTCAACCTGATTTTTTAGAAAAGTTTTCGAAAAATCCTATTAATTTTCGTTAATAAGAGTATTTAGTGACCAGGACTTCTACTAGATAACCCAGTTCGGAAGAATTATATCATAAACTACTGTTTATGTGAAAAAACCGAAAAATTACGTACCTGTACTGTGAATTGGTTCTTCGGATCTAGATCTTTGTCCGCTGTGACGGGTCATGTGTTCAAATTGTACATTGAGCTAAGCTTCAACATCTATGTTACCATTCTCACTTCATTCGACTTCTGAACATTTTGATGAATCAATCAACTAACCTCTTTTTCTTGGTATGTTGCACTGTCCTCCGAGTGAAACAACTCGTAAGTACTTTATCAAGTATTTTGGTTGTGGTACTTGCATTTTATCAGAGAGTATATAGTTATACAGAGTAACGCAATATGTAGAAGAAAATTTTTTTCAAAAAATCCGTGGATCAGTTATTTATTGTAATTTGAATTTTTTTACGCTACTATGAAGACTGATTGTATTGAAGGCGGTTCAATGTTGCGTTCTTTCGTTCCTTCCTTCCTTCCTTAAAAAATGGGTATGATTTCAAAGGGCCGAATGTCCAAGGGCCGGATGTCGAAGAGCCGAATTTCAAAGGTTCGAATGTGTCGAAGGGCCGAATGCCGAAGGGCCGATCGTCGAAAGGCCGAATGTGTCGAAGGGCCAAATGTCGAAGGGCCGAATGTCGAAGGGCCGAATTTTAATATTTTTGTACCATATACATATTATCAGAAGGCTGACATATGGCGGAACGTCTCAGGTGGCGCACGACAAAATTTTCCTTCACCAAAATGTAACTGCTGACTGGATACGTGGAATTTCATGAATATCCAAAGATGAAAAATAGTAAAATACATAAGTTTCTAAGAAATTTATTTAAGTTTAATAAAAAAAAATTACAAAATATTCCATAAAACAATAAATTTAAAAAATTATATTTCTAAAAACAAAACAAAAGATTCGGCACTTCGACACATTCGGCCCTTCGAAATTCGGCCCTTTATAACCATTCCAAAAAATGACGTTTTTTTCTTTTGAATTTTTTTCAGCAACTGGGATTGATTTAAAAAAAAATAAGTTGGAAGGAAGGAACGAAAGAACACAACACTGAATCCGCCTTGAGTTACCCAAGAATTTTTTGTTGAAAATTTTTTTTAGTTCAGTAGTAGTTGCGTCCTGTCATATAGCCTGAACAGACTTCGGATTAGTAAATCCGATTTAACAAAACTTGATCAAGTACTCTATAGGTTTTTTTTTTCTAAGAAATCTTTATTTCTTATTTTCTGTATGATATTACAATGTCATATGGATTATCTAGTAATTGTTTTATTAGTTTAATAGTCTATTCTTGTGGGAAGAAACCTATCGGTTCATCCCAGCTCCGCCAGTCCTTTGGTTTAAGCGGCTCAGGAAACCACTAATGATAAAGACTTTGTTCTTTTTAGGCGCTTCGGTTCATTGGTACGATCAACACCATTACAATCGAAAAAACCAAAGTAAGTCCAGTAGGTTCCGCAGGTCCTTGTTTATATAACAACAGTTGGTTGTGCGTTGTCAGTTTGGAGTTCCTTTCAATAAGCCAGTGCAATTTTTCTGAATTCTCGGATACGGTAGGCATGCTTTTAAGCGATTATAGTTCTTTAGGGCTACTATGAGCATCCTTAAATAATTCTTATTTGTAATTGTCACCTTACCACTGTGACATGGTTTTGATACAATTCACCAATGCCCCCTTACCACAGCGACACGGCATGGTTATGATACACCCTCTTACGGTCATCTCAATTACAAACGACCTGGTCTTTTAAAATTGGAAAAATTAAATATTTCAATAATTTACCTAATTTTTTATTTTATTTATTCAATGTATCGATTTAAGAGCTCATGAAATACGTGCAGTTTCATTTTTGAGCTACTACAGCACGAATACCACCCCAATTTCTCAAGTGCAAACGATATTTTTTTTTTGTTTTCAAGCAAATGTTAAATATTTCGTACTCGAATATTAGCTATCATAGGTAACGACTTATAAGTTTATAAGTCGTTTACGTACATCAAACATTATACTTGCAAGGTGAGCCAATCGATGCAATATAATATGCATTTTGTAATTTTAAAAGAAATTGTTGTTGATCATTTGTAATTATGCATTTATAGGAATGAGTTTGTGCTCCACATTTGAATTCTATAGCATTTCATGAATCTTAAACGTTTGACAAAATATGATTTTTAATCAATCTCCAAAACAAATAGGGTACACCACCTGTTTCTACACACGATAAAATTATGCGGTGTGATTTCTATTTTGATCTGGATTTATTTTTACACCATAGTATAAAATTAATTCCGCAATTCTCCCAGCCAAAAATTTTAAAATGTCCATTAGGCTATTTTTTTATTTTATGTACAGTCTACGGTCATCAGCATCAACAGAAAACGTACTCCAAAAATTGTTTTAATTTTAGTATTTTCAAATTGTTTATGGGTTTCTGGTGTTACGTTTTTTTTTTTAAATAAAATAATTAGCTAGAGTGAAATGTTCTTCCCATTTAAATATTCACTGCTGATATATCATAAATACGTTATGAACTAACTTGTATATCCGGTTTCGTGCGTTTTACGTTTAAGTAATTTTTAATCCTAGTATCGTACTCTTGTAGTGGCGTTCCACAGGGCTCCTACTCTGCAAGCTTGTTGGAGTATACTTATATCAGAAAGTGTTCCCTAATATACCTATCACCAATGATTTCTAAGAAATTTCGAAATGCAAAAGATGGACTGATCGCGTGAATACTTTAGCACCGGTATAGTGAAACTAACCAGACTCTTCCGGAGTAATCAAATGAGTAATTTTTCAAAAGTTTGGCAAAGGTTTATACATTTCAATCTTCACATTCTTAAGTTACTACTTACCTTTTGTATCTTTGAAATTTTAACTTAGATGCTGGATAAGTATTAATTCATATTTAACGATTTGAGTATATTTTTAGGTGTTTTCCATTTCGTTTATGCTAGTATTCTCAACGCTGGCTGGTTTTGATTAGATTATCCAATCATGGACTTCATCTCTCGTAGAGAAGTTTTAAAATTGCGTTATTCTTTTCTCCTTAATGACGTAACTTTATAACAGCCAGGACATTATTGAAATGCTTGCCTAAATCAGCGATCTATTTGTCATATAATAAATAGAAATTGTTAAAATATATTTGTGTAAATCATATAAAATATTTTTACTGATTTTCATCCATATCAAAAGAGGTCAGTATAAATACTGATCGGTTTTCCTATGGAATCCTAAGTTTACCGGAACCGAACTCGCAATCCCTTGGTGGTAGGTTATTTTTTGTGGAGTTGCCGAATTATTTTAGGGCATTCGATACAAAATCTTCATGGCTAATTGTAATAACGGTTGTGCTGTTTTGCTGTTTCTACTTATAAGTTTTCTAATAGCCAAATAGGATCCATACAGGACGTCGTTGATTTTTACTCCATTCGAACTTGATTGGGCTTGCAATCAATCAATAGTAACAGTGGATAGGAATATAGTTAGTTATGCCTAGCAAGTTACGCCTTAACAGCAAACAATAAATGCGATGATTTAGTGGTGGATAATTTTTAGATGGTTATGTTATAACTTTTATTATCTTGAAGTGCCGGATTTTTGGAAATATGATGAATGTGAAATCGCTGAAAAAGCTAAATTATTAATTTGTGACGATAATGCAATGTAGCTGATGCTGATTTTCTTGCCTAAATTTTCGACCAACTAAATTGATGGTTAGTACCAGTTATTGATAGATACCCCTGAAACTGTAAACTTATTTCAGACTTATCAATCACCGATTAGCAGTCTATTAATCACTGGTATGAACTAACAAACAATTTGGTTAGTCGAAAATTTAGACAAAAAGTTCGGCGATGACAAGAACAACAGAATCAATATGGCGCTTGGAATGCCAGTTGGCCTTAAATAAAATGTAGATCCTTTCTCAATAAATGTTTTTAATAAAATAATTATATGAGTAAGTTTATTTAAAAAAAAATGTAAATAATATATAAAAAGAAATACAATTTAATGATAATTTAATATAACAATTAATTTATCTAGGGTGCTCTATGTTAGGTACTTAAGAATAATATAAGGTGTTACATTAATATAAACACTTACGAACGATAAATAACATAAAATTAATTTTGATATATCGATGATTCTAACCATTCAATATATTATTAAAATAATCTTTTTTGAGCACTCCAATATATTTTAAAAAAAGGAACAAAAACAATATCTTTATCTTTAAAGTTACTACAAATACAATTAGGATGAACGATAAGGATTATTAAACAATGTAGTACCAATAAATAAAATTTTAGAGATTCAGGACACAAAACACAAATTTATATAAAACATATTTTCCATTGATCTTGTTAGAACAGATTACTAAAAAATACATAAATTCTTACAGTAGTCTTTTATACTTCTTAAGATTATTGTTCATCGATATCGTTTGTTCAAGTTTATGAACGACCACTTCTCCCCTTAAAAATAAAAATATTGTTACAATTAATTTTAAAAAAATATAATGAAAATTTGCCAAAACCCCAACAAAAACTTAACTCAACATATACAAATTAAACTTAATAGAAACAAATATACGGGCACGTGCCTAATAAGTTCGGTAAACTTTTTTGAATAACAGTAATAGAAATTTTAAATTTAGATTTTTTCATTCATATATTTATTCTATCGAGAAGTGATTTAATAAATGCGATCCTTGCTGGCTCGAAATTACTGTCAGATTTTACGAGTGATAGTAACTTCAAAATGTAAGATCGCGTTTATCTTTCAAATTAAAAACACAGCAAGATGTTCAATATTTTCAATTTATTTTAAATTTTCAAAACAACTGTTGACTCACATAAATTACACGAAACAATTGAATTACATGTAATTTTTTGTCTCGGTAAAAATAATAAAGGAACAAAATTAAAAATTTCTATTACCGTCATTTCAAAGAGATTTACTGAACTTATTGAACCTCTCTCGTATAATTAATTGTAATTATATAATGTAAATCATATACATTTACTACGTAATCTTTTTGAAAAATGTATCTATTTTGGTCTGAAATAGGCCATCAGATTTCTGAAAATTTAATAGTAAAAATTAATTATTATTTAAAACCGTAATAAATATTTAAAATATTTTCTCATGCATACCACCAACTCTTAACTTTCACCAATCCACACAAAATGACACCAAATAACATATTATAACACACAACAAACGTCACAGCCAATAATTCTGAAAACACAAGTATACCTCCAAGATCGAATAAAACTCGCGTTAACAATTACAGCAGAAATCTATAAATTAACTAGCTGACCCGTTTCGCCCTAAATTATTTCGTCCAAGCAAACTCTTTTGTCCGTCACGAAAATTGATTTTGATGAGAGAAAAATCAAACGACTTAACTCAATTCTCAATAGACGTTTGAGTTAGACGATTGAGTGGCCATGCTCTTTTTCATCGAATTCAACACTAAAGGTTGGTTTATGGTTGCGTTCATTCGTTCGGTCATTTGTTCGACCAATCATCTTTTGTACAAAAAATCCAGATTCGTCATTTTTGAGCAATATGATTGATAGAGAAAATTGTCAGAATGAACGAACGCATCTATAAAGGCGGCATAATGTATTGAAAAGGGAATAAAATGTCGACTCAAACTTAGGCATCTATCGAAAATTTAGTTATTTTTGCAAATTGACTTTGTGATTTGTTAATCGTCATAGCGAACGCCAAACGAACGGGGAACTGAATACACTTGTAAATAGATAAAATAAATAGATTGGATAAAACACAAAATAGTAGTTTGGATGTAGCCTCCGGTGGGATTCGAATCCAGTACCTCCCAACCCAAGCGATATAGCTTTAACCAATACACCACCTGTCTCATAAAAAACGTACACACAAAATTAAAAAAAAAGGCTTTTTATTCAATTTTTCGGGGTTTTCTACTTTTCCGGTGGTTTTTTCAAAAATTTCTCCATCTCCTGGTAATTGCGAACATAACAAAAAAATATTGAGCCAAATCGGTTCAGCCGTTCTCAACTGATGCGCGCACATACATTTTTTACACCATTTTTATATATATAGATATCAGCGCTTAGCACTCAGTTCGGTTTTATTTGAAATCATACAATTTTACCAAATGTGAAAAGAGCAATGAAAAATTCCACTTCTGGGTGGGTGAACCAATCGCAAATTTTATCGATTACGAGGCACATGCTCGATCAGCTAGCAAGCAAGCAATATGCTAGTGCAAAACCTGGATACTCAATCAATTTTACCAAGCAAATTTGAATTTAAAATTACATGTTTTTATAAATTTTTTTATTTTTTTGCGATTGCATGTGTTAAAAAACTATCCAGCAAACTTTTATATTGTTTTACTGTGCAATCGTAAAAATAAACAAAAAACGGATAAAAGAATTAATTCAAATTCAAATTTGGTAAAACTGATTGAGTAGTCAGGTTTTGCGCTAGCATATTGCTTGCTTGCTAGCTGATCGAGCATGTGCCCCTACAAATCAATAACATATACCAAAAATCTCTAATAACATTGTAGCGGGCCTTTGATTTTACTTGGTGATAAAAAACAAAACTAAATAAATCATTTTTGTTGATAGATATAGCAGCCTTTATTTTCCCCAATTGATCCTTAAAAAAGTGTTATCGATAAAATGTGTGCTTGTTTCCTATCCTGTTTTCATTTTGTAGTACCACGTCATCAACGAAAAAACCAAGTGTGTTCATTACATCAAAGATGGCGCGCATAAACTCTCTAAATTATTTATACGCGAAAATAGTCTCAGTACATTATTTTTACGTAAAAAATTTGATATTTGGATGTGAACAAAGTTAATAAAATGAATCCATAATTAAATAAAATCAATTTAATTTAATTTATTAACTTTAAAAAAAATATATACAAAAATAATTATTAAATTTTCTGTTTAATTTTTTATATTAGTGAATAATTTATTTTAAATTGATTATATTTAAAATAAAATAAAATAAATAATTAAGGAAGAAACGTTAGGAGTGATGTGTAAATGAAATTATTTCAGAATATTAACCTAGGAAAGTAAAATCGATTTCGATCGGTGAAGTTAATAAACACAACTAAGACCCTCTGTTGGAGTGCAGAACTCAGTGCCGACCCACCGTCCATGTCAATGTACAGGTTGACATGGGGCTTGCAATGTGCAGGTGGTACACTGTAGTGAGTAGGTAAATAGGTGGGTGTGTGCGTGAATGAAAAGGGGGTATTAATTGACCTTAAAAGGACATTAAATCCATTGGATAATTAATACTTTCTTTTTTTTAAATAACTACAAATAAAAAAAAATTAAAATGGCATCCCATCCTAGATTTAATTATACGGATAATATAAATGCTCATATGAAAAATACATGCAACAATGTTTTTTTTTGTCTGATACGATACGTGAAGGAACTGAAAGGGAAGGATAATATAAATCGACCTTTATTCGACATTACGGCAAAACGTGATTATTGCTGTGTTTTTTTATTAGCGCCCGATAGCTGTATCCGGAGCAGCCAATTTTCTATGTGAAAACTTATATTTAGCGCGCTATTATTGCATTTAATTAATTTATTTAAATCTAAACTAAGATTTTTCATTCAACTTTTTAATTAAAAATCGATAAAAAAATATCTCGGCTCACTTATTTATCGGGAGCCGCTATCGGGAGCGCTATCCATTTCAATGGGAAATTTGAAAAGGCTTTTAATTTTGTAAACCCCTGAAACCATTGGAAACTAAATCTTACAATAAAAAATTAAAACGCAGCAAAATGAATTTTTGTTTATAACGTCATGTCAAAATAAATGTCAATTAATATATTTCAGGTGATAAATGTTTGTTTTATTGATGAATTTAGTTTTAATTTTTATAGTACAGCGACACCAGTGAATAATAGCTGCAGTTTCAATAGAAAATTGCCATTTGGCTCCGGATAGTGCTCCAATATTAAAACACAGCATATAGAATCGTTCGACTTGTAGCGTTATTTGCGCAAGATTATTAAAATAAAATCAAAAAATATTTAAGAATTTTAATCATTGCTGCTATATTTATTTCAATGACGCGAGCAGCGCCACTCTTTCGGCGATTTTTTTGCAACTACATACAGTGGGTCGCACTCGTATTCGTAAATCAAATATTTTCCAAAAAAACTCGATTAAAAAATATACAAATGATATTATAATTTAATCATTTGCATAATTCTTAAGTTCACTCTTAATCTTCATTATAGAATGAATAACAGGTTTCGATAACGGTGCAATTCAGAGAAAAAAAATTAAAATCTGTACATGAGGGAAAATAAGCGTCACATTCATATTCGTAAAATTCCATTTCTGTTTGAATTTTACCGTTATTTATCATTATCCTTTTTTTCTTTTTGCGGTTTCGCTTTGCACTCAATATCAGTATAGCATTTAGTTTCGAATTGACTGGAAGTTATCTTAATTTAATTCAAATTTTAGTCAAATGGGCCGTAAGCAAAGTGAAACGTCAATTGAATTACGAAAATTAGTAATTTTACATCGAGAAGCAGGGAAAACATTTTAAAGAAATCAGCCAAACAGGGCAAAGAAGTACTTCTACAATACAATACATCGTAAAACGACACCAAATTGAAAATCAAGTAGAAAAATTATCGCGAAACACAAACCGCAAAATGTTTACTGTTGCAGAGGCGTTCCTCTACTGTTGCAGAGGCGTATATTGCGCGCGAAATTAAAAGAAATCCTCGTTTAAGTGCTCCAAAGTTAACAGCGCAAATCAACACTTCTTTTAATAAAAATGTACACCCAGATACTGTTCGGCGCGTGATAAAGAGAGCTGGATATAACGGTAGAGTAGCCAGAAAAAAACATGGATCAGTAAGAAGAATCGGAAAATAAAATTAAATTTTGCAGTGTCATGTAAACAAGATTTTCGAGTTTTGGAAACGGGTTTTATTTACAGGCGAAAGCAAATTTAACATTCTGTGTCTGACGGGCGACAAATTGTATGGAGAAAACCAAGTACCGAAATGAATATATAGAGAATTTACGACCTACAGTAAAATATGGCGGAGGATCTGTAATGGTATGGGGTTGTTTCTCGGCATCTGGAGTGGGAAAATTGCACATAATAGAGGGAATAATGAATAGAACAAAGTACATCGAAATTTTAAAGGTAAATTTACCTGAAAGTGTGATAAAATTGGGCATACGAGACGATTTTATGTTTGACCAGGACAATGATCCAAAACATAAAGCTTACGATACACGACAATGGTTATTATATATTTTTACTTTGGCTTTTATCAATTGTATGGTGTATTGTGATTGTTCCGTATATTGGTCTATTTCACGAGATAAATCCAAAGTAAAAATATAAAAATTCGTGAATTCGAAAAGTTAATTGTTAAAATAGAATATAGATGGAAATGTGAAAGAATCAAAATTTCGTACGCTACGCAGTAATTCGCTAGTAGTACAACTACATGGTATTGCTCTATATATATAGACAATATTTCAATGTAATAAACAACATCAGTCGTCGCGACCTGATGAAAAGACTGATTTTTTCAAATCATTAGTCTCATCTGTTCGAAACTGATTGTTGTGATTCTTACCATCTATAAGTCAAAAGTTCAAGGTTATTATATAATTGCCCAAAAGTCATGGAAACCCCACCACAATCGCCCGATATCAATCTCATTGAGAATCTGTGGCAAGAATTGCACAATAGAATTCGAAAATATTCGATATCTAATAAAAACGATTTAATATATCGATTGAGGACGGAGTGGAATAATACTGATACGAAAATAACGGATACGTTGGTGCCATCAATGCCAAATCGTTTTTCAGAGGTGATCAAAACCAAGGGAAATCCAACTTAATATTAATTATTAAAAAGACTTAGCTCTTTTTTGGCTAATTAATAAAACTGGCTAATTTAGTAACCTTCTGTGATGAATTACGAATACGAAAGCGATATGAATTTTACACTAAGCTCAATTTATTATAATTTTCTTAAAATATGTAACACAAACTTCACACATTTTTATATTAAAATGAAGTTAACTACACTCAGAAAAAAGATTATTACCAAATACTTAGTTAAGTTAATTTGGTTGTTTTAACACAAAATTCTGAGCTACATAAACCAAATCTCTTGTTTAAATTAGAAAGTTGGTATTTTCTTACTTGGTTACTACAAAAAGTGAGTGAAATTTGAGTTACCAGGATGTTGGTACGTAGTTTTGTTTAATTTAACCAAAAACAAATTTGTTAGGTGAACAATATTCTTGTTATAACTAAACAAATATTTTGGTTTATCTTAATTAGTTATTTTGACCTATAAGTTTTGTCATACAAACTAAGACTTAAATTCTAGCGAATCAATAAAATTCGCTAAATCATTGTGATTATACTTTGAATTTAAGTTCAAAGTATTTTCATTATTTTTGTAGTTTGATCACTGCATTCTGATGAGACGCTCGAATTTTTTAATGTAAAGTTCAATGTTTCATTAGTTCGAAATCAAACTTCCAACGTGTTGGTTTGGTAACCCCACCTTGATGAAATGTGTTTAACCTTAAACGTTTGCAACATTTACCGTCATTTTTGTTACAATTACTAAGAAAATTTGGTAGAATTAAACTAGTAAAATAATAATAACTAACTATTAGTAAAATAATTTTTTTCCTTGGTTAATTTAACAAAATAGTTAGTCACTGTTACCAATTATTTTCGTTATAAATTAAATAAGCAGGATTTGGTTATTTTAAATTAAAATTTTATTCAACTAAGATTTTGTTCGTTTTTTAACTAAGAAATTTGATTGATCGAAAATCACCAAGATTTTGGCAAAATAGACTCAGATTTTTGTTTCTTTTGACCCAAGTTTTTCTCTGAGTGTATAGTGTTTCTGATTTAAAAATAAAAAAATTTAATTTTTGATGCACGTACGTGTTTTTTATTCATTTATCGTTTTTAAAACTGCAATTACGAATACGAGTGCGACTCACTGTACGTATTTGTCAAAATCGATATTCAGCGCGTTTTAAATTATTCTTCAAAATAATTAATAAAAATATAATTTTTTATACAAAAATAAAATGTTATTCGAAAATGGAGCTATCGGGCAACATTTTTAGTCCGATTTTTTTTTTGTCGTACATGCTTCAATAATTTGGTTATGTCATAATTACGACTATGAGGATTTCGACTTGTTGTAAGTCGAAAGTAGAAATATATGACAGCTACATAATTGACTCCCTGGTTATATATGTACTTTGTTGTCGCATATTCATTTTATTTTGCATTCCAACTCGCAGGGTTCGGCCATTAGTACTTCTACCGGTGTTGTTCTAGTAAGTACTAAACAAATTCTAATTCCTGCAATCTGAATGGTTTGCATTAATTTAACTACCATTTCTTGACCGCTGAAATACTACTGAATAGTTGATTTGCAAGGTTATTAGTGTTTTTTTTTTGTATTTGACTTTTTATTGTTTTGTGATGCTGATATTTTCAATTCTCTATTGTTACAGTTGTGAATTTATTCACATTAGTTAATAAGTTAATTTTTGTTAATTGGTGTATAAAATTCTTTAAAAGTTATTCGACATTTTTCTTGTTAATTTCTAGCTGTGACTAGAATAGCATTAAATTAGAATTTGTGGAATTTTATTTTCGGAATCATAATCGTCAATTGCCGGCATTATTGGTTTCCAGCACTTGGTAATTTTTCCTGACTCGCAATTTTCGCAGACATTGAAGAAGAAACTAACCACATCGCATATGTTAATCCTTTTTAATGCAGTCTCAAAATCGTGTTCACTTCATTTCAGCAAATGATTTAACAATTTTTTTTATATGTTAAGTCCATCAAAACTCACCATCTTTTGGGTGACGGGGAGCGTTATCTAACAATGCGAGTACCTTTTCTTCTCGTCTATTTTGTTTAAAAAATGAGCTAACCCAAACAAACAAAAAATAATTGTTTAAGTTTTTGTATCAAATTGCCGAATTTCTTACTTCCGAAAAGAAAAATTTTTCAAACCATTCTTTGAACTCTCTCCCGGGTTGACGAAAAAATTTTAAAAGCTCTTATTTACTCTTGGTTGTTTAGTTTTAATTTTTGACTGCTCCATGCATTTGTGCATACCAAAAAAGTAATCCGTGCTTTAGAAAGTTTTCGGCCTGTGGTACTATTCTGGCTTTCCCTGGGACTTGGGAAATATATTTTCATAGCATTTTTGTCTAAATTGTATGTTTCTGGCCTACTTAGGGAACAAGCGTTTTATTTGGAACAATTTTCCAAATTAAACCAGATTCAAATGATAAACTTAGGTGTTTCATTTTATCATGCAACATTTTTTTTTGAAATCGTCGGTACTATCTGGTTTCTTTGATAGTTTTTCTCTACAGATTTTGCAAACCAGTTTAAACCGTTGCTAGCTTTAAATTGTCCTGTATTTTTTTGTTGGGAATCACATTGTGTTTAAACGATTTGCGATGGTTTTTAGATGGCTTTCTGATAGAGATATCAGAATTTGATTAAATATTTTATTGTTCCAAGTTGCTATATTTTTATTCTTCGAATTCTTCTCCATCTGGCGCTAGATTTGGTTTTGGATATGAAATTTCTAGAAATTCTATTGCTGTATCTTGTTTTCGAGAATGCTATTTTTCTATTGTTGTTTATAAGTTTCATTATGTTCTACATTTTGTTGCTGTTATTTTATGCCATGTTGTTTTCTTTTGTCAATTAATTCCAAGAAAATGTTTGTTTCTGTATTGAAACCTTATTCCTGTAGGTATTATTTATTATTGATGTTAACATTTCTACATATGGTTCGATGTTTTTGGCTTCATCTGGGTTAAATTATTGTTTGCTATGCTCGTCCATTGTGTCTTATGACCTTGTAAAGTGTAATTAATATAATATCAACCGCCGACTCATTTAAAATATGTAGATCGTCGTGTTGGGGATCAATCATTTAGCATATAAAATTGATGAGTTGCGATGAGATTTGCTATATGTTGTTCTAATTTATCTGGTTTGAGTGGTTGACTTAACAATTGGATGTGCGCATTTATGCCACCTCCAATAAATGTATTTGCTATATTTTCATAATTTTTAACAAATCGAAATATTGTTTATTTACTGATTGTATGTTGGACTTGTTCCTTGTAGACTTAGGATTAAAATAATATTAAGGTATATATTTTATTGTTACCTAGTTTTTACTTTTGCTGTTATGGCTTCTATCGGATCGACATTTATTATACCGCAATCGCCTTATCCACCTTTTCGACTTTTTATTGCCGTTTTGTCATTTTTAAAGTTGTGCTTATTATATTTGTTATTTAATAATACAATATTTGTTAACTTTCTTAAAGTGATAATAAACTTTATTTTAAGGACTATAGGGTCGGGCACATACGCTCTTTATAAACTTATTAAAATATTCTAATTATATCTTCTGTTCGCGTGGCTATTTATAATCATCTCATATAAGCAAGCCATATAGGCATTTTGTCATTTAGTAGTAGGTGATTGTATTTGTGTTTATAAATATATCTCCATTTCCTCTAACCTGTTCAGTCAATCTCCTTTCTTCACTCTGTGCAATACCTTAGATTTTCTGTGTAATTTGTGCACGTATGTTGATCTATGGTTAAATGAAGCGTCTATTTCTTTTTTTTTTTTTTGTAACCAGAAAACCTGATTACAAAATTCCTACCCGTCTGATCTATTTAAAATACATAGCAATCACTACACCGTAACTTATATACTCCGCTAGTGCATTCTTCTTGATTATGTTGTTGTGTATTTACCCGTTTTTTGTTACTTGTTTTATATGCCGCTACGTGATTGTATTGTTTTAGTGTTTTGTTGATTATATACATTGATGCCTTATCATAATCTACCGTGATGTATTTGCGTTTTTGGTTTACCCCTTCTGTTGTCAATTCACGATTCTACATTCTGATTTTTTCGTCGTGATTCTTTCCTGGTTTCCTTCCCCTTAACCTACAAACTGTTTTTAGTTTGTAGGTGAAGGGGAAGGAAACGATGAAAGAATCACGACGAAAGAATCAAAGTGTGGAATGGCGGAATGTAGTGAGTTATCGCATATGTGTTTTGCGTTGAAATCTGCATCTCATTTTCTCGATGATATTTTCCTTGTATTCATTCTTCCATACGATCTCTTTTATGACTTTTAGTTCATCATCACAATCGTTTTTGTTCATCGGAATGGTGTTAAGTCGTGCTATCATGTGTCTGTATGCTGCCAATTTGTGTTATTGTTAAATGTTGAATGTACCTATTGGTGGTTTGTTTGTGTCGGCTTTCGGTAGATTTTAAACCCATGTTTCATATTTGTGTTAATAACAGTGATATCCAAAAAAATTATAGATTTGTATTGTGCAATTTCTAGTGTAAATTTAATGTTGGGGTGAATGCTATTGTTGTACTTGTACATAATTTTTAATTGGCTTGGTGTCCCGCCAAATAATATTAGAATGTTATCAACATATATATACCAATATATTATTTGGTTACGAAAAACGTTGACTTCATTTAAAATATATTTCATTTCCAAATTATTGAAATATATATTTAAGCGAGAGTTCCAGATAAAGGATTACCCATTGGCAAACCGTCCATTTGCATGTAATGTTTTCCGTTGTGTACGAAGTAATTTTCTTTACAAACAAGTTTTTGACAGGTTTTATTGCAGCATCCGCGTTTTTTAAAGTTATATATTTTTCAAAGATGTGTTTTTTGATTTTTTTTTGTGCTTTGTAAGATTATTATGCTGAATAGTGATTTAAATTAATCAAAATTTTTCATTTTTCAACAATTTTTATTGTTTTGCAATTTGTATTTCTAGGTATGTTGGTGTTTTGTACGTAGAGGTCAGCTGCCCTATTCCTGATACGAAAACGATACGATACGAAAACGAAAGTACAAGATTCTTATTCAATTTTAAATAAGAATCGTACGAATCTGATTCAATTCAAATATGGATCTTGTATTTTCGTTTTCGTATCGTATTCAGAAATAGGGCCGCTGTATTCCGTCATAATAAGAAATGTAATTATGTGTTGTTCTTATTCTCTATTTCTATCGCAGGGAAGCTTCTATTTCGCTAGTTGTATTCCGGATATTTATTTTCGTAAATTTCTTGTCCTTTTTATATTACTTTCGTTTAATTGTTTTTATTCTTTTTATCTCCATTTTGTTTTTTCTTGAAGAGTCCTTTCAGCATGCTTGGCGTTCGTCGTTAGTTATACCACCATGTTTACAGTTCAGATTTTTTGTTATCTTCTATGCTATCTCCTACACGTTCAAAGCTTTCATCTCGGAAACGGTGCAAATTAGAGAAAATTGCATATAATGAAGGACGTTTAGTGGTGACCTTGAAACTCATTAGATTTGGAGTTATTGGCGAAAGCTAGTTTTTTTTTCAATTAGAACCTATACTTTGGAGTGCGTCTCTTGAATAAGGAGTTAAAAATAAATAAATAAATACTTTATGTCCATACAAAATGGCTCAATATGACCGAGGATGAATATTAGTTCTGTGCCACTCGGCCGTGACGTTAGCTAGCTCTGTTAACATTTAATACAATAGAGGCACTATAATGACTTGAAGCAGTACAATTTTCAACTTCCATACGAATCTAAGGGATTTCTGCTGGTCTATTTATAATTGGTCAAGGCCCAATATGAATTACACGACTTTGTTTTGTAAGCTAACATAAGCACAAGAAGAATTGCATACCAAGTTATATTAGACCTGCTAATTATACATTTGCTAGAAGAAATTCCTTAGATTCAACTGGAAACTAGAAATTTTACTTTCTCAAACAATTAAACGCTACACAAAACGAATACGAGTCAAGAGACGTACAAATCATATCGAGATTCGGCCAATTATAGATTTGGCAGGAACAATTTCTTAGACTCCTCCGAAACCGTCGTAGTGTCGCTCACAACATACAAATCTTTATGGTTTATTACCAGAACCAGCATCATGACCACGATGCGCATGGAATACATGTGATATTGGGCCTCGAGATCAATTATAAATTTGAAAAATTCGTTAGATTCAGATTCAAACTTAAACAATTTCTTACTCAAACCTTTATGGCGCCGCTCACAACATACAAATCGTTTTGATATTATTATCAGAGCTAGCTATCATGACTACGAGTCGAATGGCTTACTAGTCATATTGGGCGTCGGCCCAATATAGATTTACCAAGAGAAATTATTTTAAAATTTGTATACAAGGTATCCGGTCTAGTTTTCAATAATTGGCTGGGCAACCTTCAGATACTGTATATGGTATTTAGCCAAACCTCCAATCCAAGCAAACGTGGAAAGCCTTAAGTGTAGTGATGAGAGTTCGCATAAAATGGAGATTTTTATCCGGTCATGTACATTGAAAAAAGTGATTAATGAGCCCTGAAATTTACGCTAAACGATAACCGAAAAAGGAGGATGGTGTACTAGACGAAGCACTTTTAATGAAAATTGTAACCATTTAAGAAGTAGCTTAGATTCGCGGATTATTTCTCAAAACAGTACAAGAATTTTGTAAACATTGAAGAATTTTTAATGGTTGAATCATTAATCGCGGCACACGATTAAACCGTATTTTATAGTTTAAGTCAATTTAGTACTCCAATGAACGAGAAATTTCGAATTTTACTTGAATTTGGTTACGACAAATTTGTATCAAGTACCTAACCTAAAACTATCGAAGTTGACACTAGTTAAAGAATTGTCATTGTCTTTACCGGCGATTATGTTGTAGAGCCTTAACAATCAAACCCGCTTTCAACCTCCAAGCTTTTCCATAATTTATGTTATGGTGACCTCTGTTAAGGTCCAGCACTCGCCGCCAAACAGCGTCCGTGTCGAAACTGCCCAAAATCCTTTTGCAATGTGCAGAAGCCTAAACAAACAAAACTTTACGCTCAACTAGCCTCAATGTCAAGGGAGTAAATTTCGATGAAATGAAAATTTTTAGTACCATTTTTGTTACCTAGTCAAAAATTTAGATAATCCAAAGCATGGAAATGCACATATTTTAAATTTAGCGCCGATGTTTTCGACGTCAATCTGTTTGAGGCATAAGGATTCTACTAGCAGGTAAAGCTTCGATTTGCAGTTTGTATGAATCGTTATAACTTTCTAACAACACAAATGGTTACATAAAGTTGATGTCAACATTATCTGATTACATAAATCCTTGCTTATGGTATTATGACACTGGCTTGAAAAAAGTCAATGATGACTAGGACAGAAATAACAAAAGAGAAAGAGAACAGTTTTTCAAATGGCATGTACATTTAGTTGGTAAACAAACATTTTGTGTACCAAAAAAAAAGATGTTAAAAACTGTTTGAAACCGTTATCAAATCACTTCAAATAGTTTTACAATAAAGTATTTTTGCCAGTTTTGCCATAGAAGTCGCAGAGTTGCTCGTTAGGTGGCTTTTTTTGCTCAATTTTGATTCAAAATTTCTGATATATTATAAGCACTCACTCTTATTAATATTTTGTATTATGTATATATATATTACTTTTCTCACTTCATTTGGATTTTCCACACGCTGGAAATTAGCCAAAATACATCATAATTTCTTATTAAGGTTTCTTTCAATTTCAATAATTAGAAGACAGGTTGATTCGACGGAGACTTTCGGTTTCTGCAATTAATTTCTCCAATAAAATAGGTGCTACAACTTCGCTTAGATGCTATCCTAGCATGTGCAACTATTACTCATTATACAATGCGGAGACTGCCGATTACACTGTGCTTGAATTGCAAACTTTTTTTTCGTGACAAGCTGGGCACCGGGGGTTAAACCAAATTCGAGTATGCTGAATTAAACGGTGCTAGTCTCATTTTAAAGTTAGTTCCCATTTTTGAGATATCGCATTCGACATGTTTTGACTCTGAGTCAAAATATACCCTCATTTTCACGTTAATAGCTCTTGAACCATTAAGATTTTCGTTATGCTTTCTTCAGCAAAGTTGTTGCGCAAGTACCTCGCTTGTAAGAAATTTAGAATAAAATGTATTTTGAATTTCTGACACATCCACGTGGCTCCACTTACCAACTAATAATACTCCATGGGCCATTGTCTACAGGGGCCTCAGTAGTGAATATTGTAAAAATGCAATTTCAAAAAATAAAGAAATAAATAATACTTAAAACCAAAAATTTATTAATAAAAATGAAACAATTAAAAAAACACACATTTTAACTCAAAAGTATAAACAAATAATAATTTAAGCAATTTTGCCCACAGAGTTAAAAAACAAATTTTAATCTAACTTCTTCTGCTTCTTTCGATGAAAGTTCTTCTTTTTCTTTTAATCTAACTCCTTCTGCTTCTTCCGATAAAACGTCTTTTTCCTCACATATTGGATTTGCAGTCGATTGCTGATGTAGCCAGTTATGAAGGCAAATGCAAGCACCAATTACTTTCTCTACTCTGGTAAACTTTTCAGATAAAAAATTAAAAAAATATTATTAATATTATTATCAATACCATAATCCTTTAACATACTTTTCCCACTATTGGTTGTTCTAAAACCCTCCATTTTGATGTTAACATTCTCAAGCAATTGTTGGTGATGCGACGAACCGCTGAAATACGACAATTATAAATCATTTGCGCCTCAGTTAGAGGATCATCGGAATAAGATTTTAAAATATTTATGTCAAGGCCAAAGAAATCGAACGGAACATTTTTTAAATTACTTGTTAAATCAGATGGTGGCGGCAACCTACAACGAAAATTAATTATGCACAAACGGTTATGGTTTATTACCCTATTTTTCTTACGGTAAAGAATTTGAATGCAATAGTTTTCCAAAATCGCTGTTTCTAAATATTTCATCAATATTTTGTTTTTCAGAAAACGATATCTCGTACATCAGAAAATTGTATTCATGGTCACAAATTATCAATAACACACACGATTTATGTTTTTTTTGAATCTGTAAAAAATTAGTTTTATAAATTGGAGTGACAAAAAAAATCAAAATATCATTATTACCACTAAATTTATTGTACCTAGAACCCCAACACAGTGGGGAAAATTCCACTGTTCTTCGAAATTCTTTGCTATTTCTAAAAACGTTTCCTTGTTTATTTTTTTAAATACTTTAGGTTTAATTAGATCAATAATAGCCTCTGTTGTCGCCAGAATCCAATAGTACACACAGGTTGCGCTACTTTTAAAAAAAGCTGCTATATCCGTAACAGAGTCTCCCGTTATCAAATATCTTTAAATAAAATATTATATGTATTAAGTAATTTATTAATTATGAGGCGTATACTTTATTCTTACCTAAGGGTAACGGCCAATTTTAAAAAAGGTTCAGAAGCTTTTTTCAGAAAACTTGGTTTGAATAAAGATGACTCAATTTGTGACAGTAAACCATTAAATTGAGAAATCGATATTCCCAAGTTGTTCAAAAATAAATCGGGATCGTTTAGTTTCAGCGGCCAAACTACACTTTGAAAGAATTCAGGGTAGCATCCCTCCTTAACACGTTGAACTTGCATCCTTTTAGACGAGTCTTCTTTTATAAAGCCACTCTTCACGAAAATTTCCATTCCATTTTGATCGCACTTTAACGAAATACAACGTAAATGAATTGTTTGTCACTAGTTCAGTTTTTAAAAAGATAAGAATTTTATTTCAGCAAAAAATGCCGATCCAACTAGAAATTATATTAACATCATATCAAGAAAATATTCCAACAAATAAAAAATGCTACTAGTACTTACTTACTTAATATTACCCTAAATTTAAAAAAGATAAACCTAGTATTCAGGCGTATGTAATTTTGCATTTAAAACAATTTGGTCGAATTTTTTTCTAAATTTCATTTCAATTATTTTCAACAAAACAACAAATTTAGTATTACATATTTTGCAATATATTATACTTCTATAAACTACAAACAACCCCACCAACTTTTGATCAAAAGTTATTTAAAATAAACATCTATTTCCACAGCAACTCGCTCATTTAAGAACTATAGTAATCATCGCATATTACGCCTCTGTTTATTGATCTAAATTGTTTCTATATATTTCGTAGGCTAGCATATAATTCACTAGAACTACAGCTATTTAATAAATATTCCTTTGGGCAGAATCTACTTAAGTCCTGCATACTCTTCTCATTGACATATTATACCTATTTAAACAATGCAATGTAAATTTGAATTGTTTCTTCTTTTTTTTCTGCACTAATACACTTATAATTAGTTATTTAAAAAAAAAATTACTATGGAAAAAAAGTCCAATACATCTTTACTTAGTTATTCTTTATTTCATATATGTGGAGTTAACAGGACTTATATTTAAGTAGATTCTGCTTTAGGTATAATGACACTGGCTATTTTTCAGCGTCTGGAAAATAGAAATGAAGTGAGAAAAATAATATACGTATACGTAACGTAGTATATTAATAAAAGTGAGTGCATACAATCCGTGTGTTCAATGATGGTTTTCTGACATAAAAAATCGGTATATTTTTGACATATTTTACTCAGTCTAACTTCGCTTCAGTAAAATATCCCAATTTTTTTTTTATTACACGAGTGAACGCGTTTATTTTTGGTTTGACATATAAATTTGACAGTTTAGTATTTTAAATGTCAATTCCCTTTACAAGTGGATTTAATATAAAAGTGATATATTTCCTAAAGTGTTATTTAAATTTTAATAATGTATAATTTCCGGCTCACACAAATATTTTTAAATTTTTTTTACAAATGTTATAAAAGCCCCGAAAAAATCCAAAACAACGTGGAGTTAAAAATATACCGATTTGTAGGGTGTGCTCGATTTGTAGCTCAAAAAAACGGATATTTTTTATCTCCTTGTACATGAGCGTACACTTATACTATTTATATTGGAGGTTGAACCCAGGTCGAGTCAACTTGTAGTTGTCTTTAGGTTAACTTTGAAGTTAACTTCTAGTGTTTGGGGAGTTTTCTTGGAGAGTTATCTTAAGGTTGAACCAGGTTATAAATGTCAAAAACATTCAAAAAAAATTCTTTCAAAAAATCATTCTAACTTTTTCTTTCGAACTTTTGAAAAATAAAAAATCGCAAAAATCACAAAAATATGTTCCCGAATTTAGACACAGACGTGCTCGTACAAGAAAAATATGAAAAATCGCCATTTTTTATTTTTTAACTCTACTGAATATTTTTTGTTGTTGTTTTTCGACTCGACTCTGGGCGTTTATATTAACCGGAGTTAACTCGACCTAAGAAATTTTTTGGATTGAGTCGAGTTAACTCCAAGTTAACTTTTGGTGTTTATGTTGAAGGTTCAACCCTCCAATATAAACAGTATAATTAGGAATATATCAGAAATTTTGTACAAAAATTGAGCAAAAAAAAAAAGCCGACCAACGATCAATTCTAGCAGTTTAGAATTATATTGTAATATTTTTTTTGATTTCCGATTTTTTTTTTATCAAATACAGTCAAAACTAATATTTTTATGTGAATTCAACAAAAATATTCTATTCTAAAATTATTTTAAGTGATTTGATAACCGCTACAAAATTTTTTTATCAATTTTATTGGCACCAACAAAATGTACATGACCGTGTAGTCACCGTTTACTTTTTTATTGCACTTTTTTCCATTATGATATTATGACACTGGCTAATTTTCAGACATATTAACTAAATACTATAAAAAAAAGTGATGCGACACCTAGAGAAAAGTAATAATTTCTATGGAAACAACCCTATACATATGTGCTGCTGTCAAAAACGAAAATTGTTTGGAGTGATCAATTTATCATTTATTTGATAGATAACGTGCAAAAAAATGAATTTTTATGGAATCCAAAACATGCGTCCAATAAAAATATAGGTAAAAGCAATTGCATTGGAATAAAATTTAGCAAAATATAAATTCCGCTTTTAATATGCGCCAATTATTTACATATAGTAAGTTGCCGCTTCTTATCTGAAATACTATATATAATTTATCTAAATCATTATTTCAAGAGGATATTATACAAAATGGAACAATTTAAAAGCGTACTTCGCCACCGAATCACAGAAGACGATAAAATCTGGCAAAAGTGAGGCAGGTATAGACGATGTAGAAACTCAGGAATCAACCTGAACATTTTTTGATAAACTACAATTTTTAAAGGAAACTAGCATCCCAATGTCGTCAGTTAATAATTATAATAAAAGTTCTTTAGATGTAAGTATTTTCAAATATGAAAAAATTTTCTTTTATATCTGATAAATTATTAATTTAGAAATTATCACAAGACTCCTTTTTTGATGAGAGCTCTACCGATTATACTGAACCGCATACCGAGTTACCCATTGAGTTCGAGGATGTAGTATACTTAGAAGAAGAGGCGGATCACTCGTTTAAGAAAATGGACTCACGATGTCAACCAACATCCAGTAGGAGACCAACACCAGCGACATCAAAACCATATCGTACATGAACGCCTCTTTCAAATGCATCTGAGAATTCACAATCAGCGGTTGTGTGTGCTATTCCCACGCACCCAACTAGAAAGGCAAGGAAGTGCACAAAATCTAGACATGAGCAGATTCAAGTCTGGATTTATCGATGCAACTAACACAGCTGATGGCAAATTAGAAACTTAGACTAAAACCACAGGTATTTGGAGATCATGTGGCTAATGATATAAAAAATTTGAATAGCGATTTATTAAATTTAGTCAAATACAAAATTTCGAATGTTTTCTTCGAAATAAACGAAATACAGCACAGCAGAAACAAAGAAAATAAAAAATAATAATTACAATATGTTTTAAAAATTATATATTTCAAAATTATTTAAATTAATTTTGTACAAATTTAGAAAGTTATTATAAAACATATGTACATATTTATATTGTTAAATTTATGCCAGGGTAAAACTCGGCGAAGCACTCCTCCAACGTTTTTCGCATGATAATTACTGATTTTTTGGTGCCTCTGCTGTTCCACTTCTAGTCGAAAGAAAATTTTGCTTATTAATAGCTTCAATTTTATAGCAGGCAGTAGATCAAATCCATATGAGCGAATTATGTTGTCCTGCCTCAAAAAATTATGCAAACAAATATAAGCAAGAGCAACTTTAATAACTTTAACCGTCGTCCAGCGGCATAATTTTACAACGCTAAAAGGCGGCAGACGTACAATTGTACTTTCATATATTTTATATTATGGAAATCTCCGGCTTCTACATGAAAACTTATTAGTATTTAAAAACGGAAAAGGTACAATTGTACCTATGCCGCCTGACGAGGGTTAATAGCCTCGAAGTTGATTCGAAGTAAGATCATTATAAGAATAAGGTTTCATTAAATAATTCGTTAATGGAAATGCATCATCTGCTACAAAAACATAAGGTGACAAAACTTCAGTTGATGACAGATTAATTGGCTAAGGGCATCACATTTGCATCGATATCATGCTTTAAATCCGATCGAACCCAAATTCCCGCATCACCCATTCGTCCATTTATTCCAACATCGACAAACACAAATCTATAATGAGCAACTATAGCCATTAATATCAACGAATTTGTGTCTTTGTAGATACTGTATAAAAATATGATCTTATTAGTCAATTTTACATTCTTACTGTCTATTGCACCAACAAAATTAGGAAAACCCCATATTCGATAAAAATTATTTGCTATTCCTTTCCAGTCATGCTCATTTTCAGGAAATTTTAATACTTCCTTATTTAAAACGTTGTATGTATAGTACTGGAATCGTCTCCTTTAAAATTTTCGATATTGTCGATTGGTGGATTCTAAATGGCAGTTGCAATGAGGTTTGCGTTTCAACTATATATAGGCAGCAAAAATTAAATAAAAGATGATTTAATTATACAAATTATATTTACCTGTCGCTAAATATTTCTGTGTAATTTGGAGTCTTTCTGCTGGAAACAAGGTTGTACCTTTTCCAATATTGATTGAAACTGGACCGGTTTCATCCTCAAAATTGTTTTATACAATTTTATATCTTCATCATGAATTTCTTTCAATAACTTATTATTAAAACCTTCAGTTTGCCTACGTAGAGCCACTCAGAAGAATATTTTTTCGTACTTCTTTTAATTTTCAATACTTTACTTCTAAGAATATAAACACTCATACGTAATAAATGAATGTTACCGGCCACTATTATTTCGTCCTCGGAATCTAATGGTGTTATGACACTGACTACATAGTTTTTCAAATTGTTCATATGTTTTAAAAATAAATATAGAGTAGGACAAGTAATGTAAGTACAAATCATGTGAAATAATGAGACAAGAAATTCAGCAAGAAATGATATAGCTTACTTTTGCAGCAGTTTAAATTCGGCAAATCTATAAAAAATAAATCATTTTCAATTTTTTTTTTTTGACGTATAGTCATTTTTTTAGTAATGTGATTTTGTGTGTACGTGTATAGTACAAACATATTTCAAAACAAAATAGTTTCCGTATTATTGGGCGCTTTCAGGTACCCTATCATTATTAATGAAATCATCGCCAATTTTATTTGATAATTTTATAGTGCTAAACATTTTCATAACGTTGGCTGCGATTTTACTCAACATGTTCCCAACTGTTGGGTGTCCTGAAAGCGCCCATTGTATTGTATATAGCGCACGCTGCACAAATATATTATTTTGTTTTCATAATGTCAAAATAAATGCGCATAGTGTTGCCTACTGTTTAAATTAGTTGTTTCCCTTTTTCGCTTTAATAGTGTTACAGCACTTGAAAACTAGTTAGTATCATATAACATCATAACATATTTTTCAGTTTATTTATATGTCAAATAAATTTATTTGACGCAAGAATATATTCTTATAGATGATATTATAGATATTTTCATCGACTTCAAATTAAAACATATTATTTTAAATAAAATTAATATTATTATTGTTTTAAATAAAACTATTTATCACTTTTAAACCACAACTAACTGAAAAATATCAATACACACACATACGCGACTCAATACTCGACTAAAATTCAACATAAAATGTCAAAACCTATAATCATAGCCTTAAAAAAATATGTTTGAATTTTTTGACTTATAGATGGTTAATGTGTAAGAATCACAACAATCAGTTTCGAACATATGAGACTAATGATTTGGAAAAAAATCAGTCTTCTCATCAGGTCGCGACGACTGATGTTGTTTATTACATTGAAATATTGTCTATATATATAGAGCAATACCATGTAGTTGTACTACTAGCGAATTACTGCGTAGCGTACGAAATTTTGATTCTTTCACATTTCCATCTATATTCTATTTTAACAATTAACTTTTCGAATTCACGAATTTTTTTATATTTTACTTTGGTTTTTATCAATTGTAATGGTGTATTGTGATTGTTCCGTATATTGGTCTATTTCAGCACTCTCGAATGCCCCTCGTCCCTCTGGATTTTTGAATTGTAACAACCAGCGCAAAGCTCCATAATCCGTCCGTAGAAGAAATTTTTGGCCATAGAGGTACTTATGGAAGTGCTTAACACATTCCACTATAGCCAACAACTCTTTCCGTGTTACACAATAATTCCGTTCCGGTTTTGATATCATCTTGGAGTAATATGCAATAACTCGCTCCTCACCATTTGTTTCCTGTGATAATACTCCTCTTATACCATCATTACTTGCATCGGTGTTCAAAATGAATTTAACGTTGGGTATAGTATGCGATATGGCATATAGAGTATGCGAGGATTGGTGCTTCGCATAATCGACGTCTTAATTCCACAAATGCCTCTTCCTGATCATCCTTCCATTCGAATGCCTTGTGGCGAATCCTGGCACGAATCGTCTATAATAGGTGCACAATCCAAGGAAGCTCCGTAATTCATGTAAGTTTTTACGTCGTCGCCATTCCTTCACCGCTGCGATCTTGTCTTCATCGGTATGGATTACATTGGTTGTTACCTTATGACCCAAATATTTTACTTCCGTTCTAAATAGTTTGCATTTCTTTGGGCTTAGCTTCACTCCGGTGGCCTGTATCCGATCCATAACCTCTGCCAAATTCCTTAAATGCTCGTCGAAATCCTTGCCCATGACGATGATGTCGTCCAAATATACGAGGCACGTCCTCCAATGTAATCCCTTTAGTACGCGCTCCATTAGCCATTCAAAAGTCGCAGGGGCGTTACATAATCCGAATGGCATAACGTTAAATTGCCATCAATGCCATCACCCACAGTGAATGCCGTTTTCTCACGATCTTCCTCCTGGACTTCCACTTGCCAATAGCTGCTTTGCAAATCTAATGTCGAAAATATTCGTGCACCCGATAATGTGTCTAACGTGTCATCGATCCTTGGCAATGGGTAACTATTCTTTTTCGTCACAGCATTTAATTTTCGGTAATCCACGCAGAATCTCATGCTACCATCCTTTTTCTCGACTAACACCACTGGTGAACTCCATGGACTGCTGGATGTTTCGATTACCCCTGCTGCTTGCATATCTTTTACCATTCCACTTCTCCTTGCTTTGCCAATGGTAATCTCCTAGGTGGTTGGCGAATCAGCATTTCTGCTCCTGTATCTTTTTGATGTTTTACCATTGTGGTTCTCCCATTATTGTCCGATGTACTGCGGAATATTGGCATGTACCGCTCGAGCAATTGCTTTGCCAAATTTTTCTGTTCCACGGTAAGATCTTCGGTCCATTTCTCCATGAGTTGATCTATAATCTCTTTCTGCACTTGCGAGTTAGCCGTCTTAATTGGATTTTTCTGCTCGCACTTCACTATCGCAGATATTTCTTCACATTTTCCGATTATTGTCTCTTTCTTGATGGTTTTCGTCTTATCCGAGAGATTTAGAGTCCTAATTGGCACTCTATTATCGCTGTCTGGTTTCACCAGAACTTTCCCGATCATAATTTCTCTGGCTCCGCTCTCCGCTTCATTGGCTTCCACAACCCACAACCTGGGTGACCCAAAATCTCCTTCCAATTTTGCCCATACTATTGTCTCCGAATTTGGTGGCAGCTTCTCCCGAAGATCCATTATAATTTGCCTGGTCGTTTCTCCTATAGCGCTAACGTGAAGTGGCAACTCGATATTATCATAGGTTAATACACCCCGGCCAACATCCACCACGAAGCCATTCGTTCTCATGAAGTCCATTCCCAAGATGACTTCGTCTATAATATCTGCAACCAGCATCTCGTGTTGAAAGTCATTTCGCCCAATCCTTATTTTTACGACCTTTTTCCCTTTTATTGCTGAATTTTCTCCAGTCGCCGTTCGTAATTTCATGCCATTAGCTGGTTCTATAATTCCATCGATAATATCCTCACGAACAATCGTATGAGTTGCTCCCGTATCCAGCGTGATCATGCATTTCTTCCCATCAATATCGGCTTCAATTGTCAAGCTGTCACCGCATCTAGCTACTCTCGAAACTTGGATGGATGTCAAGGGGCAATCGGTTGTGGGAGTCAGCTTCTGCCCCTTCAAACTGACTCTTTTTAGTTTAACGACTCCGCTGTCGTCTGACCCTCCTTTCTGGATTTTATCTGCTCCTCGTTTGGTCTACGCTTCATAGGAGATGCCGACCTTCCTCGTTTCTTCCTAATCTCCCAGCAGTCCCGTGAGATGTGACCCGTCCTATCACACACCCAGCATTAAATCTTGCCACTTCCATCTCCGAACCTTGGCGTAGCCTGCTCGGTGTCTATTCTGGAATCAATCTCTACTTGGCGAATTTTCATTGCTGGTTTGACGATGGTTTGCGCAGTTTCGTTTGTTAACGCACAAGCGATGGTTTCCGTAAAAGTTGCCTTAGGTGACAACATCACTGCTCTGCGTGTCTCAGGATCTCGAATACCGTCAATGAATGCATCTATTTTAATTTGCTCAATTGCCGATGAAAATTCCTGTAACGATTCTCCTTCTCTTTGATATCGACCCTTCAATTCCATGCGATAGATTTCTCGCTTATGGTCACTTCCGTATTTTCGATCTAACGCCTTCATAATTCCGATGTAAACGTTCCATTCTTGCTCGGGAATGATTTGTAGTGTTTCCGCCGCTTCGCCTTTAAGAGCCACAATTAACGCTCCAATACGTTGTTCTTCATTCCACTGATTTTGTTTAATCGCCGTTTCGAATTGGAACTTAAAAATACTGAAGGATGTTGTTCCATCAAATGTTGGTGGTTTTATCTTAACTGCATTAACCGCCTGGATCACTTGATGTGTCGTTCCATTCGCCTTGACATCTTGGAGCTCCTTCTCGAGACGTTGAAACTCCCCTTTAACATTTTGAATTTCTGCGTGTACGTCTGTTTGCAGTTTTCCCACTTTACCGTGTAGAGCTGATAACTCCAGAAACCTCTCGTCTATTTTCTTTTGGCCAACTTCTATTTGGATTTTAATGTCCGCTCCTTGTTGCTCCATTTGTACCATCTTCTGTTTCATTTCCTGGTTCGATTGTTTAATGTCCGCTCCTTGTTGATCCATCTGCTGTTTCATTTGATGTTTAATGTCCGCCCCTTGTTGCTTCAACTGTTGTCCCATCATATTCATAGCAGCCATCAACTGCGAAAAATCAAAACTTCCAGATGGGTTTTGTGTTGTTTCGACCACCGTTTGTACGTCCTTTTGTTTCTTATCCATACTGATCTCATCCATTTTTTCCTCCTCGAAATCATACACGTCTGGATCTAAACCTTCCTTCTCCATGGCCTCACGTAGTCGCTCCACCAAACTAGCTTTTGTGCCTTCACTGGCCAAACCTCGCCGTGTCAGTAGCTTCTTTAATTGCGCAAGTTTTAATCCGTAGAAAATCATTTTCCTTATTATTCACAATCCCGCCGCTGTCACCAATTGTTACGATTTTGCCTTGTCACTCAAGGTTTGAATCACTAGATTGTGAATAAATACAACTGCTTCAAATTTGAGCTCACACAAATTTATTTTCACAACACAATAATTATACAACACAAAATTAACAATTAATTATTACAATTATAACACACTTTTTAAATATCACTTTAATAATCTTTCTATTTAACCTTCACTGTATCACGTTTAAAATAAGACTCAGCATTCCACGTCAACGCGCGCCTTTATATACCAAAATATTTGTTTCTAGAATAATCCTAAATGCGCCTTGAATTGAAGTTAGCTAACATTTGTCCGAGGAATTTGTATCGCTGGGCTCAAAATAATATTTTAATTCAAAGAGGAACGAACAAAATATAAAGGGGAAGTTTATTTACCAAATAATTTTGTTTTTCGTTTGTTTTACTGTCTTTCAATACTCTCAGTCGAAGTTCGAGAGGCTATCGATAATCCAAATTTTCATATCCAGCTAATGTCTTTAAACGAC
The DNA here is from genome assembly GCA_947310385.1 of Nephrotoma appendiculata. NCBI lineage: Eukaryota > Metazoa > Arthropoda > Insecta > Diptera > Tipulidae > Nephrotoma > Nephrotoma appendiculata. The sequence goes on from OX371223.1 coordinate 299,556,235, forward strand.
CTTTCGAAAGCGATCTTCTCCCTAATGTTTTTCTTGAGTTTTGATGCTCTTTCGTAACTCATTTCCGGGTCAATAGTTAATTACAATACACGCGCCCTTTCTTGCAGCTCAAAAAATTAGTGGAGCGAAATTGAAAACAATTGCTATCAAAATAAATATTCCTATAATTTTATTTTTCAACAAACTATCCCATAGCACTATTATACTGGGTCCAACGAAATTCAAGTTACAAAATCCTCTCTTTATAATGACTTCCAAAAATAAAAACATAGTTGTTTACAGCTGCTGCCATTGTCTCTCATTTGATGAAAAACGCTTTCCACCAACAAAATTTAAAATTTGGGAAAAAAATGAAAATTGGAAGGAGCTAAGTCCGGTCCCCATCGGCAAGACCTTCTTGTGTCACGGATGCATTGTCTTGATGAAACATTAATTGTTTCTTTTGAAAATCAAGTCGTTCTCACAAAATTTCGCATCCAGTTGTACCAAAAGTTTTGAATAATATTCTTCAGTTATTGTTTTACCTTTTCAAGATGATAAATAAATAAAATACTCTAAGCATCGAAAAAAAACTGAGGCCATATTCTTTCTTGCTAAATCAACCGTTTTAGCATTTTCTGGTGCGCATCTACCGGTATGTATCCATTGTTTTGACTGTTCTTTTAATTCTGGTGTATAGTAGTGAATCCAAGTCAATATTTATAAACCGATGGACGAAAGCGGATTCTTGTTAAAACGTCCCAAACATTGCTCAGAAGTTTCATTTGAATTACTTTAGGATCACTTGACCGCAAATGCGGCGTTGATCTTACACATAGCCTTTTCAACGGTTTTAAAGGAGCAGGCAGACACGCTTACTTTAAAAGGAGCGACTTTTTTCCATTTTTTTTGCAATTAAAACAGTCCGGTGGTAGTAGATTTTCCCAAACTTTACATTAAACGTCTTTACCACACATTAGTTCACTACCTAGCACTTTTTCACTACTTTTCATAATTCTAAATTTCTCATTTGTCGGCCACGATGTTCATTATAAACTGCGATTTTCACGGAACTGTCTATTGCTGTTTTTCGGGGTTACATTTATGGGTATTCATTGTCCCACGACAACATTTTTTTTCCTACGTGTTTTCTTATATTTGACATTAACAAAATTCACATAATGCCAAAACTCAAGCTATTGAAATAAATAAATATTACAATTAGGGAGACACTAAATTTTCGAAAAGGAAAATTATAAATAAAAAACACCGGTTTCACTGTTTTTGTATTAAATGTTCATCAAACAAATCTTGGAATGCAATGAAACAAGTAAAAATGATTTATGGCAAATACCTCAAACTTTCGTACAAATTCGTAATTTAGCTTTTTTATTTAAATGTTTATAAAAAAATTTGGTAAATTAAAAGCGGATTCGCTCAAAACGCGATATTTTAAAACGCGATATTTCGAAACGAGATATGACAAAACGAAATATGGTAAAAAACGCAATATTTCAAAATGCGATATTTCGAAACGCGTTATGGTACAGAATGTGCATTGCGAAGCGACGGGAGCGTATCGACCCGATTTATACCGATCCGATTTATACTCTCGCTGCTATCGATTTTTAAATTCCTATAAAGTGAAATTAAATTTCTCCTTCACCCAACTGATATAACCAGATCCTAAATTCTCGTTTTGTACCATATCGCGTTTTGTACCATATCGCGTTTTGTACTCTATCGCGTTTGAAATATCGCATTTTAAAATATCGCGTTTCAAATGGGACCCATTAAAAGGTATGTTGCTACTTCTATGCATACGGTATGATTGCTGCTCAGGTTCCAGTGCAAACTAATAAAAAACTCAATCAGCCGCGTGAGGATCGGAGCGTATGTGAGTTTGGTTAAGACTAAAAATATTATTCGACCAATATACGATACAAAATATATGTGGGGCGAAGAGGGACTTCTAGTTTGTTTAGGTGAAAAATTTAGTTTTCTCACGGAACATACTTTAGGAATGCGAGGTTCCCTAAAAACTTTGGGAAAATTTTGGGCCAATCGGACACGATTTAGAGGTTCAGAGTTGAGTAAGAAATTTGAGAAAATTTATTTTTTTCCAAATTTCTCAGTTTCAATCGAAGAGAAACACAATTTAAAGTTTTATTTTTGAAACTTGTAATCCAAATCAATTTGATAATAAAGGAAACTTCTATTTGATCGTTCATATACATTTAATGAGTGCCGTTGCCGAAAGTTTTACATAAAATTGCGAGATGATAATTCCTCATATGAAAGGTAAGGAATTACCGCGCGTATGGCAAAACACCAAGATTCTCTGGTATGAAAAGTCTCAGGTAAATTTTGAAGCTTTAAACAATTTTGGAATTTAGTTTCAGTCCGTTAAAAGCGAAAAATGTGGATTTCACTATATTTACGAGATGTTAATAAAAATGAAATTTTCGAAAGCGTTTTTTCGACAATATCGACTAATCCGATAACTTCGGAAATCACTATTATGATTTTTACAACTGTATCGAAAATACAAAAAACTCAATAAAATTTTATGATTAGCCTATAACTAAAATCAATAAATTTATATAATTATCAAAATAGGCGACCAGCGTTTCCGACTTTTCGAATGCAAAGAAAAGCAAAATTGCGCTGAAGCTCAATGAGGTTAAAGTTCTGGGGATCAAGTCTAGTAAGCGCGCATCGAGTTAAAAATTGCTGCTATGAACAATTAACAGAGTTTGTTCACACTGTAATGTTACGTATGTAACAACTGGTAATATTTTAAACGATTCGAGATTTGCAAATTGTTAAAAGGAAAAAAAAAAATTAACTTTTCAAACGTCGAGTTATCCATCAAAACAAATACTTTTTTTTTGATTTTCGGAGAAGTTTGATTAATGCATCAATAGTTTAGGATAGTTTAATTGAACACGAAATTGAATCAGAATTTGACTATAAATTAAAATTATAATTATTATTCACTTATTAATTTAATTACAAATCATTTCAAAAATCTTCGACAATTTTTGCTCGTTTTCAGGGTAATGCATCTTCTTCAATTTTAATATTAAATCAATGTAAAAATCCCAAAAATAATATAATCAAGTAAATTGTGAGCAGTAAAGAATTCTTCAAAACCTGAAAAATTATAAGAAAAATATAATCAAAAAACAGTCAACAATGTTGTTTATTTAACATTTTTTACAATTTGTGATGCTTCAAGATAAAAAATAATAAATTGTGCTACGATTCATTTGTGGGAAAAAGTTGAATGAATAAGATAAAAGTAATCTAATTTCCTTCTAGTGGATTCGAATCATGTTTCCGTATGCCTGAGCCCCATCCAAAAATAATCTATTAAATTTGATTGAATTTTGGGATAAAAAAATGATTGAAAAACCGACCTAGTTGGTCAGGAACTATATTCATAACGTCACCCAGAAATCATTGTCATCCCATCTACCCAAATCATCTGCAAATTCGATTTAGCTAAATGGTTTAGTTCCACAATTCAGAATTTTGTCACGAAATTATGTCGAAACCCGGTTGATAAATGATTAGTTACGGCTCATGTAGGTCATATTTCAGAACCCAGATTTCTCATTGCAAATTTCATCATATACAGCTAAGAAATGAGTGCGTTCTGTCTCCTGCATTACGTTATTATGCATGCATGAATATTATGCCGTTCTAGGAAATCTCACTTTGGAATGTCCCTTTATAACCATCATACGTTTTTACCCTTATACCGATTTCTTCCTTCATTTAGTACCAGTTTCTTTGGCTCAATATAATGGATCACTCACTGAGAGAACAAATGATTTTCACACAATTTTATCTTGGATCACCAAGAAAAAACCACAATAACGAAGATTTCAACGACGAAAATTTAATTATCATTTTGTGAATATATCAAATGAACTCCAACATCTGATACAAAACAAGTTAATTATTTCTAGGGAGTTTCTAAGTAGTTTCAACGGATAGCACAATTTTGTTGGAAACATTTTCTTTATTCCCGCTTAACAAACACAAATTTTTAAAATTCTGCTAAAATGATTTTGTCGAAAAAAAATTTTTTGTCCAACATTGTGGTTAAAGTTGAACTTAGAATGTGATTAGAATATTTACACATTCCTTAACCGATTTTTCTCAAATTTTTATTGTAACGTGGAATTCAAAGCAAAAGTCAAATTTTAGTCGAAATTCAAAAATGAAGAGGTGCGCCATGGAATTTAGGTATTTCTTTACCAATAAGTTAAATCAAAAAAAAATTAATTTCCTCTCAAGCGGAAAAAAAATTATATTTTGGAAATTTAATTTCCGCGTTTACATTTTAGTAGAGAAATAATTATTATTTCAAATACATTTCAAAAGAACGTATAGTATATATTCAATTAATTATTCAAAATCTGTTACTGTTAGTAGTCATTATAAATGTAAGTTTGCTATTCAAAGATGTCTGTGGGCTCATTTACTGTAATATATCAGCTTTAATGATTGTTTTCAATGTCATTAAAATGTGACAGCTTTAGGTAATAAACCTGCTGGCTCCATATCCACGAGCTTAGTATAGGACAATAGGATGTTTTAATTGAGCAAGATAAATTCTATCAGGGCAGGCCAACACGCAATCAATCATTCCGAAAAAGTTCAATCGTAGAAGCAGAAGAATTATATTCACGTCGATTATAGAACTCGCCGGATTTTCATATAATTCTGTTTTTACGATTCGCAAACCATTCGTAATGTTTTAGCTGCGGATTTCGAACGAATGTTTTTGTTTGATTTGCGTAAAAATAAAACCAGTTTTACTTGCACCCTTGATCGAAATTCATGATTTTAATTTTTTTTATATGGAGTTTGGACTCCCGCCGCAGTAAATCCGGCGAGTTCTATAATCGACGTGATTGTTCGTTAGCCAAAGAATCGAAACAATGATGTTTCAACAAGAAAATTAGCTCTGAGAAGTTCATCAAGTTCCTTCCTGAAGAGATTAGCTTAGCATTAGGCAAACTTCAAGCCTACAATTATCATTTTTAGACAGAATTTTGGCTAAATACAAATTATTGGTTTCCTCGCAGAATTTATGCCATAAAGATCTACGGATCAGATATTTTGGAAACTTTTAGAACACGACGTTATCCCAATCGGCCTGAAGACTAATTTTTTAGCTACATATTTCAGTTACCTAGTAGCTCTGCTCAACGTAAGCTCAGAGCACCACAATGGTTTGTGCTAAACTTTTTTATAAGAATTTACAATATCCTATTATACATATTGAGGCAAGTGAAACAAACTTTCTATTTTGGTTAAAATGATAAAATATTTGTTTACCCTTCAATTTAGAATTTGAATTTAATCGACGATTGACATGGAACACACGTGCTAATGTTAATCACTTTATGGCGAACGTAATTGGCAAATTTGATTCACAGCTGAATTTAAGAATTTCAAATTTAGAGCTTAGAGTTATCCCCAGTTATATTTGAACTGCCTCAAATGATGAGGAGTAGTGATGTTCGAACTGAGTCGAACCGAATACTTTTAACCAGATACTCAAAAAGTTCGAACTATCAATTGAGTACTTTCAAAAGTATCTGGTTAAAAGTATCAACTAATACATTCGATGCTCAACTCAAATGGAATAACCAAATACATAGTTTTTTTGGTATTCGTATGGTTGTTTTGCGAGAAAGAGCGAATTGTGTATATCGTACCAACTAATAATATTTTTGGATGTTTCCTTCTGAAAAATAGAGATAAATACAAACATAATATAACAACGTAATATGTATACATTATAAAAGTATTCATCTCTCAATTTTAATATATGTATATCCCTTTAGTGATTTACTAACACAATTGTGCGGGTAGGTAAAAGTACCATGTCATAAATTTAGTTTTATATGTTTTTTGAACCAACTTACACATTTGTGAATTCCTTTTTAGCTTATTTTCGTCCGAAAAAAACACTATATCTATGCACACAATTGTGTTGGTCTTACTTCAAATCAAGCGAAAAATTTTATCAACAACGCCATTACATACTATGGCTTTTTACTCACACATTTGTGTGGGTTGGACTAAAATTAAGCCAATTCTTTTGTTTTCTTGGTTGATAAAGGGATATACGAAAGAGAATCCAAAAGAGATCAAACATATATTTGAGTTATTTTTCTTTCGCATTGAGCTGATATACCGAATTGATATTTTTGAATGAGTACCTAAATAAATACTTGTATTTGACATAAATACTTGTATTTGAGATTCGTAAATCTCTACTTGACGAACCGATATTGATAGTCGAGTTGATATTGATATTAAACCTGATACTTTCGGCTTCGGTATATTGATATTTATATCGGATATCTGTAACTATTGTTGATTGTTCGGATTTAATATTGAAATATTTTTCTTTATGGCTGATTTTTATTTCGAATGAATTTATATAAAACTAATAAATGATATTTTTATTTCGAATAGATTTAAATAAAATTAATAAATGATTTATTAAATTTTTAACATAATCAAATCTTATTGTTTTTGATTAGTAGCCCCTTTTGGATATTAAATTCATATATGTCACAAAAAGTATCAATTGGTTAAAAGTATCGGGTTAAAAGTATCAGGTAGTTCGTTCGAATGAATCAATTGATATTGATACTGAAAAGTATCTAATAAACCCATCACTAATGAGGAGTGTTTGCATACCAGCCGATTATAACGTAAATTTTACTGTTCAAACTGTGTGTGCACAAAAAACTTGTCCAACGGAAGTAGTTCTGGACGGAAACGAAAATCATCGTTTTCTGCAGAATAAAATGAAAAGCTTAAAGCCGTGAGGTCCGCTGTGCCGCACTAAAGAATGAAAATAAGGCTGTGATTATTGAGCAGGATAATACGCACTTCTTTCGAGACAAGAATCTTTTAAAGATCATGACAGGCTGCAAGACTAAAAAGGTTCCATTCGATTGAATTATCATACCCAACTTGGTAAACAATATTACACAGGCAAATACAGAAAAACGACACGACAACGACACACAAAGAAGACGACGACGACAAAAACGAAATGTAATTTTAAAAATAAATTTTATATTATTTTAGTTGACCGAATATAAGTTCGAAGTCGTCCGGCCGCAAAATATCAAAGCTACTAAAAGCTACCGCGCACACCACGATGCCACACCACCATAAAATTCAATTTATAACTAACTAATTTAACAAATTATATAGGAGGGTGGTTCAATCCGTAATTCGCGGATTTTCGCCATGGCTACCGCTGAAATGTGAGACAGCACTTTATCTTATTGGAGCAACATTTTTTTTCTTCAAATCTGACCGTTTTCCCAATTTCTGCCTTCACCTTGTCAAGTAATGTACGCTCCTGTAATGGTTTTCCAATTTTGAAGCGTAAATTACGCCAACAGAACGTTGGAAATATTAATTCGAACACGTTTCTGGTCCAAAGTGAGCAAACACGGCAGGACTACTTTCTCATGCTTAAATCTTGATTCAATATGTGACAAACACGTTCTTTGGACATATTCATTGCCTCTTCTATTTCTTTAACTGGACGGTTGTCTAGCACCATTTGGTGAACTTGAGCGATGTTATCGTCAGTGGTTACAGTTTTTAGCGGATCCGCTCGAAACTCGATATTTTAAAACGCGATATTTCGAAACGAGATATGACGATTTATACCGATCCTATATACTCTCGCTCCTATCGATTTTTAAATTCCTATAAACTGAAATTAAATTTCCCTTTCACTCGACTGATATAACCCGATCCTAAATTCCCGTTTTGTACCATTCGTGTTTTGAAATATCGCGTTTTGAAATATCGCGTTTTGTACCATATCGTGTTTTGAAATATCGCGTTTTGATAATTCGCGTTTTAAAATATCGCGTTTCAAATGGGACCCAGTTTTTAGACGGGCCCGAATGATCACCGTCATCCAAGCTGGTACGGCCACTTTTAAATTCAGCTGTTCAAAATTTCACGGTGGTAAATGATGGTGCAGAATCCTCGTCCACAGAGTCCAACTCGTCCAAAGAGTAGACCTTTTAAAAATAAATAGTTAATGCTCGATACTCGAGTTTTTCCATTTTCACAAAAACGCTCACAGCGACTCACTCAAATGATTGTTAAACAACACGTGCATGTGAAACTTTTCAGATAACCCTCGTACGTTATAAGGTTCTCTAGAATAGCAGTCGCGCAATTTTCCCAATACCATGTTGCACCACGTACACGTCCATTCTAAATTTGCGCCGATTATTTAGGTAATGTTCGTGACCTGATGTTCTCGGGGATTTCTTCCCCGATTTTTTTTTTTTCGATGTGCAAATCACTCGTATATTTCTTCAGCATCTTGACACCTGTTCCAAGCTATAAATAGCCCTATACATCCTATGAAATGGAGGTTATATGGAAGAATAAACATGTAAGTAAGAGGTCTCAAGTAGTGTAAATTTTACAAGCAAATTATTATTATTCGTTATTTCTCTGGGAATAGGAAATTGGGGAAAAATTTACCGCGCATCTCCAATAGAAAATCTTATGACTTTTTTTACAGAAAAATATAAATAAAAATTTTAGAAAAAAAAAAAAAGAAAATTTCACACTTTTCTGTAACGAAAAAGTCATAAGTTTTTCTATTAAGCTCAAAACAGAACAAGAGCGAAGGCGGCGAGCGAAATCGCCTGTCATATTAGAAAACACCGAAATCATGCAAAACAAACACAACCATCAACGCAGGCGACGACGATTTTTTCGTTCGTCGTCGTCGCTCTTGTTCTGTTTCTAGCTTAGTGATACACGTTTACCGTTCAAATTACTAATTTCTGGCCTACTGAGGAAAAAGTACTGGTAGGGAAAATTATTCCCACTTTAATTTTGTTTTCAAAAACGTTAGGCCCCTTGCACACTTGAGCTATGATTTTTTGCTCTTTATAAAGGACTCATAAGATCTGTGTTGGCTTTCGGAAGCGACAGCTGGACCACCGCTAACGATTATAGATTGTTATCTACCTTCGAAAGGAAGGTCATTCGTTCAATCTTTGGTCCAATAAAAGTCGCGAACAACGAATATCGTATTCGTATGAACCACGAGATAAAACAACTTCTTGAAGGTTATGCTATCATGAGATTCGTCAAATCCAATCGAGTTAGATGGCTCGGCCACGTTACAAGGTCCCCATAACAACGAATGAGCAATAAAGTGTTCCATCAACAACCAGCCGGTATGTATCGTAGAAGAGTCCGACTGCGCTGGCGTGACGACGTCGAACAGATCTACGTATATTAGGATGTTGAAACTGGAGGACGAGAGCGATGGATCGAGACGGATGGAGAACCATAGTGCAGGCGACAAACAGCGATCACAGCTTCTCGGTTTTTTTTATAAAGCCGAAATAAGTGAAACCGAATTTGTGGAGCTTAGCTCAAGCTACTCGTACGCCCTGATTTATTTAAACGCTATATTGATACTTATGGCTTGTTTTGTGCGCGATGTGAGCTAATTATTTATCTTCAAGACGAAATTAAAATATCTTAATATATTGCTTTACAGATTGGGTTGATCCTCAGATTTATGTACAATGTTTCGCTTATTTGAGTTTTGAAAACCAAAACGGGCTAAAATGAAAACAGTTCAGATCAGTCAGACAACATAGCTTAAGTGTGCAACGGTCCTTACCATTGACATTTTAGTCAATTTTGTTAATTCGCAGTGCTCTCAAGACTTAAATTATATTAATGTCGGTCTGAAGTGCTTGCATTTGTACTCTAAGGAATTTCTATACTATAACTAATATGCCAGTGGCGTTCTTTATGAGCCAAATAAAATTATTGTTGCTGCAGCTACGCCTTTTCAAAATCGAAAACGTGTTTATCGGACGATTTTTATTTATTTCATAAAAGATGTAACAACAAACAACTTCTAATTTAGCCAATTCGAATTGAGCTTATGAACTTGATTGACATGTACCTTATCAACTGTGATCAAATTATCTTTATTTATTTCTAAATTTAAGTCTACAAATATGACTTGAAAAATATTAATTTAAAGATACAAAATAAAAATAAAAATCTACGATGGATTTGAAAATTTGAAATATAAAAGTAAAGTAACAAGTAAAAAAATCACTGAGAGGCATAAAATTGCCTTAAACCACTTTTAAAATTATCTTTAGTTAAACAAAAATCAAATAAATAATTAATTATATTGAAACTTTTACACATCTTCTTCAATGGTTCATTATCGCCATAGTGTGTTCTATGTCTATCTAAGTAGAGGAAGTCATGATCTCTTTATTTTAATTGACTTTAGCACATCCGGTGCATCGATTAGGCCTAGTAGGAGATTACCAATAAATGTAGTTTTTAGCCATTCGCGTCTATTTTCTAGAGTTGTCAAGTTGTAAGTCTTGCACCCGGTTAAATATGGTGGTTGTCGCTGTATGTTTACATGGTATGGTAGATCATGGTCATAAACCCATCCGTCTTTCGAGGTCAAGTAGCGTATAAACTTCTTTTGAATTTTCTCAATAGTCTGGATATGATCTTCGTAAAACGGACACCACACATTTACAGCAAGTCCCATCTGGGATCGAACGTAGACACAATACAGAATCTTAATTGTTTCCACATCAAACTTGTCACCCGCCCAACGTTTGACAAAACCGAGCATGGAGTTCGCCCTAGCGATGCACGCTCAATGTGCTTAGTAAAGCTCATGTTTTCAACGAAAGTAACCCCTAGGTCTTTAGTCTCAAGTACTACCTGAACGAATACACCACTTTATAGAATGGAATTTGAATGCTCATTTTAATTTTTGGCTAAGTTCGTTAATTTGTCATTGGAAGTTGTCTCGCTTGATTAAGTAAAACTGACCGAATAACTTTGCAAGTAGAGCTACTTTATGATGTTTGTAAAAACTGAATTGTGAAAAACAAAGTAATTCGAATTATTTCAGAAACCAATTTATTTACTTAACAAAATTTGTCGAAATCCCATTACATTGTTTGCTAATAATAATAATTTAGCTCACATTATTACAACATTATTATTTCAACTACACTATTCATTATGAACACAATAATAGACTAAAGCACTTCAAAAATAAATATATCTTACGGTACTTACCGTAACAGTGGGTCCTGAACGCTTACCTGGCGGGATCCCCTAACTATTTTTACGTATAACTAGTTGTTGTAGAGTTTACAACTAACGATTATTGAATCCAACACTTTTTCACTTGTGATAACTTGGAGAATGACCGATTTGAACAAAGGTGGTCCCGAACTGGGAAAAAACTTTTTTATCATCACGCTACAAAAGGCAACGAACAAACACTTTATAATAATAACTTGTTTTATGAATACACAACGAGTCTCAATTCATTTATTTTAGGGTATGTGTTTAGTTAAATTGGACATAAAATGGGCAAAGCAAAATTAAAACGTCATAAATTGATAAAACCACATCCGGTCCAAATTAACTGACATTAATAGGTAAGTTCCAATTAAATTGGTCCCCTTTCTAGAATCCATGCCTTCTTTTTGATTAATTTTTTAGAATCTTTATATGTGATTACCAGTTTGCTTTCCACCTATAAACCTTTCAAGATTTTCAAAACATAATATATTATAAAGCAAAAATTTGATCCCAGAACTCATTTGGGAATCCAATTTCCATCGTACCAAACGAGTTTCACCGGATTTGGTTAAGAAATGACTAATCTTCAATGAGTCTATGTTCCGACAAATTTTTGTATCCCCCCTCCATTGGAGGTTTTTTTTAATTATAAGATTTTGTTGATCCGGGTTTGGAGTCCAACGCTTTCACCTTACTAGAAAGCTAAATTTCTAACGGTAAACATCTTTACATCGGAACCCGAGAGTAGTTGACGCCATTGTTGTTAGATCATCAGTTTCGTACACATAGTTGTTTCCATAAATATTTCCGTATATAATGTTCTCCGCGCTACTTACTGTCCTTTTTTTTGTAAATGCATATATTATACCAATAGCACATCTTGCAATCAATAAAACAACTATTAGGACAATAAGGCGCCCACAGACGTAATTCATCACATCTCTAAAAAAAAGGCGGGAAAATTTTCGAAAACTTGGAGGAACGGGCGAGTTAATCCTAATCATAGTTTACGGAGGCAATTTTTAATGTATCAGACTCAACCAAACTCCCATACGCATTGAATTTTCATTACATCTAATTAACATACGTTACAACATAACACTATTCAAATTATTTAATTAAAGCAACTTACCTTTAATTTTTTATTAGTTTTGCTCGAAAGTTTACTAACATCTCTCTTATTTTGGTGTAAAATATCTTTAACGTCACCACCTGTGGCACAAGCAATTGTGGAATTTCCAATATCATTCGATATATCGGTGAATATTCCATGACTTCTAGTCCGTTGAGATTTGGGTCGACACACAGTTTGTTTTAACCGACTTGACTTAAATCGTTTCACGTCAGTTGAGCCCCAATCATCATCATCATCACTCGAATTTACAATAGATTCATGATCTAAAATTAAACATTAAATTAATAATATTTAAGAAATAAGTATAAAATTTAAAAAAATATATACCTGGCATGATTATTCGTTTCCGTTTCTTAATCGAAGAACGCGTTTTAATATTCTCGCAATCTTCTGATTTTATTGAGGCATTTTGAATCGAGGTACATTCTGATGTCGAACTTAAACAACTACTATCCAGGGACTGTCTTATTTCTTGCTTAATATTAAACGGTTTGCTCGCACTCACAATTACTTTTCGGTTACGTAGTTCTTTTATCTTGGATCCATTTGATTCATCCGAATCAGAATCCACAAAAACAGTTGGACGTCGTTCCCGCTTCAAACCAACCAATTGTTTGGGGGTTTCATTCAAATCAGTGCTACCCTCATCTTCGCTTATCATAATGAAGTTCTCTGACTGAACCGAATGATTTACGTCAATATCGCTCTGATCTTCTTCATTGTTTACAATAACAGTACAATTTTCACAAATATAATTCTTGCACAATCCTCCATCGCTTCTCCAGCATTTTATGTGAGCAATATATGAACCACATGCAACACATACTTTCATTTTATTACGCACATTGCGCAGATCACGGCGGAGTGCGATGCAATGGGTTGCTTGACAAACTTTTGGTCTTTCAAGCAATTCAGAGTAGGCATTTGGTTCCAGTTCCCATGCCGCATCTTTATCCGGTATAAATATCCCTCGATGCACAATAAAATCTCGAAATATAATGTCGTTATTGCAAAAAGGACATTTACAAAAGTAACCTGAATTTTTTGCATAGTGGGCAACGCATTTTTTGTGCATCCATCCACTTTTGCAGCATTTTGGTTGAATTGATGTAATTGGATTGAATTCGTTCATCACATCGTAGCAAATTGCGCAAGTTTCTGTTGGTTTGTGCTTCCCCGGTAGTGTTTTGTAATGTGTGCCACAAAATGAATTAAATTTACCCGAAAAAATGTTCTGGCATCGATCCAATCCGCAGGGCGTATGAAATTTTCGTGAACAATTTGATTTTGTGCATTCAATGTTCGCGTATGGTTTATAACAAATATAACAAATCTAGCAAGAAAAGAAAAAATATTAGGCTCAAATATAACTTATTTGTAATTTAATTATACATTTTTTTTTAATCCCTTAACACATTTTTTAATGTCTTCCACCAGAAATCCTAATAAACCTTCTTCATCTTCACCATTCTGTTCCAGTCTAGTTGTTAAAAGCTGAAACAAAGACCATTTTAAAACCCAATTTAATACGTATAAATATAAGCGTCAATTAAAATATTACCAAACAAAAGTAGTGTACATGTATACCGTTGCATTCTAAAAATTCGCCCAACTCCAACTCATTCACATCACATAATTTACAGATATAACATTGTTTGGAAGCCATTCTTTCGTACGATTGGAATGATTTGAATTATTTACCAAGCACAAGCACATTAATTGAAACAATGCAAATAACATTAGTTTTATTCAGATTTCTAGACACTTCGATTAAATTTACAATATTTTAAATAACAAATCAAACAATTTTCCGATCAAGCAGATACCAAAAACAATTCCGCCGCTAAAAAAATGCCGCTCAAAATATTTTCGAAGTTTTTGATTTTGAAGTTTCGAAAACTACCCTAGTAACCATAGTACGGTAGTATATCGCAAATATTTTTAATTTTGTACTGTGATGTAGGCACGAAACACACAAGCAGGACAACATATTCCAAAAATACCACTCCATAGAGCCCACACATACGCTCTTTAAAATATTTGATTTAATTTTGGAAATACCCTCCAGGCGCAAAAATGTATACACTAAAAATATGCGGTTTACGAACAGTTTACGCACGTTGATTTTGATACCACACTACTACACCTATACTTAATTTTTATTATCACATTTTACAGTATATTTTGCTTTCTTTGTATATTTTATATTTTATAGAGCCGTATTTTAAGTTTTTGTATGCAAAAAATTTATTCGTGATTGATCATATTATATTGTTGTTCGAACTTTTGCCTTAAAATAAGGATGTTCATTTGTGATACCCTAGTAAGAGCATTCCTATTAGGTAAGAAAAACTGTGTAGCTTCATGCTTTAAATTTGTAATTAGCTTTTTTGTGTTTCAGGTATGAATAGTCATTTGGGATAATACAGCTAGTAGACTAAATGTACGATAAATTGCTATTTAGAACATAGGCTTTAATAATATGCGAGTTTTTTGAAAATATTTGTGAATTAAAATTAAGTATAATTACTTTATGCGGCAGAATTAAAAGTCCTTTTGAAATTAATTTTATTATTATATTATATTAATTAAGATAGATTTTATTTAAATAAATACAAGATGAAAACATTATTGGTTTTTTATTTGACAATAAAGTAATTCCGACGAATTAAACCGAGGGTAAAAGTCACGCGCAGGTGACTCGCCAAAGATACGCAAATACGGCTCATAAATGTTACGTTTTTGTCGTACACATTATGAACAGTTTATAGACACTACCACATAGACAAGTCTTCGCTAATTTGTTTCACTTCTCATGTGACAAAAATATACTTTACGTACCACATCCGTACCGTTTTTGCGTAACACTTGCGAATACTTTAGTAGAGCTAACACTGCATCCCCAATGAAATTCCTTTAACTTTTTCCTTACAGAAAAGTATGAAAAAAATTTTGAGAAAAAAAAAATTTTTTTTTGTTAGGTTGGTGATTTCCTTATGAAAAATGTTATCAAACTTTTAACTTTTTCCTTATGAGACATACAATGAAGTAAACCGCATTTGCAAAATTGGTTGTTGTTGTTGTTTTTCTGCTTGTCACAAATTAAAAAATATTGAATGCATATTTGTATTTTAACAATTAATGTTGTATTTTGTGTCCTGTGAAAAAGTAATAAATAATATATAATATAATAATATAAAATAACAGGTAAACAAAAAATACTTTTGTAAAATGAAGTTAGCTTTACTTTGACTTTTCCCTATTCATTGGGTATGCTCTTCATAAGGAAAAAGTTAAAGGAAAAAGTTAAAGGAAAAATTATTTTGCATTGGGGATGCGCTGTAAGTCTTCGTAAACCGTACGTTAATGTTACGCCTGGCCTGGAGGGTACAAACGAACCTCTTTTATCTGGAAATCTATTATCCGGAATAACATCTAATATCCGGAAAACGTTTTTTCGTATTCTTTCTCTTTTATTTACCTTATTTTCCAAAAATGAAATGATTTTTTTTACTATGTAATTAACTAAAATAGCATTAAAATCTTAATGAATGACACTGAAGTTGAAAAAAAATATTAAAATATGCTGTTTTACTATGAAATTATAAAATAATCCTTATCCGGAAAAATCTTTTATCCGGAATTGTTTGCCCCAGTCGTTTCAGATAAAAGAGGTTACACTGTACCTACATATGATTTTGTAAAGGCGGTGATTCATGTAGAAATGTTGTCTGATAGACATAAATAGTAATCGCCCCCCCTTGGTTAAAATTTGTTTGTCTTATGAACAAATAAAACGAAATGAATAAAGGACTAGACACACCAAGCGTCGACGGCGAGCGGCGAATTTAAATATGCATTAATTTATTTATGTATTGTATAGAAACGATATTATAAACAATTATATACAATTTATTTATAAAACACATTATAAATGTGGGATTTTAAATAGAAAAATTGTAATTTTAAGAAATTGTATCGAATGAAGTTGCATCCGCCGCCGCGAAATTATGTCCCACACCAAGCGGCCAAAAAAATTCGTCCATCGCCGCCGAACATAAACTAAAAATAATCATACTTCAATTGTGGTCCATAAACAAAAAAGACGCCGCGCCGCTCTTGGTGTGAATGGATATGCGCGTCGAGTTGAATGGAACATTTGGAATTTGACGCGCCGCGCTTGGTGTGTCTTGTCCTTAACGAAATTGTATAAAAAATGTATAAAAATTTTTCGTATGCATATTTGTTAACATTTTATAAAGCAAGTTACCTAAAATGTGTTTTTATTTTTGTTCTTTTTGATTTTTTTTTATATCACTGCCATCAAATCTTATACAAAATTGTACAATGTTCAATTTTTAATTTTTGTCGTACGATAAAAAACTATGGCCGACATACAACCAAACAATCAGAGTGATTATTATTTATGTCTGTCAGACAAAATTTATACATGAATCACCATTATATTTATAAGTATTAATCTTTTAAACGCCGCCTAGTTAGTACCACTTCCTATGAAAGCGAAAAGTGATATTTGTTTATAAGAGAAAAACTCTTATGCCATTTTATTATTATTTCATCATTTATTACATTAATTGTAAAGTAATTAAACATTTTACATAATATTCAGTCGAATTTTGACGTTTATATTATATTAAAACTAGTTTCTTGAGAAATTGATCACCTTTCGCTCTAGTTCTAAAGTATCCTGTCAGATGTCAGTCACTTTGCATTAAAAGGCAAATAAAATGAAATAAATAAATTTTCTTCGTATTTCAACTTCATTGAGTTGACTTCATTGAGATGAAATATTGGGATTTGGAACTGATGAAGGATGAATATCAGAAACCCGGTATTCCATTAAATGAAAAATAAAATGATTATCACTATAAAGAAAGTTTAATTTTACTTCCAAACAGTACAAATTTATGTTAAATAAATAAGCTTTTGTGATATTTTATAATTTTTATAAAACTAGTGTGTTTTAATATAAGTAGAAAAATGATAAAAAGCACAGCAAAACAAAATTAAAATGGGTTCCTGCCATCTTTATAATATTTATTTTACAACTTTATTTTTTACTATCTGAACATAATCAATCAAGTTTAATTTACAGGTCTCGCTATCTCGAACAGCAAATTTCTGAAGTGTTTAGTCCAATTCATATTACGCAAAACGAGAGCAACATGGATCAGTTTTTCTTATTTAATAACACGTCATCGTCGTGCATAAGCAAATAAAAAAAAATGTATTTATTGTCATAGAATTCATATATAGAAGCTAAAGGACGTCCACAACTGTTTATGTACTTTTACCATGATACTTGTTCTTTTTTATTATTTTTATTAAATCTACAAACTTCTCTTAGAAATGGATTAATGTTAAACTCTTAAATAAAAATGTTCATCCATGTGAAAAAAATTTAAAACACGCATCATCCTTCGACTTCAACAGTATTCGATCACACTAAAAAATTGAAAATGAATGAGGTTTTTTTATTGATTTGTAGATTTCTATAAAAAATTGTTTCTTTTATTGAGAAACTTGAATACATAACCTTCCTCTTGGAAGAAATAATTGCAACTAAATTTTTGTTTTTTGTAAATTTAATTTTTAAATTCAACCTGCTACCTGGTTATTATATGGTGAACCATCGACATAGCGTGTCGTCATAATTTTAGCTGAGAGGCCATTAGTAAATATGGTTCTGCATCTACTATTCATGCATATAAACAAACTTTGCGCTATATACGTTTTGGGGTTTACTAACACAATTGTGCGGGTACGGCAAAAGTACCATATCAAAAATTTAGTTTTGTATGTTTTTGAACCAACTTACACAGTAAATTTTCTAATTTTCTTTGAAAAAGCTTGATTTACGAAAGCTATTTGATTTTTAGTTATCGTTTTTACCACTTGGAGAATTTTAAGATTTTTTACCAATAATTTTTGCTGTAAAAAATCTAAATTCTCTAATTTTTTTTTACCATATGAATACAGCAGTTGATAAATAATATGAGTGCATAATAATGAGAAATGAATGGTGTCCCAAACGAATACTTATTTGTGGGACCTAATTTATTCAATTAATTATATGCTGGCGAGGTAACGTTTTTTCTGTCCCGTTCTTGCAAAAAAAAAAATCTAATTTGGTTGTCATTTTGTGTTGATATTTACATGTGAATATTTAATTTTTTTTAGATTTAGGATGATTTTTCTAGAAAATAAATTAATCTTTTTTTCTAGAAAATAAATAAATAAGTCACCTCGAAAACAGACTTATTTGAATAAGTCGGTGTTTGGAAAATACCCTTGTATCATTATTTTTAGATTATGTTCAGCGGCGATGGACGATTTTTTTCCTCTCTCGTGGGAAATAATTCTGCGGAGGCGTTTGCAACTTCATTCGATACAGTTACTTAGAATTACAGTTTTTCTATTAGAAATTCAAAATTTATAATGTAATTGGAAAATATTTAATGAACCAATAATAGTAATACATATAATGTTGTTAATAAATAAATATTCATTAACTTAATGATGATAATGATGTCGAATTGACAACGAAATGAAGACTAAGTAATTAATTATTTTAATTTTAAAATCCGAGCCAGAAACCAATAAAAACATTATATTAAAATTTGTAATGTCCTTTATAAATAATTGGTATATATTTGTTTATATTATCAGTTCTATACAATAAATAAATTAATTAATGCATATTTAAATGCGCCGGCGACGCTTGGCAGGTCTAGTCTTGCCCACGCCCACAGCTTGCTCAGCACAGGCGAGTCTTCCCTATAAACAAAAAATGCGATTCGTGAAAACCGATAAATTTTTGATACATAAACGATATATATTTTTACTATGACACATACACATTTAAAACTATTTTCCTATAGGAACACAAAAATTGAATACAAAACAGAATATACACCATTTTGTGTTAATCGTTTGACTATAGATACTGTGAAAATAGTCATACGCCATTTTTAATTTTTTGATTTATAAATTTTTAATATAAATTTTTTATAACTTTATAAATAATAACTATTGTGTAAATAATAAGTATAGTGTAAATAAAGTAACTTTGCCAAAATGAATTAAATGTGATAAATAACATTAATATGTATTGAAATGTTAATAGACTTATAAGAAACAATTTCTATTTGGAACAAGTTTCTAAGGCATTTTTATTGTTTTTGAATTCACTTTAAAGTTATTTACGTTTATATATTTATCTAATATATTAAAAACACATTTAAAACAACTATCATTTTTTTTAATTTATTACCTTCCTTTGATAATATTCCACCAATAATTATTTATTCTTCTAATCCTAGTAAATACATTACAAACGATATTACAATTTTGATATTACAACTGCATCGTCAATTTCGAAATGTTTTCGGCTAGACAAATATGATACGAATCGCAAAATATGTACGCAATATTTCCGATACACACTAACACATAGAAATTGCATTGCCAAAAGTCTAATTATCATAGTACGGTGGATTCGTCGTAGAGGAAGACCCCGACTACTCTGGCGTGACGACATCGAACAACATCTACGAACACTAGGATGTCGAAACTGGAGGACAACAGCGATGGATCGAGTTGGATGGAGCGCCATAGTGCAGGCGGCTAAATCCCTCCAAGGGATGTGAAAGCCAGAGAGAGAATGGATTCGTAATTGTATCGGTTTTGAATCGCAAAAACGTATCGAAAACGATGTTTTGTATGAAGAAGTTTCATCGTTTACGTATCGTTTTCGAATCGCAATGTTTAAGGGTTGACTAAACTTTGAGTTCAGAAAATATTTTGAAAAACTGGAATATAATCGAAACTCAAATTTAATCATCAAAATTGTTCATCGGGCAACAATAAATTATTGTTGAGGTTATGTTTTATTTATTATTTTGACGTCAAATTTCTAAAACAAAAAAAAAGCTATGTTATTGTAAAAGCGGATTCTTCAAAAATCATAATACACGAATAAATAAAATAATTGAATTATCGAAGTCGTTGTGGCTCAGAAATTCCAATCAAAATTAAGAGACAATACAATTATTTGCGAGCGTCCAAAAATACATTTAAATTTAAGTGTTGTTATTTCAAGATGTTATATGATTACTTTCGTGCGGCCAAGGTGTAGGAAAAATCAAAACAAATCCAATTTTTGTGCGTACTGTTGTAATAGTATTTAAATGTTTAGCGATTCTATTTGTTTATATCGTTATCGTCCGCTAAATGTTTTGAAAAACGATCGGGCCGATTCATCGTGCTTCGCGTCCGCTAAATGGAAAATTTTGTTGATGACTGTGGCCGCCGAGAAGTTCGACCGAGAAAAAAACAACCAGAACATACTTGTTGTCCTGTATGCGGTATAAAGGTTCGTCTAAACGAAATCGAAAATCATTATGCAATCGAAGTGGATCGATTGCTTAAACTAACATCCCCCATCAAAATACGACGGCAAAATCAACGGGATGCGAATGCGGTTGCATCGACATCTACGAATTCGCCCGGCAGTGTAAATAGTGGCGGCAATGAGATGAACACTTCGTGTTGGAGTACGTATCAGAAAATACGAGCAAATCGTCAGTCGAGATTGAAGCTTAAATCACGTAAACGGAAAGCGGAAGAGCCACATATATGTCCGGTGTGCAATGAAAGAACACACGAGGATATAAACATTCATGTGGAAAATTGTTTACTGAAAAATGAGAGTAGCACGACCAATGGGAACATAACCGACGATGATGACAGTATCGATATTGAGGGCGAGGAATATGAATGGGCTGGACAAACTCGTATTCGTACGTGCACCTTGTTGGAAGGTGGCTATGCGGGGATAGGTAATAATATTTGATTCAAATTAGTAGATATCATTACTCTTATTAATTTTATAGGTGTGGGCACCTCCATTAATTCAACCCGCAACACACAATCCGACGAGGATGAAGATTTAAACGTGGACGGTGATGATACCCATATTTTTGGCACGTCACAGTATTCTGAGCGCGATATAATTCCGGTGATGAACCACAACAAGAAGGAGGATAGCGACAGTTTATATTTACGTAATTTGGTAATAGGATCTAATGTAAACCGTCATCCTAATTCGACGATGACGGCAACGACATCGGCTAGCCCATCCGGTTCAAATTGTAAAAATTATGAAATAAATCAAAATGATTGTGGGGGCACGGCGGCCGAAGACATGAGCCATCAATCAACGTACATTTGTACCGAGTACGCGAACAATCATAATACAACAACATCAGCACAACTACCTGTTAATGCGGCAGCGGTAAATACTACAAGAATTATAGAGACATTACGTCGCCGGATAAAAGATTTAGAAAATCAAATTAAAAATAAGAGTAAATGTTTAATTTGTTTAGATGAGTATAGGATTCCAGTTGTGTCAATATGCTGTTGGCACGTACATTGCGAGGAGTGTTGGCTACGGACGTTAGGCGCACGGAAATTATGCCCCCAATGCAATATGATTACGTCGCCATTGGATTTAAGAAAAATTTATATGTAATGAATAATTCAACAGGCACCACATTTTACACAAAACGATATTTGTAATGCAAAAGTAAAATGGACACTATCATAACCGTTTTAATATTTATTTCATACATATATTTTTTACAATGGAAATGGATTATTTTATTTAATTGTTTATTTTTTTTTTTGTTATTTTTAAATATATCAGGATTCTCGTCAAAAATTGTCAGTAATAGCGCATTTCTTTTTAAAGATATACGGACGAACAATTCAAAATTAACAATCTTGGATTATGGTACGCTTTCAACCTCCATGGTTTGAATCATGCAGCACAATTTTAAAAAATTTCTCTCAACTAATAACTAGCGCCGCTGGATAGTTCAATAAGAAGGTTACTGGTTAATTAAGCCAAATACGTGAACCAGAGTACATGGCGGTATAAAGTAAACAAACAAAATTTTAATTTAGGATAAATATTACCCTTCGCTCGCATAGGAAGCGGTTCTAACTTCCTAGGCGGCCTTTAAAAGGTCAAAGGCATTTTTCCTGCTAACTTTATTAACTGTCATCTACGCGGCTGCATTTCCAACCATCAAGATGTCAAAAGCAAAAAACATGATTCTAGTACAATTTAATTTAGTGAATCGCGTTGCATTGTTGCATTTTCTTGTTTGATTGTTTCATGTTTGACATTGACGTATAAGCTAAACGTCATTAATTAAAACGATAATAAAAAATTGATTTTTACTATTAAATAATTACAAATTTGTGGCAATTTAGTCGTATTAAATATGTTATCATCATCAGCAGCGATTAGTGGTATTGTAAATCCAATGCAAGGTGGTAGCAGTCTCAATAATTCGTATAGTAATGAACGCCCATCAGGGATTGGGGTAGACGTGGAGTATGCAAATGATCCAGCATCTGGAGGATTTTTTCATGCCGATTATAAAAAGTATATACGATTTATTTATACATTAACTTCAATTAACAGTGAATTTATTTTAGAAATGATAATTTAAAGCAAATGCTCGATAGTAACAAAGATAACTTAAAATTGGAGGCAATGAAGCGTATCATAGGAATGGTAGCCAAAGGTCGTGATGCATCAGATTTATTTCCGGCGGTTGTTAAAAATGTTGTGTCAAAAAATATTGAAGTAAAGAAGTTAGTTTACGTTTACTTAGTGCGGTACGCCGAAGAGCAACAGGATATGGCCCTTCTATCCATTTCAACATTTCAGCGGGCGCTCAAAGATCCAAATCAATTAATTCGAGCGGGGGCTCTTCGCGTCCTTTCTAGTATTCGCGTTTCAATGATCGTACCAATTGTTATGCTAGCTATCCGAGAATCGGCATCGGATATGAGTCCGTACGTTCGTAAAACAGCCGCACATGCAATTCCAAAGTTATTCAGTTTAGATCCGGATCAAAAAGATGAATTAATCGGTGTTATAGAAAAACTATTATCGGATCGAACTACGCTTGTGGTGGGATCAGCTGTTATGGCGTTCGAAGAAGTGTGTCCCGAGCGAGTCGATTTAATTCATAAAAACTATAAGAAGCTGTGTAATTTATTGGTAGACGTCGATGAATGGGGTCAAGTAATAATCATAAACATGTTAACACGATATGCTAGAACCCAATTTACAGATCCCAATTTATACGTAAGTACTAATTTTATATCTATAAGGTGAACACGAAGTAACTGTATTATTTCATCAGGAAATCGAGGAGGAAAATCAAAATAAACCATTTTACGCTGAATCAACATCGGAATCCGAATCGGAAAAGAAAAATGATACACCGACTCGAACCTATGTTCTGGATATTGATCACCGAATTTTATTGCGGCAAACCAAACCACTACTACAAAGTCGAAATGCTTCGGTCGTGATGGCTGTTGCCCAATTATATCACCATGTCGCGCCTCGTAACGAAGTAAATAATGTTGCGAAAGCACTTATTCGTCTACTGCGATCGCACAAAGAAGTTCAAAGTGTTGTCCTTACGTGCATCGCCTCGATGAGCGTGAGCCGGAAAATTATATTCGAACAATACATGAAATCATTTTTTGTGCGCACCAGTGATCCGACCCACATCAAGCTGCTAAAATTGGAGATATTGACTAATTTGGCGACCGAAACCAATATTTCGATTATTTTGCGTGAATTTCAAACATACATCTTGAGCAGTGATAAGGATTTTGTTGCGGCCACAATTCAGGCGATTGGGCGATGTGCCTCCTGTATAGATGAGGTTACGGAGACATGTTTGAATGGCCTGGTGCATTTGTTATCGAATCGGGATGAGCACGTTGTGGCGGAAAGTGTCGTCGTTATAAAAAAGCTTCTCCAAACCGAGGTAACCGAACACTACGAGATCATTTTTCAAATGGCAAAACTTTTAGATTTTATCACTGTGCCGGCAGCACGCGCCGCCATTTTATGGCTTATCGGTGAATACAATGATCGTGTACCAAAAATAGCGCCGGACGTATTACGAAAATTGGCAAAAACTTTTATCGAGGAAGAGGATATCGTAAAATTGCAAGTATTGAACTTAGTCGTTAAATTATTTTTAACAAACCGCCAACAAACCGAAACTCTATGCCAGTACATATTTAACTTGGCCCGGTTCGATGAGAATTATGATATACGAGATCGAGCGCGATTCCTTAAAAAATTTGTATTTTCATCGAATGAAAATTCAATTTTGAATCGTCGCGCAAAGCAAATATTTTTAGCGAAGAAACCGGCTCCATCTCTGGAATCGAAACACAAAAATCGTGAACACTATCAACTCGGATCGTTATCGCACTATTTGAATATGCGTTGTTCGGGGTATCACGATTTACCTGAATTCCCCGAATTTGCTCCGGATCCCACAGTGCGCAATATTAACGAGCCGGTTTCAAACAACAATTTAACAGAATCTCAACCAGATTTTCAAGAAACTAAAAAGAGTTCCAAAAAAACTAAAAAGGCAGGTAAAAAATCATTTTATTCGGAATCCGAGGAAAATGACTCCGATTCGGATGGCTACAACTCAGTTTCGTCGTCGAATGACGATGAAGAAGATGATGAATCGGTTAGTACAGACGATTCATCGGAATCCGAATCGAAGAATGATAAAGTTGTACCGCAAAAAAATAAAGTGCAATCAGAGATAAATACTGACGATAGTGATGAGGTTTCAACAGAAACGGATAGTAGTGACGATACGGGTTCCTCGACTACTGCTAATGATTCATCCGACGATGAACGAGATACGACTCCACCAAGTAACAATACTAAGGCTCAAGCACACCAAGCCAACAACCATGCTGCAACAAAATCTCAAAATAAACCGCAGAAAACTAATTTATTAATCGATTTAGATGATATTCCACCACTAGCATCGAATGTACTTACACCTTCGCTAGGCGGATTTTTGTCACCGCTTTCAATATCAGGGAATCAAAGTATTACAGGCACCGAAAATTCTATCGAGCTTATTGGACCGTACTACATTCCACTGAATACGTTAGAATTGCTAAATAAGGTCAGTGGTTTTGGACTCGAGATAAACTATAGGTTTACCCGATCACCACATTTATCCTCATCGAATATGCTATCGATTGAATTGATTTTTATCAACCAAGGTACCACTGAACTGAAAAATATCGAAATATCTGCGAAAAATCTACCCGCCGGTATGTCACTATGCGAATTTCAACCGATAACAAATCTTTCACCCAAAAGTCGAATTTATGCTACACTTGGAATTGATTTTAATGATTCAACTCAACCCGCGAATTTTATAATAAACTCATCGGGTGGTTCGTGTAATGTAACACTGCGGCCGCCCATCGGAGAATTGGTTCGGGCTCTAGCAGTGCCTAATAATGATTATTTTAAAGTGGAACGAGCTAAATTGCGCGGTATGAACGAACATTCGTGCACCATTAAGCTGCAATCAACACTTGTAGATATACGTTGTCTGCAGCAAAGAATCTATGAAATAATCAATTTGGCGTCATGCTACTCGGATAACGACAAAATAATTAATTTTATCGGGCAAACTATGTCGTCAAAGAGTCTTGTACTTTTATCGATTGAAATGAAGGAGCACGATGAGGCTGCGATAATCGTTAATTGTGAGAAAATGGTAATCGGTTCAATGATTTTGAATGAAATTAAGGGATTTATACATCAATAGTCTAATAAATATGTGTAATCGTAATATTTTCTCTAATCTAATTATGCAAGTAATAAATTATATTGATCATTATTTTAAAAATTTTATTTATATCTTGGAATTATAAAATGTCTATGATGTTCTCAAGCGAATGCATGAGATAGGTTTTTGGTCGAGTATTATATATTAAATTGGTATTCTGCCTACCTGTCCAAAACCCATGTAACGAAAGTTTAATAAAATTTGGTTTTGCCGAAGTAAGGAAGTTATTGAGAATGAAGAACGGATTACTTCGGATCTGCTGTGGCGGCCCTTCCCTCCTCTTCAAACTTTCTGCATGGATACATCATGGACACTATGGACAATGTAAAATCAATAAAAAATTTTAATTTGTGCTTCAGTTTTCGGAGCAGCCAAAGTTCCCTAGACGAGCAAGTTGTTCGAACTCCCGCTCCTCTCTCTCTCTCTCTCACACACTCTATCTCTACTTGGAGAGCAATAATCCGGAATTTCCGTGTACTTCGAGCCACTAGCCTTGTAATGACATTCCGCTATCCCAGCATTAATAATTCTGCTTAGTGGCAAATGATTGATTGAACTACTTATAGAGTCGTTCATCTCCTTGTATGTCAAAATTTTCATCAAAGACACAATCAATATCGCGAAATTCTATTAATGAGTATTCTTGCTTATCTAGTGATATCACTTTTGTGTGCGCTAATGTGTATAAATAAGCTGAATCTATACAAACTTCCCGTTATGGCGCACATGTTGAAAAGAGCGCAGCTAAAAGGCCTATTCGGCTAACAAGCCTATTAGGCTAACAGACCTATGTGAGTGATTTGATTAGCAGAGAAAATATTTAAGGCGGGAAGTCTCGGAAATCCCATTGTATCAGAGAAGAGGCCGCTACCTTTGACTTTTCCTAGCTTTATTGAAGGTCCTAACTGTATTCTTTCTAGTGGAACTTTAGTTCCGTAGAGCATCATCAATTGTGATAGTACATCCAATTTGTTCACTTGTTTCCGGACGCTTAGGGGCCCCAGAGGTAAAATTAAAAGACCTTCCGGGTAGAAAGGCGATTGACTGGATTATCACGTTCACGACAGCGCTGTAACTCTTGCTCCTCGCCCATTGGCGGCTGCGCTTAAAGCTTTTCGCTCTATCGGACGGCAGCTAATCCAGCCGCCCTATTCATGAATACGATTTTTTTTGTATTTTTTTTTTTATCTAAATATTTGGTGTTACATACCTTCTAATAGCACAATCAAACGCGTACCACCGGTGGTACGCACCGCCCGATGAGGCAGTCTAGTGCGGGCCACCGGTGGTACGCGCCGGCATGAACGTGTTATAGGTCAAATCCTTAGCCATTTGAATGATAGAGTCAGAGACGAGAGTCACGTCTAGGATTTCTCACATCGGAGTCCCGATGTTGCAAACTAACAGGTTAGTATTGAATAAGTAATTAAGAAACAACTTGCCCTCTTTTTGATATCCGTGCTGCCCCCAAATTGCGTGATGTGCATTCGTATCACACATACTAGACCCCTTACGTAATCCGGTGGAGCTTGCTTTCCTCGGTCATATACGCTGAACCCAGCCAAATTTTATTTTACATTTTTATTCACCTACTTCTAGACAGAGCGCCGTTCCTTTACTTTGGGAGTAGAAATATATGTTTATAGAATGAATTCAAGAAAACACGATACAATAATCCCAGTCTTACCATAATAGTGTATGATTCTGCCTCCACGGTTTTTGAAAAAAAAACTAAAGCTCCTCCCACGTTAACCAGTATGGAAAGAAGAGCTGTCGAGACAATTATAGTATGCTGCCGGCTATTGCAAGATTTGATTGGCGGCGTCTTCTCCCAATGCATTATGTTTCCCCAATGCGGTAAGTTTCACAGTTCTCCAGATTAATAATCGGTATTCTGTTCGGCTCCATCCTACCAATAGACTGTAACAGTTATTGATCTAATGCTCGATTTCATCCAGATTATGTTCCTTTGAAAGCCAAACACGCACCTTTGGTCTGCTTGGAATTGGTTCCCTGCAAACTGTCACTAACTTTGCATCTAAGTCACCAACTTCAGCTGCTTCCTTGTTATAGAGATCCATTGCTCAACACACACTTGTAGGTAGGGGCAGGTCGCTGCCAAGCTTGGTTGTTGTCAATACCTTAATAAAAATAGAGTTTCCTGTCAGTCCCAAACAGTTAGGGCTGATTGTGCGTCTTGAGAGTATCCAACGCATCAATGGCTTCTACCCCATCTAATGCCTCTGCCTTTATGATGCAGCATTCCGTCCGGGTTCTTTCTCTTGTCCATCTGAACTATGCCACGGACTCCTCCCTTTCCTTCATCACCAGTTTCCTCCGGGATATCATTCTGTTGACTACGATTCTATACGCTGAGCTTTGATCTATGTAAGATCGCTAATCTGGAACCACCAACGCGATTGATTCTACCGATCCCCAGTACAAGTGTCTGGAACTTTCAACTTTTCTGCGATTCGATGAGACTTAATTTACGGTTCGAGTTACTTACCTCTGGTTGCTTTGGTCTTAGGACATACAGAATTTTTATAACCATTTGTATATCCAATCTGGTCCAATAAGTGTCGAAGAATAAAAAGGTGTCATTTGTAGAGATCCGTACACAGGTAAGTCTATTTACAACTGGAGGGTAACCGATAATAAGAAGGCTTCTATCACGACTGGGCTTTATCTCATGAGTCTGTCACAGATGGTCGGCTTAGCTCGGCTACCGTGTTGACTACCAACAACAACAACACTTTATTACTTTACACAACTTCCGGAATATTGACGAAAATATTGGCAACTATTGCACAATAATCACCAAATATCCACTTATCATAAAACCGCAACAAAAACATTTTTCACAATTATTTACTAATTCAATTAACACAACGTGCTAATATCTGCGAGTTTATACCGTACCTAGTGAATTGGCTAGAGGCGATCACAATGTTTACAAAGGTTCTGCTCCAGACTTATTTGCTCAAAAATTACTACTACTCCCTAAACCAAGATGACTCTACTTTCATAGCTCGAGTGACTAATTGTGGCTAGTTATATTTGCTCACTATTTACAACTGGAGGGCATCCGTTATTCAGAAAGCTGCTATCACAACTGGACTTTGTTAAATGAGCCGTCAGATGGTGGGCTCCTTTTGTGTAAATATAGTTATTAATTTGACTGCCAACAACAAATGCTTTTTCTTGCTGCCACCTAAGAGTCTGATAATTTAGAGATCTACGTTGTCCCATTTGCAACATCCTATATCAAAAGCGCGACATCCGGTCTTCTTAGTAAATTTCTTGGCTTTACGACGATCCGTTTTCAGCGTTCATTTGTCCGTTGCAGTTCTCTCCTACATTCATAAACTTCTTCAACTTTTCAAGTCTTCAACTTTTGCATAAAACTCCTTTAAATATCAGGTCACCCAAGCTCGACACCCTTCCTGTGAATTAAGAGTCACTAATCGCTGCTTTCGATCAATCTTGCTGCCATATAAATTATAATTGACCGAGCATAATCTCTACCCGCTTCATCTTAATGTTAATAATAAGGGTTTTAAGGTTTAGAACATGACTTACGTTTTTTGTGAGATTTGTGACATCTATGTTAAAGTAGTAGCGTTAGAGGTAGTTTTATAACAGTTTTGATGTATTGCAGATCAAAGTAGTCTAGGCTCTAGAACATGATTCGATCAATATATAAATAGTATACGAGCGCAACGAACACAATTGGTCAGGCTTAGTAACTTACTAAGCACTTTGGGAGATTCAGTAGGCGAAAGATTAAAAGCGAAAGTGCGGAGCGGGAAAATAATAAATGGTGTTAAAGTGAAAATAGTGGTGTATTTGAAAATTGTAATTGATTTATTTTGTGTATTTTGATTTCATTAATTTCTGTAAATTACGAGCATTAGTGTTGTAACCGACAAACCCTATAAAGATATTCACAATCCAGTGATACAAACCGGGGACGGGGCAAAATTGACGGGGCAAATTCGTAACAGTATTATTACGATCTCGCCTATTGGGTTGATGGACGATTAATTCCGCGTTGGCGAGACATTCAAGAAGAATTGTTCATTTCAAGAATTGTTTAACATTACAATCATTTTTTGTGAGATTGATGACATCTGAGGTTGAGTAGTGGTACTAATAAAGGTGTTTTATAAAAGTTTTGTTGTTTAGCATAGTCTGGAATATAATCTTGAATAAATCTAAGCGAATCTAGAATGTTCGATCGATGTGTATATAGATACGATTGCAATAATCACAATGAGTTAATCTTGGTGTGACATTTGGGAGATAAAAATAGTGAAATTAGCGTAGTAAATAGTGAATTAATAAATAATTGTGGAAGTTATGTGTTGTTGTGATTTAGAGTTGGTAAACTAAAAGTGGGAAAATAATTGTAGGAATATTTCAGGAATATTCCAGTAGTGGCGTAAATATTAGGAGATTATTTCCGGTATTTAGAGAATTGATGTTGTAACCGTCAAATTCGTCAAATTTGTAAACGTCGTACATACTATCAGAACGTCACTAAGGGACATAACCAAGGTCATTTTTATTTTCCGTTTTCCATCTTTGGTGGAAAAGCGTATACTTGATACAACTAAATTGTACATTATTGTCAGGACGGTGACGTGTTAGCCGTTCGTCTTGGTGATGAGGCGCAAGCTGTTGGGACCGAAGTGCGATGTCTTTATTGATCGCTCACAGCTCTTTCAAGTCATCTGCTTGATCTTCAGTGGTAATATGTACATTGACAATCGTGATGTTAAATTTGTTAGTAAGCAGTCTGACCGTGCGATAGATAGGTATTGATAGGTTGGTGTCATTGATCACATTACCAGGCCATTACTGAGCCTCTTACATGCAAGTATACATATAACGTGTGCCTCGTTTATAATGTTTTGCAGATATCCAGGTCTTAAAAGGCTAAGCACGTTCCATGTTGACAGTTTTAAAGTATTGTCCGTGCACAATTTTTGAGGTCGTGTTTATGATGAATCGTATAATTGTGATCAGAGGTCTTTGGGTAGGGTTCAAAAGTTGCTATAGAATGATGCTCAACCTGCTTTACACGTATGTATATGGGTCACTTATTGGTCAAGAATCTTATATAGCGAGCCGCTTAATGCAAGACAGGCACCCACTTCAGTAGCTCCTAACCTGGAGAACATAAGCTGATTTGGCATTGGTTTTTCGACACCAACAACTGGCGATGACATGAAGTGTCAATGACTATAAGTATAATTTCCCCGTCATAGCCTTCACTACACCGTCTGATTCGGTCAGAGTTATCCAGAGAGCACTGCGACGATGTATGAATCTCGGCCTCCAATAAGATCAAATTTTTAAAATTACCTGGTTAATAAAAAATTCAGTGTAAGTCTTTGATAAATTACTACTGGTATATTCGGGAATATTCCGAAAGTGGTGTAAATTACGAGAATTGGTGTTGCTGTCAAATTTATAGCGATATTCACAATCCAGTGATACGAACCAGACTTGATAGGGCAAATTCATAAGAATTGGTGACATGGTGGGATTGTAAATATTAGAAGATAAATCTAAAAGATTCTCGAATTATCTAGCAAAATGGACACTTCGCAAGTGATGATTGCTCTGCAGCGGATGTTGGTAATGAATCGGATCCAACTCTAAGGAATGATGCAAAAATTTGATCAACAATATTAAGATTGCAACAAATGAATAAAAGTTTTAAGCAAGAAAAAAGAGAGGCATTAAATGAAACAATAATTGAACCAAAAGTTAAAGCAACATGGGGAGGAACTCAGACACCCAATTTAAAACCTCGTGCAGAAACTGGACCAATCGTCACGAAAAATATTTGAGAAACGAAATGATGATGTAGGCGATACGGAGCAGAAGGATGGGGTTTGTAGCTGAAGAGAAAGCAGATAAGTAGAATCAGCTGAGCAACGAACTAGTCGGAATTTTAGATGCTCAACCATATGTAGAATCGACGCCTCATAGTGCGAGCCATTTATTTAGTCACCAAGTAACCCTCCTGGTTGGTGTCCATGAGTGAATGAGAATAAAACGGACCAAATGGCACAGATGCTTTCGTTTATTTTGGTGCTGCGATTATTTATGCAATGGAGAACGACATGGCTACATTTGGGACAGGATGTTAGTCCATAACATGTATGAAAAATGGGTAACATTTGAAACGCGATATTTTAAAACGCGAATTATCAAAACGCGATATTTCAAAAAACGTGTTTAAAAATCGATAGAAGCGGGAGTTTAGGATCGGGCTGTATCAGGCGGGTGAAAGAAAAATTTAATTTCGGTTTATAGGAATTTAAAAATTGATAGGATCGGGAGTATAGGACCGGGTTATATCAAACGGGTCACTGCGCCCCCGTCGCTTCGCAATGCACATTCTGTACCATATTGCGTTTTGCACCTTATCGCGTTTTGAAATATCGCGTTTGGTCATATCTCATTTCGAAATATCGCGTTTTGAAATATTGCGTTTCGAGCGGATCCCATGAAAAACGATATTTGAACAAATTGAAACTGGTGAAGCGGTCCACTTAGGATCTGATGGGAGTCCGTTGGTTAGAAGATTAAGAAGGAGATACCAACCATGGCGAGTGGGAATTGCGAATAATCAACCAATTATGACTGCTACGGCGGCAAGAGTAAACGGAAGCTGTGATTGGTAATTCACAACGGCGGGTTTTACAACGGCCAATAAATGGAAAATGGTGTGTGGCACATATCTTCTTAGGCGGCTGCATAACTGGTGAAAAGGACTAGCGAGCAAGAGCCATATGGGGGATGGCTCATGAAAAAGATGCGCAAGCGGCCAGGAATTTGGAGGAGCGACAGCGATATTAAATGGAGTGGGTGTTGGCTCTTTTCAAGAATGGACCATAAATGGTAACTACCTGGTTGAAGGGCGTCAAGGAGAGTTGGCAAGAAAGAAATTGAATTCATATGCAGTGTACGGACCGAACTGCGGAGGTAATAGTTAGGCTTCTGTTCAAGGGCTACATAAAAAAAATGGATATCGTTGAAAGCACTCCATACCATTTTTAAAGAAAATTAACTTTCATCGCTTCAAAACGTTTAAACATACATTTTCTCTTCTTTTTCATAAATTCTCTGATTTTTCATAAAACTTTCTGCTGAGAATTTTTAATTTGCATAAAAATATCAAAAACTTTCTGCTGGTGTAAAAAAATATCAGCAAAAAAAATTTCATTTTTGTGATAGTGATGCCTCTAGCGGTGAATAGCGAAACACACTTTTTATACTGGAAATTTTCTGCTATCTTATACAGCATGTAAAAAACCAAAGTATGTAATGGCGTTTTTGATAAAAAATGTCGCTTGATTTAAAAAACAACCGCAACACAGTTGTGTGTATAGTTATAGTGTTTTTTCGAATGAAAATAAGTCGGAAGAACAAAATTGTCTAGCCGGAAAAGGGATATAAATACAAGTGTGATGAACACAATGCGTAAATCTGAAGTTAGTCTTCTGGTATTAAAGTGAAATTAGTGGTGTGACTAGGTTAGGTTAGAGTGGCTGCTATCGCACACTTAGGCCAATAATGGCCCATGGTGATACCACAGGATCGAATCTCCCCTTACTCCCGCTGAAACCAACCAGAGCTACTGATGTAGTGTAAAATATCTCGCACCCCACAGTCCGCGAGTTCAGAAAGGCTGTCCATGTCGTACACACCCAAGTACTTACGTCTTTTGTATGATAGTACCGGACACGAGCATAGGAAGTGATCTAACGTCTCTTCCTCCTCTTCGTCCATACAACTTCTACAAAAGTCATTCGTCTCTAGACCCAGCCTTCTCGCATGTTCCCCAAAAAGGCAGTGTCCTGTCAATATCCCTACGACCAATCTTAAATCTCGTTTTCCCAGGGATACTAGTGCCTTGGAGCGCCGCAGGTCCAGTTTTGGCCAAACCTGTTTTGCTACTCTGCACGTGAAAGTGTTGGTCCACCTCTCATCTGTCAAGGCGATTGCCTTTTTACTGAGCGTCGATTTAAGCGCTGCTGAAGGCCTCCCCAGACCTGCCTTTTCCGATTGCATCTGGAGAGTCGTACGGCCGTACCTAGCTAGTTCATCCGCCCTGCAGTTTCCCGTGACGTCCCAGTGCCTAGGGACCCGTACACTTTTTTTGGTGATAACGGGAAAACTAATAACGGGAAAATTATTTTGGGAATGATTCTGGTATTTTTGGGAAATTTTCAGTAGTGGCGTAAAAAAGATATAAAAGAGACAAAAGCATTGCATAAATAGTCCCTTTTAGTATGGGAAAATATCGACTCATTTTTTTGCCTTGCTTCGTGAGAAAAACATGCATCAAAAAAAAAACATACAGTTCCTAATATCATTATTCATTACTAATAAATATAATTAATAATTTGTGCGGCACCCTTTCTGAGCTGTGGCCTAGTTTAGGCGATTCTGCATTGAATGCACCAGTTTTCCTGTTCTTCCGACGTAATTTGGTGCCACTCGTCGATTAATTTAGATTTTAAATCATCGTTATCTAATATCCTGTAGTATCACCCGTTTTTCCAAATTACCCCAAAGATGTTCGATCTTCGATGGCGTTGAGATCTGGCGATTTTGGAGGGTTCGATAAAATGTATTTGACATATCAACTAGTTTTTTACCATGTGGAATCTATGTTTCGGATCGTTGTCTTGAACCAAGCTAATATGTTCAGATATTTAAACTTTTGTCGCGCTCTTTTAAATGATTCTGTAAAATTGGCAAATATTGTTCTTTATTCATGGTAGTCTCAACAAACACCAGATCTCCGACCCCCACGGTACCCGTTGCATCCATACCATGATGTTTCCTCCACCGTGTTTGACGTCATATACACTGAAAAAAATAGCGCGGAGATATTTACACATTTTGCTATGTAAACTCAAATTTGCAATTATTACTAATAATGTCTTAATTAAGTACGAGCCTTGTAAAATTTGCTGTGCAATATTTACAGTGTATTTTTAAATATTAAAATTATTGCTGAGCACCGTCTGATGACAAATTAAATTAATGATATTGCAATGCTGCTAAGCAAAATTTGAGCTGCGCAATTTGAATATATCATTTTCAATGCAAACATATTAAAAATGAAAAAAATTTGTTTTTTTCGTTGAGAATAAATTGCAAAGTGTTTTTAAAATGTTCAAATACTTTTCAAAATTTACTTTGCACTTTGTAAAACAATTTTTGCGGGGAGATTATAACAAATCAAATCATTTATTCTACCCGACTTTGCATTTTGTTCTCCAAATTTTATTAAAAAATTTCAAACAAATTATTTATAAGTCTTGAAGTGAATTTAAAGCAGTACACAAATTGCCACAGAAATGCCAGTTCGTCTAGTTTCCAGATTTGTTGCGAAAAATGGTAATTATTTAAAAATAAAATAAAATTTAAATTATATTTATTTTTATCCTTTATTTGCAGTGTTTTTGTAACCTTACTTCGCGTCGCAAGAAATGACCGCTAAACCTTCACTATTAAACCATAGAAGTGCTGAAACGTTATATGGTAAATCCAAATTAAATTTACAATACTTTATGTGATTTTAATTATATTTGTTGCTTTCTTGTTTTAATTTCAGGATTTTATAAAGCATCTTTAGAGAACCGGACCAACTCAGTTCCCTGAACATTAAATGGTTCATCATATGAGGAGAATTTAATTATTAGCAACATTACAACAATTCCATATCTTTTAAGGCTGCATAAAGGAAAAACATGTTTGATTAAAATTCAGACGTAAGTTTATTGTCAATCCGGAGATGTAATTAATTATCATCTTTATTTTAAGAAAAATTGTTGGCCTTTTGTGAAAAGTGAATAAAAAAGATTAATTGCAAAGAATGTGTTTCATTAAAATTGGTTTTTAATATGTTAAATATTAAATTCTGTCTCCTCCCATCTAGAAGTTTCGAGTGTTTGCTTCTGTGCAGAGTAAATATTAAGGCGCTGCAATTTTCTCAACCCGCAAATGTTAAAATGAATTGTAAACCATTATCCACTTTACTGTCGTTATTTACCATGCGCTCTGTAAAAAATTTCTGAATTATTTTAGAAACTGCGGAGTAAATAAATCAAAGCAATAGCAAATATTCCTTATCCACCGTGAAATAAAAATAATAAAATTTACTCAGCAAGTTGTAATAATTGATTTGCTAAAATCGCAATAAATACAAAGCGCTTGTGTGGCTGAATTTTTAATCATTTTTCATTAAATATTACTCCGCTTTTTTGTGAATATCACCGATTATTTTTTTCAGTGTAGCTTTACAGCCATCTGATCCGAAAATGTTGACTCAGATGGCCGTAGACGTAACGACAAACAACAAAAGACGATTTAAAATCTAAATTAATCGACGAGTGGCATCAAATTACGTCGGAAGAATAGGAAATCTGGTGTATTCAATGCAGAATCGGCTAGAATAGGCCATAGCTCAGAAAGGGGGCCACACAAATTATTAATTATATTTATTAGTAATAATATTAGGAACTGTATGTTTTTTTTATGTATGTTTTTTCTTTGATTTAGTTTTGTTATATTTTTGTTAAGTAAATGTATTTTTGGCACCAATCTTCGAAAATACCGTTTTTTTTTCTTAGTATTAGCGTCACCATCAGGGATATTCCGTATTCATGATATTGTTTTCCGTGGGTAACCACTTGGAGGAATAGTACTAGAGATTTGGCAGTTTGTTTCTAGGTTTTTATTTTGAAATATTAACTTCTACCTAAACCGATTTTTTTAAATACACAAATTTTTAGATTTAGCTAATTTAATTAATAAAAAATTTGTCGCGATATAAGAATTTTTAATATGTACACTCATTTGATTGATTTCATTAATTACTTAGTATTTCTAAAGGTTCATTTAAATTAACTGGTTTGTTCTAATTTTAGAAGAAAACTCTCGAGGCCAAGAATTTCCATCTCGCACTTTATAAGCAATGGCCGTATTATTTACATAATTATATACATAAATAATATCTATATATACATATACATAGACATATTTGCGTATCCATGTACAATTTGTAATCTGCACTGTTTGCAACCAAATTGTATACAATAATACAAATCATATGATTAACCAAAAATAATATCAAATTAAATGTTCAACGTAATTGATAGAGAATCGTACAAAATGTTGATTACGGTATGGGATACCAAAGTATTACATTTTTCAATCTCGTTCTTATCGATGCATATTAATCGAGTACATAATAACTACGATAATAATCAATAATTACGATATCTGTTATTTAGTAAACAAATTCGATTTCTGTAATCCTAACCTCAAATCTGACTGACTGTATTTTGTCTGTGTATACATTATATTGCCATAACATTATATTTGCAAAGCGGACATGCGCATTTAGTGTGAATAAAAACATTATTACCTATATGAATTTAGAACAACGAATCGTCTTGGACTTTAGTTAGGTTAGGTTATGGTCATTTTGCGTTTAGATAATTATAACACTATTGGAGAAAACGGTTATTTAGCATTAAGCGGAGTACTTTTTCTAATATCTCATTCCACAGTAAACAAATTTGTTTTTCATTTTTTGTAATGTATATATTTTATACTTTACATGCGTTAACCAACCATAATAGACGTGTAATTATTCACATGTCGCCTGTCTCTCAGTATTTATTTTTGTTTTGTTTATTTCAATTTAGTTTACTACATTGCTGTATGTATTAAGCGAGAATGTTGTCTTTTATTTCATACAAACTACAAATGTTAGCACTTTTTTCGTTGGACGCCAACATCGAACGTGATTGTAATATAATTATAGATCCCTATGTTATGTGAATAATTAAAGGGTCTCTATTGGCTAATTAAATACACTTCTAACATTTTTATGGTCCACGTGTTTTTGATAAAATATTTGACGCATTTAGGTCAAGCAACCGATGACAACATGATGTTGAGTAAAATCACAGCCACCTTTATGATTATTTTGAACTCTACGCAATTTTCGCATCAAATGATGCATAAGGCTTATAGTTAAACTGTTCACCGTTTATTTAAAGCAGCGCCACTGTGCAAAAAGGATTGACGTTAGATTTTTGTACCAAAATACGGGATTTTATTTTCACTATGGAAATCATTTAAATCTGTAAATCATTTCCTCTTGGTATTTATATAGTTCGGCGGTTTATTTCAGTACACTGCAAAATTCTAAATTGTTTTAAAGAATGAAATTATTGCTTTGTGTATAATAGCACACAAATTTTGTTCTCCCAATAAAATTCATAATAATGTGATGTGTCATCGATTTATGTAAATGTAACTACAATCATTTAAATTTGGATTTGACTCTAGGACCAAGTACTGGACAAGTATCCCAGATAACGCCGGGCTTTTAACAAAAGGGAAGGATAAAAAAGGAGTTTTTTAGGATATAAGGACCCCGATTTAGACAACTAGCGATCGTACAGCACAAGACAATACAGGTATAATCTCCTAGAAGGAAGGGTACGGGTTCTCAAGGAATTACTAAGGGTCTTTTTTCACTAATTGCTTCTAAATATCAGCAACCTACCTAGAAAAAAAACAATTATTATTTAAATTAACGACATACTTATTGTTAGCACCAACTGTTTATACAAGTATCAAATGCAGGTACATATTGTTACGGTGACACCTAGATTAGAATAGAATAAGTTAATTTCATTAATAGTTCAATTGCATTATGATTTTGTTCAACATTTAGGCGTCATTTTGCTCGATGCGCATTTAGGATTATTCTAGAAACAAATATTTTGGTATATAAAGGCGTACATTGACGTGGAATGCTGAGTCTTATTTTAAACGTGATACAGTGAAGGTTAAATAGAAAGATTATTAAAGTGATTAATAAAGCGATTATTAAAGTGATAATTAAAAAGTGTGTTATAATTATAATAACTAATTGTTAATTTTATGTTGTATAATTATTGTGTTGTGTAAATAAATTTGTGTGAGTTCAAATTGAAGCAGTTATATTTGTTCACAATCCAGTGATTCGAATCTTGAGTGACAAGGGAAAAACGTAACAATATTGTTACGATCTCG
The DNA here is from genome assembly GCA_947310385.1 of Nephrotoma appendiculata. NCBI lineage: Eukaryota > Metazoa > Arthropoda > Insecta > Diptera > Tipulidae > Nephrotoma > Nephrotoma appendiculata. The sequence goes on from OX371223.1 coordinate 299,595,400, forward strand.
CCTATTAGTTTGATGGGCGAACAATTCAGCATGGGGGAGACATATTCAGACATTTTTTGTGAGATTATAGTGACATCTAGGTTTAAAAGTAGGTTTAAAAGTAGTAGAGTTAGAATTTGTTTTAAAACTATAAGATATCGGAAATTTGCCAGCGGAAATAAGAGATTAAGCTACTCGTCGTCACAAGTTGGAGCACTAACACAAAAGATAACTTCTCTTTGTAGTGGAAATATTGTGAGTAAATGGCCTCTTTGTTTTCTACGACTAGAAAAGTCGTAAACATTGTATGGGTGCCATTAAAAGTAATATTTTGTCGGGAAAGCCGAAAAAAATCTTGAACAAATTAATATCACGGACGATTATGAAATACTTCTTAATTATATGTGTTGGCTTAGTACACATACATAGTGAGAATTTCCTGAAGTTCTGATTTGGTGATATAATTCGCCTAATCGATAAGTTCTTGTTTTGTACTATGGGTACAAACCAAGAGTTGAATTTTGTAGTTTGGTCATTGCAACCTGATTAGAAGACCAACTTTTTACCAGTACAGAACCAAGCTGCCAAGAAGAGACCTAAGGAAGTTCTCATTTTTGTAAGGGTTTGTGTATCTTTGTGTACCTTGAGTTAAAATGGGGGGAGTACATTTTCTACTTTTGTGGTGGAAATATTGGAGTAAGTAAATGGTCTCTTTGTTTTCAACGACTAGAAAAGTCGTAAACATTGTATGGATGCCATCAAAAGTAATATTTTGTTTGGAAAGCTGAAAAAATCGAACAAATTAAAAATTATCCTTAAAATGACAACTTAATTGATCTTCGAAGTAACGGAACTCGGTATATAAAATTTCGAAATTTATCAATATTCCGTCTTCCGCCATTTCTTAACGAATACGATGAAATTCTACGTTAGGGAGTAGTATTGGTTAAAGATTTTAAAGTGAGTTTTGGTCAAAATTCTAGGATTTAATCATGCTGGACTAAACGTGGCCATTCCATAACCAATCTTTTTTTTTTAATTTCGTTTATAAATTGATTTTTGATTGAAATATAAATTTTGAGCTAGAGAGAACCCGGCTATTTCTTAAATAATAATTGTAAAATTGGCAACACTTACATGGATGGAATATATCCAATTTAGTATCCTACCCGGGCCTGCTAAGAGTATAGTTTTTGTTCCGGATCAAATTCTAGAAACTTTAGAAATTCTGAAGAGATGAAAAATCAAAAATCAGGATCGAAAATTAACGGACGGATCATCTTTGGTCAAAATCCGGACCCGAAATAGTTGGCCTAGTTGAGGCATCGGTTCCAAAACTAGAAGCTTTTAAATTTGAACCTTTTTACTCTTTTAATAGAGTCCCTATAAATGTTTGTGTTTGGGACAAAAAGAAGGTAATACAGTTCAGGAGAGACGCCCTTCATCATATGACTGTGATTTGAATGACAGGTCAACAATTTATACAGGTAACATTACAGCACTCAAAGCCGCTTTCTTAACTTTTTAAATGGCCGCTAAACATAAATTTTTACAAAAATTATATACATATATTAATTAACAAAGTCTTTCATAAATAACGGCACCTTCCTGATTCTCGATGTCCTTCTTAGCTGCATATTATAATCGTCATTGTTCGATGCCGGGCATTGAACTTGCGACTCTTCCATCGTGATACTCACTCTCAAAGTTGAAGTAGACTTCCGGTTCAACTGATCGCTCGTTATCGTTTGACTCTCCAACAATATATATTTCATCCCCTTGCTTTTTGATATCTGCTATAGGTATCACCTTCTTTAGATGGTCAGTTTGTCTTAGTTGAGATTTACCATCCGTACATTGTATTACTGCTGCTTTTCCATTCCTGTCCTTTACCACGTACTGAACAAGATTGTAGTTTGGAGATAATTTGCCCTCTCGTTTTGGTCTCAAATCCCGTTAAACATGAGTTTCGCTGGACTTGCGTTGGTTGATTGGTGTATCGCATTCGAATACATTAGCAAGTAATTGTTTCATTTCTGTAGTTTTTCTTTTCCAGCTGTGTGATTTTTAAACGCTTCAGAATTGATCGGTTCTATCTTTCGACTTCTCCGTTGGATGATGGTGAGTATGGTATAGTTTAGTGTGCATCAGTTTTACGCCCAATGTTTCACAGAACTGTCCAAATTCGTGACTAATGAATTGCTGACCATTATCGGCTATCAGTATTTCGGAAAGACCAAATCGTGTTAAAATTGGTTTCAGTATACCTCGATCGTTTTTTCACTTGTACACGTCTTCATTATTTCCACAAGTACAAACCGACTATAGTCTTCAGTTATCACTAAGATAAAATCCTTAGTATCTGTCTCCATGGACCCTTAGGTAGTTCTGTAATATACAATGGCTCAAGACTTTTCATTTTAGATACTACTTGACAATTACTACAAGCTTTTATGTAATTCGTCACATTGTTATCCTGATTATACCACCATCTCTTCGTTTTTAACCGCCTATTCATTAACGACTCGCATGGATGTCCCTCATACGCAAACTCAAGTATTCTCAATTAGATGTTTTTTGGGATGACTATCCTTCGGAACCACAGTAATATTCCATTCACACATCAATCACGTTAATATCATATGACTGCAATCGGAGTACCTATCTTTCTATTCTCCGGCACTGCTTTGACAGAGGCTTAAACAATATCTCTGTGGCTGCCTCCAGCATTCTTAAATTCGGCTTCAATGGTTCACGGTTAAACGACATACTTCACACCACATAATCGGGTAACATTTTGAATTGAGAACGAAAGGCCGAAATGAAATCGGATGTACGGTCGAATAAAAGAAACGAAGGTAAAGAGGATGACGATGGCATTCTCTCGGTGTTTTTACATGATACAAGTTGTCGTTAACTTGTATCGCGCCTTAAAAATAAATTAAGAAAAACTCACATTGTATAATTTTCATTTAGTTTATTTTTCATAAATAATAATTAAAATAATTTAATGTAAATAACAATTTAATGTAATTAGTAAAAATAATACATGGAGTCAGAATAGTAATACGTATGAGAGTCAAATAATTAATTACAATAATACCTCAATTCGGTAGTGGTGGTCATCCAGGTGGTACGTGTACGCATATGAACAACCAGCACACCTACAAATGGTAACCCCGACAAAAAGGAATATTAGTTATCATAATACAACGTAACGTGCTACAATTAATTTAAAAGATTGACAAAAGATAACCTAAAAACCATATGCCAACATCGTAAGGATACTACAAATGGTCACGGCTCACTGAAACTAAATCTAATATTATTTGGAGCATCGAGCAGCATCGCAAATTTTCAGCACTATTAAATACAAATACCTGATCATCTTTAATCAAAAGATTGGCAACATCAAACAAAATCATCATAGAAGAAGGAAAAGCAGTCATCGAATTCATCTAAAAATCGGGTGAGTCCATTTTTGTTTTCTTTACCTTCCATATGTTTCGGTTATTCGTTGCTGGGTTCATCCGATATCATATTCGATTTTCGTTCTATTTTTAATATCGACGGTCGTTTGCAATATTTTGTTTTATAATCGTATACACACATAATATATTACGTATTTGTAAATAGTTTTTTTTGTGTGTGAAAATATAAAGTCATTTAATCATGGATTCGGACAACGAAGCTAACGGTAAAAGCGGTAAAAATGGAGGCGAAGCATCTCCTCGCAAAGTTAAGCATGATAAGTCACACGGTAGTTTCGTGGAACGGGTTTCGGTCAAGACACCTCCTTTTTGGTACGAAATGCCAGAACTTTGGTTTGCCCAAATGGAGGCACAATTCATGAACGCTAATATTACGCAACAACAAACCAAATTCAATATTATTGTTGCGGGTCTCGATCAAAGAGCGTTAAACACGGTTAGCGATGTAGTGTTACAGACTGAAACTGACAATAAATATGACGATTTAAAACAAGCACTAATTTCTCGATTAACAGAGTCAGCGGATACTAAGCTACAGAAGCTTTTAAAAGACCTTGACTTGGGCGACAAAAAGCCAACCCAATTGTTGCGTGAAATGAGGAATTTAGCTGACAAACAACTAGCAGAAGACTTACTAAAAAAAACTATGGGTCCAACGTTTACCGCAACAAATACAAATCATTTTGGCGTCCAGTACCGAAAGCTTAACGAATTTGGCAATTATGGCCGATAAAATTTTGGAGGCCTATTCCAATTCAAATGTAATGTCAATCTCTAGCGAAAATAGAACCGAGGTGACGGCAGTATGTAATCCAAAAACTCAGTCCGATCTTGAGGTCAGAATTCAAGAACTTATTCTTGAAATTAAGGGATTAAAGACACATTATAGGAATGACAGAGCAAGTAGTTCGCGACAACGCTCCAGGTCTCGATCATCAGAAACAAAAGGGCACACTTTATGCTGGTATCATTGTAAATTTAATGATAAGGCAAAGAAATGCGTACAGCCTTGTGCTTACGTACAAAAGCCGGAAAACTAGCTTCCTCACCGCAGATGACGGCATGCGAGGGGGGCAATAGTGCCAATTGTCGTCTAATAATATACGATGTTTCTAGCAAACGCAGTTATCTAATAGATACAGGGGCCGAAGTATCTGTCATTCCACCATCGCTCGAGGACAAACAAAAGGGTCAAAATGAGTTCACGCTGTTCGCTGCAAATTCGTCGCAAGTTAATACATATGGCACTCGGATTTTAAAACTTGACTTAGGCCTTAGGAGAAATTTTAGCTGGAGGTTCATTATAGCAGACGTTTCCAAACCTATCATCGGAGCCGATTTTTTAAAGCAGTTTGGGCTAATAGTCGATATAAAACGGAATCGTATAATTGATCCGATTACGACTCTTCATACGACTGGACGAACTATCAATATAATGTCTTCATCGTTGACTACCATTAGTGCCATGGCTATCGATACGGAAATTGGACGTCTGTTAAGAAAATTTAGTGAAATTACTGTTGACAGTGCAGTTATAAGACCAATTAATCATACAGTTACTCATTTTATCCAAACCAAAGGTCCGCCGGTGGCAGCAAAGGTTCGTAGACTCGCTCCGGATAAGTTAGCTACGGCAAAGATAGAATTCGACTACATGCTTCAGTCAGGAATCTGTAGACCATCCGATAGTCCATGGGCCAGCCCACTACATTTGGTTCAGAAGAAAAGTGGAGATTGGAGACCCTGTGGTGATTACCGGGCACTGAATGCTGTCACTCAGCCTGACCGCTACCCAATACCACACCTCCAGGACTTCGCACATCAACTACGTGGCTGTACTATATTTTCTACATTGGACCTAATACGAGCGTACCATCAGGTACCAGTGGAACCGTCAGATATACCGAAGACCGCTATCATAACACCCTTCGGGTTGTTCGAGTTCACTCGAATGGGATTTGGTTTGAGAAACGCTGCACAGTCATTCCAACGATTTGTTCATTCTATTTTTCGGGACCTTAATTATTGCTATACATATATTGATGATTTTTTGATCGCTTCACGAGATATGAACGAACACATGATCCATCTGGAACAAATTTTTCAACGTTTACACTATCACGGATTAATTATCAATGCAAATAAATGTGCATTCGCTAAGGCCGAAATAAACTTTTTAGGTCACACTATTAATAAATCGGGTATTAAGCCGATGTTAGAACGTGTTCAAGCGATATCTGATTTTAAACAACCAGAAACCATAGTAGAACTGCGACGCTTCCTCGGAATGACCAATTTTTATCGGCGATTTGTCCCAAATGCAGCTGAAAATCAAGTATTGTTAAACGAATACTTAAAGGGGAGTAAAAAGAACGACAAACGTAAAATTGACTGGACCGATAGCACAAAAATAGCTTTTGTGAAATGCAAACAACAATTAATCGATGCAGCAATCCTCGCGCATCCGGACACTAAAGCACATCTCGCTATGATGGTTGATGCATCAGATTATGCAATCGGTGCAGTAGTTCAGCAGCAAGTAGAGGATAGTTGGCAGCCTTTAAGCTTTTATTCGGTTAAACTTTCGGACACCCAGAAACGCTATAGCGCATACGACCGCGAGCTATTAGCGGCATACGCTGCTATTAAACATTTTCGTTTTTTGGACAACGTTGTAGCAGATACTCTATCGCGCATTTGCAAAATTGAGATACCAGAAGCTATTGATTATACTAGGATTGCCGAAGCACAAAGTCAAGACAGCGAGTTACAGGATTTAATTGAAACAAATAAGTCGCTCGAATTTAAAAAATTTCCAATATTAAATTCAGACAAAGAAATCTTTTGTGACATTTCTACAAAGTGTATTAGACCGTATATACCAAAAGAACCAGAAAAATGGTATTCAATATGGTGTATGGTTTGTCACACCCCGGAGTTCGGACTACCACTAAAATGTTGGCTAGTAAATACATTTGGACATCAGTCAACCAAGATGCTAGAAAATGGGCTAAAGGTTGTATAAGTTGCCAAAAGTCTAAAGTTCAACGCCACACCAAAAGTCCTATTGGTCAATTTCCATTATGTAGCAAGCGTTTTGAAGAAATTCACGTAGATATTATTGGTCCAATGCCAACTTCTAACGGTATGAAATATTGCGTCACAATAATAGATCGATATACTCGCTGGCCAGAGGCCATTCCAGTAGCGGTTATCAAGGCACAAACAGTTGCAAGTGCAATTTATAACGGTTGGATCGCACGATTTGGCATACCTGTAACTATAGTCACTGATCGAGGAATGCAGTTTGAATCGGAATTATTTCAGGAATTGTCCAAGGTATTGGGGTTCCAACGCAAACGCACTACATCGTATAACCCACAAGCCAACGATTTTATCGAACGTTGGCACCGCTCTCTAAAAGCATCGTTAATGTGTCATAACCATCTAGACTGGACAATCTCGTTACCAACAGTTTTGTTGGGATTGCGCACAGCATTACGGGTGGAGTTTAATGCAACAGCGGCAGAAATGCTTTTCGGCGAAGGTTTACGATTGCCAGGACAATTCGTAGGCAGTTGTAATAAGCATGATTACCAGTCCGAATTTGTCAAACAACTGAAAACTGCAATTGATCAAATTAAACCAAGTCCTGCATCACGACACGGAAATCAAGCATCGATCTTTATTCATAAAGAGCTTACTTCATGCTCACATGTATTTGTACGAACAGATGCGGTTAGAACATCTCTGCAGCCTCCTTATGAAGGACCATTTAGCGTCAGTAGCCGTACGGAAAAATATTTTACCATACTTATGAAGGGTAAATGTTGCAATGTTTCAATAAATAGATTAAAACCTTGTTTCACTACGGAATATGACTCAAACGATCGTGAGACAAACGAAAACTTGCCGACATGTAATAGTACGATTCAACCTACGATTTTAGAACCTAACGTTAGCCAAAAGAAATCTTCAACGGATGACAAACGCACGGTTCACTTTCAGTGTGAGCCGAATTTGGTCACAACACGAACAGGAAGGGCCACTAGACTTCCCACGCGTTTTCGTTAAGCATTCATGGACATTCACTGGCAAGGGAATAGTGTGGCTGCCTCCAGCATTCTTAAATTCGGCTTCAAGGGTTCACGGTTAAACGACATACTTCACACCACATAATCGGGTAACATTTTGAATTGAGAACGAAAGGCCGAAATGAAATCGGATGTACGGTCGAATAAAAGAAACGAAGGTAAAGAGGATGACGATGGCATTCTCTCGATGTTTTTACATGATACAAGTTGTCGTTAACTTGTATCGCGCTTTAAAAATAAATTAAGAAAAACTCACATTGTATAATTTTCATTTAGTTTATTTTTCATAAATATTAATTAAAATAATTTAATGTAAATAACAATTTAATGTAAATAGTAAAAATAATACATGGAGTCAGAATAGTAATACGTATGAGAGTCAAATAATTAATTACAATAATACCTCAATTCGGTAGTGGTGGTCATCCAGGTGGTACGTGTACCCATATGAACAACCAGCACACCTTCATCTCTAATGGCTTGTATTCCGTTATCAGATCAAATTGTTTTCCCATTAGATACATTTTGAAGCGTTCGACTGATCAGACTAAAGCTAGAGCCTTCTTTTCTAAATAGACCAATATACGGAACAATCACAATACACCATTACAATTGATAAAAACCAAAAGTAAAATAATATAAAATTCGTGAATTCGAAAAGTTAATTGTTAAAAATAGAATATAGATGGAAATGTGAAAGAATCAAAATTTCGTACGCTACGCAGTAATTCGCTAGTAGTATAACTACATGGTTTTGCTCTATATATATAGACAATATTTCAATGTAATAAACAACATCAGTCGTCGCGACCTGATGAGAAGACTGATTTTTTCAAATCATTAATCTCGTCTGTTCGAAACTGATTGTTGTGGTTCTTACACATTAGCCATCTATAAGTCAAAAATTCAAATATAAAATTCATTCTGCTTACCCCTACCCGACTTCACTCCGTATTTATTTTGCGTACATATTTCCCTCTGCATCAGGATATTTCGGCTCTGATCGATATTGCAGCTGTCTATGGTTCTTTTCCGTTTTTACGCTAACTTTTGTACCTGTTTGTCTGATAAATCGGTTATTTTCAACCCTTGGGCTAATTTTATTAATTCGTATAAATCCATGCTTCCCTTTTCTATTACTTTTTCTCTAACTGGTTATGTTTTGAGTTGTACCCTGTATGATCTCACACGTGCTCTATTTCGTTATCGACCTCACATTTAGCAGCCTGTTGTCTCAATCTTATGACAAATTGATTGAGTTTCCTCCGGATTCTGTTTCATTGCACGAAAATATTTACGCTCCAGCGCTGAACTAGATTTTGGTAAAAAATATTCGTCCAATAATTGTACCATCGATTTAGATTCATCCTTATCCTTTTGTCGCTCGTTTTCAGATTTTTGGAGCAAATTGTAATACATATACAGTGAAACCTCACTTGAGCGGACATCGACTGGACCAATTAAAATGTCCGCTCTCATGAGGTGTCCGTTTAAGTGAAGAGCAATTAATTTTATAGGATTTTTATATAGAAAAAATTAATATTTAAATATTAAGTATGAAATTACATATAAATTCATTTATTTAAACAAAATTTAAAATCATAAATTATTCACGGAATATTATACGTAAGCAGGTACATATTTTGTTTTATATCTAAGCTATATGCTTAAAATAAAAGTGATTTAAAATAATAAAAATAAATAAAGATTAACGTACTTAAATTCAGGAAATTAAAACATGTTTCAGTAGTTTGATTAGTTACATTGTTCTGTAGAAAAAAAATCGGTTATATTTGTCTGACGCACACGATTTTCCAAAATTTTATTTTGCAATAAATTTTCAGTTGATGTTAACATCGCCAAAAGTTCCCCATCACCTTTCATTGTGGAAAACTTTAGTAGCTGTTGCAGATATTTTAATGCATCGTTAAATGAATTTATGTTGATATGATCATTATGGTTTTCTTGATTAACTTCATCTTCATCACCATGCTCATCATCATCCTCATTGCATAAATCGATACTTTCTTCTTGGTGAATTTCATTTAAAATGGAATTGAGATCAAGGGAATCATCTTCAATTGCAATCTCTGCATCTATATTAATAAATTCGTTAAATACAATATCACTGTAGTTGCATACATTAAGAAGTGGTTGTAGGCTAGGTGTTTCTGACCTCGATATAATTTCTATTTCATCATTTATAACCGGGAAACCAGCATGTTTAAAGCAATTTTGTATGGTAGCAACAGACACATTTTTCAAAGCATAATCAATCCACTGCACTGATTGCAATAAATTAATGGCTAAAGTGTTATTCGATGTTCTTGTTTCTAGACATGTAATAAAATATTTCAACATTTTCTCACGGCAATAATGTTTAAAATTTTGAATGATCCCTTGATCTAATGGTTGACACGAGCTGGTGGTATTTGGCGGAAAATAGATTAATTTTATATTAGAAAATTCTGGCATTTTGGAGTGTGAGGTGGCATTGTCCAAAAAGAGTAAAACATGTTTTTTATTCTTTATAAAATTTCGGTTTAGGTTATTCAAGTACTGTGTCATGATATCCCGTGTCATCCATGCTTTTCTGTTTGATTCCCATATCACCGGGAGGTTATCTAACTTCAAGCCTTTGAAGCACCTTGGCTTATTGGCCTTACCAATCACTAATGGTTTAATTTTTTCGCCGCTCATACTAACACATAGCAAGAGTGTAACTCGCTCCTCTGATGCTTTACCACCATTGCAGGTTTCGCCTTTAAGTGCTAAAGTTTTATTCGACGTTGCTTTAAAAAATAATGCTGTTTCATCAAGATTATAAATGCAATCTTCAGGGTATTTTCCAACAATATTTGGTAATCGCAATTTCCAATCGTCTATAGTTGTTTGGTTGACGTTTGCTCGTTCTCCCGATATGTCTGTATATACGATATTGTGGCGCTGCTTAAACCTTTGAAGCCAACCATTCGAGGCATGAAAGTTAGTAAGTTTGCATATTTTCGCTACTTCTCTTGCTTTTTCCTGGATGATCGGACCAGTAATCGGTAAATTTTTTGCTCGGATACGACAAAACCAGTGATACACTGCCTCATCAATATTTTTTGATTGAAATGAGACAACTTTTCTTTTCGAATTTTTATTTGAATTTATTTCCCACTGTTTAGTCACATTTAAACATTTAAAATGGTTAAAATCTGAGTTTTGCCGACACTGAATCTTTCAGCTAGTTGACGAACACTTAGTTTTTCCTTTTTACCGACTTCAATGACTTTAATTTTTTCTTTTAAAGTTAAAAATCGTTTTCTCGATGAAGGTGTGTTCATGGTTCTAAAAAAACATTTAAAATAAGTAAGATTGCACAGTTTCTAACATAATATGTAATGCAGTAAAATTATAGCAAATGATTTGAATTCACATAAAGCTTACCTGTTTTTAATAATCAGACCCGCTGTTAAAAACTGACACACGACTGATTGAAGTTGTATATTCCAAAAATAAAATCCGTTAGCTTGTATGTACATAACTATCTTTTTCACTACAATATCAGTTATTCTCTATCATTAATACAATTTAACAGTTCGTCCTATTTTTACGCATATAAATTAAGCGATACATATCGGATAGTCAGCATTGTCTCACCATATAAAAAATACAAAAGCAAAACCGAGACAAACTTATACATACATTTGAAATTTTTTTTCCGCATACACTAAAAAAAGTAAAAAATCAAAACGATGGAACATTTTATACTACAAAAAATGGATAAAGAATAAAAACAGAAAAAAAAACAAAAAAAACAACAACAAAAAGGAAAATTGTCCGCTTATGTAAGGTTCCTACAACATAAAATATCTGAAAAAGTGCTGTCCGTGTCCGCTTTAGCGAGTGCCCGCTTAACTGAGAGTGTTTTGAATGAGAAATCTTTAGTTTTGCATTGGACATGAAATTGCGGCCGTTTAAATAAGGTGTCCGCTTAAGTGAGTGTCCGTTAAAGTGAGTTTTCACTGTATATGTATTACAATTTGCCCCAAAAATCTGAAAACGATATATATATATATATATATATATATAGATATATATCCAGTATTTTTTTATTTTTATTATTGGTTATTCCATTCGCAACCACCATTACGTCAAATGCTTACTTCCATTTTTCCCAGTTTGTAGCAATTTTCCCTCAAACAAAGCTCATATTGTCAATTATATCATAATTATTTGTCATTTTATTCTGTGTGGGGGTTGCTAGTACCCCCATTAGGCGCCACCCCGGGTGGCGGATAGGGGAATGCTTGTCATATATGGTAGGTACCGGGGAAATTAAATACTAGGGGCGGACCAAAAACTAGCACACCAAAGCTAAGGTGGTACTACATACGCCGATGGCTGCGTGGCTAAGAGGGTGCTTAGTCGTTAGCATGTGAACTCCGAATTTGGCGTCATTCGGCTTAAACCCATAGCCTTCCTATGAGAACGCAGAGCTCTGTCATAGGCGACCGTTAATTTCTCGTGCTACTCGTGGGAATAAAATAAAAATGTATGATGAAAAATGATGATGAAAATAATAGCCTAATAATATTAGGAAACGAAACGGATGCATCTATAGAAGCATCAAAACAACCGGGCCGCTCCATATATTCTTCGGATGCTAGTACCATAGATTCTGGGGGAACCAACCCTTGACAAATAAAGGGAACAACTTTCCTAAGAGCATGAAAATGTTGAGATCACCACCTCCACATGTAACTAGACGTACACTACAATTAGAGACAATTGTGCCAACAGCGACTGCCTCCACAGTAACTGCAAAAGACGCAGTCTCCACTGAAAAAGGAACATCGTTACAAATGTCGAGTGCATCAACAAACATTATAAACAGCGAGGATCTGTTAACCAAGTTTCAGAAAATGGAGAAACAAATCGCGCAGCTGAGCAATGAAGTTGCTGAACTTAAGAGAAAAAACTCTACACTAAAAATAAAAAAAGGTTAAAAATAGTAAAGTGGATTCAGCACGAGCTAACAACCTGCTTGTCAACTATATTCAGCCATCAACCAGTCAACATCATTCAAATAATTTCTACTGGTTGCTGCAGCAATTTCCAGTCTCTCAACAGAATAATAGATTTAATGCTCTGAGTATAGAGAATTATTTCACAGATGAGGAAGAACTGGGAGAAGAGGTTTCCAGAGCTTATAACAGAAATCCTAAGAAACGTAGGCGCACAAAAACGTAAACTCCCCTAAAAAATAATACACAAAGTGTGAACAGTAACACTGAACAGAAAAAACCAAAAATACCACTGCCTCCACCCATTAATGTGAGCAATAACAACAATTTCGAACTTTTTCGACAAAAAATAATAAAAACCACTAGTGAATCAACTAATTTAAAGGCACTCTCAAATAGTGACATTAGAATTACAATGAAAATGATTACAGAAATGTCAAAAAATTACTGGAAGAATTAAAAAATGAATCTAGCAACCAACTAGAAAATACCCAATTTCACACCTACCATCTGAAGAGTCAAAAGGCCTATAGAGTAGTTATCAGAGGCTTACCTTCTCCTATTAGTCACGATGAAATTAAAGCAGACTTAGAAAAAATGGGACATGAAGTCGCAGGTATTACCAACATATACAAAATGGTCACAATTGATGGTGTAAAAGTCAGGAAACACTTTCCATTGTTTTACATCGACTCAAAACAAAAAGACAACAATAAAGAAGTATACAATATCAAGCAACTTGCGTACTGTATAGTTAAAATTGAGCCACCTAACAAGACAAGGGGAATTCCACAATGTACGAATTGTCAACAACTTGGACATATACCAAGAGCTTTTGCTATCGTCAAACCAAATGCGTTAAATGCGCGGAAAATCACCACACGACAAAATGCAAGAAAACACCAGATATCGCGACTTCTTGTGCTCTTTGTCAACAACAAGGGCATACTGCAAATTATAAAGGGTGCCAAGTATATCAGAACAAAATTAAAAGTCAACAGAATAATAGAACAAGCGCAGTGCAGCGCTTACAAACTAAAGTTGCTAAACCACAAACAACAATCACATCACGCGCGCAATCAAAATGGTAGCGGGACTTTTGCCTCACACGTTATATAATATATATTCGGACAGAAATGCTTTATTGTACATGTACGAAGCATTTCTGTCCGAATACACATATATATATATATAAATTTTGGAAAGGAGAAGAAAATTGGATTCAAAAGCAGTGGAAGATAATGAATCAGAAGCGGATGAAAGCAAAAGCGAAAATAACTTAAATATTCGTAGATCATCAAGAGTGAACAAAGGTGTTCCACCGAACCGGTTAATCGAAAAAATAAATGAGCCAAAAACAATTAACGATGTTTTAAATTCCGAACATAAAGACGAATGGCTACTAGCAATGAACGACGAAATAAATGCATACAAAGCAAATGGCCCCTGGGAAATTATCAAATTACCACCTGATCGAAAAACAGTCGGATGTAGATGGGGTTTTGAATTGAAATCGAATGCGGATAGCAGCGCAGGTTTTGCGCTTTCCGTTTATTGTTGACGATCGCTATAGCAAAGAGAAGTTATTGGTACGTCACCTAGATGCAAAAACCGTATTCTTAAATGGTGAGCTTAAAGAAGAAATCTGATTTATCCGCCAGGTTTTGAAGGAATGGAATTTGGCGCTCAAAAAGTTATGGTCGAAGCTGGCTTCGTACAAAGTGACGAAGATCCATGTTTATTCACTAGATATAATGAAAGTGGCAGTTTTAATATGATTATCTATGTTGATTGCATAATGGTAGCCAGAAAGCAAATCAACGAAATCAATGAAGTCCAAAACAATCTCAATAAAAGTTTCGAAGTTGACAGTTTAGGACAAATCAAATGTTACGTTGGAATTGAGGTGGAAATTATGGATAATATCTATCAAGTAAGTCAAACATCTTGTATACATCAAATTATCAAACGACTTGGTTTGAAATATGCGAAATGTTCGAAAAAAACCGTTAAAGGTCGAATATCATAAGGATCCATAATCTCAATTATTGCTAAATAATATTGAATGTCAGACTTATGGGATGTCTTTTGTTTGTACCAATTAATATACACAATCCAACTCAAGAAGATTGGGATGAATTGAAGAAGCGGGAGGTAAAATATTTGAAAGGCACCATAAAATTGAAGCTCATTTAAAATGGAACTGACAATGTAAAACTGATTGGATACGCAAACGTAAATTGGGCCGAAGATCGATCAAATAGGAAATCTAACAGCCGTTACATTTTGATGGCTTTTGGGTCAGTTATAAGTTGTCGCTGCAAAAAAGCAAACTTGTGTAGCTCTGAACCGAAGCAGAGTTTATAGCGTTAACAGAAGCTTGCCCTGAGGTAGATGTCGTAGATCCAACTGTGATGTATGAAGACAACCAAAGCTGCCTAGCATTAATTTTTCGGGAAGGTTTCACCAACCGGTCAAAACACATTGACGTACAGAAGAAATGATTGCAGATATGTGTACAAAGCCATTATCTGGAACCAAGCTGGCTTATTTTCGCAATTTGTGTGGACTAATATAAATCAAAATATTAACGTAATTAAATTTGGGGATGAGTGTTGGATAACGTAGATTAAATTCAATTTAATTAACAATTAGTATGCTTGTCAATAGATGGCGACAAAGTTAACTAAAGTTATACTGATAACTATTTTGATTTTTCATGTGATATGTAACTTGATTTTGAATTTTTTATTTCCTCCTTGTCAATAAAAAATTTGTGTAGCGCTTTATGTTAACAGAATAAAAAGTTATTTTTTTTTATCAGATACACTTACCAGAACACGTCAGGAACGTGGGATACTAGGCGCAAATATTATAATAAGAAAAATAAAATATATATACCTTTCTCGCACACAAAGTAAAGCAACATGTGAGATACAACTGATGGGCATGTATGTGAAGATAGCCCAAATTCCATCCCCGATAAATGCGATGGCAACACTAGTTGTTGCTATCATGACATTTTTTTACTCTCAGCCCAAAAAATCTCCACATATCATGAAATTTTTGACTATCAGCCCCGAAAAGTTCGACATTTTTACTCTCAGCCCAGAAAATATTTACTGTCATGACATCGAAAACTATCACGCACCAACTTTTTCGGGGCTGAGAGTAAAATTATTGTTTTTTCATGATAATATGGAAAAAGAAAAATTTTCGGGGCCAAGACAAAAAAATTATATTAATTATTTACCAATCCCCGATTATATTTTTAAGAAATTGTACGTGATTTATTTTATGATCGAACTAATAGCTTTAGTCTGGTGATCCAAATAATTTTGAGATTATGTTAGAATTATTCTATGGAATAAAGTTGCAATATAGTCCATCAAAAACACCAGATATTAAATGGCCGGACTATGATGTTACATCGGGTGAAAGAAGAACATTTAACGTATTTGAAATAATTTTTTGAGAATTTTTGTATGTTTAGTATTCGAGATATAGTCCATTGAACTCAGAAAGTATTCGTTGGCCGGACTAGTGGGTTACATTGGGTGTTACAGGAACATTTAACGTGTTTAAAATAATTTTTTGAGAATTTTTGTATGTTTAGTATTCGAGATATAGTCCATTGAACTCAGAAAGTATTCGTTGGCCGGACTAGTGGGTTACATTGGGTGAAAGAAAAACATTTAACGTATTTGAAATAATTTTTTGAGAATTTTTGAATGTTTAGTATTCGAGATATAGTCCATTGAATTCAAAAAGTATTCGTAGGCCGGACTAGTGGGTTACATTGGGTGTTACAGGAACATTTAACGTATTTGAAATAATTTTTTGAGAATTTTTGTATGTTTAGTATTCGAGATATAGTCAATTGAACTCAGAAAGTATTCTCAAAAAATTATTTTAAATACGTTAAATGTTCCTGTAACACCCAATGTAACCCACTAGTCCGGCCAACGAATACTTTCTGAATTCAATTGACTATATCTCGAAAACTAAACATACAAAAATTCTCAAAAAATTATTTCAAACACGTTAAATGTTCTTGTAACACCCAATGTAACCTACTAGTCCGGCCAACGAATACTTTCTGAATTCAATGGACTATATCTCGAATACTAGTCCATTGAATTCAGAAAGTATTCGTTGGCCGGACTAGTGGGTTACATCGGGTGAAAGAGGAACATTTAACGTACTTAAAATAATTTTTTGAGAATTTTTGTATGTTTAGTATTCGAGATATAGTCCATTGAACTCAGAAATTATTCGTTGGCCGGACAAGTGGGTTACATTGGGTGTTACAGGAACATTTAACGTATTTAAAATAATTTTTTGAGAATTTTTGTATGTTTAGTATTCGAAATATAGTCCATTGAACTCAAAAATTATTCGTCGTACAAAAATTCTCAAAAAATTATTTCAAATACGTTAAATGTTTCTCTTTCACAAGATGTAACCCACTAGTCCGGCCAACGAATACTTTCTGAATTCAATGGACTATATCTCGAAAACTAAACATACAAAAATTCTCAAAAAATTATTTTAAATCTGGAATATTAAATAATAATAATAATAAACATTCAAATATCTTCTTCTTTTATTTCTACTCTCATTACATTTGTGAACTATCGTGATAGCAAGTATTATCGGGGCTGACAGTAAAAATGTGTCTATTTTTTGGGCTGAGAGTAAACAAAAAAATGAAAAGAATAATTTTATCGGTTTGGAAGCAAAATATTTAATAATATATGGTGATATAAAATAAATTCAATTCGCATTTTAAAATATTTTATTTTGTTGATATTATTAAACAAATCATTTTAATTATGTTTCTTCTTTTGGTAATAAATTGTACTCAAATATTCGAATTTAAACCAAATGTTTTCTTGATAGTATATCTAAAGTTGTATAGTATTGCCATAAGCAACTTTTTCGATTTTCGGGGATAGAAATTTGGGCTATCTTCACAGAGGTCTGATGGGCAACCTAAGTAGTTGCCATAGTTTCACGTTGCCTCATTATTTCACTCAAAATTAGCACTTTGGTGAAGGAATGTATTTTGGCACACATGAATCTCAATTAGCGTTATCCATGCGCCCTCCACATTTTTCATGACACAAATGTTAAAGTAAAATGATTCACGGCAATAAATCACGATTTATGATCAATGGATGGTACTCACCTAAAAGGAAAATTCTCTAAAGTTCGTTATAAACAGGATGGTCTACACTACACTACTGCTTTTTACTGATCATACTTCAACAAACCGTGTCAATTAGTGGTTCGGCTGACGCATACAAACCTAAATACAATTTTTCCTACCAACTAACATTTTTGTTGAAATTAACATGTTTCTAGTAATTGAGGATTTAGGTTTACAACCAATTATGGGTCGTTATATTTATCTTGTTCGGACATCCTAATCAATATTTTGCCATCGGTAAACCATTCGGTGGTTCATTGGATTTTATCAACTATCCCATTTCGCACCAAATTTTGGATTTTATTTGTTATCATCATTGTATTGTTATCAATGAATCACAAGTATCTAAACTATTTCGACACACTCTAAAACTATAAATTTAGCCTGCTGAGTAAATGGGTCATCGTTGATAATTTCTAATTATCTAAAGTATGATAACGCACTGTTTGTGTGGGTGCTGTAAGATAAACTATTTCACCAAATCCCATTTTTCATCGGTAAGTTCTACTCAAACAATTTAAAATTGATAGATAAATATCCTTTAAGATAAATATTTTTTAGCTTTCAGCAACTACAAATGATCAAATTAATCCACTCAAACTGATTTTCCACTTTCTTGGCTTACGCCAGATTTAATCGTTACTTATGAAAGATTTTCTAATAGACCATACTATTTGACTGAATGACTTTTGAGAATTTCTTGTCAAAAACAGAGCCCGATTATTCAAAATATCGATTTGACTGGCGTTAAGGACATAGCGATCTTATTTGTTTTCAAGTTCGTTATTGAGGGACACAGTGATTATGTTGGTTTAATTTGAGTATTCTGTCTAGATGTTAGCTAAAAAAGGTTTTACTTTGCCTCATTCTAAGTGATGTTTTCTAACTTGATTTGACGGTATTTTATGTTAAACTCATAATTCTTCTATTTAAGCGACTCTTGAAATAGGAAATGCTGAGTTCGGGGCCAGTGAAGGTAATACTCTCCCACGTAGGTATCGGCTTACTCATAAGCTAGAATGTTAAGATTTACGCTTGAAATTCGCTGTTTAATGCCTCCTGTCAGGCATAAATGAAAGGGTTTTTTGCATCACACAGTCACGCAATGATAAAAAATGGCCATCTGCCTATTCTTCAACATCGACTCGAAAATTCATGGAAAAAAGCTTATGTTGTGTATTTACGTACTTGAAGTTTGTCCTAACTTGTCCTAAACCCAACAACAACGTTTCCAATTAATAATAAAATTTAACAGTGTAAAATATATTATTTCGGCAATAATAAAAACACTCTGTCCTAAGATACTTCTAAGAGGTTACAACTTTTGAGGTAAATGTTTTCACTTTGTACTAGACCCAATCCAACTAGAAAACATGAGTTTTCCGGAAAAATTAGGGGAACACTGGGTTTAGTATCCAAAGATGTATTAGGTAAAAAATCGAAGTAAAAACCCTGTGTCCTAAGATACTTCTAAGAGGTTACAACTTTTGAGGTAAATGTTTTCACAACTTGACAAACTTCACGGGAATGTGTATTTGGTGTCATGCATCTGGCTTCCTGTCGTATATTATAAGTTGCTAAATCCGAACGAAACCATTACTACGGCTCTCTGTCGAACACTGTCATTGATGAGGTTGAGCCGAACACTCAAGGAAAACCATGCCTACTACTACTGCAGACACGACAAAATTATACCTCCTGCATGATAATGCTTGTTCACACGTCGGTCAAAACCTATTCGGAAACACTCAATTGGAAAGTTTTACTCCACCCTCGATTGCACCGTCTGATTACCATTTGTTTCGATAAGATGAAGCGTTCTTCCATTGTGGTATTCGTATGCTGCTAAAAGGACTGGCTAGCGGTGGACAATACTTTGAATAGAACACAACCTTCGCCCTTTTACAATAAATGCCCAATTTTTTATAAAAAAAGACGGAGTCTTATTTGTATACCCAATATTTGATGTAAAATTTTTAGTTTGATCGCCCTTAAACGTTGCGTTTGACATATAAGTGCAAAGCGTAAGCCTCAATAGCTTCTCGAGAGTAGCTTGCAAATTTATGTTAGTGTTTTGTGTACTTTAATAGCTTCTTGGTCACAACGACCAGATATTTAGGTTTGGCATTGTTTGTACAGTTTGAGTTTAAATAATGTAGCACGAGCAATGTAGTTTTCCAGCAGTTTGTAATCAGCGTGCGAACTATTTTCTCTGCGTTGACACTGAAATACACCTCCCTACACCATTCCTTTAAGAACTATACATTAAGAACTTCACACTAGGTGACAATCAGAGAAGCCCCCTTAAGACCTCGGTGACTTCCTGATTACCCTAAATTATATAGTCATTGAAGTGAGGCAGTTCCTGATTGATCCCAGTGGATTTTTATATTTTAAGGAAAGGCCTTGCGTGGTCGATCTTGTCGATTTTTTGATTTCTTTTGCTGTTCTTTCAAGATCACGATCTTATCGATAGAACATTCTTAGCAGCCCTGTAAGTTATATTGGCGTCTGTCGGATTTGCCACTTGATGTGTTTAGGTTTTCTTAATGAGGTTTTTACTTTTTCAGGTATTTCAACATGAAATTTAACATACAATTAGCCAGAGACGGGCTTTTTTTCGATACATGCTAGTCGTGATTAAGCATTTGTGAAACTAGCGTTGTTCCGAGGTATTAACCGTTATAAACTAATCATCTTATCAGTTGGTGAGAGATGGCGTTAAATTTCTGGAAATAAATTGGTTTATGGAGGAGATTTATTATGTCAAAGTCGGCAAGGAATTACTGTCCTTGACCATTCGCCCCTGTTACAAATTAACTTACCTATTTTGTTAGGAATTCCAAGAATTTCGTTTAGAATTCTATGAATTTTTCTTGAAAGGCTCATGTATTTTCTCGTTGTAGAGAGGTGTCAGAAATTAGAAGTCGCTGCCTATAGCCAATGCAGGTTAATTTGAATGCACTTCAACATGCAACATGCGGTGCATTTTCATGAGGTTCACATAAACAGGATTGAAACAGTTCAACGTAGATTTCTTCGCTTTGCTTTACGCGGGTTATCGTCGATCGTCTCAAACTAATTGACTTACAACTACTTAGTAATCGCCGGGTTGTTGCAGACGTGATTTTCATTCAACATCCGGTGATTAAAATGAAGAACGACACGAAAATACGAAAAATGTGGAAGGTGAAAACGATCGTAGTGATAATAATGTGCGGAAAATCGAGTGAGGTCCTCAAACGTAGCCCGCGTCGCAGTAAGAATTCCACCGTTCTGGAAAGCGAATCCGCCACTTTAGTTTTGTTAGTTGGAAGCCCAATTCGAAACAAATGGCATTACAACCGATGAAACAAAATTCAACACAGTAGTGGCCGCGATAGAGAGTAATATTCTCTCCCTAGTAGACGACGTGGTAATAAACCCCCGAACTCAAACAAATACGGTACAGCAAAAAATCGACAGAAGGAGTATTTTACGGAATCAGAAGCAAATTAAAGCAACTATTTCCACCTAGTGAATTCAACAATTAGCTACTCAAGTGCAAGCCATCTTAGCACTTAGTGGCGACGACATAGACAAGCTCGCTACTATGGCCGATCGCATCATGGAGGTAACAAAGACGTCGGCGGTGAATATGTGTGAGAAATCCCAAAAACCCATGGCAAATACTGACCAGAATAACGTAGCATCGTTGAGTGTACAAATCGAAGCACTCATTCTCAAACAGTGCAAAAAACTAGTCGAACGATCGCTATTATATTCGATAATGCAACGAATTGTCAGGTTTTGATCGATACGGGAGCTGACGTTTGCGTAATACCACCGAAAAAAAAATGTAAAAAATTAACAAATTAGAGACGTTCCCAATAGATTTGTACGCGGGTAATCAAACAAAGATTAACGTTTTCGGGAGCAGGATAGTCACGGTTGATTAGGGTTTACGGAGAAATTTTACCTGGAGATTTATGATGGTCGATATCAGTAAAACGATAACAGGAGCGATTTTCTAAGTCATTTCGGATTACTCGTAGGTCTAAAATGAAAGAGGCTGACCAACAGTATGACCAGCGTTAGTTCAATGGGAGAGGATTTCGATTTTTCGAACGACATTAGGTGTAACTACAGTACGAACGGTTGATTCTCCATATTTCAAATTGTTCGAATATAAAGATCTAACTTGTCCAAAGGTGGCCATGAGTCCGATTAAACACAATGTGACTCATGTGATCGAGACGAAATGGGCGCCGGTTTATTCGAGGTATCGTCGATTAACAGCGGAAAAATGCAATTTCGCAAGGCGCGAGTTCGACGATATGATGAAGTTGGGAATATGTAGGTCATCGAAAAACGCATGGGCCAACTCTTTGCACCTGGTGAAGAAGGAAAATGGTGAGTGGCAGCCATGCGGCGACTACCGCCGACTTAATCAAGAAAACAGTGGCGGACCGATATCCAATACCGCACCGATTTGGTAAAGGCTTACCATCAAATACCAGGTGAGCATAGAGAAAACGGCGATAATAACACTTTTCGGTTTGTTCGAGTTTCCGCAGATAACGTTTGGGTTAAGAAACACGGCATTAACCTTTCAAAGGTTCATTCACCTGGATGACGTACTAATTTACTCCGATAACGAGGATCAACATATGGATCACCTGCGTCGAGTCTTTGATTGATTTAGGGTACACGGCATTGTAGTCAACATGTCTAAATCTGTTTTCGGAAGAAAAATAGTTAACTTTTTAGTTCATATGATATTCGAAAATGGTATGACACCTCTTTCGGAAAAGGTTACCGCCATTGCCGAATTTAAAGAACCAACAGATGTTAGAGGGTTGCGGCGATTTTTAGCAATCAGCAATTTCTATCGTCGATTTTTGAAGGATGCAGCGAAAACACAGTTGCCATTGCTGGAGTAGATGAAAGGTAACAAGAAGAATGACAAAACAAAAATCAACTGGTCGGTCGAGGCAAAAATTGCAATCGAGAGGGGCAAAGCTGAAATAGCGAACGCAGCGATGTTAGCACATCCATCATCAAGAAAACCATTATCATTAATGGTCGACGCCTCCGACTATGCTATGGGAGATGTAGTTCAGAAAGGGTCAGGCACTAATTGGGTACCACTTAATTTCTTTTTCATGAAAACTAACAGCGATACAGCAGAGGTATAGCGCATACGACCGCGAATTACTAACTGCATACTCAGCAATAAAATATTTCAAACTTTTGTTAGAAGGATGGAATTTTATAATCTACACGGTCCACCAGTCGTTATCGTTCGCTTTTCAGCAAAAACCAGAAAAAGCGTCACCTCGAGAACTCCGCCAATTAGACTACTTTGAACAATTTTCGACATATATCGGGTAAAGATAATGCAAATCCCAAAGCTGGTGGATACAAACGAGAGATGATGAGCTAATCATTTTATTGGATTCAAAAAACCAGACGAGTTTGAAACTATCACCAATGGTATACTACCCGGCAGTGACAAAAACATTTTTAGTGAGGGAAAAGAAAATTAAGTAAGACCGTATCTGCCATGATTGTGAAATACATACCAAAAATAATACCAAAAATTTACACTGTTAAATTTAAAAATATTCCAATTTGATTTGTTTTGTGGTGAAATTTAAACATTTTTAGATAATCTTTAACATTTATATTAGAGAAGTCCCTAAATCCCTAATTGTGTCGCCGTAAAGATCAAAGAATTTTCTAACGATTTGAACACGACAAAATCGTAAATCCATTTACTAAACTTTTTTTAATTCTAATGAAGGCTATTTTAGACAATGTTTCTACTTTTATATCTCCGATCCTAGAGATGTTCACGGGGTCTCACCTATATGACCGAATAGATAAATCAAAACCCTACTGGTGTGGTGAACACGATTTAATTATGATGAATTTTAACTAGTCCAGCTTGTTTTTAAACAACTATATGGTTTTTGATATCAACCTATTTTCTAATTTTTCTATTACCGCTTCTAGAGACGTTCATTCACAGTTTTAAAAATGTATTTTAGGGTAGCGTAGACAAAGTTCTAACACTGAAATGGAAATGGATAGTTTATGATGATATTTACAGTGCTATACAGGCTACATAGAAATTCCATGAATTTGAATAAATTTTCAAATTATATTTCACCGATCCTAGAGATGTTCACGGGGTCTTATCCACATGGTTAGATAGATCAGCTAAAACCCTATGAGTGTAGTGAATGGGATCTAATTATGACGATTTTTAACTTGTGCAGAGACTTTTTTACGTTTACGATTATATCCCATATACCCGACATGTTCACGTAAGCTCTTTCATATATTCGAATAGGTCAGAAAATTTTCTAAAAATATTGTGAAAATGGGACACGAATGATGATTTTCATCTTGTTTTTCAAAATTTAAAACTTCTTCATTTTAAATTTATTTCTCATTTGGAAATTTTGGTATTTTCCCCAATAGGATTTTTACCCCATTGACATCCCCAAACAAGCGACGAATCCGATGTTTTGTAATTGCTGAAATGGTTTCATCGCAACATGACGTCAAAGCAATTTCCGAATTTTTGCTAAATTTCAAAACTGCAATGAAGTGTTTGAGAGGAGTAAAAATACCGAAATATTTTGTTGTAGATTGGAGCTGGGCTTTAATTACGGCCTTATTGAATATTTTTGAATTTAATGACAGTGGACGACTATTTAAATTACATGTATAATATCGTTATTAAAAAAATCAAGCCGAAAGCAGATAAAATCAGTATCTTATGCTGAGCACACATACTAAATATTTTCAAAATGCAGATTAAGCAGAAAATTCCAGGAACAACGCAAGCACAACGGTGTTTTATACTTGATTTGCTTGCTGCAATCATAAATTGTAAAACCTTGGAAGAAGTAGATGTTTTTTTCAAGATTTTTGTTCAAAATTCAAAAATAAACATTTTACTAATTCGTTTAAACTATTTAAATTGCAAATACCTCAAATTTATAATTCAAACTAGTTAGTTGAAGAACATGCAATTGAAAAATATGTAATATGTATGTGAAAATGATGATTTTTCCGAAAAAAAAACTAAATATCGAGCTCATTTTATGAGAGATTTAACAAAATATATTTGGAACAATCGATTGAAATTGAAAGAAGAAGGAAAAATAAGAAAATCGAAAAAGAGTATTTTAATCCAGAATTTGCTAGATTTTGCATTAAACGGTATTTCGCCTTCCTCTTTGGGTACATTTAGCAATCCCTGACGCAGCATTCGAAGGTCGTGTTTCTAACGCGAATGTCGAAAACTGGTTCAGATTAGTAAAACATCAGTGTATTGACCAAAAATTTTTAAAAATCGGTCGTTTAATGGAGGACAAAACCTCCAAAATATTAAAAAAAAATAAAACTGCGTTAAATTTGGAAAATAAAAAAATTAAATCGAAAAATTGTGAATGCAGAATCCGATTCAGATGACATAACCAACGAGGAAATGTGGAGGAAGAAAAGGAAGTTGCCTAGTACGCCGCGGCATATAGGTCAGAGAGTTCTGAAAAGGTATATTCAGAGAAATGTTTTGAAAAAACGAGGCACCAAAGAGCCCAAAGAGCGAGCAATTTCAACTTCGATTTCAAAAATACCTGTCAGTATATTGCAAAATCGCTAATCATTTAGAGGAGGTGACGATAAACTCATTACGGTGTTTAATTTATGCGCATTTGATGCAATTGCACAAATATTTTACGTTTTTGGAATTGATTCACATTATATTAAACTCGCATATTCGTCCAATTTAGCATCAAATAGGTTTTTTCGTTTTATTAATAATTATATTAAACAATATTATACAAACGCTATAATTTATGTAGAACGAAGTTACATAATCTTGGGCTATTTGCGGATCAACGTCCATTTACAAAATGAAGTAAAATCGACGCTACGATCAACGTAATGCACCTTTGGACATATCTAATTAGCGAAACTGTCAAAGTTACATTAACCTTTTAACTGTTTATGTCGAGTATACTTGTCAAAGCAAAACGAAGTTTTTTTTCATAATGTCGAGTATACTCGTCATAAAAATAAAAACATTTAAGGATAAAAAATATTACATTCGTATTATTATTCAACGAATCAATTTTATTTTGTTTTCCTGATGAAGGTCAACTATATAGATCATTTAAAATATATACATTTTAGAATATTCGGTAGTCTGGTAACTTTATTTATTTTAATTCACAGTAACTTGCATTGTCTTCGCTGAAAAATAATTAAGCAGGGAGAAAACGTTTTTCGAAACAAAATTAAACAGTTAAATTGTAACTCATCCACAAAAGAGTTTCGCACTTTACCCATAAATTTAGACAATTTTTTCGAATACGATTTGCAGGATATTGAAAAGAGAATCGATATTGGATTTATAAAATGTCCTATGTGTAAAAAAACGTGCAAAAATGTGAAAATTAATACTATCAATGGATTTTTGGTTGTCGATGTCCAACCGCTAAATTTTGAAGACATTTATGAAATTGAAATTAGCAAAATACAAGCAAATCTTCGTTTATCAGGAGAAATAATATTTTTAAAAGGCATCATCCATTATGATAATACAATAAAGCATTATAAAAGCTACATCATACGACCTAGCGGGCTATGGGAAGAACACGATGATCTGCGCACAACAGTCCGAATGATTCCAAACAGAACAAGGGTGAACCCAACACTAATTATTTATGGAAAATTTTGAGATTTATGTAGCACCTAATACTGAAACTAAGAGCATATACAATTATTACCATAATTATTATGAATTTTTATATACGAGTATATTGAATTTAAAATTTAGTTTCTAATTTTAATTTGAAGTTATAAACATTAAGATATACAATAAAATATTGTTTTTTATTTAACACATCGTCTGAAAAGTTCCCGATCTAACAAAGAAAACACAATTTTTTTGGGAAAAATACCTTTTATTCATCATAATTTCCTCCTAGAGTGATACAATCAGTCAAACGCCTCTCTATCATTTAAATGCCTTTTGTAGAACGATTTATTTTTGTCTTCAAAATAAGTTTCAGTTTCAGTAATCATTCCTTCATTGAAGCCAAACCTCTTTCCCAGCGCACGGAATCATCGACGTGCTTTCGTTTTTGATCCATTGTGAGCAAACGCGGTACCCATCGGAAAATCATCATTCGTGTCCCATTTTCACAATATTGATAGAAAAATTTCTGACCTATTTGAATATATGAAAGAGCTTACGTGAACATGTCGGGTATATGGGATATAACCGTAAACGTAAAAAAGTCTCTGCACAAGTTAAAAATCGTCATAATTAGATCCCATTCACTACACTCATAGGGTTTTAGCTGATCAATGTAACCATATGGATGAAACCCCGTGAACATCTCTAGGATCGGTGAAATATAATTTGAAAATTTATTCAAATTCATAGAATTTCTATGTAGCCTGTATGGCACTGTAAATATCATCATAAACTATCCATTTCCATTTCAGTGTTAGAACTTTGTCTACGCTACCCTAAAATACATTTTTAAAACTGTGAATGAACGTCTCTAGAAGCGGTAATAGAAAAATTAGAAAATAGGTTGATATCAAAAACCATATAGTTGTTTAAAAACAAGCTGGACTAGTTAAAATTCATCATAATTAAATCGTGTTCACCACACAAGTAGGGTTTTGCTTTACCTATTCGGCCATGGTCCCATTTGAAACGCGATATTTTAAAACGCGAATTATCAAAACGCGATATTTTAAAATGCGATATTTCAAAACACGATAGAGTACAAAACACGATATGGTCAACCTTGCCAATGGCTCATCGTCATAAACCATTGGCATGGTTGGATTTGTTTCTTTTAGGCAAAATCTTGAATGAGGAACGATTTTATGCTAATAAAATCGTTCCTCATTCAAGATTTTGCCTAAAAGAAACAAATCCAACCATGCCAATTGCTTTTGACGATGAGCAATTGGCAACCTTGGATATGGTACAAAACGCGATATGGTACAAAACGGGAATTTACGATCGGGTTATATCAGTCGGGTGAAGGGGAAATTTAATTTCAGTTTATAGGAATTTAAAAATCGATAGGAGCGAGAGTATATAGGATCGGTATAAATCGGGTCACTACGCTTCCGTCGTTTCGCAATGCACATTCTGTACCATAACGCGTTTTGAAATATCGCGTTTTGAAATATCGCGTTTTGTACCATATCGCGTTTTGTACCATATCGCGTTTTAAAATATCGCGTTTTGAAATATCGCGTTGTGTACCATATCTCGTTTCGAAATATCGCGTTTTAAAATATCGCGTTCCGAGCGGATCCATTCAGTCATATAGGTGAGACCCCGTGAACATCTCTAGGATCGGAGATATAAAAGTAGAAACATTGTCTAAAATAGCCTTCTTTAGAATTAAAAAAAGTTTAGTAAATGGATTTACGATTTTGTCGTGTTTATTTCAAATCGTTAGAAAATTCGTTGATCTTTACGGCGACACAATTAGGGATTTAGGGACTTCTCTAATATAAATGTTAAAGATTAAGACGTCCGTTTAAGACGTCCATATTACGGATTAAAACAAAATATGTATGGCCTTCCATAGGAAGGATTGTGCGAATTGCGCACGAGGTTTCGTGAAGTGTTAAAAGGCAAAAATTTCGAAACCAAATAGAAGTTCGTTAGGAAGATACGGACTTCCGAATAGTCGTTTCCAACACAGAAACATAGATTTGATAGGGCCTAACGGATATAACAACAGAGAGTGTAGCACGTGCCGTCTACGAAAATTGGATCTGCCACTTTGGCGTTCTACAAACAATTACCACGGTCCAAGGAAAACAGTTCGAGTCGTTGTCACTGTTTAGGAAACTAAGAAAACTGTTCGGGTTCAAACGAATATGAACGACGGTATACCATTATAGCGGTGTTTATTGGGTTTTTATGATTCGTTCAATAACATTCACTATATTATTTTTATATAAACTATTTAATTTATTATTTATTATTTTGGTATAAAATATTATTATACATTTGGTTCACAAAATGGTGTGAACGATTGTTCGCGGCACTTGCACTTTTGTTTTTGAGACCGTGTCTCTTTGGATTCTAAAACGCGACTATCTTTTCGTTTCTCATTCCGTACAAAGAAATTGAAATCTCGATATTTATCGATAATCGATAAATATCGAGATTCGCGAATGTAGGTGGCGAAATAGTTATATTCAGCAAAACGAGCAATGCCTCGTAATTAAGCGGCGCGGTGTATAAATAGTTTTGCTACGAGGAGTGCCACGAAGTGAAAAGCATTTTTCTGTTTGAGCCGCTACATCACTCCCCTCCTGGATCGAAAACCGTAGTGTTTTAAATTGAAAGTGACCGTTTTTGGAACACTACGTTTTTCGACTGGGTTTACCACAAGTATTCCGTACGCTGGCTTAAGCCTGTCGATGCCAATTGTTGTGGATTTTCCATTTACATCCACAACAAAGAATTTGCGCAATTTGCGGGTCACTGGATACGGTCCAGAATAGGGTGTACTCAATGGACCTCTGACTCTATCCACACGTACGAATACGTGTGAACAGGTTTCCAGATTTTTGGGAATGTACGTTGCCTGTTCAGGTGGATGTCTTGTGTCCGTAGGAACTAAGGTTCTCATGGTGGTACGAAGCTGATTCACGAAATCCGAAGTATCTGTGTTTGGGTTCGAATTTTGATCGTTGGTGAAGAATTCACCGGGAACCTTAATGTTTTGACCATATACTAGCTCTGCTGGTGTGCAGTTGAGGTCTTCCTTGACGGAGGTTCGAATACCCAATAGGATTGTAGGAAGTTCTGAACTCCAATGAGATGTATTACATCGAGCTGTTAAGGCGGATTTTAGTTGCCTGTGGAACCGTTCGACAAGGCCATTCGCTTTCGGGTTGTATGCAGTTGTCCGAATGCGATGGGAACCTAGGAGCTTCGTGAGCTCGGTGAACAACGTTGACTCGAATTGTGTTCCTTGGTCTGTCGTGATGAAGAGTGGGACACCATATCTACAGATGTACTCATTGTAGAAGATTTTACTTACGGTTTTTGCGGTCATTTCTCGGATTGGATAAGCTTCTGGCCAACGGGTAAATCGGTCGACTATCGTTAACATGTAATGATAGCCATTCGATTGGGGCAGTGGACCAACCAGGTCCATGTGGATATGTTCAAACCTGCCACTTGGTAGCTCGAATTTACCAAGTTCTGATTTTGTGTGGCGGTGAACTTTGGACTTTAGACATGGGATACAAGATTTCGCCCATTTGCTTGTATCAGTATTCATTCTTGGCCAGAAGTATTTTGAAGCAATAAGTTTTCGCGTAGCACGGATGCCGGGGTGTGATAAGCCATGTAGACTATCGAAAATTGTCCGTCGCATGTTGAGAGGAACGTAGGGTCGATTTTTACCTGTTGAAGTCTCACACCAAATTTGCTGCTTGTCTGGTAAGTCGATCCGTTGCAGGTTTACGCTTGATTTCGGTGTGTGTGCTGAAATCAATTTCTGCAATTCGTCGTCGCGTTGTTGTTGTACAAGTAATTCCTTCGTGTCGAAGGAGAAGACGCTGAGTTCTGTGAGAATTGTTTCACCAGAACGAGACAAACAGTCGCTAACCACATTGTGTTTTCCTTTGATGTGATGAATGTCGGTAGTGAACTGAGCAATGTAATCGAGATGTCGTAATTGCCGGGGACTACGTTCAGACTTTGACGCAATAGCTGTTGTAAGAGGCTTATGGTCGGTAAATAAAGAGAAATTTCGGCCTTCGACGAAATGGCGAAAGTGTTTGATTGCTAAATACATAGCAAGAAGTTCTCTATCGAAAGTAGAGTATTTAATTTCCGCATGGGAGAGCTTCTTTGAAAAGAACGCTAATGGTTGCCAACATCCTTTGTTGCGTTGTTGTAAGACAGCTCCAACTGCTACATTGGAAGCGTCGGTAGTTATGTTGAACTGCGCGTCGTTCAACGGGTGTGCCAAAAGAGTGACAGCGGCAAGAGAACGCTTGACCTTGTGGAAAGATTCTGTACAATCTTCGGGCCAAGAGAAGTTTCTTCTGTTTTTGCCTTTCTTGAGTAAAGTGGCCAAATGCCTGTGAATCGGCGATAACAGTTCGGCTAACCGTGGTATAAAGCGGTGGTAATAGTTCACCATACCGACGAACTGCTGTATTTGGCGGATTGATGTTGGTTCTGGAAAGTTTGAAATGACATCAACTCTGTCTTGCGACGGGAGGATGCCATCTTTCGAAATTGTGTGGCTCAAGAAGTCGAGTGACTTCACGCCGAAAATACATTTCGAAGCTTTAATATTAATTCCATATGCGGAGAGACGTTTGAATACTGACTCGAGATGTTCACTATGTTCCACCTCGGAACGGCTTGCAACGAGGATATCGTCGATATAAGAGTAGACGAAGTCCAGCCCTTTTAACACTTCGTTAAGGAATCGCTGGAATGTCTGGGCTGAGTTACGAAGGCCGTATGGCATTCGGGTAAACTCAAAAAGCCCGAAAGGAGTAGTTATCGCTGTTTTGTGAATATCCTCGAGAGCCATGGGAATTTGATGGTATGCCCTAACCAAATCTATTTTCGAGAAAATAGTGGCGCCGGCGAGTTTCAACGAGAAACTGTGTATGTGGGGGATAGGATATCTATCTGGGACAGTGACAGTGTTCAACTGTCGATAGTCTCCACAAGGGCGCCAGTCCTTGTCTTTCTTTTGCACCATATGTAATGGTGAGGAGACTGGTGATGATGAGGGGCGGCAGATTCCGATGTCTGTCATAAACTGAAATTCAGTTTTAGCAGCTTTTAGTTTAGTTGCGTCGAGTTGTCGCGGTTTAGCACAAGGTAACCTACCTTGCGTGACGACGTAGTGGACTACGTTATGCTTCACTGGGAGATTGTAATTCGGTGCCTCAGTGAGCGAGGGGTATTTCTTTAAAAGAGCGCCGTAATCGTTGTTAACGCTGAAATGTTTTGGAGATGGCGTATCAACTTGGGCGATGATTGCGTTCACAGTGAGGGTAGTAAATGAATCAGAAAGTCTTCTGTTCTTCAAATCGACCACGAGACCATATTTGGACAGAAAGTCAGCACCTATAATAGGCCTGTCTACTGCTGCGATGATAAAGGGATGTGTGAACGAACGCCTGAGACCGAGATTAACCTTCAAAAGTTTGGTACCGTAAGTGGAAATTGGAGATCCGTTTGCTGCGGTAAGAATGCAAACGGTGTCTTTAGCATGTCGGGGAAACTTGTTGACGGGTATCACAGATACTTCAGCCCCCGAATCGATCAGAAATTGTAAGTTATTTTCATGATCGTGGATGAAAAGACGGCGAGACGAACCAATCCCACTGTTTGCCGTAGAGACAGCAGGATTTAGTGGTTTTCCGAAGGCTTAAAATGTTTGGAAGTAGCTTGTCCATGAGCTACCGGTCGGAAACTGCACGGCTGATTACAGTTGCGTGCGCGTGAGCCGAAACGACGGTGGAAGTAGCAGAGTCCAGATCGAGATGACGATCTCGACCTTGACCTGTGTTGGTAATTGAAATTCCGTCTGTTGTTTGGCGATCTTCCACGTGAACCAATGTTCATGTTGGCCAGTGTTCGCTGTAGATCTGCCAATTGTTGTTGCGTCTTGTCCAGTTGTCTTTGCATTGAAGCAAGGGCTGATTCACCGTCAGCAGTTGCCTTGCTTGTGGATGGCTGGTTGACAGCAGCAATTGGTTTGGATGTTCTGGATTGAGCGTAAATCCAGATGTTGTCGGCGACCGGTAGGATTTCCTCGATGTCGTTCTTTATATCCCGCGCCATTATCGCTCGTAAGTCGTCTGGCAAACGTTTTAGCCAGAGGTTTTTGAGTATATCGTTGTTTACTAATTTGGAATCACCTGCTTTTTGTTCAAGCAGGCGATAAAAGTGGGACGGTTTAAGGTCTCCCATTTGTTGGAAACCGGAGACCAACTCGTCAAGTCGTTGCTCCTCGCTAATAGTGTAGCGGTTGGTCAACGCGGATTTCAGTCGCTTGTATTTTGTGCCTGGCTGCGGGTTCCTAAAAATGTCCATGATGAATTGTACCGTCTCTTGTGGTATCGCGCCGAGAGTGTATGCGAATTGTTCATCGTCGTCGACAATGCGGTGGATACCGAACTGATGTTCGACGAGGATGAACCAAGCTGCCGGTTGCTCGTTCCAGAAGGGAGGTATTTTAGGTGGCATCTTGTATATTTTGGTCGTTGCCCGCGATGTTGATGTGCCAGCATGGCTGTCGTTCTCATCTTCAGATGATGAAACGGCTTTTTGTTGTTTCGGTGGCATTTTATTTATTTTATTTTTCACTTCACTTTAATACCGGCGTAGCAGAAATATTTATTTTATAAACGTGTCTATTTAATTATAGACTAAAAAAAATATTCGAACGCGAAAAAAAATTTTTCTGTTTGAGCCGCTACACCATCTGGCAGCAAATGGATTAAGAGAAGTATGGCACCGTGATATAAGTCAGCGTTAAAATGTTTACCTGCAGGGAAGTGGGTGGAAGTTCTACTTACAATGCTCCTGGGCATGAGAGTCGCCTTTAAGCCCGATTTAGGCGGAACGACTCGGAGATGTTTTATGGTCGGCGATTTTGGTGCCCGGGGAATTTTTGTTTTGCGCATGAGTTTATTTTCGACTTGAGAGAAAAAATGCAGAAATTGCAACAAGGCATGTGAAAAATTCGCCATTTGTACATTCAGAACTCAAGCGATGGTCGAATGCATTCGTTAGAATCGATGCGGTACGAGGGCAGCTATAACCACGATGGTCCATTGCTTATTCGTCAACGACACGACAAATATTTCAAGTTAGGAATGAGAGACGAAGATTGAGTTCCAGTTTCATTAGATCGACTAAAGCCAGCATTTTTGCTACAAGATACAGAGGATGGATCACACCAGCTGCAATATCAACAGAAACATAAATCTGAAGAAGGATCAGGGGACCACGAAATAATAGTTGCTTTCAAATCGACCACCGCAAGTACTTGTAAGAGCGAAAACTGTGTATTGGATAAAGTGTCGATTGGAAAGCATAAAAAATTACAAAAGCAAAACATAACCTAAAAATGTGTAGTTTATTTGTTCTAGTGTATTATTAACTATTTAATAACAAAATATCTATACCGGAATTTTATTACCGCTTCACATATGACATTCAATTATATTTTTTAAAGCAAAATACTGCACACAATCACCTAGCGGGCAAATTTATCGTAACTGCTTTCAACTACATACTCATATTAAAAAGGTAGAGCAATTGTGAGTAATTAATTTAGCAAAGGCAAACACCTTAAGTGCTTATAAGTTCTTGCGGTGATCGATTGGAAAGCAACTAATGAGAGAGCAGGAATGTGCAAAGACGGTACATAGTAGCTGACCAAAATCCAGCAAACACCCTTACCAGTAGTGGTGGAGCCAGTTCCGGTTTAAGTTAAAACAAAGGAAGGACGATATGTGGGGGATAGGTGGGGGAGTGATGTGGGCGTTCGAAATAGGTTCGCTGCCCTATAAAAAACATAAAAAAATACCGACAACGTAAGAAAAATTAAAAATAAGGAGATGGCGAAAAAAGGAAATAATACGACTGTCACGCCAAAGCGCTCGTGTAAAAATGTTGAATTAATTTTGTATATTTTATTTTTAATAAAATAATTAAAAGGAATTAAAATTATATGGGGGTTTAATTTAAACAATAAAAATAAATATAGATACCCATAGGTCGTTGGCAATTATATTATTATTATTGTCGTTTCCTGGTCTCAGGAGAGCTCGAGAAAACCCACATCACTTCTAGGTTTCTTAACGTCACATTCCTAATTTTGTAATTTGTTGTAGCTATTTTCAGTAATTTTTTGTATTTTAGATCACACTAAGGTGACATCTGTCAGCTTTAATTAAACCGTCCAATATGTAGTTTACGCAGATAATTTATAATTAAAGGATTAAATCAGCGAGGTGTTTAAGTATATTAGCGACATGTTGCACACGAATCGAATACCAGAATCGTCCAAATCGCGATATGTCTATCATCAAAGACATAATATGAGAAATCCATTACGTCCATCGAAAACCGCGAATATACAAATTGTAAGCAAAATACTACTTTTTGTTTTTATTCAGCTTTTTAACGAAAATTCTCGCGCACATATACATGCATTTATTTATATCAGCCAGATTTTTACATATACGAATGTATATGTGAATATGTGTAAACATGTTTATTTATTTTTATTTCTTTCGTAATTCAACTTTAAATGAAAGACGCGGAATGATTGTAATTTTCTTTTCTTACAAATTTTAAATAGAACAATTAAGTTATTCAAGTTAATAATAAAAAAAAAAAGTTTAGTGCTTCAATAACTATTTAATAAAATAAATCGCCTTCCGATATAAGAAGGAAGTGGATATAAATTCAAGTGTGCTAAAAATTTTACTGTGTGCCAGGTAATTTAGTTCTACAAAAATAAATTTTCTAATTAATTTCAAAAAAAAAAAAATATTTAATTAAAAATGTGAAATAAAAATGTGATTTTTTTGGTTGCGTACTTTTACGAGAGCAAAAAAAATTTTTTTTTTGTTTATTCATGTGTTTAAAAAATAAAATCCAAACTACAAATTGAATATTTTGTTTTGTATACTATTTTGCGTATAGGTGTTTGTAAATTACACAATGACGTTCTTCAGAATAAAATATTATTGTGTGTTCTACATATGTATATTTATTTACGTATATAAACAAAAAATAAATACATAAAATGTTATCACTTACTTTCTATTAATTAGTGTACTCCAATAACATTGGTATGGAATATTTTTAACAACAAATCCGAATTCTCGAAGCATCGTGGCCAATACCATTTTGTCGAAATGATGTGTCGTTAATTTAATCTCGAATTGACGGCATTCAATTACTTAAAATACGTAAATGGTATTTTAGGCAATTTTGTGAAATGAATGTGAAACGTGTTCATTATCACGAGATTCATCGTCTTCGGTATTAGGGTCAATCTGATATATTACTTTTATCTTGTACCTACACCTGTTCGTACATGTAGTTTGCCATTCAAAATTATGATTATTTCACAAGTACACAAACCCATTTTTTGTATACATATTATGTTACTATATAGTATATAGAAGTAGCACATTATCTATCCGCCTTGTGATAGTGTACTACTATGTGGAAACCTTATCATTGGATACTTCTATATTCCGATGAATGTAAATTATTATATTTCACAGATTTGAAATAAGCGATACGTGCAGCGTGATTATGAAACAGTGCGATTAGAATAATAGTGATGTAGCGTCGTATACGGAAGGCATAGATTATGATTTAACTGAATTTTGGGACATCGGGTTAATAGTGGGTTTGTAATAGCTTCCTAGATTCAAGAATAAGTTGGACATCAAATCCTGTGTCATTGTCTTCTTTTCGTTTTTTCTTCATTCATTTACCAGATAAATCCTCTAAAATTGACCACCTTCAAGTTATCCCATATTTTCATCCCACGATTTTTTTTAAAAATACCACTAGCAGCACAAGTGCTAAAACCTCATCCCAGACTTTTTATATTCAAAGTAATATTTTACTTGAAGAGGGTCGATCGATTTCTCAACAAGCGTGTGTGTTGAACTATTTTAGATGTCTCGAATTCAAATTATACATTCCTTAAATCGAGGGAATCATCACGATTCAAATATATGTGAGTATGTGACACGGGAAACGTTTCGGTTCCGTTGAAAAGTAGAAAAATTCTGCAGTCTTAGAGTTTGAAAGGTCCGCTTTTTATTTTTCATCTAATGCGTCGGAATTAATGTTATCTTATTTAACTGATCGCTTTTAATTTGTTAAATCTAGTTACTTGCTTTTGCCTACAGGTGTCCCTCAGGGATCTATAATGGGGCCCTTAATGTTTGCGATGTATATAAATAGTATTGGAAGCTCTATCCGACACTTTCACTATCATCTGTTTGCGGATGATCTCCAAATTTTTTGTGAAATTGAAATTAATAAAGGTGATAAAATGTTAGCCTTAAACGAAGTAATTGCAAATATGAACAGTGACATTAATAATATTATTGCGTGGTCGGCGGAGAATCGATTGTTATTAAACTCGAAAAAGGTGATTATGTTTTCTCAGAAGAGTTATCCTTTCATTTTTGACGGGACCTTAACTAGTATTAAAGTTGGTAATGACAATATACCTTACAGCGATTCAGTAAAGAATTTGGGTGTGATATTGGATGTACACTTGGAGTGGAATATGCATGTGAATTCTATTATACAAAAAATGTTCAATGGGATCCGAATGCTTTGGCGAAACTTTGCTTTTACTTCAATAAAGGTGAGGATGCTACTAGCTAGATCTTTAATGCTAAGTAGAATTTTTTTATTGTGATGTGGTATTTTCTTAACTAAGTTCTAGCTTATTTACCAAAATTAGAAGAGTATATACAATAATTCATGTTTGAGATACAATTTTGGATTAAAACGTAGGGACACCTTACTATAATCAGATTTTTGGATGTTCTCTGAATAATTAGTTTGATCTTAGAATACTAATTTTAATGTATACAATTATTACTACTCGTACGAACACAAAATTTAATATTGCCAAACACTCGTACTAAATATATGAAGGACTCATTTATACGGAGAGGTGCTAGGCTATGGAATACTATTCCAGCAAATATTAAATGTTTAACACGTTTGGACAGGTTCAGGATGGATTGTGTGAATTATTTTAATAATCAATAGCTGTAGGTAATCATTGCTTTGTAGTTGCTTATAATTAGTTATAAATTTGATGACTGTCATGTTGTAATAAAAATGGAAAATTAAAATAAATAAATAAATATTCTACGAATTTGTGCAATGAAAATCCACCGATTTCTCATTTTCAATAGTTACTTGTACCCTACCTTGTTGGCCAATTTATGACGAAATAGAAAGTTCCACTGATCGTAGGAATTTCCTCTATTCAAATATACGTGGCACGGAAAATTTATCGGTTCCGATGAAAAATTGAAAAATTCTCCAGCCTTATATGGTTTGGAACGTCTGTAAATTTGTTGCTTTATTAGAGGTACAAATAAGTTTTGAGGGATTTCGGGCGACCTTGTAACTATATATTCATGGTAAAGCGTCATAATTCCCTCTAAAAATCATACAACATATCAACAACATTTTTTTGTGCAAAACACAATTTGCGGGAACATCAATTGCTGTGTGAAGCATATGGAGAACACGCTAGATCAATAAAAACATGTGAGTACTGGTTTCGCCGTTTTAAGAGTGGCGATTTTGACACCTGTAACAAAGAACGCGAACCATCAGTAACTTGCCGCTCCAAAGACAAAATCAGAAGGGTTTTTGCATCAAATCATAACATGCACTGGGTAAACATGCACTAGATTCTGCAAGGAACAACAACGGAGATAGACTCATCGACTATTGTGTCACAAATCAGCTATTCATAGGCGGCAGCAAATTCCCACACAAGAATATTCATAAATACACATGAACATCGCCAGATGGCAGAACGAGAAATCAAATTGACCATGTGCTGGTAAATAAGAAGTTTCTATCCTCCCTACAAGATGTCAGAGCACTGAGAGGAGCAGATGTACACAGCGATCACCAACTAGTAATAGCAACCTACAAAATCAAACCAGCTGCTGTGAAAACTACAAGGACCAATCGGAGGAAATTCAACATAGATAGATTGAGAAATACAGACACGAGAAATATCTTCAATGAAACGCTCCTAATCAATCTACCGAATAACGAAACTAGCACTATGGATCAAAAATGGGAAGGAATAGAAGACGCCTACGTAAAAACTGCTACAAGTGTGGTGGGCTACCAAGACAACACAAGAAAACGATGGATTAGAGATGTAACGTGGAAGAACATCGAGGAACGCCGCCAACTTAAAATACAACTAGGCAATCAAAATACGCCGGAAATTCGAAGACAATATGAAGATACAGCTCGACAAGTGAAGAAAATGGCAAGGAGCGATCGTAGGAAATACACAGAAGACATTCTCACGACTGCCGAGTCAGCGGCAGCAAATAGAAAAATGCGCACATTACATCAATGTGTAAAAAAGATCGCCGGAGAATTTACAAATGCACCACCAATAAAGGATTCACATGGACAAGTCCTAACTACAGACGACCAACAACTAAATAGATGGAAAGAGTTCTTCGAGAACAACTGCATAAATAGCGAACCAATTGAGGAGCTTCTAGATGGCAACTATAACGAAACCAGAAACACCCATCTACCAACGGAGCGGGAAGTTACAAGTGCCATAATGAAGCGGAAAAATAACAAAGCCGCTGGAACCGACAACATACCAGCTGAATGGTGGCGCATTTGCAACTGCACGAGCCCTAACACCACTATTAATAGAAATGTGGAATACTGGGAGAATTCCGCGAAAATGGAAAGAGGGCTTAGCCATAACGCTTCCAAAGAAAGGCGACTTAAGATAATGCAAAAACTGGCGAGGCATCTCCCTGCTCAACAGTACAATGAAAGTATTAGCAATGATCATCCTGGAACGAATCTCATTAACTGTGAACCAATACATAAGACACGAAAAAGCTGGTTTCAGACCAGGAAAAAGCTGTATAGACCACATCAACACAGTCCAAATTATCATCGAACAATCCAACGAATGGAACTCACCACTATATCTGCTCTTCGTCGACTTCGAACGCGCATTCGATTCCATCAATAGAAGCGCAATCTGGAAAGTACTCTGTGAAATAGGCATCCCGAGGAAAATAACCGAACTTATCCGAGAAATGTACCGGGATGCTGGAAACAAAGTTCAACACAAAGGAAAGCAGAGGCACATACTACAATACACGAGGAGCTAGACAAAGATGTGTACTATCTCCACTACTATTCCTTATAGTACTGGATAATGTCATGCACAAGCTAGATACCGCATCACCAAACGGAATTCAGTGAGAACCAATCAGAAAACTCAATGATCTCGACTACGCAGATGATATATGCCTTCTAACATATAAATACGCAGACATGCAGCAAAAGCTACAGAAGTTATCAGAAACAGCACAAGATGTCGGGCTCAAGATAAACATAAGAAAGACAAAGGCCCTGAGACTGAACACAAGCATTAGCACACCACTTCGCTTCAACCAAGATACAATAGAAGATGTCGAAAAATTCGTATATCTTGGCTGTACTGTATCAAGAACAGGTGGAACGGAAGAGGACATTAATCAACGCATCAACAAGGCGAGAACACGTTTAACATGCTCCATAAGATCTGGAATGCATCCGTCCTGTCAAGAAACACCAAGATACGATTGTTCAATGCCTGTGTAAAATCAGTACTGTTGTATGGCTGTGAAACGTGGAAACATACCCAGAAAATAACAAGAAGGCTCCAAGTGTTTGTGAATAAATGCCTCAGGCGATTGATTAAATGCTACTGGCCGAACAAGATCACAAATGAAGAATTACTGCGACAAACAAACCAAGTAGACATTGAGAAGTAAATTAGGAAGCGGAAATGGAGATGGATAAGACACACGCTGAGAAAGCCACCAAATGAAATAACCAGGATGTCATTAGAATGGAATCCGCAAGGAAAGAGGAAGGTTGGACGGCCAGCGGTGACCTAGAAAAGAACGGTGCTAACTGAAGCAAAACATTTCGAGAAGACATGGGGAAACTAAAGAGAATAGCCCCAAATAGAGTTCGATGGTGGAGCCTAGTAGACGCCCTGTACTCCTAAATGGAGATAAAGGAAAAAAAATATTAGTCAGATTATTACGAACGTGAGAATAGAACAGGGCAGGATCCGTAATTGGTGAGAAACAGATTTCTCTCTGCTCGTTAAGGATATTTTGGTTAAGGTATATGGATTTTCGAATTTCGTATAATTCTAAGGTATCTAAACGTCTGCTTTTGGGTTGTATATGTATTATGTCTAAATTGTTTAAGCTAGCTGTATGATTTCCTAAAGTTAAATGGTTATAGAAAGTTTCTGTGATGCAAAGATTCAAATGCTGAGCAACGGAGTG
The DNA here is from genome assembly GCA_947310385.1 of Nephrotoma appendiculata. Classification (NCBI taxonomy): domain Eukaryota; kingdom Metazoa; phylum Arthropoda; class Insecta; order Diptera; family Tipulidae; genus Nephrotoma; species Nephrotoma appendiculata. The sequence continues at coordinate 299,636,357 of OX371223.1, forward strand.
AATTTTGTTCCTACGCCAAACAAAATCAGCCTTCGATCATTCGAGAATCTCACTGTAGATGCTGAAACTGCCTAATTTGGCCAGCCAACCCAACTAAAATCAGTGTGTGCATTACAAATAACTCTTATTCTCCGTCAAACTCTTTTTCTGCTGCTACTAACACTAGCCTCGAAGTGATTAGTGCGATAAAGAAAAAACTACGTGGCCATGACTTGATAGCGTATATAAAGCGGATAAAGGCAATACGATTATTGTGCTCACAAAAGTCGATTACTGTAATAAAATTTCTGATTTTATTACAGAAAGCAAAGCAATAGAGCTTGGTAGGGATCTATGTAAGTCTTTTAAGACTTCGGTTGGTAAGTGTATCAACCAATGCCAGAAGTTGTTTAATGGGACTGGTTGGAAGTACTCTGCCATGAACCCATCTGCTCTGATTCTTTATGGTTTACCAAAAATCCATAACGGGGCATTCCAATTAGACCAATAGTTGCGTATTGCAATGCTCCTGCCAACAAGCTATGTAAGGGTTTCATAAATTTTTTCAATTGTCATGTCATACTGATTTCTGTTCGGCTCACTCGGTTAGGTGCTCGGTAGAATTGATTAACAAAATTCAAGACATCGACATTCCATTACATTCAAAACTAGTTTCGTTTGACGTTAGCAGTCTTTTCATTTCTATTCCAATTAATATGTACTTTGTCCCAAACAGTTTGTAATTACTTAGATGGAGGCTCCCGTCGTGAACCGAATTATAGAAGATGGCGTTTGAGACTTCTACCAAACAAAATTATTTCTGTTTTGATAATACATATTTCAAATTCAATCCAACAATTCTTGGAGCTTATAGACTGTTAGACTCATTCCTTAATTACTTGGTTAAATTCTCAATATCCCACCATTGATTTTACGTTGGAAAAAGAAGAAAATAAATATATTAATTTTCTAGATATAACAATAACCTAGATTATAACAAATTGCAACGAATAACGGATATGTAACTAGGACTATATTAAAGTAATTAAATTAAAAGCTAAAGCGTAAAACTCTAATGGGTATTTATCCGTGTAAAGAGCCGGTATAGAGACCACCTCTATTTTAAGAATAGTGTGGGGTACATAAATATTCGGAGACTTTATCTGAACGAATTCCGGATCGGTATTGCTGGCTGCGTATTCCCGAAATGTTCTGAGCAATACTGGTATCGGCGGCCCCCGGTTCTCAGATCTCTATTGACCGCTCATTGTGTTTTCCGCATATTGTGAACATCTCGGGATAATTGTGTCCTTTAACCCACATCGGTAACAGAAGATGCCGGTTGGAGGAAGGGGAGAATCGATAAACAGGTGGCCAATGTCACCACAATTACAGCAAATCGGGTTGCTATGTGCAAGATTGGTTTTTCCCGGCGTATTCGGCGATCGATTTTGGTGTGACTATAGAATTATTCGACGGCTCTTGTATAACGGACACAGATTCGTATAAGTTGCCCGAAGGAATGAAGGCTGCTGCACGACTGTGAGATTTTACTCACACTCACAGTCTGAACTGAGTAACTAATAGGTTTTGCTCAATAAAATTCGTCTACATTTTTTGACGTTTCCTTCATCCTATTGGAATTTTGGTCTTTATGTGTTTTTATTATCATCTAAAGACTTTTTGCGTGTTTTTATTGATATTTTACAATTGTTCTAGAAATATTGAATTATGATCTGGAACGTCAAAACATTTATTTATTTCAAATTATGTTCGTGTCCTACGGTTATGTTCGTGTCCTCGTTTTGATTGGTTTAGCGTGCGGATCGATAATTATTAATTTTCGCTCGCACTCATGCAGTCAGCCTAATTGCATTGAGTATTGCCACTGATGGAGGATTCGTGGTTTGAACGGTTGTGTACAATTCATTAATGGCTAGCAGATTGGTTAGATTGCTATCAGGTAAAACACGAAAACGTTTAAAGGTTTCTTTCCAAGTGGATCTGCTTGTCACAAGGTCATTGATATTAGTGAAACATTATGGTTGGTTAAATGGTATTCAAGTGCAGGTTTCATATTTGACATAAACAGTTATATGAATTCTACATTAGGGTATGGAGTGTGGCATTGTAATGTTAAATCCTATACGTGATGATAAAACTTTAAGAATGTTTCGTTAGCGTGCTGTTTCCGAGTTTCCATGGTTCGTCGAATCTTATAATCTGTTCTTCGATCTTTGTACCGTTAGACAAAATTTCGTTTTAAATCGGAGAATGAGCCCAACCCTAGAGCTGATTTGAGCTAGTGGGTAGAACCGCAGTAGAAACGCAATATTGGTCACTCAAGAGGAATATTTGAAGGGTGTACTACGAAATCCCGGTTTTCAATATCCCTGTTTCAAAATCCCGGTTTTCAAAATTCAGGTTTTTAAAATCTCGGCCTTCGAAATCTCGGTTTTCAAAATACCGGTTTTCTTTTCTTCTAGTTCTAAAGTCTTGATTTTGAAAAAAAAAATATTAATTTGGGCTGGCCGGACTAATAATATTTTAACATAAAAATAAGATATTTAGCCAAAATTTTCTAGAAAAAACCAAGGCTGCGAAGGCAGAAGCGGGGGTTGGTTTCGTGGAGTCGGTGCTATTTTATCGGAGTCAGAGTTAACATTTTGAAATGCAATAATTGTAGAGGCTAACGGCTTCGATAAATCTCAAGGGCACGCGGGAGGCCGCTGCATGAAATAGCTATTTGATTTTTTCGCGATGGCCATATTTCCGAATTTTATCAAAAAATCAAATTAGAAATCCATTTCCATCGCACGTATAGAATTTCAACAAAATCAGTTTAGAAATGGCCAAATTCCATCCCTATTAGCCATTTTCTAGAACTTTATCGCAAACTCATTTTTGAATTTTGTCAAAAAATCATTTAAGAGGCCCATTTTCCATCATGTCAAATTTTAAAAATTCAAACCGGGATTTCCTGAACTCGAGATTTTTTTTATACAAACTCGGAACCGGGATTTTAACAAACCGGGATTTCGTTACACGTTATTTTCAAAAATCAAACTAATATATTAATAAAACATAAACGTTAAAAATTTAATAAAAAAAATCATAACTCATATACATTCAGGTTTAGTTGGCCAATTCATCGGAGCTTGTTGTGGAAGTCGTCTGGACCATTTACGTGGAGAGCAACCTGACATCAAGAACACATATAAATTGTTTGCGATTTACGCAACGCAATCTTTTTGTGCCCTTTAAAACCGTGTAGCCCTTTTGAAAGGACAACCATTTTTTTTGAAAGGACAACCATCCCAACCTGTTGAACATAATTTTTTTCCAAATCGCTTAAGCAGAGAAACGGCTAGCTTAGTTGGTTTAGTTCTGATCCGTATACTTACCTAATGACCAGGAATTTGTCATTGCAAGATCCATCATCCATAGCACTATGGGCATGTAAAACTTTCTGTCGCGGATTTATTTTCTCTTTATTAGATTTAATAAAAGAAGAGACCGTTCGGTTGTGCTTCCAGCTTGTTAGTACTAAATCGTTTCGTTTATCCACACAATTTTCGAAATATCCTCTGGGCTTCTTATTTATTATTTACATGTCTTCCATTTTAATATTTTTCAATCTGTTTTCCCGCACAGTTCCAGTTCCTTCAAATTTAGGTGCGTTTAGGCAATGCCTCCTAAACTACAGGCCTCATACACCAAATGATGACGACACGCTATGTCTACATTGTTGTTGCTTTCTCTAGTTATTTTGTTAGTGTAAATATCTTAATATTATTAATGCGCAGTCTCAGTTTAGACATAAATTGACGTCATGTGCAAAAAATGAGAGTAGTAAGAGGCCTGTAGTTTAGAAGGCATTGGTTTAGGCCACAAAAAAGATTTGGGCCGGTAAAAAAATTATCGAAAAAAAATTAAAAATGAATTCTTGGGAAGCTCGCTTTCATTGTTTGAGCGAAGTTTAGTACTACGGATTCCCCGAGACCTAATTTTTTATCTAACCTCTCATTTCGCCCTTGGTAGATATCAAACTGGTAGCAATACCCTAATCTAAACGCTGCTGCTACCCGTGCTTTATAGCCAACACGTATCAGCTTATTCCAGATAAACTGTTTGCACGGATGTCTGCCGTAGTATGGTATCATCGATTCGTCGATGGCTACATTCATTTCTACAGGAGCATATCTCAAGAAAACTTCATTCAAATGTTTTATAAATGGGCCTTTCACAAAGGAATCAGCTGTGAATCCGATAGAATCAACATCGCAAAAATGGATATTCGTAAAAATTGCTTCAAATATTCGCCGTCTCATATATTTTGATCTTAAATCATTTCGATTATCTCGGTTAGTGGCCCAATATAATCGCCTCTGATGAAAAAGATTGTAACCCGATATGATCATTACACCCATAAAAGTATATACTGCTGTGGGTAAAACGTCAGACTTTTTAATTTAAATTTCGCGCGGAAAACCTTTCGTCGAAATATTTGTTTTTCTATGTTGGTATGACTGTCAGTGACATCTGTGCCAAATGTCACATCAAAATAATCATTAGTGTTTAGTATACGCTTGTCTTTCTGAAATACAAAAAGTGTATTCGGCGATTTTTACAATGAGTGAAATTATTCAACAAAGAAGTTCCATTAAATTTTGTGTGCGGAATCAATTTTGTGGTGCCGAAACGTTCGGAATGTTGCAAAAGGCCTTCGGTGTTAATTGTATGTCGCGAGCAAGTGTTTTTGATTTGTACCAAACCACGTCAAAGCAAGTCAAAAATCAAGGTGATGTTGACAGTTTTCTTCGATTATCGAGGTATGGTGCACTCCGAATCCCTTCCGACTGGCCAAACTGTCAACAAGAAAAACTATTTGACTGTTATGCGTCATTTGCGCGAAGTTATTAGTAAAAAGAGGCCGGAATTATGGGTCGACAACTCTTGGTTTTTGCACAACGATAATGCACCTTCTCATACTGCATTGGTTTTACGTGATTTTTTCGCCAAAAATTCTACCCATATCGTTCCGCACCCACCGTATTCGCTTGATTTAGCTCCGTGTGACTTCTGGCTATTCAGAAAACTCAAACGACTGCTCCTGGGAAACCGTTTTGAGTCAATTGAAGACATTAAACGTGAACCGCTACGCGCATTGGTACGCATACTATTCCGGAAATTGACTTTAACAACTGTTTCGAGGATTGGAAAACACGCACAAGTGTATTGAGGCCGGAGGGGATTACTTTGAGGAGGACAAAATAGATTTGGAGAAATAAAGAAATTATGAACAAAGTCTTACGTTTTTTTGCCCACAGTAGTATATCATCCAAATCAATTTTAATTAACTTACCTCAAACTTTCTTCATTTCCACGTTTCCATTTTTGGTTCACTCGAATCTGTGGTGTAGATTGCTCTTTGTCTGCTCCATTGAGTTTTCTGCATCCTGACCTTGATTTTGCAGCATAGCCCTTTTGTGTTTTACTAACACAATTGTGCGGGTAGGGCAAAAGTACCATGTCAAAAAATTATTTTGGTATGTGTTTTTAACTTATTTTCGTCTGAAAAAAACACTATAACAGTACACACAATTGTGTTGGTTGTACTTCAAATGAAACGAAATTTTTTATCAAAAACGCCATTACATACTATGACTTTTTACTCACACATTTGTGTGGTTTGGACCTTAAGTTAAGCCAAATTTTTATTTTCTTGGTTGAAAAAGGGATGGATGCGTCTTCTTCTATACCGGGTGAGTTTTTTAAGCTGAAACTTTCAAATATCTCGGAAAATAAGCCCTCTACGATAAAAATGACCATTATCAAAATTAAATCGTTTTGGAGGGCGGAAATACATTAGTGCTAAAATTAGGACTCGGCCCCTGTTTGTAAGGGGGGTGGGTAGCAACTTGGAAACTAAGATAGGAACTCCTATTTTTTATTGCAGATTCGGATTCTACGGCTAAAAGTACGTAGGATTTCCTTGAAATTTTTTTTCGATTCATGATAGATGGCGCTGTAATAGGCGATATTAATTTTTTTTCGATTTCTCCTACTGAGAACTTATGCATACGATTGTGCAATATGTATGCATTAAAATTAACACGTTTTCAATGTATATATGTACTTGAAATTAGTTTTAAACTAATTGTATTGCTTAAATTAAAAAAAACAACTACTTTTAGCGTAGCCCAGGAACAACGACGTGGACATCATCTTTTAATTAAATTATGTGCTCAAAATGATGGCCTTCGACTTCAATGCACTTATTAATCCGCATTTCAAATGAATGTACACAACTTAGAAGCGAGTATGCTGGAATTTCGGCACAAGCATTTCTTATTCGCTCAATCATATTCTCACGTGTTGTTAGTACTTGTTGGTATACTTTGTCTGCGAGATAGCCCCACAAAAAAAATCTGGTGGCGAAGTAAGATCTGGTGATCTGGCAGGCCAATTTACCGGACCAGCTCTACCAATCCAGAGACCATTGAAATCACGATCAAGTACTTCACGTGCTACCGGCGAATATGTGCTAGACATCCATCATCATGTTGAAACCACATGTTCTGTCGCAATTCTAAGCTCAAGTTTTCAAATAATGTTGGCAGTTCATTTTCGAAAATGTCTCGGTTTATTCAAGTTGCCTTCATATGGGAACATCATATGGGGGCTGATGAGTTGGTTGTCAATTATTCCACACCACACGTTGACAGTCCAAGGGCGCTGATGTTCAACTTGGCGAAGCCAGTGTGGATTTTCAACACTCCAATAATGCATGTTGTGTCGATTAACCGTTCCATGGTTTGTAAAAGACGACTCATCGGAGAACAATACATAGCGAAAAAAATTGGGATTTTGCTGTATTTGTTGTACTGCCCACTGACAAAATGTTACCCGATTTTCAAAATCAACGCCATGAAGATCTTGGTGTAAACTCATATGAAACGAATGATACTTATGTCGGTTCAATATTTTGCAAACACTGGTCTGGGATAATCCGGATTCGCTAGCTATTTCTCGTGTACTTATATGACGATTATAAACTACTGCAGCCAATACAGCAATTTCGTTATTTTCCTCAGTGACTGTTGCTCGATGGGTCCTTTTCTTCGGTCTAACACTTCCATCAGCAGTGAATTGTTTGATAGTCTGGTGAAATGAAGCACGTGACCGAATCCTATCTGGAAAACGCGAAGCGTAGAGATTGACCACATTATCAAGACTACGACCAGCTTCTCCATAAACCAGGACCATTTCAATTTTTTCTTGTACAGTTAAATACTCCATTTTGAATTGTAATAGCCTTACGCAAACAGGTCTTATTGTTTTCGAAATAATCTTTGAACTGATTCGATATTTTTAAAACAAAAATATCATTTATTTGAAAACAAATTTAGTCGCATGTTCCTATGCAAAATCATCGCCGTCGTTGTTCCTGGGTTACGCTAAAGGTAGTTTTTTTTTTTTTTTAATTTAAAAAATACAATTTGTTTAAAACTAATTTCAAATATTTACATTGAAAACGTGTTAATTTTAATGCAAACATATTGCAGAATCGTGTGCATAATGTTCTCAGTAGGAGAAATAGAAAAAAAAATTAATATCTTCTATTACAACGCCATCTATTATGAATCGAAAAAAATGTTTCAAAGAAATCCTACGTACTTTTAGCCGTAGAATCCGAATCTGCAATAAAAAATAGGGGTTCCTATCTTAGTTTTCAAGTTGCCCTCACCCCCCTTACAAACAGGGGCGGGGGTCCTAATTTTAGCACTAATGTATTTCCCCTTCAAAATGATTTAATTTTGATAATGGTCAATTTTATCGTAGAGGGCTTATTTTCCGAGATATTTGAAACTTTCAGCTTAAAAACTCACCCGGCATAATCAGGCTCGGGTTCCACGAGGTTTAATATTTGATCATTAAATCTGACTTTCACACCAGACAGTAACTGGTATTTTTTTAAATAAATTACGATCACAGTTCTCCTCGTCGCCAATATCTTCGTCTGTTTCGATCGGGGGTTCCAAACGTCAGTTGGCACTGGACTATTCTTTAAAGGTTTTTTCCTATTCGAAAAAATAAAAAATGTATCAATGTATATTTCTTGGTTTATATTAAATCTATAAAAACCATAAAATTTGATATATCATTTACTAATTACTTACCAATGATTAATTCTTTGTCCTGGAATCCAGTATTTTTTATTAAAAAATTACACACTTTTCAAATCGTCTTTATTGTATGAACACAAACGAAAACTAAAAAAATTCCAGTTCATAATTTATATATACATCCATATATCTACAAAAATAACGGTAAGGCATTTTACAGGATAGATCAAGTTAAATTTTTGTAAACGTATTAAATGTGTATTGTTGTTCGGTGTTGCGTGAACGCAACATTTGTCACTAATAGGTTTTAACCCAAAATACAAGTTAAAAATGAAATAATTCATTTCTCTTTGAGACAGATCAGTCACAAAACGCACTCATCTACATCTAATAATACAGTCTTGAGTTTGAATAGTACGATTACCTAATGATTTTTTTGTTTTGGTTTCGTTTTCCCAAATTAGGTTATTTTATTGGAACTTCAAATATATATTTTTTTTCTACAAAGTGAAAAAAACGACAAACGAGTGATAAACGAAACAGTTGTCAATTTCATTCTAGGAAAAACAAACTTCGATCAGTATTGCAAAAAGTGATGGTAGAACATGACAGCCCGGATATATTTGATTCGATGTGCCGTAATTTAGAATTTGTAGCCCGACATTACATACATCAGACGATAATCATCAATTTACAACATAATTTAAAATAATAAAATCACACATATATCAATTTATTTTGCTGTTGAACATGATGACAAGGTCATCTTGTTTCGACTAGCAAAATTATCTGAATTATAGTAATTTCCGTAAGATGGCTGTACTATTGTTTTATGCATAATATTTTATTAAATAATAATAAATGATTCATTTGATGTGGAATTTAGATGGCTACAAATAACATGTTGCTAGATTACAGTTGTACAAGAATAGTCAGTTCAACTCTCCAAATCATAACGGCTACTAATAATATTACAATAATATAAATCTGTAGATTACGGCCCTGATATAATGTTTACTTGTTTTGATTAAAAAGTATAAAAATTAATATATCAAAACTGTATTGTGTTGTGTATTAAATATGAGCAAGAGAATTTAAAAATACCAACTCATTTATTAGCGAATTATAATGCTCTAAATGAAACCGGACACGAGAATCAAACAAATTGATTGCTTACACTAATTCCGTTACCATACCAACGAATGCAACGAGTAAATAAATTACGGAGATACGAACCACAGTACCCAGAAATCGCATGCGTATAATGTCAAACTTTATACTCATATTATTAAATCTAATTTTAGAAATATACTAAACTGCATATCATATTACCTAGCAAGCTTAATTATAGAAATTATGAAAATCGAACATGTTGGTGCATTTTTTTTTGTTCTACACAAATTCAAATTCGGTGCAAACCCCTGCTATATCAACGACAAAAAAAAATCTAATTTCTAAAATATTTAAAAAATATAATGGTGTTCGAAAAAAAAAAACGCAAACCGATAAATGAATGAATCTCGTATCGGTATACAGCTAGAAAACACATAGACAAATTTAAGAACGGAATCATTGAGAATTTTAATTTATTGTTTTTGCTTTTTTTTTCGTTTGTTTATTTTTGTGATTTTTTCATCATCGCACACACATCACACAACCGATTCGAACGAAAGAGAAATGTGTATTATAGGAATTTAGAGCGAAAAATCATATACACTCACCACTCACTAAAAAACAAATTTTGTTTTTTTTTCTCAATTGGTATTCATATTCATATTATTGTTGATATTTGACGTGTGTGTTATGTTTAATGTGGGTTACTTACTATAATACAACATATAAATAAATAAAGAACTGTTTTTCCGGATTACACTTTTATACATAAAATAATTTGTGGTTTAGTGTTAATTTATATAATCGTAAGAATTTTTTTTATTACGAAAATTTAATCTTCATTGCATAAATTACCAACCAAATGTACTACAAAGTTATCTGTGAATAAATTATATTATATGACTTGAATTTTTAAAAGTTAATGCTAAAGTGTTGTTTTTAATGTAATTAGTGATAGTATTCCTGTATCATCATGAACAACGTAATTATTATATTTTTTATAATGTTAACCTATAACGAACACGTGAATAATCGTTACAAAAAAATTATCAATGTCGTCTGTCTTCTATATGAAAAAAAAAGAATGTAATAAAATTGATATATAATGTAATCAATATAGTGGATTGCACGAATATAGTTGATAAACAAAAAATTATTATACGTACGTCATGTATATACAAACTGTTTTTTTATTGTGTACGAAGGTATATTGTCACACTGTGCTTTATGGACAACTTGCTCGTGACTATAATATTACCATGTGATGTTGTCAGAAACAAAGATGTGATTCCGAAAACTGACACGGACATTTTAATATTACATTAAAGAAGGCTAAAACATTTTTTGTTTTATAACAACACCATAATTAGAAATTTTCTCTTTACAGTTTTATTCGCGATACGATAATTTAATACCTGCACTTCCCAAAAAAAAAAATAAATAAAAAATAATGTATTAGCATAACATTTTTTTTAAAATCTCTCATTACTTATTCTTATTACATTTTCTCTTTTACTTATAATGTGTATTAAAAATAAAAGACAGAAATCGAAATACACATAACACACAAATTCTATATTTATAATTTGAGAGTTAAATTTTAAATTAAAATGTAACAACGTGACAACAAAAGTGTGAAAAAATGTTTGTGATATTTAAAGGTCTTTAGTTTAGGTGTTTCCATTCCGCAGGGAGCTAAATACAGAACAAAAACAAAAGTTTTATTATTATTTAAGAAGACTAAATTGATTTTCGCTAGTCGTCATGAGGATTTGAAATGTGACATTGGAGTTAACCATGTGGTTTAGTAGCAACACAATATGATGTGGTTAAACAAATAATAAAAAATTAAAAAATGTGTATCACAATGCTTTTGAGTACAATAACACGCTAATGGTCGAAGAGTAACTAATTGATGTAGAAATTCCCCAATTTGTATAGTGAAAGTGATACGTATACGTACCAATATTATTATATCGATTAACCTCTACTTGACTGGTTGTTAATTTTAATGATAAAAATTACACGTATTTTATAAAATACGTAAACGTTTTGGCCACGTTCGCACGTTTTGGATGAACTAGTCTGACAGTACACGATTTCCTCAAGTTGGACCATGTTTCGTCTATTTGTTTTGAATAATGCACCGTTTATATATTTCATATAACAAAAATTTGATTGAAGTTTGATTTTAATTGTAGAAGAACTTTATTACTTCGTATAATATTTGAAATCACCAAAATGTTCTAATTCAGCTTTCAATAATTAGAAAACATAATCTACAAAATGTAGTCTGTCGACCTAGAAGAAAATTACTAGCGTTTCTTATAGCCAACGGTCGGTAAATAGTATTATCGAAAGACACTAACAGATCCCAGCACATATGCTTTTAACGAAATCAAGAGGCCCATTGATCATATTTACGGCAAACGTGCGTTTGTTTTCAAGATTTCATCAAATAAGTCCAGGATGTCCATCAGAAAGGTGTACCTGTTTTTGCCGCCATTTAGGCGGATATTGATATTAACAGTTCATACTTGACTGTCGTGACTTTTACACAAGTGGTCAGGAGAGGTCATTGGACTATATTTTTACCAAAATTCGAACGGTTCTGCTGTTACAGCCACTGACGAACATTATCGTGAAATAACAACAGTTAATTTAATTTCAAAATCTGGTGAGTAGATTGTCCTCCACGCTCATTCGATTTAACTGCTCCCGACTATTTTTTATGGGGTCATCTTAAAAGTAAGGTTTATGCAAATAAAGAAGATAATATTGAAAAACTTCAAAGGTAGATTAGAGAAGAATTTAACATGATACAGACCAGGTCAAATGTGTAAAAAGTGATTAAAAATGTAATCAAAAGAGCCGGGTGCGAGGCCAATAAAGGCGGACATTTTTTTCAAACTTTAAATAAACGATCTGTAAACATTAAATCTATTTTCTTTTATTTAAAAAAAAATTGTATACAACTCAATTTCGGGAGGACACTCTGTACTAAAAATATAATGGCAAAGCAACCACTTCTCCATCTAAAAACTGCCCAACAGGAAAGTTATTGATGACACACTAATGGCTCATCAGCGGCAGTCAAGCGTGACACGTAAATAGAAATTTATCAGCAAATGGGCCTAATTTTCGTTTGTGACATGTCTGAGATGAATCGTATGTAAGCAATGCTATTACAGTTCATAAACGTATATTCTAACGTGTCTAAGATCTAGTGTACATACCATTTCTGAAGAACACTAATTTATTAAAAACAGTGACTTTCAAAATTTTAAAATTCAATTTTCGTAAAAAATAAATTACACTGTTGGAACTTCAACTGACGGAAGTTTGCCTTGAATATAAAAGGCTAAATTTTTTAAACTATAAAATAAATTAAGAATTGGAAAATTTTAATATAAAGTAGGTTAATTACAAAACGTTTATTTGCAAATAAAAAGATAAAAAAGTTTTTCAACACTATATGTGGTGTTCAATGAAATAGCAAGCACACTATGTATTTTTTCATTAGCATTTAACTTTTTGAAATTTTATTTCAAAAATTTGCAATTTTATGCAGGTGAGGACAATAGCAATGTTGCCTAGTAAAAACACTGCCTATTGGCAGAATTAAGATTGTTCATACATTTAGGGAAATCACCGAAAACAAAAATATTACCATTTTTTCGTGTTCAACGAAATAGTACTAGTTTGATCAGTACTAGTTTGATTTTTATGCGAAACATACCAAATAATTAGTTAAAAAATAAATAAATTTGATGGCCAGTGGTCAAAACTTAAACTTAAATTTGTAAAACATAGAAAAATTTGGTTATTTGCAGAAATGAGTCGTGCAAATCATTGGAACGATGAAGAAAGGCAAATTGCCAGAAGATTAAAATCCGAGGAAAAATCAATTTCCGAAATCGCAAGAATTCTTGCTAGATCACGAAAATTAGTAACGTACTAAAACAGAAGAATCCAGTCGAAAATCGTGGTGGAAGACGCAAGGCAATCAAAAAAGAAGATATTTTAATAGTCCGAACAGCAAAAAGAGATCCTTTTATTAGCTCTAACGGGATAAGAGGGGATTTAAACCTTAATTGCTCAACAGTCACTATTCGTCGACTGCTGCTGGCACATAATTTAAGGGGCTGTGCTATCAAGCATGTCTCACTTCTATCAACAACAAAAAATATAAGAGCCTGAATTAATTTTGCTAAAACTCATTTAGCTAATGCAGACGCCGAAAAATTGGACAAGTTTGTCGCCACAGTACACGAAAAAAAACAATTAAACATGGCGGCGGTTCTATTATGGTATGGGGCGCTTTCTCGTGGTACGGTACAGGTCCAATTTATTGGATAAAAGATCGTATGACACCGGATGTTTACGTCCAAATGTTGGACGACGTGGTGCTCGGATATGCTGAAGATGCCATGCCGCACGGCTGGATTTTACTTCGAGAAAAGCGAAAGCTTGGCTTAATGAAAATTAAGTGGACATTTTGCATCTGAATCCGATCGAGAACTTGTGGAATCAACTAAAACTAGCCATTAGCCAAAGAAAATAAGCAATATGAAGGAATTATGTAATGCTATTAAAGAAGAATGGGGAAAAACACCGGTTATTAAATGCCAGAAGCTTGTAGACTCCATGGACCGCCGATGTCTCGAAGTGGTTAAAAGAAAAGGTCACACGACTAAATACTAGTCAGGAAAACAATCTAATTACCTAAATTATATATAAACAAGACTGAATTGAGATTAAAACTGAAGATTATTACTTACTGTGCTATTTCTTTAAACAAACTTTTTATGCCATAAAATGTTTGATAATTTTCTTTTTTGGGTTTCTATTATGAAGTCATAATAATTCGCAACTGTGCTATTTCAGTGAACACCACTGTATATTGTATTATAAAAATTTAGACTGAACATGACACGCGAAATATTTTTATTTTATCGATTGTTTACTTACGCCATTTTCAAAAAATGACGATGGAATGAGTAACATCGAAGACCCGTCATACATGTTTCGCTCAAGGCTTTGTAAAGAAATAAGTCGAGTATTTGACATGTCTCACACTACAGTCATCGATCATTGACGGACATCAAAAAAGGACCAAGTTTTTTCTTTTTCATACACATTTAGAAAAATTGATAAGAAATCGAAACGGATGTTTTCGTGAAAAATAATTCACATGGCTGTTGAACAATTTCCAACTGGGTGCTTGACGTATTTTTTTAAAATTTGAAAAATGTAGATTAACGTGAAAATCTACAGATGAGACGCTAATTGTTTTTAACGAAATAAAACGGGCAGCTGTTTTTTTATTTGTCGTTTCTTAAACGTCATCACATTCTGTGTGAAAGTGTGCTGTATGCCGGCTACGGCTACGTTTTAAGTGGTCCATGCGAGATGTATAATTTTCCACCACTTTTTCGAGCATTTCGGCTAGTATTTCGCTAACGACACATTTATTGTTGTCTTTCAATTCTGCAATTGTTGTTTGGTTCAAAAAAAAAATAGTTAAGAAGCATCATATCGCAAAGCACAGATTTTGGTAAAAAAAATCCTCAAAATATTCTAGAGCCCACTCACCAGAACTTCGACGCTATAGCAAGTCGTTTGGCTTTAGTTGTTGCACAAATTGTATTTTATACTCCTTTTATAAAACCTTTCACGTGGTCGAATAACAGAATCAAAATTGCTGTGCCCAACTGCTGTGCAAAATCCTTGAATTTTCTTTCCACAATCCTGGTCTTTTTCGACGAATTTGCTCCATCAAACGTCCAGATAAAATTCTTTATTTACCGTCTGACATTCTGGCAAAAATTTCTAGTGCACAACAACGCGATAATCCAAGAAAACTGTCAAACAACAGTCAACATTATCTTGATTTTTGATAAACTTTGACGTGGTTTTTTCGGTTTCGGTTCAGTTGGAAGGCGCCATTCCGATGCTTGTTGATTGATTTGCATTTGCCGCGACCTTTACGCGATTGAGTTTTTGAAAAAATATAGGTCTTTCGATCTCGACCACTTTTGAATGCACTGTACTACTCATATACATGTGTTTTTGATGAAGTCGATTCCTTAAGCCTTATTTAACATTTTAAGCGATTCGGCACCCGAAATTCCATTTGCAAATTACAATACAAAATTTGAGACATTATAAAAATTTTTTTCATTATAAAAATCGTAAAACACACTTGAGATGAAATGACAAAATGGTGCAACAAATGCGAGCAGTAAACAAACTAAATGACAGAAACTTCACGTCAAGATAGAGGATAGTTGTGCCAACTTAGCGATAAAAAATGTTTACAATCCCTTTAAGTGGGATTTTTATGTAGGAAAAATTTAAAACAATTTTAAATATGGCGAAATTATTCGTTAATAAGTTAGTGCCGCTATCCATCATTTTCGAGATCTTAAGCTTGATATATCTCAGAAACGTATCTAAATTTAAATATATCCACTCGGATTAATTTGATATAAACATAAATAGAGTCTTTCGGTTCACCATTAATTTCGATTCAAACCTCTTTTGATGAAATTTTTTTTCTTTCCTTGTACTCGAACCTTGTTCATAATTTATTCATAATTAGTAGCACTGAATATAGTCCCTACCTAAGTTTTATATTACGTCACTCAATAAGTCCCGTTACTCACAAATAGATGGAGCATCTAATGAAAAATTCATAAGATATTTAGAAAATACCAACGCTTAACCGATATGGGTCAACATTTCGCAACAATCCGACCATTAGCTTACAGCTACAGTTCTTTTAGTAGTGCTACTTTGTATTTACAATGCAGAAATAGTTAATTTCGTGTGGTAAAAGCAACCGTCGAATGTTGGTTTACTGAGTTTAAACATTGCCGTATACAAACACCGATGATGCTGGACCCTCTGAAGTTAAGTTGCTTGAGATTGCTGACATCTTACAGATATCAGATGCAGTATATGAACACTACTATTACTATCTAATTACTACTGACTATTTTGCATCAACATTTGTCCATGAGAAAGCTGTGTTCACAGTGGGTAGACTAATATTCAAAGTAGTCAATGCGGATGTCACACCAATATTAGGGAAAGAGGCATGTGAACGGGAAAAGCTAATCGTATGAGTAGAGGAACTGAGAATAAATAATAATATTTTCGACGGGTTAGGCTGCGTGAAGAATTATGAATATGACATAGATTTAGTGGAAAATCCGAAGTTCGAAATCAAACCAGTTCGGAAAGTTCCGTTAGCGATTAAGGACCAAGTCAAAGCCGAAATTGAAAATATGGTGAAAATGGGAGTTTTAGCCAAAGTTCATGAAGTGACACCAGTCGTATCACCCATGGTAGTGGTGAGGCCAGAAGGTAGACTGCGGGTATGTCTGGACCCTACTGATGTGAATAACAATATCGTGAGAAGATATCATCCGTTAAAGACAATCGAGGAAATAGTAACCAGAATGAGAACAGCCAAGTTGTTTACAAAATTAGACTGTAAAAAAGGGTTCTGGCAGATAAAGGTATCAAGTCGTACAGAGAAATACTTGACAATGGGAACACCAGGGGCAGGTATTCATATAAGAGATTACCATTTGGATTGTCATCGGATCCAGAGGTATTTCAGGATCTGATGAGTCAGATTATAGGCGATTTAGAGAATGTAGAATGCTACATGGACGTTATTCTGATTCATGCTAAGAACAGAGACCAACTGGAAACAATCACAAATAAAGTACTGGCAAAAATAGAAGAAGCTGGATTAAAATTGAACAAAGACAAATGTATATTTGGAGCAACGGAAGTCAAATTCTTGGGACATGTATTAAGTGCGAGTGGACTATCAGCAGATCCTGCTAAAATAACAGCGATTAAAAATCTAAAGAGACCACAAAACGTCAAAGAATTACAAAGACTATTATTAATGGCAAAATCCCAAGTCTTCCATTCGAAGTAGTGGGGGCCGATTTATTTCATTGCATCGATAAAGATTATTTACTCATAGTGGATAGTTACTCAGGTTATTTCGAGTTTAAGGAATTAAAAATGAGTACGGCAAAGGAAGTTATCGAAATTTTGAAAGTCTGTTTCTCTACGCATGGAATACCAGCAAAGCTAGAGACAGATAATGGTCCACAATTTTCAGCGACAGAGTTTGCGAGCAATTGGTCGATCAACCATACGACGAGTAGTCCAAATCATCCACAAGGCAACGGCCTAGTAGAACGCTATGTGCAAACAGCGAAAGGAATGATCAAAAAATGCAAGAAAGACAATTCTTGTATATATCTAGCATTATTAAATTTATTAAACGAAATATACCGACGTCATCAAGCTTAGCATCGCCAAATCAGATGTTAACGAGCAGAGCTACAAGAACGACAATAGTGGGTCACCGGAATTGTTAAAACCAAAGGTTGTTCTGGACATAACGGAAAAAATAACAACGATCAGAAAGAATCAAAAATGGTATGCTGATCAAGGGAGGCGAGTCGCGGAACCGTTGAATGTAGGTGACAAGGTTAAAATTAAACGAGGCGACCGTGATTAGGTTCCAGGAGTCATTGTGCAAGAAACAATTAATCCGAGATCGTTAATAGTTCGAACGGAAATACATATAGGCGTAACTCAGATCACATTACTAAAATAAGAGAACAAATGACATCAAACGAGAGGTTGAACAATTTTAATCGTACTACAGAAGTGATTAACGCTACTAACCATACTAAGGTGGAAAAAGAAATTAGCGAGTCAATGCCAAGGAGTCACGTGAGTCATGAAAATGGGGAAGTTCCAACTGTTACAGTTCATAATAACACAAAAGAAGCAGCGTCGATGGAATCGATGGATGCGTGGGGAAAGCCTGTCATGATTACCAGATCGGGCAGGCTGGTCATTGTAATCATATGAGCATTACCTACCATTGTTGATGGGGTTACCATGTCATGTGTATATACATAAACATACTAATAAGTATAGTTAGTTCTAACTTCACTCTTAACAAGTGTGTTTTAACTAACATCACAGTTACTAAAGAAAATTAATAAAGGGTGATGCCGCAGATTTCTCTTACATTCAATTTAAAATTTATTTTATAAAAATTTAGCTTCTTTAATAAATGTTGGTCCCGCAAGCACATCAGAATTTTCGAGATGAGCGATGGATTAGAGATAGAGCAATCTAAACGATCACATTTATAACAAAACTAAAGAGAAAACGTGAGCTGAAACGAGATTTTATGAATAACCATGTAGAAACAATAATTATTATTCATATAATAAAAAATTTTCATCAAAATTTATATACTGGAAATGTGTACAACATCTTTGATTTTCTTAATTTAATATTATTATAAAAAACAACAAAAAAACTTCATTTTTATGCGATTGCAAAACCGAGCTTTCTGTAATTTCAAAATCCATTTATAGATGTCTCTATAATAAATTTACTTGAAATTACAGAAAAGAATAAAATAATTAAACAACTATTTACGAAAATAAACCATTATTAAAACTCAAAACTTGGCATAAATAAACCCTTTCGTCGCAAAATATTCACCATCATAGTTGCTGCGCGCTGTAAAACAATAATAGATAAATAAAATGTCACAATTTTTCAAAATTTTTGTCTTTTCTCAATCCAATTCACTCGCGTTGCCTTATTCTCAGTTCCAGGAGATCTCCATAATCTATTGGACCAGACAGAATACATAATAAATTGTTAAATTTTCTAAAGAAACATTTTGGTTTTAAAATATTGAATTTTTTGTCGCTATTGTTTTCTAATTTTATACATAGCGACATCTCTTGATTGGTTTTGTAATTGCGAAAAAGATCCAACTACAGGATGAAACAAAATAGCCTGTGAATTTGTTGCGATGAAAAATCAGATTTTTAACAAGTAACTATAGTAACGAAAAAATAGTTATCGTAATTTGTTCATCAACAATGTTGAAATAGAATCCAAAACACAATAACCCCCATACTGCATTGTTACTCCAAAAGCATTTTTTAACGAACGTTTGTTTTGGAAAAATAATGCTGAAATTTTTGATGGAACACTCTATACTAATTTCTTATTTTCTTTTCATAAAAAAATACTTGTTTCTGCAAAAAAAAAATGTGTTAGACTAATTTAAATGTTTTTGCATTAACTCGACATAATATAACTCGATTTTAAAATATACTTTTCCTGAATATTGAACTAATCATTCAAATTGATTATTTCAAATTCTTTTATATACAAAAAGGCTTCAGGTATGAAAAAGAACAAAAAGCTTCCCCACTATGGAAAGTTCCTGAAAAAAATGGCGGAATCTTACGGCTCTTATATTTAGGAGGCTCTGGTAAAAGCCGTCCGAAACTTATGGTTGCGTTTCAAGGAAGGAATTGCAAAAAACAACCACAAATGCAAAATAAAAACAAAAATGTCCGTGTCACATCACAAGTCCGTTGGCTCCGATAGCAAAATTGCAAGAATTCAAATTGCTTACCCATCCACCGTATTTTCTGGATATAGCTACCAACGACTACTACATCAACAAATGCCTATGTTAAGGCCAAAGATAAATATTTCTATAAAAAAGGCATCGAAATGTTAGTGAAGCGTTGGAATGAATCTATCACTCTTGAATGAAACTATGTAGTTAGTTGCCTCGGGACTTAATGAGTGACGTGGTGTATAAAATAGTGGAATATTACAGACACTACTAAACTATTTCGTGAGATCGTGTAAGACTAATGATAACCTGATAACTTCTGTCAACTATTGGTATCAAAATCAAAAGGTTTAAAATTTCTCTGCAGGCTACTCCTAGGTTCAATTTCGCACACCAGCATAATCCCTCTCCTCATCCCAAAGCATGAGTGGGAGTGTCCACAAAACAAACAAACGAATCACCATTTCATTATATTATTCGGCCTTAGAAAAAAGCAGAAGCTTCTGAAAATGGTATAGATTTTCTTAACGATATTGCATTATTTCAATATTTGAATAATCCAAATATGACTGTAAAAATATTTTTACTATACAGACTCTATAAACGAAAAGGTTACGTTCTATTTTTATAAATCCACTTAAATAAATAATAAAATATCATTTATTTGTAATAAATAAATAATTATACAAAAAATAAAAAACACAACACACCGAACAAAAAAATCTTACACTAAACACAAAAATCTAATAATGTCATCTAAATATAAAAATGCCTTAAAAATAAAACGAAGAATTCTATTTTTTCTGCTGCGTGAAAAATATCTGTAGGTATTTAGTATTTTATCTGTTTGATTTTACTATTTCTATACAACGCGTATTTACTAATCTACACAGTTGAGTATACATATGTATAATAAATACTGTGTGATAGATACGTACGTATACTAGCGTAGTACAAAGTACAATTAAAATAAATAAAATTCACATACGTGTGTGCTGCTCTATACAATTTTTATCGAGAAATAATTGTTGGTCAATAAAAATCACATTGAGAGATGTGACATAATTAGCAATTGATTCCAAAGCTTAGACTAATTGTACAATTTTTTACGGTTGTGTACAAACCATACACCGAAAGTAATGTGAAACTGAATACGACTAGCTTAAGCCAAACGATTTTCTACTAAGCCGTTTAAACTTAGTAAACACCGTAAGGCTTAGCTAGTAATTTTAATACTTTGCTTCAGCTTTGCACTATGCATATGATACTGTCCTACATTTGATATTACAAGCTGCATTCAATTTAGGCATGGAGTAAACCGACTATATTGTCATCCCTTTCTTACATGTAAAATTTCGAAATAGATATAAACCTGGGCTACTCGAACCCTAGATAGCTTCAAAAATCCAAATATTTGTAAATAAAAGAAAGAGCTGTAACTTAAAATAATCCCTTAATATATGTACCTTAATATATACCTCTAACGCTGTATTTGCTGGCTACTGCAGAGGAATTCGTTTAAACGAATTTCAAGAAAAGTCATTTGCACGTGCTATTCAATTGTTTTTAGTTATTTCTAATTTTTTCATATATGTATATTCAAAGATAAAAATCATTTTAAGGACTGTTTTTATAGTAATGACTAAAGGTACTCGTTTAACAGACGCGGAGCAGTTATCCATAAAAATATATAGGTATACAAGGTTATTCAAATCAGGAAACTGCAAAAAAAAGTTGGGCAATCTTGAAGTGTAAAAGGCCGCACTACACTAAATAGAATTTGACTTTAGTTTATTAACTAAATTGAAAAGTAAACCGCGTTTATTACTTGTAAACAAATGTCATGATCAACAGATTGACAGAAGTTGATTTTTTTTATCAGAAAAAAGTTAACCCCGATGGTCCTGGCAGATAAGTTGGTACTACAGGTTTGTAAAATAAAACGCAGGAAAATAAAAAATAATTTTGCAAAGACGCCATGTTTATTTTTTGTCATTTCATGTTATTTCGTTAATCGTTAGTTGAATGTTTGCCATTTATCGCTATGGAGTCGTATTCGATTAAAGGCCGTGTTAAAATTATTCAAGAGTGCTACAAAAATGGTGAACAAATAAAAAACAAGTTTCGTGCAATTTGTGAATATTTTGGTCACGATAATCGCCCAAATGAAACAAATCGATCGATACGCATCGTTTGATGCGTAAATTTGGAGCTACAGGTTCTGTGGTGGATGCACCAAAGCCTGGCAGGCCAAAAACTATTCGCACACCAGATAATATCGCTGTTGTGAGACAAAGTACGAGAGATAATCCGAAACAATCAGTTTGTTGCGAATTATGCATACGAGGACTTGAATTTACACGCATACAAAATCCAACTAACACAACACAAGAGATAAAGCTAATTGAACATCATAAACGTCGTGTGTTCACCAATTGACGCGTAGAGCAATGAGCAAGTTAAAATTGGTCATCATTTTCATCAAAAATCATCTTCAGTGTTGAGGCGCATTTCATGCTGAATGGGACGGCAAACAAGCAAAATTGTCACATTTGATCCAACGAGAATCCATGTGAATATCAAGAGCAGCCGTTGCATCCTCAAAAAGTCACTGTTTGATGAAATCGACTTGGGTGATGTTTATTTCCAACAAGGCGGTACAACTTGCCATACTACGCGTGAGAATATCGACGAATTGCAAAGGTTCTTCGAAAATCGCTTAATTTCGCTTTGCGGAAATGTGAATTGGTCTGCAAGATCATGCGATTTAAGATCATGCGATTTGATTTAGATTACTTTTTATGGGGATTTTTGAAAATCAAAGTGTCCGTTGATAGGCCAGCCAAGACCTAAAAAACAACATGATCGATATAATGTCATCAAACATTTTAACCATCGGATCATGCTGCATAAGATAGCGGAATTTTTTTAGTGGAAAATAAGAGATTACACTACTCGCCGCAAGTGGCAGCACTACCACTAAAGAGAATTTGGTTTGTTATGTAATTACCAGTGGAATTTTTTTATTAATTATGTATCACTTTTTTAACTAAATAAAACTTCTAAGCGGAATAAAATATTAAAGTGATCCTTAAAATGATAACTTGATTGATCTCAGAAGTAAAGGGACATGGTATATGAAATCTTGAAATTTAATAATATTCCGTCTTTCCGCCATTTCTTAACGAATTACGATGAAATTTTGATAGTAGTATTAATCAGGGATTTTAAAGTAAGTTTTGGACAAAATTCTATGATTTGTTCGTGCGGATTAAACTGGCCATTTCATAACCAGTCCTTATAAAAAATGGTATCTGTACATTTTACACAATATAAATAAATTTTAAACTGAAAACTCGGCTATTTCTTAATTAAATTTTGCAAAATTTGCATCACATACAGGGACAATCCGGAAAAAATTTATGGATTAGAATTTTTACTATAATTTTTTGATTTTCTGCGGCTATATAAGTTATTTTCAGTTTTTGGCCAATATCTCAAAAACTTCCACTATTAAGCAATACTTTTGGTTGTTTTTATAATAGCTTAGGTCATGCTGAGACTATTGTTAAATTTCAAGATTTCATATATCGAGTTCCTTTACTTCTGAGATCAAACAAGTTGTCATTATAAGGATCACTTTTAATATTTTATTTCGCTGAGATGTTTTATTTAGAACAAAAAGTGATACAAAATGAAGAAAAAATTTCCGCTGGTAATTACATAGCAAAAATAATTCTCTTTAGAGATAGTGCTGCCACTTGCGGCATGTAGCGTAATCTCTTATTATCCACTGTCAAATTTCCGCTATCTTATACAGCATCATCCGATCGACGTCTGCAAATCCAGCCGTGATAAACATTTGAGTGATATAATTTTTCATACATAAATGACATCGATAATCCTTCAAAAGTACCCAGCGTTTGTGTTTATTTTCCTGCATCTCAATTGATCAACCCTTGAGCATAATTTTAAACACAATGGCGTTGTCAGATCAAAACGTAGCTTCGGTGGAGGAAGCGGAATGGTATGGGGGCCTTTCCTTATACGCAAAGCTTCCTATCTGGTTCATAACGACTCGGATGAACTCCTGTATGTAGACGAATCTTTTGGAAGATGAAATTTATACAAATGGTCGGCAATTTGATAATGTTAATGACTTGAAAAATGTTATCCGTGATTGTTGAGTAAAAATTGGTCTGGAAATCCTTAAAAATTAACAGATGCCGAAATTTCGAGGTGCAGAATTTTCGAAGTAATACAAAATGGTGGTCACACAAAATATTAAATAAATGAAAACTTTTTTAATATTTGTTATTTTAACTACAGAGGTTAGATGAAATACAAAATTTCAGTTAATTGGAAATATTTAGATGTCTAGTTTTGGAAATGTATTTAAAAATCATAGTGCACTAATACGAATGTCTATCAATGTAGTTTTATTTGTTGGTGCTCTAATTGAAATATATATACACAATTTCTACTTCTCATAAACTATTTAAAATTAAAAAAATTCAAAAAGCATATAGTTTTATAAGTTTAATAGGCTGACGCCTCATGCGAAATTTGTAAAAACAATAGTTGTGTACACAATTCGTCAGTTTTCAGGAATTGGACAGCGACAGGATTTATTTTTAAATCCCAAAAATTTTCTAGATAATTTAAAGATTTTAGCACCCAAGTCAAATAAAAAAAATGCCGCCGAGTAAATCCGCAATTCCGATAATTGATCAGCTAAACCCAATAAATGGTCAGGCCTGCAAATATATTAATACTGCGCATGCGTATAATTTGAGAAAATGTGGGTTTGATGTGCATGCGTGGGTTTGATATGTATGTAGAAATGCGCATGCAGCACAAATCAACTTTGCGGCTGAATCTTAAGCGTTTGAAATCCAGCCGGATATTTTATTTTTGTTTGCACGCATGCTCAGCCTCACAAGGATTAGGATGACCAATTATCAAAATTTTGAGCTTATTCGATGGAATTCATTCTTTTTTTTGATTTTCCTTATTTGGGGTGCTAAATTTTAGATGACCTAGAAATATTTAAAACGATTCTAAAAATTTCTAATTGTGACCAATTAGACCCAACTTTAGCTTTTGCAAAATTCGTTTGATCAGGTGCCAGTTTCATGAAGGTACTAGACTCTAGATAAAAATTTGTATCCTACCTCCATCTCATATTTCTTTATTTTGGTTTTGTCTAATCTAGTCTGTAATGGCGGTTTTCCACGGCAAATCACACAAAAATTCTGCACCTGCGAATAAAACAAGAACAAAAGTTTACTTAATTGAAACAGAAATTGACACATGACAAAAGTATCGAGAAAATTTAAAAGAAAAATTACAACTTAATTCATTAATTTAAATTAGTGTTTTTAACTATATACTACAAAGTATCAAATTTTAAAGTTCATGAATTTTGTTGCCGACTTTTTATTAAATGGTATAAAAAAATCGTTTCCATATACCAAAAAACCGCCGTATACGATTTCTACATTCATTCAAAAAATTTCAACGAATTGTTTTATGGTGCCGATTTAACATTACATTGTTGTTTTAGACACACCTAAGGCCGGATTAATACTTCGTTCATTCATTCAAACAATTTTTCTGCAGGATGAGTCATCTGAATCATCGCTGAATTTTAGCACTTAATGTTATCTGTTCTAAAAAATTCTTCTGCCTTTCAGGCATCTTTCACAAGAACTAAACATTTCACGAGCCACATTATGACCCATTTTGAATGTTGATCTTCATTTGCATCCATACAAAATTCAACTAACTCAAAAACTGAAGCCGCCAGACCATTTAAATCGACGTCGTTTTGTTAATTGAATGCTTGAACGAAATGAAGGGTTTTCATCAAAAATCATCTTTAGCAATGAAGCTCATTTTCATCTTAAACGTCAATAAGCAAAATTGTCAAATTTGGAAAGCAAAGAATCCTCATGTTATTCACGAAGCAAAAGTTCATCCTCCAAGAATCACTGTTTAGTGAACAGGAAAATGCCCTTACAGTGAATGGGGAACGTTATCGCAACATGTTAACTGGTTTTTTGTGGCCCAAATTGAATGAATTGCGTGTCAACGACCTATGGTTTCAACGACATGCCACGCAAGTCGTCCCACAATCCATTCATTGGCAACAAAATTTGCTGATCGCTAATTTCAAGAAATTGTGGTTCCTTGGCCACCAAGAAGCCCGGATTTGACACCACTTTATTTTTTTTTTGTAGGATTATTTGAAAGTTAAGATATATGCTAATCATGTATGCTAATCAGACTTGTAGACGAAGCCATGGTGGGCATAAGAATTACCACCGGCATAGAACCACCTTTCCTTATTAATAAAAATTTTTGACTTTTCCTCCCAGAATGTGTGTTTAATTTACAAATGAAAAAAAGTAAATGTTCTTTTAGAAAAAAATTTGCTCCATCGCATTGACGTCCGTGATTTGCTTCTCAAACGTCAAGAAAATGGTCCATTTTTGAAGCGAATTTTTACTGAGGACGAGAAATGGGTTGTCTATAAAAATTTTAAACGCAAGAGATTCATCAAAAAATATGATGCTGTCTATTTGGTGGCATTTCAAGCGGATCGTCTTTTTTGAGCTACTACCGGACAATACCATGATAAATTCTGAAGTGTACTGTCATCAACTGGACAAATTGAATGATTCACACAAACAAAATAAGTCAGAAGATAATGCGGAACGTCATACAAGTTTGGTAACACGCCAAAAGCTATTGCAGCTTGGACGGGATGAACTCCCACACCCACCATATTCTCCAGATCTGGCACCACCATTACTTGTTCCGGTCTCTACAAAGTTGTTTAGACGGCAAAACGTTTTCTTTAAAAGAGGACATGAAAAATGCATTGGATCATTTTTTTACCAACAAAGATCAGAGGTTTTATGAGCGTGGAATTATGCTACAGCCAGAAAGATGGCAAAAGGTATTGAATCAAAACGGAGAATATTTATTTCAATAAAATCTTTAAATACTGTACAAAAATCCTCTTTCATTTTCATCAAAAAAAAAACGAAATTACTTTCCGAGCAATCCAATAAATTTTTTTTTTCAAATAAATTACCACTAATGGTTAACCTTAATATGCCAGAAAAAAATAATTTAAATAGAAGTTATATGTAAATTTCCAGGGAATTACCAGAATAGAGCCACTGATTGTATATTTTGTCCGACACGTCCATAGATCGATCATGAGCGCTAGCACTAAGACCCTAGCCACTGTTTTGACGGGTACATCTAAACTTTCGTCGAAGTTAACTCCCAAGTACCAATAGTGGACCCCTAACATCCAGATAATTTTAAAGTTAGACCATGCTACTTTCGGAGAAGGGAAGGTCAACAGCTATCATCATCTAATCTATGGCATTTTGTTCTTTGTCCGAATTTTTCTGCATAGACATAATCTGCATTACTGTTGATTATCAAAACCGGGATATATATATAGGAAATCTTTCCTTTAAAAAATCCTATTTTTATGCAGCAGAATCACTATTCACTATATTTTCTATTACTCCGGAGTGTATTCATCTACCTGCCAGAAATCAATTTCAAGAATGGGTTTAGTTTACCACTGTAAACCCAGAGATGCACGTGCTTTCATTTTACGCTTTTTTGAAAGGTGGCCATGCAGGTACTTTAGTGCAAACACTAGAACCTGCCCTAAAATGAAAAATATTGGATTTGATTTGTAAAATGGTCATAGCTTGATTATGATTTAAAAAAATATTAGTTCATTTTAGAAAAAAATGAGCTTGATCCAAAACGTGGACCATGGTTTGTAAACTGCTGAGTTTAGACAGCAAAATCTATATTTTTAAACAGCTCAACAACATCAAACACATTACAAGAATCGGAAAATTGCATATGCCGAAAATGTATCCTAACCTCAATAATATTTTGTTATAGTTGCTATACACTTTACTTTCTAATTACTTAAACGCGATGTCTCTGGGTTCATTCACATGGATTTAAAAAAAATGGATACATTTGACATTCTGAAATGTTGCCAACATTTCATAATCCTCGTGTAACTGCATAATTGGGTTTTTATCGCGTATTTGAGTTATAGTTATTAAAATTTCCACAAAACAATAAAAAAATGCATCTGCCGTTCTGCATCAAAACTATTTACATAATTTAATTACTTTCTTACAATTTGGCATTGATGTATGTATTAAAATTTAGTTTTAGACCATCTCACTCTATTATTAGTTTATGAAAGTTTTCATCAGCTAACACCGATCTTCTTCGGGTTATTGCTGGTCTTCCTACTTTCCCGTTCTCCTGCAGATTGCATTTTGAGGACAATCTTATTATGTCAGTGGGCTCTTCTCACAGTGTGTATCCTATCCAGCTTCATTTTCAATTGTTAATTTCATGCTCAATTTTGATCTGTCTTGTCTGCTGCAGAGCTTGGCTTCTTGTACTCGTTTCCGTAATCATAGTTGATATCAAATAAATGAATTATTGATCTAAAGAATTCTCTCCTCAGGCATAAAAACATTTCCATGAACGAAATTCTAAAAATACATGGTAACTAAAAATACATACTTTTGGTTCCACACAAATTAGTGGCACAACTTCAAATCGCCACCCGGTTGTTTTACCACGTATAATTGGTAACCATCATAAAACGTGGCTCGTTTTAAAATCGCCACCTTTGCTATTTACTACAATTCTTGATAAACAACATGGTTACAATAAGTGAACAAACAAGAAGAATAATAATAAGCACTTCTATCGGAAATTGTTATTAACAAGATTCATTGTTGTTGTCAGTTCAGAAAAACGGTATACCGGGATATGTTTTTAAAGAAAGTCCAATTCGATCTATAAAGTGGTACTTTGCCTCAAACTCTGCAATTATGCTTTCAATCTGTGAAGTACTATATAGATCAATTGACGCTTATTAAGATACACCTTGATCAAAATTGATAAAATTACCAAGATCTTCTTTGAAAATTGCTATATTCAGGAAAGCTTTTTACCGAAAAATGTTCTCTAAAAAATTTCCGCCATAGTTTTCAATTGGATTCCAGATATTTTTTTAATTTTTTTATTATTCCTGCAATCTGTTATGGGGCCAAGGATCTTCCAACTCTTTCGCGGTTTGCTTTTTCCGTCCTCACTTTTACGCTGTTTCCAGAGTTAAAAACATCAAGGGTACTGAATGTGTTCCAAATGAATATTTATAATCACAAAATTCTATTTTAATTACATATTCAAAAATTGACTGAGAATGTGTCAAAAATTGCAAAAAATACCGTCTTTACAAAAGTAGATTTTTATTTAGACTTGAATTTTGTAATTTATATTAATAATAATTAATTTCTATTTAATTAATAAATTTAATTCATATTATTTCCTAAAATTGTTTAATAACGCTATAACTTTTAAGCTAATTTTCACTAATTGATATACAGGGTGTCCCAGAAGTGGACGATCAAACGAAGGGTGATAGGGGAGCTTATTTCCAACAACTTATTTCCAACAAAAACAGTCAAATTGTTGATGGTGCAAAAGTTACTCCACTTATAACGTTTTTTAGCGAAATCGCATGCGCACCCACCAAAAATTATTTAAAAAAAGCAAGAGTTCTTTTGTTTAACTTTCTTTTTTAATACGAACCAGAAGAGTGTGCCTTTCCACACTAGTAGTGAGAAAACACCTCAATGTAAATTATCCAAGCAGCTGGATTAGAAGGGAAGGGTCCATTGCATGGTCACCGCAGTCTCCTGATCTAAATTCTTTAGATTTTTTGCTGTGGTATTATTAGAAAGATCTGGGGTTGGTTTATGATAGAGTAAACCAGACTGAGAAGGAGATGCGGCAATGTACACTGCAGCTCACTTAAATAGGAACGACAATTTTTTTGGAATATTTTAAAATCAGTCTAACTTTTCCAAGTTTTTTTTTACAGGATGGGCACTTGTTCAAAATGACAAAATATTTAAATAAAAATAATTTAGTAGGCCAGAAGAATTTTATTTTATTTTGTTTTTTTTAAATGTATATTTTTTGTTTGTTTCGCTAAAAAGTTAGTAAAGAAGAAATAGCCCATATTCACGTGCTACACAGCGAAAAATATTCTCTACAAGATAAAATAGGAAGAAGTAAGACTGTAATCTTTAATTTTATAAAAAATCCAAATGAATATGGCTTAAATAACAAAGGCCGAACCGCTAAGGCTACATCTGCAGCCGATAAGCGGACCATACTAAAGACAGCATCCAATTGCGCACTATCTTGTGCAAAAATTAAAGCGAGAGCTGGGGTGAAGGCAAGCTGAATAACAGTGTGTAGAGTCATTAATAAATCAGATCACCTTATTCGAAAAAAGCTTCAAAAGAACCCGCCTCTAAATCAGGAGAGGAATGGACTGTGAAATGAAAATGTGTCGTTTTCTCTGATGAAAAGAAGGCGTTATGGTGTGGGGTGCTGTTTCATTTTATGGTCAGGGAGATTTGTCATGCCAACCGGAAAAACTATCGCATCAACATATAAATGCATCCTTGAAAAAGCATTTCTCCATTTCAATGATACTTTTGGGCCATTGACATGGATATATCAGCGGGATAATGCTTTTGTCATGGCCACCGTATTCTCCCGATCTCAATATCATGGAAAACGTATGAGGTTTGCTGTCTCGAAAAGTTTACGAAGGTGATAGACAATTCGACAGCAAAGAAAGCCTTATTATGGCAATAAATGATGCCTGGAAGGAGATTTCACTAGATTATTTAAAATCTTTGTATGACTTTATCTCCAGCACGTTGTATGAAGTTATTTTAAATAAGAGAAGTAGTACGCATTACTAAAACCATGTAAATCCAATTAAATATTAAAAATTAATCGAATTTAATTATATTTTTAATCAAAAAAATAACTGTTTATTAAGATTTGTTATCGTTCTTATTCAAGTGAACATCCAAATTTATCATTCTTTTAGAAAAAACCAAAAAGCACAATTAATCATGTAAACGTACATTTTTCTTCTTGCATATTTACTGCTTATTGAAAAACTTATAATTCTACGGAAAAAAGTATTAAAAATGTTCTCTCTTGGTATTGTCTTTCATCATGATCTCCTTGTTTTTTTTTTCGTAAATTATTACTCTCGACCTAAACCTAAAAGTTTCAGTTTTAGGGATTTTTTGAAAATTGTTGAATTTTACCTTTCAACAATTTGTGGCTCTATTTGTTGGGACTATATTTTTTCTCTTAGTACTTCTACCGATCAAATTGATACATGTGTTCTTCTCACTACTGTTTATTTTAGAACTAGATCTTCCGCTCCCTTGGATAACGCAAGAAATTTTGAATGCTATTTCTGTTCGTTTTTCCAGAATGAGCCCTAAATTTTTGGTCTTATCTAGCTTACCAGCAGTGTCGAAATAGAGTGCTAGGTTTAATTCGTATCGCTAAGAATTTTTTTTCAAGGATAAGTTAGATCATGACTTGGGCCTTGGTAGTTGCAAAAGAGTGCTTCTGTAGATTTCAAATCTAATGATTTTAACCATAACCTAATTAACTCTAGTTCTACCTAGATACTTATTTCTAATATTGATTTAGTGTCCGTAGAATTCCTAAATTCTTTATCGTTTGCAAATATATCTATTGCCGATTTGCATTCTGCAATTTGAGAAGTTAATACGCAATCCACTGGTCTAGATACCTGTTACATATTTTCAATTTCATTTTAACGACCTCTTTGTATCCTGCTCAGTGGAAGTTGAGTAAAATTATTTCTATTCCTAAAACTAGCAATCCTCCTTAGCTTTCTCATTTCTATACCCTTTTAATATTTTAAGTTCTCTGGCCAAGGCGTTTGAATAGGTAGTAAAAAACCAAATTCAATCTCATATCGCTCGATTTCAAAACTTCATAACGATCGGTTAAAATGGAGACGAGAAAACGCAAAATAGCTGAGGATCACACGAAATTACACCACCAACGCACACAGAAATTCGCTATGTGATTTTTGGTTTTTGGCAAAAACTAAAGCCACTACAAATATTCAATGAATGCTAAATTCATATGGAATGATTACACCGTCTCTACAAACTATTTCCAAGTGGTTACGAAGATTCCAGGCGGAACATTTTTCTGTGGAGGACGAGCCCCGAGAAGGTCAATCAAAATCTTCCACTGTGGATGTCGCTGTGGCTCTGGTGAAGTCCAAAGTTGACCAAGATCTGCGATTGAGACAAGAAATTATTGCTGATGAATTGGCCTTGAATGCCATGGCTATATCTCGAATATTAAATAATCATCTGGGATACACGAGGAAATCTGCTCGATGAGTTCCACGAATTTTAAATGAGGCCCAAAAAGAGGCTCGACTGCATTTTGCTAAATTTTTCCTAAATAAATACGAAAATGGGCAGTGTAGCATCTTTAGGAAACTCGTTACTGGTGACGAATCTTAGTTCTATAAGTATGATCCAGAAACCGAACAACAGTCAATGGTATGGAGCCCAACAGGAGCAAACCCACCCGTAAAAGCTAAGCAACAAAAATCATCAACAAAAGTAATGATGTCAGTTTACTTCACCCGGTCAAAAATTGTAGCTGCTATTCCCCTGGGAAAGGGTCAGACGGTAACTGCAAAATGGTATACCGAAGACTGCTTACCAAAAGTTTTCAAAAATTTGTTGGAAAACCAGAAGGAAAAGGATTTGTGTGTCAATGTAATTGGTTATTTACAAAATTAAAATCATAATTAAAATTACAAAGAATAAAATAAGCCATGTAAATTAAAAATTAAAGTTCTAACAAGATGAAAACAAAAAAATGGCACTAAAATCCAACAATTAACAATAATTAATAATTCTAAATTACAATTTCTAATTACAATCAATTATTTATTAAAATGAGCAGGAACAACTGTGGTGGCACCAAGTCAAAAGAGTAGCGATTGTCCTCTTAACCTTAGATCCGTGCACATACAAAAAAACATATGACCGTGTTTGTTTGGGGGCATTCAGTACCCTTACATGTATTTCATACTATTTCTATTACGAATTCATTTAAATGTGTAAATTCATTGTAATTATATTAATTAAAGAATACAAAATAAATTATTTAAAATAAAAATTAAAAAATTATAATAATTACGATCTAATTTAAAAAGTTACAAAAATTATTAAACTGGAGAATGTGTTCTTTGGCGTTTGGTCGGAGGTAAATCAGATGACGTTGATGGCACCACACTGAACAGTTCTTCTACTTCCTCGTCGATGGCTACTGCCTCTGCATTTGTCTGGTAGCATTTTTGGCAAAGCCGGTTTTGAACACGTCGGCTTGATGCAAACATCGCACACTGCAGTTGTTTTTCTATCTCCCTTCGTGCTTTGCGATTTATTTTACAATCTTCACACCGTTTTGATGTTTTATTATTTTCTTGAATTGGTGGGGAAATATTTATAGCTCCGACAGTATAACCACAAAATTTTATGGCTGTCATTAAAGAATCTTACAGGTTACCTTCTTCTATACAATTTTTGATATGGCAATCAGCAAGTTCCACCGCTAAGGCCTTAAGGAAAATCTTTCGTCTACTCGCCGCCTTTATTTTTGTTATACTCCAGAATTATTTTAGGTTTACGTTTGGTTTCATCAATCTCTCGTGTAACATGTGCCGTTGATAGCAGTAATACATTCTTTTTTGCGTTACTTGTGTAGCTAACAAGGCAAGTTGGGCCTGAAAAGTAAAATATTGAGCTAAATGGGCCTCGCTTTTTTGTTACATCTGCGTTTGCGAAATCATGTGGTCGTTCCGGTTTGTTTGATCTTACTGTTCCCACTATAGTAGTATGGGTGAAACAATTGTCCATTGTTATATTATATCCGCCATTTAAATAATTATCCGACAAACGCAAGACCATATCAACTGCTACGTGTCTAGTTCGATTCTGAGACGGTTGCGTTCCAACATAAATTTTATGTGCGCGCGCCAACCAGCCAAAAATTTTTGAATCCTTATTTGCCTGGTTTACTCGGGATATACTGGCTGCTCCTTTCAGCGGCCTCTAGTAGCAACTAGTTGTTCATCAATAATTAGTTCTAGAGATGGTTTAAACAATCCCTGCAAGTTATCTAAGAACAATTTCCATACGTACCGGAATGCAGCTAATTTATCGTCTTTCAGACGCATAGGTCTTGTGCGTGAGTCATCAAATCTAAGGAAACGAGTCACATGTTCAAACGTTACAGCACGATAGAACGGCATATTTGTTTTTTGAAATAAGTCTTTTGCTGGTACCGTCGATGCTTTTTCAGAACCGGCATAAAGAAGAACAGCAACAGCAACATTGCTGTTCGGAGTGGTACATGATTGGTAGAACCGCCTTTCCTTGCGATTTATTTCAATCACCACGTTCGAAATAATATGTGGTGTTAGTAAACATTTAAATGTATTAGCTTTTGAATCGAATGTTTGCTTTACAATTGGAAGACTGTGTTGTTTGCGTTTCTGTTCTGCTGCAGCAGTACGCTGCTCTTCAGATTCACTCGGTAATACCCACCACACATGAGGATTATTTTTGTTTTGTGCCACATACCTTTTTATTGGTCCAAACAACTGAGCCGATGTCAAACTATTATCCGCTACCACTACTTCCTCCTCATTGCCCGCTGCCTCTTGTAAACCTTCGGCTAAATCCAGTATTCGTGGCTCTATAAGGGTATGTTCTACCGTTACTGGATCATTCATATCCGAATCACCATTTACTTGGCCATCGGCAAAATCTTCATCGTTACTATCAGAATCACTGTCGCTTACTGCAGTATAGCCGATATTCTCTCGGCCGTTACTAACGTTTTCATCAACGGCCAATAAATTGGTTAGTTGTTCTTCTTCCTCTGCAGAAAGATCTCTTCTCATTTGCAGGTTCAATAATTTTATAATCTCATTCCGCTGTTCCACACTTTAATTCTTTCAGCGTGATTCTTTCTTCGTTTCTTTCCACTTCACCCACAAACTAATTTGTTGGCGGGGAAATTGTTGATTCTTTTTTCGTCAATATTTTTTTTGATTCACTGATTTCTTCGCACTATTACCTATAAATATTTTTTAAGGACATCTTGTTTATCTGTCGTTTTTGGGTTAATTTTAGTTTAATGTTTGCTTCGAGTGCAAAAAATATATTTTTTCAACCAAGGAACCAATTTTCGCAGCAAATAATAAATTTTTTTTACTATTCGAATAAAACAAAAAACATAATTTTACGCACATACATAAAAAAAGAAAGGCTTTAGTAAAAAAAGGGTGTACCAAAAAAATCGTTCGGATTGTTTTGTTTAGTTATAATGAAAAATAGAAATAAAAATGATTAATTTAAAATATAATTTATATTTAATTTAATATATAATTTAAAATAAAATATATTAATTAAATATTAGTTTTAAATTAATTATTTTTATTTTTAATATGTATAAGCAAACAAAACAATCCGAACGAATTTTTTGGTACCCTCTACAAATGCGAAAATCAATCAAATGTGAACGTCGATTGATTTTTTGAAATGAGAGAATCACGCTGAAAGAATTAAAGTGTGGCGAGGCCCATTATACTGTTTTGGTTTTCCATTTTACGGCACTACTCGTATGATTTACTTACGAAATAAACGATGTAAACTATCGTATAAAATAAACTACAAAATTAAATAGTGAATAACGTACAAGTATTTATATGGATATGAATATCGAATTTCATTATAAACGATGGAAAAACCCAATTTATTTTTTGGTTTAGTACCGTTTACAGAGAAAATAGTGCAAAATATATGGGAAAAAATTAGGGACGCTGTATGCGCCATAACATGGTTTACAAATTTTCTTTACAAGTGTTTATCAAATACTACAACAATCAAGAGAGTATGTATTATATTTCCGAAACGCTAAAGTAACGATGAATGACTTTCATAGTAATGTTGTTTCAATACAAATCCACTGTAAAAAACAATTTATTTTCATTCAAAAATCGATTGGGGCACTGAATGCACCAAACGCGGTTTTAAGGTTAAAAAAGCATTGCGAGAAATGTGTAAATCAAAATACTCAGCGCAACGGTGTTGAGATCTCTCAATCCGCATTTTTCCTTTTACATCATGACAATGCGCCAGCTCACACTGCTAAAATAACGAGTAACTTTATTGCAATCTCTGGCATAACCATCAACAGTTCGAAAAAACTTTTGATGACTGTTTTTGTTGGAAATGAGTTCCCCTAACACCCTGCCTCGTTTGATCGTTCACTTCTGGGACACTCTGTATTGAAAATATTAACTGTGTGAAACATACATTAAACATAACATAGCTACATATATTTTCCAATTGCAATCACCAAAATACGTATATGTTATATATTTTTTTTTGTTAGAAGCGTAATGAGAACACATCCGCGTTTATCTGGAATGCGTATTTGGAACACCAAAATTCAAATTCTAATATGAATAATTAAAACATAAAATGACATCAAACTAGCTTTGTTAAAAGCGCATTCGATTGTTAAAATTGCAGACGCAAAATATTTTTAGCGAGAAAAAAATCATAAAGATGGCGTATTTATTTGAAGTGGGTACTAAACGCATTACACTGTTAAAAGATATAACAGCGTGCGTATTGGCAAGAAAGGAAACTACATACATACCAAACTGTTGACGGATTTAAATGATTAGATTGCCCTCCGTAATTTTCCAAATAAAGATTCCGATAAAAAATCGTGTCAAATTCGTTTTTCATTTAAATCCACGTTTTTTGACATACAGTCGTATAATAGTAGCCATAGTAAATTTTCATTAAAATTTCTTTTAAAATAAAATTATTTATTCTAAAAATAAAATGTATGTTATCTCGTTCGAAATGTGAATTGTTTGTTTTTCTATTTTTCATAACGTAACACATATATACAACATAAAAATATGAGCTTAGCGTATTATTATTATTATTTAGCGATATGATTCAATGATTAATCCGAAGAGTGGCGCGGTGCACTGTAAATGATCAGAAGCCTCTAATTAAATGTATACAACTTTAGTCTTGGCATTGCTTCGATGATGCGCACGTCTTATCTCGAGTGTAAATGGCAAAAGTGATGATTAACAATCTTTTTATTGATAATCTGTGAAACCATGTGCATTTTTTCTGTAGGCGAACGTTCACGAGTTTTCCGCTCGCGCACATTTCTATTATAGTCATATACACAAAAGTATTTTCCTGCTTCGTAAATATAGATGTAATTTTTTTTTGTTAACTGTTGTATAATTTACCAAAGTAAACATTATTTTGTTAAGTATTTACGCGTACATACAAACATAAAATACGTACATAATTCGGAATCACATGATTCGTATATCTCGAGTCATAATCGTGATTGTAAAACGAATGTATGTCTATACACTATGAGTTTTTTAGATAACGCTTGTGACGTGTTGATTATAATTGATTGTTTGCGTAGATCATTAAATTCACACTATACATAAATATAGTACACATATGTACTTGATACCCACACTAAACAACACAAAATTATGTGTTTACTTCAATATATGTATGTTCAAGTAAAATTCAAATACAGTTTTATTTATAGATTATCTATGGCTAAAACCTGTCAGTGATAAAAACATGTAAAAATGGACGCATTTAGTTTTCTTTTAAATGGCATCTCGCGATCTTGATTTCAAATTTCACCTAAAATCAAATTGCAACCAGTGTAGTGTGTGTGTAAACCGATCTTGCAGTAATTAACAGTGTGAGGTTATAAAATAATTAGATGCTTATGCAAATATGTAAATAAACTAAATGTTTTGTGGTCTAATTGAAAAATAAAAAAAATAATAAAAAGTGTTAATTTACTAATTTATATTTATACAAGGCATCAGTTGAAGCGCGTTATGTATAAACACTAAACTAAACTACCTAGTTAAAATTAGATACAGATACTTTAAAAAAATAGTATGGTAAATAATTAATTACATAAATTCAAATGTTTTGAGTATAGACATACAATTTTTAAATGTTCGAGAAAGATTTGTGACAGTTATGTATTATGAATTATTTATAAATATGTTGATGATTTGGTTTGTGTTTTCCTAATATCTATAATAGTTCATGAAGATGATACTCGTATGTAGATATAATTCTTACTATTCTTAAAACAGTAAAATATTTTGTGTATGGTACGACGTACGGTCGATCAGAGTTCTGCAAACTTCACAACGTTTAGGCCACATTTTCAACATTAGCGTACTAAAATTTTATGATTATTGATTACTCTCTAAAATACGCTAAGAGTGGATTAGTGAAATTTTACTTAATTCGATTTAAAAAAAAAAAACTCGTTCCAAAACGATAATGTTTTATACAGTAAAAGCTCAGTAATTGATCTGTTTAAAATAATGTTAATTAATATAATAATGGAGAAAAAATGAACAAAATATTTTTTGGTAACGTTTTTGCACTAAAAAACTCTTGTTCTATAAATGAAAGCATAAAACATTAATAATGCTGCAGTCGTCAAAACCAATCCAACCGGATTCTGTTACAGCCAAAAAGACGAGCCAGATTGACGCACGATTTCCATTACGAAAAAATTTATCTCAGTAAAACATACTGAAAAAACGAACAGAGAAAGATTATATTCAATCTACAACAGAGTGAAAGAGAACCTAAGATTTGTTTTTTTTTTATAGCAAATTTTTATAGTTAAACAATTGACAACCTAACCAAAATATTTCATAATTTTTGTGTGACCTCGCAATTATTATCGATTGTTTTAATTTTGGGTATTTTAAGTTTTGTAAGTTTACAACAAAAATCTATTTTTAAGATGTCTGAAACTGAAAAGTACACAACACGAGCGACAAAATCAAGCCATAAATGAACTATAATCAAAAAAAGGTTTAGTAGTGTGGGAGAATTTTGATCATAATGCAACACAATATTTATATAAATGTGTTGGACTGTTGCCATAAAAAGTACTCCGTTCCAATTTTTTTATGGCAGTACACTGCTACTAATACAATAATTTTGCCAGTAGAATTTTATTGGATACAATTTTTGTTTCTCTCCTACACTTGACAAATCGATAAGTTGGTCTCGCGCTTTTTTTTACTGTTAAAAGCTTTTTTGCAGTGGAAAACGCGCTTGATCCGAAAAGCATTCCCTTAATGGGATACCAAAATGTCAGGTATACGATAGACTTCCACGATCTATCCAGCAGAGATTGCACTGGATGTTATTATGCAATAATGTCACTCCAGACTAATTTGAGGCTTTCTGCGGATACGTAGTTGGAAACGGAAGTCAAACAGATGCGCGTTTTTTTGACATGGCGTCTTTAAATTCGTCTTTTGTATGGTACCAAATGTTTTTTTACGACATGTCAGTTTCATACAAACTTTTGTGTGTATCAGATTGATTTCTGTTTTTTTGTGCGTTATAAAAATTACAACGACGTTCATCGAAACGTTCGATCGAAAACGAGACGAGAATGGACCAGTGAAATATTTTCGGACAATGAACGCGAGATGCATGGCTTCTTCTCTAAACTGTTTCTTAAAATTAAAGAACAAGATACAGAGCAATTTAGGAAAGCCACTAGAATGGTAAAAACCCAATACGAAATCTTGCATAATTTATTAAAAAAGAAATTAAACAAAAAAAATTTTTTTGGACGCCAATCGATCCCTAATTTAGATTGGTTTTGACACTAGTGTAAGCATAACTATTTTAAATGAAATTAATTTTAATAATAGTTAGGGTAAAAGTTCGTGGCCTTTTTTCCGATAGATGGCTTTACATTCATATATCTCAGTAACCACTGATCGTATCGGGCAATGTGTATTCGAAAGGCGACATTTTAACTTGCACTTTGACCTACAAAACATTAAAATCGGTGAAGTGAATAAAAAGTTACAACATTTTAAACATGGAGATAAATAATGAAAAAATTCGATATCTTTTACAATTTTATTACGACAAAGGTAAAAACGCGGCTCAGGCTTGCAAAAAAATTTGTGCAGTTTATGGAGAAGGTGCTTTATCAAAATCAGCAGCAAAGAGATGGTTCGCCCGCTTTCGTTCTGGAAATATGGATGTAAAAGATGCTGACGGTCGACCAACCACTAGAAAAATCGATGAAACCATGCGGAAAATTGAAGAAGACTGGCATATACGCAGCCAATGCAATTGGTAAAAAACTAAATATTGATCACAAATAGTTTAAAACCATTTGAAAATGGG
Organism: Nephrotoma appendiculata; assembly: GCA_947310385.1. Taxonomy (NCBI): domain Eukaryota; kingdom Metazoa; phylum Arthropoda; class Insecta; order Diptera; family Tipulidae; genus Nephrotoma; species Nephrotoma appendiculata. The sequence continues at coordinate 299,676,301 of OX371223.1, forward strand.
GAACCTCATGAATTAACAGTTAAAAATTTAATGGACCGGATTTCTATCTGCGAAACGGAGCTGAACCAGAACGAAATCGAGCTATTTTTAAAGCAAATGATTACTGAAACGAGGTGAAGCTTCCCAAACAGTACCAAAACCAGAATTGACGCCAAGAAACGTAATGCTGTGTGTTTGGTGGGATTGGAAAGGAATCGTGCCTTTATTATACTAATTCATTTAATTGTAACGTTTACATATTTAGCACATGGTCCAACATGGCAAATATTGTCATGGTCTTATCGCATCGGAGTGTCGACCGTGCGTGAAATAATATTAGAGGTGTGCCAAATAATTTGGAATGAATTCAGCAGCATCTACCTGTCTCCACCAATTGAAGGCGAGTATGAGAGAATTGTTGACAACTTTTATACCAATACGGAAATGCCAAATGTCGCAGATGTAAGTGATGGGAAGCACATTAGTATAAAATATCCACCTCATTCAGGTTCTCAATATTTCAACTACAAAAAGTATCACAGCGTGAGAGCCAGAGTGACGGTGGCATTTTGAAACAGAGCCGGCTCGGGAATCAGGTATTGCAAGGCAATATCAATATACCTAAGACGAGAAAATTGCCGCGAACAAATGTCAAATTCCCATTTTTCTTCATTGGTGATGCCGCATTTCCATTACGACATAATATTATGCGGCCATACCCTGGGCGACTCCTCCCAAAAGATAAGGAATTGTTTAATAAAAAATTATCTTCGGCGAGGGTTAAAATCGAAAACGCTTTTGGCATCCTAACCGCGAAATTTCGTGTATTCGGAAATTCTTTAAATATGCTCCCAGAGAATGCCGAGAAAGTTGTACGAGCGACATTAATTATTCATAATTTTATTAGGCTGAACGACTCTGTGAATTACTTCTCAAACAGTTTTGTGGATAACATTAATGAGGACAGTGATATGGTACACGGTTAACGAGATTCAATGCCAGCAGCGAAGCATCCACTAAACATCTAAATAAAGAACATTTTCGTATGAATTTTGTAAAACGTAAATTCGGAGTATTCGTCAATTTTATCCTTGGTATAATTGCCAGTTTGTTCTAAAAACAAAAATGATTGGCGAACAATACCAGGGTTTAACAATTTCAACACTCCCATACTCATGATTCTAATTTTTTTTTAGTAACAATAACCATTAAATATGCTGAAGGCCTAAAATACTACAAAACATTTCATGCTAAGCCCTTGCAAACGATTTGGTAAAAAATATATACCGCTTGTTCATCGATTGACACATACTCTAATTCAAAAATTCTAGATTAACACTTCTCCCTGATACATCTATTGCTGAACTCATTTCATTTGGTTTTAATTCCGACATTAATCCAAACCATCTCCTTCACTGCTTGTCTGACTTTTGTCTTTCAGAATACCAGCTCACAACACCTTGACCAAGAAAAAAACGTATCCGGAAGTTGATCATCTTGTATCAACATCACCAACATAGTCCGCATTGCTGTAACCTCTCACCACCCTGGTACCAGATGCGTTGACATGAATACTCGTAAGTGTTTCCATATATCGACTTGCATTATGAAACTGTAAAACAAATATCTCGTCTTGTACAAATTGCCAGATGCATTAAACTACCGATAGCCTCGCAATATGGAAATATCACGTCATCTGCTAAATTTGCTTGCTCCAAACTTGCTGATACATTTGAAGGTGTACTGACCGAGTAACAGTCAAATATATTAAAACGATGCAAAACCTGTTTGCATACGCTTGTTGACTGATAAAAAACGATCCGTCCGATCTACAATTCACCTCATTGCCAAGAAAACAACCTATATCCATGACTTTGACATCAAACACCATTTGCAAACCCGAAATGATTATGTTGACAACACTTTCATTTTCGGCTGCAACGGTTCTTTGGTGACGTATACCATTTTGCTCCATGAACCGTTTCATACCCTCATTAACAAACTCCAGTCCTTTATCCAACCGGAAATATTTCAACTCGTGATCACAATCTTTTTCTATCAAGACCACAAACACTTTGAATTTCTCAAATACATCCGATTTATTTTTCATCAGATACACATACCGATATTTGGTATAATCATCTCGAAACAGTACAAAATATTTAGCACCACCAAATGATTCAACGGGCATAGTACATACATCACTATGAATAATTTCACCGCATCGTGTCGCCGTCTTTTTTCTATGTTCAAAACTTAAATGCTGTTTACCCTGAACGCAGACTTCACAAATATAGTTTTCATCCATAAAATCGATGTTATTTTTGTTTAGAAAATGTCTGATGTATAACAAAATTTTGGTGCCCAAGTCGTACAAATCACATTTGCCCCAATGTCCTCATCAACCAAAATCACTCTGAATAGCATTCTATTCATTCGACCTTGTTTGACTCCCACTGCAACAACACTTTTATTGTTCAATATCCAATTTCTTCAACAACAACCATTTCTTTCTGGATTTTTCGCAATCTTTTTGCCAATGATCACTGGATCCAAACATCCTCCATTTTTATTGGTTTTTCGCCATTTGTTTTTTTTTTAAATTGGAATAGTCTTTCTTTTTTACCATTAATGCCTAAACTTTTTCAGTTTTGCCATCTTGTACTTTCATTCTAACTTCTTCAATTAATAACTACGACTTCATATTTTCTAATGTTCGATCAACATTTGATACTGAATCTCGTCAGTCTTACAACCGTCTCCGAAACCCTGTAAAGCCTATAAAATGTTATCCTGCAAAATAACAGGAGGAGTTATTCATACTTTGGAATCACTAGGTTGTTCCTACAATCAAGTACCGCTTGGTCTATAGACTGATTAAAAAAATGACGAGAACATGTCAGCTTCGGCGCTTGACGGGCTGGTATTGTTGTAGGCCATATTAACAGGGTAGCATATTTTTCAATTCCGCGTTTATACCTATAGTATTTTCAAAACTATTATGGATTTACTTTGATTTGTTCTTGAATTTGATCGAAATACGACTTGATTTTGATTTATAATAAATTTAAAATTCGTTACTATGTTGTACTGGAAGCACAGCATATGGCAGCATACGGATTCCGCGGAAAAAGTGGTAGTTGGAAGGAGCAAAGTCTGGTAAATACGGTGGGTGGAGTAAAACAATCAATTGAAGCGCCTTCAAAGTTTCCTTGACTACTCTTGTAACATGTGGCCGAGCGTTGTCCTTCTGAAAGATCATTTTATCATGTGTTTTGGCGTGTTGTGAGCGTTTGACTCGTCGACTTAATTACATCAATCGTTGTTGATAACGTTCTCCATTGATGGTTTCATTACACTGGAGTAACTCATTGTAGATTACTCCGAACTGATCCCCCCAGATGCACAGCATTAGCTTCTTGCCCTGAATATTCGGTTTGACGGTTGAACTTGATGCATGGCCGAGCTTATCAGGATCCACTTTTCGTCCCTCGTCATGAATCAATACAAAAAACCGTTCCGATTTTGACTCATACGGAACCCAATTTCCTTATTTTTGCACCATACCCATGGTTTTGAGAAGGGTTTGGATCGCTTGTTGAGTCATTCCCAAAGTTTCAGTGAGCTCCTCTTGCGTTTTGCATGAACCATCCAATAACGCCTCTAACTCAGTATCTTCAAACTTTACTGGTCTTCTTTCGCGTTCTTTGTACTGGTGTCAAAATCACCACTTTTAAAACGGCGGAACCAGTACTCACATGTTTTTATTGATGGAGCATGTTCCTCGTATGCTTCACACAGCAATCGATCAAAACAAAAAAGCAGCGCTTCTCGCAATTGTCTTTTGTAAATCTCTCAAAACCTATTTGCACCTCCAATATTTAAAAAATTAAGATTGATATAAATAGTTTCTAATATTTAACAAATGTACTTAACAAATTTACTTAAAGCTTCGAATCCACAAATGATCTTATTTCTGAGTACAGATTTCGTCCGAAAACTGAGACATGAGAGTTTTGCTGCTGTTTCAAACTAACCTACTAGATGCACAAAATTAATATTATTGTAAATAATAATTAAATTCTAATCTAGTGTGCTGATAAAACACAGAAAAACTCCAATTCGTATAGAGTTTATAAAACCACGTGTATTGTGCTTCGTTATAGAAATATGACTGCGCATTTTATTTGACAGAACAAAATTACATAAAAAATTAAAGCATGCAGCTCACACCGTATATAAAGTATAGTTCACATTAAATTTTAATTACAATTCGATTACAGCGCTTCATGCCAAAATTCCCAAATTTCAAAAAATAATTGAAAACTAATTCGCAAATACCTTGTTGCCAAGCACTGCTTTAGATAACTCTGTATACTTTAGCAATTAATAAACATTTTATATAAGTATTTACAAGGTTGTAGAAAAAAAAATTACTGAGAAAACATTGAATTCCAAATTCATTAGAGCGAAGTGTATGTAGTAGGATAAATAATTTTAATTTAGAAGTATCATGTGCCGTCGACATTACGCCAATTTATCACTCCGAGCAGTACATCATGTTGATAATTATATACACGGTACACCTCAACAAGGTTTCCAAGGTTATGCAAAAAAAAAAAAAAAAAAATCACCCCAACATAGTTTTTATTGCTATGCTTATTTATTACGTTTTTATTATAATATTTTTTTTTTCTGTGACGGTGAAACGGAAAATTCGGATCTCTTTTTTCTGTTTTTGGGAAAACGAAAATAAACTCTCTTACATCATTTCAATCCAATATTCATACGTACTTGCATACATTTTTAGTGTTATTTGTTTTGGTTTGTGTGTGCCTACATAATAACAATATTAATAAACAAAAATACAATACGTTACCAAAAAAAGAGAAGCGGTGAGCGAGTACGCTAAATATTGATACCGGTTGCTATGGTTTTTGTTCATTTTCGCTCAGCTTAATATAATTACGAATGTTTTTAAATTTTTTTATACTCTCAGTGAGTGTCGCTACTTGTAAGTGTATGGAATGGAAAATTGTTTGTATTTTAAAGGGACGTAATGCAATATCTATAATTTATTAGTACTTTATTTGATTGGAACTTTTTTTTTTTTTTTGTTTCATAGATAAAATTGGTTTGCGACCTAACTAATTTTGATTGGCGTGTCAATTCAATGTAGACGTGTCTCCAACTCAGATTACGAATATTTGTAGACTAAAATTTGAATGACGTCACTCAATGCAATGTGATGTCTTTTTTGTTATAAAATTTTTGTTTGGTTTAATTATAGCACATACGAATATAAAAATAAATAAAGTGATATTCATTATAGAATGATATAGTTTTGATACAAATTGTGTCAGCATATTTTAGTTGATATTTGGCCCATCACAAATCAAGCTTAGTATTTATTATCGATAACTCTATCGGCCGATGAACGATTTACTAATATTATTTTATGTTCGAAAAGAAAAGCACCAACATTGTGACTAGGAAATTTTCTTAATGTAACATCTGATAAAAAAAAGTACTGAAAAAGAAAATTCAACAATTTTTTTTTGTTTTCCTTCATCAGTGAATTAGATTCGTCGGCCGTTTATGTTGTGTTCATAAAAATTACAACTAAAAACTTTTAAATATTTATGTATTTAGTGAAATTCAGTTTAAGTGAAAAGAATTTAGTGAGAATTAATTAGTGCAACGTGAAAATGATGGTGAATAGATATATCTTATATTTTGGAAATATTCGGCATTATTTATTTTTGGGTATATACAAATGTACCGAGGGATAGGGTATATAATTTAATCTATGACGTCACTGCGAAAAAAATATTGTTGATGTTTTTAATTTTTAATTAATGTAGCTCAAATTTTACATATTATTTTGTTTGACCAAGCTACACAAATAATTTGTGTGACTGTAAAGTGTATTTATTATCGTTATCAAGGTGTTTTGAAACATATGTACATAATATGTATTTATATACATACATAGTTTATTTAAAATATTAAAAATTTATATAACACGATTTTACTTACTTATTTACAAACTCCTCAGAAATTGAATAAATATATAGTTCAAAAAAAATGTGTGAAAAATATCTAGTTTTAATACTTTGTGTATTACATAATGGAATATTATATATTTTCTAAAATTATTAAATTTGTCCGCATTTTGATGATAAAGAAAATACCTTGACAACATGATAAATAATAAAATGATTTCGAAAATTAGACATAACAATACAATGTATATAGAGAGAGCTAAGCAATATTCTTGCGTATAGATTAAATTATAACATTTGCTTGATTTTCTAGAAGATGTGTGATGGTGTCAAAAAAAAGTCCTTGGCAACCGGGATTCTATAATTGATTAACAAATTAAAGGGGCATATAGGTTTTCCTTTAGGCACTTAACATTGCAAATATTCGGCTTGGAAGAACAATTATCTCACTTTAAAATTATTTTTATCCACCTTTTAGTTATGTAGGTAGACTAAAAATAACAGAAATGTCATTTTAGAGAAATCGATCTTGATTATTTTAGTTACAATTCTCATTATAACAAACATTTATATAATTTTAATAAAATCTAATTTACATTTTCAATTGCTAATATTATATATTTAGTTCTGGTAAATTGTATTAAAATAGATTTTTTTAACATTATATGCTAAAGCACACCAACTGTCCTATGTCAGCGGAAAAACGTGATGTGACGTCAGGCTGAGTTAAAAATATGCGAGGAGTAAAATATTGTATAATGTATCCATACTCTCGTACATACAAATGGATGCACTTAAAGAAAAATTATATTGTTACACAAGGAAATAGGAAAACTAAAATTTGCTTCGATTCGCTTCAACCTTTGAACGAGGTTTTTTGATGGGAGTCCAACCAAAAGGGGATAATGATTATCCTAATTTTATAAGAAAAGAGACACGGCTTATTGGTTCCTTGGTATCTAATACCGCTTATCAAAAATAATTGTGTATCGATCGTGCAAAATTCGCCAAAAAATAAGTGCATATTCTTCTTTTACCACTGTTTATTTGCTTGAGAGTGAATGTACTAATGTACATTCTTCTTTCTTGGAAAATTATAATGATGTTTTTTGGAACAAAAATTTAGAAGATTAACCCTTATCGGACGCGACTTTTTGTATGCCTGATTCTCACCAGGTTGCACGCATTCATTTATATTCATTTCAATTTAACAGATTATTTATTTAAATTATTTATTTGAGTTTCTTATAATTATTTATAATCAGCCATAATTTAGAGTCAGGTAAAACATACATCCGGTTAGTAAAGGGCCAACCATAAAAAATTTATAAAATTAAAAAAAATTAATAATTTTTACGACACTAATTTTTAATTGCATTACAGCCATACTACTCGTAACGAGTATGCCATAAATATTGTTGACCGCTATTTGTTGTAATGACAGCTATTTATTATTTAGATAGTACGATACATATTTTAATTTTTTTTTAAGTTTGGACGCAAACTTTCGCTCCAATAATTTTTATTAAGTGATAATTCATATTTAACGAAGCTTCGTTCAATTTTTTAATTTAAGCTAATTTTTCCATGGGTGAAAGCACAGAAACGGCTTTTATCGCAAATATAATTTTTTTAATTTGTTTAATTTTTGTATGGTGTACCCCTTTAGGCAATAGAATCTCCCTTTGAACGGCACCACAGCTTCATCCTCACATATTTCTTCTTCGGGCACAAAGTTTTGTCTGATTTTTTAATCATTAATAATGTAGAAAATTTTTGACTTTTGAGAACATTTTTTTAAAGCCCTGCAATCTGTTCTGGGGCCGAAGCACTCCCAACTCTTTCGTTTTTCCCGTCCTACAAGTCCACCTCCATGCCAGCCCATAGTACTGGACATGGCAGCTGTTGATGAAAATTTCCTTTTGCATCCAGCTTCTAACGGGATTCGAACCCGTTACGCGTTGGTTTTCCAGAACCTTGTTATTGGATTGGTATTAGTGTCCACATTTTGATGTAAGTGGAGCATCCAAAAAAATTTCAAAACCCGCTTTCTCTTAAAAATAGATTTTTAGAATAAAAAGGAATATTACAGGTGAAGTCTTTGGAAAAATAATCTTTTATGTCACTTAAAATAGATGGAATAAATATTCAAAATCATACCAAAAAACCGACATTTCCTCATTCCAGTTTTGCTAAACAGATCTAGTAGATAATTCTTTCATTTCAATTTGTTCTTTTGCATATAAATTTGTTTGTGTTATAATATCTGTTATCAGTTCGTCAGTAAAAAATTTATTAAAATATTCAATAGACCCTGAACACTTCCATTAAGGAAACCACCATCACCATTACTCTCGATTTCAATCCAATAATCGTCTGAGTTATCAACTTCTGACTCTGCATCATCTTCTTCTTCACTTGAATATTGTATAGGGACAACAACTTTTCATTTCCTAGGAAATAAAGAAGCGTCACTGCTAGCCTCATCACGAGAACTAAAATCACTTTCAGAACTGTCACTATTGAAATTTATAAAATTTTCGTTATTCATTTTTTGAAAAAACGAACGGGGTTCAAACTCGACCTGAACCGCCATTGTTTGGTAAAATAAAAGGTTTTTCTCATAAGGTTTTTTTTAAGAATTCCATTTCTATTCAGCATATACAATTTTATCAGAATCGATTAAAAAATGACCGAGTTCCATCCCAAGTGGCCATATTCCAGAACTTCTTACAAAAATCATTTAAGAATTCCATTTCCATCCAACATACCCGCAATCCCAACATAATCGGCTAAGAAATGCCTGAGTTCCGTCCCAGATTAAATTCGATCGAATAGATTAAATTTAAAAACATTCGGATTTACCGGAGTCCCCAATTAGTCCGTCAAATCGAGGTGTTATATGTTACTTTAAAATGTCACGTAATCAACGCAACATTTAATATAACATAGTATTTAATGCAGTGTGTAACATGAACCCAAAACTAGTCCCCTAAATGTTTTACCAAACATAAAAAGTATATTGAAATTTCACTGCACAAGTTAAATGTGTTCCGACATGATCCGCCTTCTTACTTCACACGTCGGAGGTGATTTACGACCGATATGGGTTAATTGCCCACATACTCGCAACTAAGGGATCTAAAAGGTCCAGACCGGTTATCATCACTACTTGGAATTTTGTATCGAGCCGGAAAACGGCCTGTCACAATATGTGTGGATATTCGAGCGGTGTTCCATCAAATTCGAATTAACCGGCAGAATCAAGATTCACAGCGTTTCCTTTGGAGAGGCTCTGACGACGATAAGGAGCCAGAAACATATATTATGCAAGTAATGACATTTGGATCATCCTGTTCACCGTCATCAGCACAATACGTAAACAAATATAAATGCAATTGAGCATGCGCAACAATATTCAGCGGTAAGGAATGCAATACTAAAAAACCACTACGTAGATGATTGGTTCCAAAGTTTCGTCGAGAGAAGTTGAATACGTACATTCAAAGGTTGGACTTGAGCTCACAAATTGGATATCAAATTCGGCAAAAGTTTCGACAGCATCGTATGAGTCAGAAAAAGTGAACCGAAAAGATTTTCAATGGAGGACATCACCCAAGATTGTTTTCGTTATTCAATTTTGTTATAAACGATTGGTACTACCTATCATCATGTCCATATTCGATCCTATAGGCCCAATTGCAAATTTCTTGGCTTACGCTCCTGGTTCCTGGAAATATAGCAATCAAAAATAAATTTGGATGAAGAGATCCTCGACCAGGAATATGGTAAGTGGCTGATATGAATAAAATGGGTGTGATTTTTAGGAAATCCCAGTTTAAATTTTTAAAATTTGACATTTGGGAAAATGGTACTCTTAAATGATTTTTTGACAAAATAATAAAGTTCTAGAAAATCGCTAATAGGGATGGAATTCGACCATTTCTTAACAGATTTTGTTGAAATTCGATACATGCGATGGAAATGGGATTCTAAAATGATTTTTCGACAAAGCGGTCAATAGAGATGGAACTACACCATTTCTAAACCGATTTTGCTGAAATCCTACACGTGCGATGGAAATGGATTTGTAAAATGATTTTTTGATAAAGTTCTGGAATAAGGCGGATAGGGATGAAACGTGGCCATTTCTCAACCGATTATGTCGAAAATCGACATGTGGGATCTAAATGGGATTCTAAAATGATGTTTCATAAAGTTCTGGAATATTAGGGATGGAACTAGGCCCTTTCTTAATCGATTATGTTGAAATTCGTCACGTGCAATGGAAATGGTGTTGAAAATGTTGCAAGACCAAAATCTTGCAATTAAAAAATCTTTCATAACAAAATGGTACACTTATTTTTCTTTTTAGTAGGTGTCATTAATAGATTCTTTATAATTCGCTCAAAAACAAAGGTATCACCGAATAAAGCAATCTTAATTTTACGATTAAAGCTTCAGCTCACAGTAGATGCTAAAATAGACAAATGTCTGCTTTGGATTGATACAACTGCAGTTATTGGTTGGATTCAAGCGAATCATAGAAAGTATAATACGTACCGTATCGCAGATACTGGATTCATCAGTACCAGATGAGTGACAATGGGTACCAACAAAAGAGAATGTAGCAGCCGAAGCAACAAATTGGAAAGGTTCAAGCACAATATCATCAAAAGGTCGATGGTTCACAAAACCACAATTTTTACTTTAATCTGAAGAGAACTGCCATAGACACTTATATCGATATTTACTGAACCAACAGAAGAATGGCGATATATACTGACACATAGTCGATGGGAAAGATAAAGATGAGTTCACGGATATGTATTGCAGTACATCAATAGCATCAGGCCATTAGGCTCTGACGAATTGTTGGAGGCTGGAACGAACCTAATTCGATTAGCTCGATGGGAAAGCTACGAGGAAGAAATAAATAATATTTCACAAGTTCAAAACGTTTCTCGAAAGGGCTCACTTTATCAGATGTCGATAGGAAGAATCGAGGAAATTGAGAGTGTTGCGATAGATGTTAAAATACAGCAACTCTTCCGAAAGGACATTATATTACAATACTAATTGTGCTAAATGTATTAAGAACCTGCATCTACATATGAATAATGAAACAATAGTGAATGAAATCCGTTAATGGTACTAGATATTACTAGGTTTCTTGGTCAGGCAGATTACTCGAACATATTGCAAGCAATGTAAGAATAAACGAACACAACCCAGATTAGCTGCGAATACTAGGCCGTTTTACGGGTGTGGACTACTTCGGACCTCTGGAAACAACGAAAGGACGTAAAACGGAAAAACGAGAGAATGTTGTATTTCCATGCCTTACGGTACGAGCAATTCATTTAGAAATGGGGCATTCATTAAGTATACGGATTCGAGCATAGTGTGCCAGAAAATGTATAGCCAGAAGAGGACCAAATTGTACAAAATTTCGTTAGCCTGAAAAATGAACTAGAAAAGAAAGCTGAAATACTAAACACTGAGCGATTAGTTGAAGAGTAAGTATCCTAAAATAAGGTGGAAATTCATAACACCCGCTGCACCGCATGGGTGGAAGCTAGGAGCGGATGATCCATAAAATACAAATACAAGTTAAAAATCTTAAAGAATTACGATTTTAACACTAATACCGAAAATCAGCAAATGTTTGTAATATGGTTCGGTTTTATGTATAGTGATGATGATTTTGATCAATATGCTTAGAAGCAGTACAGCGACCAATGTAACACTGATATACCACCATGAATATTACTGCCAAACTCCAATTTACTTTTCATAATGGCATATCAGTGTTACACTGGCTGCTGGAATAATTTTGATGCGTGGCTTACCGAGGGTACACTAGCCACTGGCTACTCAGTGAGTTATTGTGTGTGGCATGCCGATAATTCTAGTTCCGCAACTTAAGGTGGTAGAGCCCTAAACTTATTTTCTGTTGAATTTGTGCTTTCAGATTATGAAATGCCATTTTGCACTCATCGTCTTAATCAAATTTGGCTTTAACCTTCAGCATATTATTTAAAGGTGTAAAAGGTGTAGTTTAATATTCCGACTGTCTCAGCAGTACTATAATGCCTTCAAAGAATACTGATTTCCAAATTTGTACTTAACTAAGTTTAAATTTTTAAAAATTGTTGTTGTTATAATTGTGAACCATGAGGTTGCACTTCCATTTATAATTTAATGTATATCGATTTTCGAAAAGTTTGCAGCTCCCTCCATGCGAGCGAGCCGTCATTTACCGATATTTTATATTCTGCACATAGGCGAGCTTTATCTTCCTTGTGAAGTATACTCCGCATCTGGATGATTCTACTTTTTATAATATGCCATTTCATTCCTAAACTTCGAGTTACCTTTCCGCTGTTCTAATTTTGATTTTTTGCCCATTCCTATCAGCTTTTTCCTTTATTGAATTAACTTTCACGTAAATGTAGTGGTTCTAGATTTGATTAACCTTTGCACAATCGATACCAGTCTCTTCACACAGATGAATCTCGAAACATAACCCTTTATTAATTTTTAGATTGAAAAACATTTTTAAATTTCCCAACACAGGCAGGCTGCAACAGCAAATTTTTCTCGTCGATTACGATTCCTTCCGAGTTCCATCCTCAGTACCGAGGGGTAATCGCAAGTTGAACCGGATCCCACACTTTTCTGAGTATGACGTCAATCTCTTTGGAAAGGGTTTCCTTTGGTTTATAAGTTGCAACCGATGTAGTTAGAGTAGTAGAGCTATTTTGTTGCCTTGTGGTGTTATGAGATTTTGCACCAAGATTACGATTTTCTTTATTTTTAATGTTTCAAGACACAAAGTCTTTCAAATGTTGAAGCTTGAAGCCCTCGTCAAAAAAATTACCCAATCGCAAATAAAGCAAAGGGCAATTTTAAACAGTTAAAACTGTCTTTCTGTTTCTCTTCTGCATCGATAACTAACTCGCCCCTTATTTTATAAAACTGTGAGGTTGGTCTCGTCCAAATGTTTCAATAAGGTATGACCATAAGGAGGGCATTTAATTAATTCACTTTTGGGCCGAGTGGCTTTATTTCAACCTGACCGTTCTCTTCCAGGTCATTACTTTTCCTCCTAACTTCTATTAAATTAATTTGTCGATGTGTAATTGTACTTTTACAGTTAGTTTCGTTCATCATATACGCATTTTAAGTTTAAGGGACATTTGCATTTGCTAATTCGATATTTGTTCGATATTTGTGTGGTAGTATACGTCAAATGTCTCACCGAATCCTTGAGTGTTTGGAATAAGAAAGCTTCTACAGTATATTCCTTAATACGTCTCAATGTGCAGGATAACCAATTCAAGGGCGTAGATTATTAGAAAAACGTTCACGAGGAAACTGAAGAAGACAACACGAGACTACAAAAGGACAGGGAAAGAATACAATTACATTACTAACTACATTTGAGTTGTTACCTGGGCGCATATTCTTGAAATATAATCGAATAAAATCGTCGACGACTTTCTGCAAAAGTACGTCATCCCAGTCGAAAATTTAAATTATTGCATTCTTGAAATTCGTAAGCGAAAATGTTCGATTAAAAAGTAGAGTTTCATTTTCGCATACGTTTATCTGTCAAGTCACATTTTGTATTTCCAAAATGGAAAAACAAAAACAAAGATTAGGGCATATCTCTAAACAACAAAAGAAGCCCTAATAGACTTTATAGAGGCAAATTAAACTTTAATAACATATGACAACACAACTAACACCAAAAAACATAAATTTTTTTGACATAAAATCACCAGTCACCACACGACGAGAAGTTGGCAGTGATGATAGTATTTTATAAAAAAGTTCGATTAGTTTCAAAAATACGGCAAAATATAATCATCGAATTTTTGATAGTTTTTCAATCGAAAAAAGTCGTAGACGATTTTATTCGATTGAATTTTTAAGAATATGCGCCCTGGGGCGGCCGTATTCTTGAAATTCTTGAATTCTCCATATTATTCGAATTTTCGCCGGCTTCTTTAATCATTTTTTCAAATTTGTTTTCAAGTTTTTTTCGATTAGAGGGGGGAAAAATTATGTTTCTTAATTTAAAAAAGAAAAGAAATTTATAAAAATGATTAAAGTAGTCGCGGAAAAATTCGAATAATATAGAGAATTTCTAAGCAAATTGTTTTCCGATTGGAGAAATTTTCATCGATTTCAAGAATACGGCTTCTGATGGTGAATTGATACCTGGGACAAATTCTGATCTGAAATTCTGATCGAGTTTTATCTGTACACATTGAAATGGATTTGTACACATTGGATTGGATGGCGATAATTGTACATTCTAAAGGAAGAATATATGTATATGTAATGTTGGTGAAAGTACAGGATGTCATAGAATATTCGGACTTCATATTATATGACCGAGATATATGAGACGAAAACGTATATAGAGAAGCTTTTGTGTGTTCTAGAAACGGCACATGGGAGCTTGTCCACAAATAGTAAGTTTATTGGTTGCAAACTGGTTTTAATATTGAAAACAGAAGCAAATGGAGAAAGTAGACAGAGTATAAAATATTTGCATCTACTGCACTAAAGCAAACGACGATGCAGATTATGTTTCAATGGCATACGAGGGTATATCAAAAAGTCTTGCAATATCATATGAAAAAAAAGAGTGAGTGAGACAACAATATATTTTTCAAAACCATTTTTTGTCGCGATGAAACTTCTAGAAGAACATTTCGATGTAAATTTTACACTTCGTTTGTTTTTGTCAATTTAGTATCACGTGTTTTGAATTTTTCTTAAAATGAATGAAATTGAATATCGCGCCGTTATTAAATTTTTCTGTAAAGATTTACGAAATGCAATTTATATATTCAACTATATATCAAAAGTTTACGGCGAATCTGCACCTTCATATGCCACAGTAACAAGGTGGGTAAAATTATTCAAAAGTGGTCGGGAGTCATTAGAAGACGACAACCGCTCGGATCAGCCAGCAGATGCTTTTAGCCATGAAAACGTAATTTTGGCCGAATCTATTGTATTGGAGGACCGGCCTATTTCTGTTCCGCGGTTAGCGTGGGGACTTTCTCTTTCATACGGTACCACATATACTATATTACATGACCACCTTCACATGTCGAAAGTAAGTGCGCGATGGGTTCCTCTTTTGTTGAATACAGAACAAAAAAAAATGCGCGTTCAAACTTCAAAGGCGATTTTAGATATGAACAAAGAAGATCCAGAAAATTTCTTGGATAACATAAAAACAGACGATGAAACATGGCTTCATCACTGGGATCCGGAATCCAAACAAGAATCGATGCAATGTTTTAAACGTAGTGAACCTCCACCAAAGAAATTCAAAACTCAACCGTCTGCTGGTAAGGTTTTGGCAACAATTTTTTGGGATGCTGAAGGAATTTTGATAATCGATTATATGCCAACGAAAACCACAATCACAGGCATATATTACGCAGAGGTTTTGCGAAAATTGCAATAAGCGATCCGGGAAAAACGGCCAAGGAAAGTTAGGAAAAAAATCTTGCTTCTTCACGACAATGCATCAGTGCACAAGGCTAATATTGCTCAAGCTGCATTAAAGGACTGCGGCTTCGTGGAAATTCCGCATCCCCCGTACAATCTAGACTTGGCACCCACTGACTACTTTCTGTTTCCCAATTTGAAAAAAACACTAAGGGGCCGGAAATTTTCCAGTGACTATGAAGTACAGTCTGTTGTAAATGAATATTTAATGGAGCAAAAGAAATCTTTTTTTTTAGAGGATTTAGGCAAGTTAATTGATCGATGTGACAAATGTATAAACCTTAAAGGAGATTATGTTGAAAAATAAAAATATTGCTGTCTCACTCACTCTTTTTTTTCATATGATATTGCAAGACTTTTTGATTTGCCCTCGTATGAAAGTGCCACATTTTGATGCTAAAACAGTTTTTTTAAAGTTTAAAATCAAAAATTTTCTAGTTGATTTTGTCTTGCGGTTCCCTTCTAGTTATGTCTTTTGCTCTATTTTAAGATGTTTTTTACATTCCGCTGTGAAACAAATATTGCTTTCCCATCAGAAAAAAATACTAAACCAACCATTAGTGTTTTTCCCATATGACTACCTTTGTTTCTTAATTGTTCCTTAAGAATTCATAGTTTGAGTTCCAGAAATTATTGAAAGAGTAATCTAAATACGATACCTGGATCCAAATTTAATTGCTATAAAATCTTCACGAGAGAGAAAGTCGTATTCGAGTTCGAATTTCAAATGTACAAGATGATTTTTACACTAATTAAATTTGGGTGTAACGCTATAATTTGACTCTAGTGAGTGGAATTTTCCCATTGCTAGTCCATATTAGCGGCTACAGCCCTTTCTTCCCTACATAGATATAAGAACATTAGTTGCAGTCTGCTTCATACAACTAATCTCCAAGGGCCTCGCTTAACTGCTTTGTAGAATTCCCAATTTCCCACCCCCCATAAGGTATCTCTCTCCTCAGAAATTCATCCAATCCTCAATTGTTTTTTAGCAATGATCTCCTAATAAAAACTCTAAATTCAACTCATTGTTCTTCAAAACAAAACTTTTCATCTAATAAACAAACTCGCTTGAAACTTTTCTAACTTTTTCCTATAGGATTTTCATATCATATAAAGATTAGAATAAACTAATTAGTCCAAAATGGAGGAAAGCAGCACATTTCTTAGAATGAATTTTTAAAACTAAAATCTCACAGTTAAAGCCTTTAAAACGACTTTGCGGTTCGTAAAGTAGGAATTATTCAGGAAAGTAACAGAGGCGTACCTTATAAAAATCTCTGCTTACTAAGTTAGACATAGTCCTACAATTTTATTAACTTCTACCACAAAGAAAATGAACGGTCAGCGAATTATTAAAAATATCACGCTTCTCATTTTGTGAAGATACATGGCAGGTTATAATTAATCGACTTATCTTGATAAATTTAAGAAAATCTACATTTTTCTAGTTAAGATAAGAAGAAGTATCTGTTTAAACTTGTATTTTTTCTTGTCTTAAATAACGCCATTTACTCTACATGCAAAATATTATGCCGATTAAATAAAATTGTCTTTTCTTTATAATTTCAGAATGTCCTCAGACCAGTTAACGGCATGCATTAGTGATAGAAATAATAATAGAGTTAAGCAAAATTATCTCGAGAATAGTTTAAATATGGTTGTCTCACTACCAATCAATGTAGTCACATCAAATCAAACAGTGCTTGTCCTAAATAATCACAGTTTATCCACAACAACGCCTACGTTACCGACAAATGTAACAACTGTTACAACTCAACAACAAGAAATTGGCACAAATTCGACAATGCCGTCTTCCAAATATTTGTTGTTAGATAAAAATCAAATAATCGGCGATGCTGAAAGCTATGCCGATATCGTAAATGGAATTGGTAATTTACAAAGTGGCAATGAAAATGGTGGTGGTATTGTAGTATTGGCCACGCAACAAATTAATGCACAAGTTCAAAATCAGACTGACGAAGAATTGACACCATTGACGTGGCTCCACGATAAGAATCTACTAAAGGGTATTAATTTGTCATGTACCAAAATGCAATCCATAGCCAGTAGCCCACAGCGGCATATGTCGCCGACAAGTGATTTTTTAGAAGACTCGTGCGTGTCCGAAGAAAACTCATCGATTAATTCGAATTCGGATACCGGTGTTAATTCGGAATCAAACTACTATACGAATCATAAAACGGTGAGAAACCAGGGGCCGAATCACCATCACAGCAACGAGTCATCGACTATGTCGTCGTCTACATCGTCAACAGCACCGTCCTCGCTCTCATCACCGTCTTCAATAAATTCAAGTCCTGGTGCACAAACTCTTATTGAATACCATACACTATCAAATTCTATGCTAGAGGATAGTTCCAAAATTAATAGTGAATGTAGTACAAGTACAATAATTTCACCGTCGTCAAACACAGTACCTCATCAACATTTTCACAAAAAATATTTACGTGAAGAGCATATACGACAGTTGGAGCATGTTGGTACCAACTCATCGATAGGCTCGAATATTATAAATAAAACTCAATTTAAGCATTTTATGTAAGTAGTCAATTTAAAACTGAAATGTGTTGTTAAACATTTTTTTCTTCTTCCTCAGAAATACTCCACAAGGAAAATATGAAATTATAGAAAAGGATTATCCATCAACACCAACTAAAATTAATCCTACCTACAATCGTACAATATCACAAGAGGTGACCTCGACATTTTCAACTAGTCCACGCCAGCCAAGCGACCTAAATAATCAAACGATTTTGTCGACGATCCATCAACGATCGAATACTCTATCGCCGAAACACAAGTCGCCAAATAATATGGCGTATGATCCAAAAATTCACACAAATAATAAACCGCCGTACAGTTTTAGCTCCTTAATATTTATGGCGATAGAGGATTCCCCAGAAAAGGCCTTACCCGTTAAAGAAATCTATGCTTGGATCGTACAGCGTTTTCCGTATTTTAGAACGGCACCGACTGGCTGGAAAAATAGTGTCCGGCACAATTTATCGCTAAGTAAAAGTTTTCAAAAGGTGGAAAAGGCACCTAATATGGGCAAAGGTTCATTGTGGCGGGTCGATAAACACTATCGACATAATTTAGTGCAAACGGTGAGCCGATCTCAAATGCATCCGTGCGCTACCATAGAAAAAACCTCAATGAAAAGTGTGCCGCGACCAAGTAATAGTCCCGCGATACTAGATGAATTACCAAACCTGGTGCAAAATGGCCACAATGGGATTGTTACGCAGAATGGACAAAATGGTGCACGCGCCTTAGATGCCGAACTATTTCCTCGGCTGTCTCGGTACATGGCCCAAATGACAACCGCAAACGGTACAGTTATTAGCCGGCCTAGTCCGTCATCCACACCAGTCGATGATGATTATACTCCAAATTATAGAAACGCGGATGAATATTACCAAAAAATTTCCAATGGTTACATAACAAATAATAATTGTAACCCACTTACGAATAACAATAATTGTTCACTGTTTGCAAATAGGAATTTTAGTCCGGATCGATTGGTTCGAGATTTTGACACCGAAAATATTGACGATGTGAACGCAGCAAAAGCAATGTTAGCTTTAAAACATGGGCCAAAAGTGTTTGGTGAAAATTATCATTCGCCAGTAATCACTTCATCGCCGAGTGAAGATCATACATATTCGCAAGGCGTTAATTCAGCCAATGGTGCAAATAATGCGGTCGTAGAACTGAATAATAATAATAATAATATAATTGAATCGGCATTATCGGTACGATTGGTCGATCACCATCAAATACACAGTGATAACAATAGTAATGGGACATCGTCGGATGCCGCGTACGAAAGTAGTGAAGAAGGGTGAGTAATTATACAATTATGTTTATCGTTTAGTTGTGCAATTTTCTAATTTTGCAATTGAAATATTATTTTGGTATTTTAATTTGGTTTGTATTAGTGATATCAGGTTTGGCTCTTCGCAAAATATATAGGTTACGTTTCTTTACATTTGCGAATAGAAGCTTATGCAAATTTTAACTAGAAATTACTATCCCAATTCCGTGTTCACTGGAAGAGCAGAATAACCACTTTTGTGATAGTTAAACATATTAAATGTTAGCCTTTTTTATTGCATCCGTTATAATATTTAATTGGAATTTTTATAATTATTTATGAATTATAATGTTTATACTTTATATTAAAACACATAGATTACGATGAGATCTTTACATACAACTTTCCACCATCTCGTCACTATCGGAAGTCCCTCGTCCTTTCTCATTTACTACTCTAGTCAAACTCATTTCTTTATACTGCCGTCTTAGAACCAAACGCGATCTACTGGTGACATAAAATAGAATGATCACGCTTCTCTGCGAGCAATTATGAATTACGCACGTGTATTTTTATTTCAACTTTTATGTCTATTTAATTCAATTAATTTATTATAATATTTTTATCAATGTTTAAGAACGTTTGTCACGAGAAACAAAAAATTTAAAATATAATTTTATTACTACACGTGTTTCGTCAATTTTTATTTTTATAATAATCTTTAGTAATCGCTATTTCGTCTACTCTGTGACTCGGTTGGCGTTGTTCTTGTCCTTCGTCATTTTTCATTCTTCTTGATGGTGAGGTGATAAAAACGACTGTCGCTCACCTAACGATGGTGTACAAAAGTTCTTTTCCTCCCCGGTGGACAGGGCTGCGAACATGGTTTCATTTTTTTTTTTTAGGGCTGTGAACATATTATTATTATCTTTTTCTTTGCCTATGATGCCACAGATACGATAAAATGATGCGTGTGTTTTGGAAGAAATAATGTGGAACCCACGTTTTCCGTTGCTTAATAGGTAGAATAATATGCCAGGTTACTAAAAAAGCATAACCTCAATTTCCGATATTTTGTAGATACCGCGTTTGATTTTAGGACGGGATACATATTACAAAATAATGTAAACTTTGTTATTCACATGTAACGCCTTATTGGCGATTTTCATCAAATGTAGATAGCGTTGGTTTCTACGTCTACAAGGGGGACGAGAATTGTCAAATTCATTGTTATGACAGTTTTAATCCCCCTTGCTTCATAGCAAACTATGATTCAAATTTTGTTCACCAGATGTCAGCTACTTTGTTGCAAATCGCGAATACATGTTTGTATATAACAATACGATCGCGCTTTTTTTGTCGAAGGTATTTCGTCGCAGCTTTTCTAGCACGAAGATATTCTGCTAGAGTGTTTTTAGTGTTGCAATGTTTAATTTCGACGATCAGTTGCACTATTCTAGCTTGCCCTGGGAATGAGGAATTGAGAAAAATATTTTCATAGCATTTTTGTCCAAACTGTATTTTTCTTTTGTTCCACAAAATTTTTATAGGGAAAAATATTTGTCCATTTAACTTTGTTTCGAAAATATTTACACCAAAATTATTTCCTCAGTAGGACAGAAAAATACAATTTAGTCAAAAATGCTATGAAAATATTTTTCCCAATTCCCTATTCCCATGGAAAACCAGAATAGTGGGTGTCATATGCGACATTGATCATATGCGACATTGATTTTATTACAATGAATTATTTATAACTTATTAAAAAAATGATACTTAATATTTATACAATACAAATGAAAAATGATTTTCTTTAACAAAATTACAAAGGTTTCTTACATTAATACAATTCCAAATGTTTGTTTTTTCGTTAAACCAATTGACAACCAATGAAGAGAAATTTACTTCATTTCTGCGATTTCAGTCTCGCTCGCACCCGACATACTTCTAATAAAAGATTTCAACCGAGTAGCATCATACACCCCGTGAAAAGTCTTATTTGTAATTTGAAAACCGTCCACATCCACTATACAATGTCTGTCTCCTGGCAGAATGTTTTCTACTCTGTATGTTCCTCGATATTTAGGAATCAACTTTTTATTGATACCTGGAGTTACATCAACATTTTTTATTACTACTAAATCTCCCTTTTCGTATATAACCGGGTTTTTACGCTTTTTATTAAAATAACTTTCATTGTAAATTTGATTTTTTACGATATTTTCAGATGCTTTAGTTCTTATCTTATTTACATCTTGTTGTTCTCCATCTAAATTTATGTGTCCTAACAAATACTTCTTTAAACAATCTTCCATTTCACCTTTCTGGTCAATGCCAAATAAAAGCGCACTAGGAGTGAAATTAGTAGATTTTTGGCAAGTATTATTATACGCAAATTCGACCTTGTCCAAAATCCGATCCCAATAAATTTTATTTTCTTTGTCAACCAATTTAGCGATCATCGGAGTAATAGTCCGAATAGCATTGTCCTTTATAAATGCTTTGAATTCTTGTGAGGTAAAATTACTACCTCTATCAGAAATTAATTTATTTGGTCTACTATAGTGTGAAATATAGTTTCTCAAACAGTTTATAGTATCCTCGGTGCTAGTAGCTTTAGTCGGATATAATTTTACAAATTGTGTAAAACATTGTAAAACCATCTACTATCGCTAAAATGTACTTATTGTTTTTGGGTGTCCTGTCTAACGGCCCATAAAAAACAATATGAACTGTTTCGAATGGTATGAAGGTATCCCTGAATTTTCCCTGTAGGTAAATTATGAAAAATACATTTCAAACAATTTTCAATATACGATTTAACCTTGGATTTCATCTCTGGAAACCAATATTTTTTCTAATTAAATCAACAGTCTTTTCCAGCCCAACGTAAGCCATATTATCATGTGCGTTTTTTATCACATGCCATTCCATCTTTTCTGGGACATAAAATCTAATCTTATTTTTATTTATCTTTTTGTACATTATACCGTTACGCAGTTTATATAACTGGCTCTCTGACTTCTCCAATTGTTTCCGTATACTTTCTAAACTTAAATCCTGAATTTGCACTACAGCTGAGGTTTGATCAAAAGGATGCTCTTCAATTATTAATATGAGCTCTGCTCTGCTGAGCCAATCTACATGTTGCATTCGTCTGCCATCCCGATGTTCGATTTTATAATCAAATTCTTGCAACTCAAGAGCTCAACGTGCAATTCTGGGATTTACCACTCTCTTGTTCAATGTAAGTGTCAATGCAATACAATCTGTCACAATTAAAAAAACGCAACCATGCAAATATGGTCTAAATCGACGCAACGCGTAAATGATTGCAAGAGTCTCTAGCTCGTATGCGTGATATTTCGCTTCAACAGGAGTTGCTCTCGTCGAAAAATAAAAAACCGGATGGAATTTCATATCATCCTTTTTCTGCATTAAAACGGCTCCATAACCATTTGCACTTGCATCACAGTGCAATTGGGTCTCGTCTTTATGAGAGAATATTGCCAGAACCGGACTTTCAATCAATTTGTTTTTTAATAGATCAACTGACCGAATATGCTCTTGTGAAAACTCAAATTTAACATTTGCCTTAACTAAGTGCTGTAAGGGTTTAGCAATTATACAGAAATCCTGTATAAATTTTCTAAAATAAGAGCACATCCCCAGAAACCTTTGAAGTTCTCGCAAATTTTTTGGATATGGAAACTCGGCAATTGCATTTAAATTCTGCTTATTGGGCCTAATTTTGCTAAAGACCACACTATAACCCAAATAATCGATATCACTTCTTAAAAAGAAACTTTTTGACAAACTCAACTCCAACAAATTGGAATTCAAAAGGAAGAAAACTCTTCTCAATATTTCAAAATGTTTCTTCAATGTTGCTGTGGCCACTAAGATATCATCAATATAAATTATGATTTTCTTCTCACTAATTAATTCGGAAAACATTTTGTTTTTTTGTTAAAAGGCATTCTTAGCCATTCAAATTGATCCAAGGCTGTGACAAAACTTGTGTACCCAATGGAACCAGGCTCAATTTTAACGTGATAAAATCCGTTTTTTAAATCAATAGAAGAATAGAATCTTTTCTTATGCAAACACACAGACGGAAATCATTATGTTTCTTCTTATTTACTATAACTACCGGTAAACAATAAGGTGGGGCACTTGGTCTTATGTAGCCTTTTCGTGTCAAGTCTCCCAAAGTGCCTTCTAAAGATTCGCGCTCGATATACGACATTCTTTTCGGTACTGTACTAAAATATTCATTCTTCTCTAAAATTATTTTCAAACTTTAATCTACATTAGGATTAATTGGTTTCGGAGCGTATTCGTAATTCTCCTTATAAAATCAGTTTTTAATTTATCTCCAATCGCAATATCTTCATTAATATTCAATTGGTTTACCGAATGGACTGTCGAATTAACCGAAATATTTAAAATATTATTCTCAACAGTTTCATTAAATTCCTCGTTACAATTTATCATTACATTATCTATTTTTAATTCTGTTTTACACTTATTTAAAAATTCTCTACCAAGCAAAATATTCGAGGTCATTGTTTTTTGTGGTACTACATGCAATTTAATTTTATATAATCTATTATCTAACAATATTTGACAGTTAACTATACCCAAAACTTCAAGTTTTGCCTTATTTATGCCAATATACGATTGGTACTTGTTATACTCCTCCACGGACTCTGGTGGTATCAGATAATCCCGATTCGTCCACTCCAACTTCATTCGACTCACTGTAAAAGAGTTTCGCTTTTACCCGGAAATTGTTGACATCCACATTTTCACACAAATTAACCTCCTTGGAATCATTGTTATTTTTCTTGCTCGGACAATTAGCAATCTTGTGATCCAATGCATCGCATTGAAAACACATACCAAATTTCCGTTTTGGTTTTTTACAGTTAGTCGACAAATGCCGCACTTCGGAATAATTAAAACACTTGAGTGACACCATTTTACCACCATTGTTATTCCTCCATATTGGCGTACGGTCCTCCATTTTCTTTTTTGGCTCTTCCGGTTTCAAATTTATTTTCGAAAAAACTGTCATTAACCCATCTATCGAATCAAAATTTTTTAATCTAGCTTGATTTTTTTAAATTTACGTCTGGTATACCATCAATAATAAAATCTATCAACTCTTCATTGTCCACATTAATTTGATTCGCCTGCTCAGTCTTAACTCAAATAATCTTCCCATTTCAATTAATAATTCATCCGTATTCATTTCCAAATATTCTGGCTTAGAATGAAACCAATCCAAGACACGTCCCTCTAATTTCGAAATGATCAGCAATTTTAATTCGTCTCCTTCTAATTTATACATTCGCTGGATGATTTTAACTTTCGAATTAAAATTGCTAATCTTACCGTTCCTCCACACCATATGACGGTAACAATTTAACCAAATCAACGTTTTTATACGTTTTTTTCTTAGTGTCGAAGAATTCCATAAGTCGTAACTGCAGCGCATCTTTCATATCGGCTTCACTAAACTCATGTTTCGCGCACCGGTACGCCTCTTTCAATTCATCCACTGTCATTTTTAAAATATCAATTCTGGCCGGCGTTTACCTTTTTACAATGACTATAAAACGTATATTTTTTCAAACACGTTTCATACCTAACCTCAATTTTCGTGTTAGGTTGTACACAGTTTCAATATTAAACAATTTGTCTATTCATGCGTGTGAAGTTCTTCACAAATTCACACTTTTATCATTGTCATAGTGTAACACTGTTAAATTAAAATCTAATTAGAAAACATGACTGTTCCTATACGAAAATTAGTACTAAAACCAATTACGTCAGTGTGTACTAAAAGTTTATCCAATTGATTGTAATATAATAAAATATAGAAATAAAAAAAGTTATAGCGATTCAGTGAAATATAGCAAAATCAACTATACTATAATTTTGTCTATTGTTTCATCCCTTTATTGAACAATTTAAAATCATATTTTGATTGATCAAATAATATTTATCCATTGTCGAGTAGAAGGTTAAATAAAGGATGCTTTATAGCTTTTATTCTAGCTGAAATTTTTCATACTATGCTAGATCTTAACTATTGTTGCCTTAAGAATAGGACTAGGAAAAATTATTAAGAGTTTATTCCTAATGTATCATTAAAAAATTGAAAAAATATGTATCATTAAAAAATAGAATTCAGGCTCGAGGAATTTAATAAGTTGTTAGACCCAGGCCATAAAATCTCTGGTAAGGAGCGTAAATGGCCATTTTCAGTTCCAAGACAAATTTGAGTTTTTTCGAAAAAAAAATCGTGGACACTTTGGGACCCTGGTTGGGGGATCATATATAGGCTCATCGGATGAGGAATTTAATTATCTATTAGACGCACTATCGGAACCTGAATCAACATCTCTGGTAAGGAGTGTTAATGGCCATTTTCAGTTCCAGTACAATTTTGAGTTTCTTCGAAAAAAAAAATCGTGGACACTTTGGGACCCTGGTTGGGGGATCATGTATAGGCTCATCAGACGAGGGATTTAGTTATCTATTAGACACACTATCGGAACCTGAATCAACATCTCTGGTAAGGAGTGTTAATGGCCATTTTCACTTCCAAGACATATTTGAGTTTCTTCGAAAAAAAATTGTGGACACTTTGGGACCCTGGTTGGGGGATCACATATAGGCTCATCAGATGAGGAATTTAATTATCTATTAGAGACACTATCGGAACCTGAGTCAAGATCTCTGGTAAGGAGTGTTACTGGCCATTTTCACTTCCAAGACAAATTTAAGTTTCTTCGAAAAAAATTCGTGGACACTTTGGGACCCTGGTTGGGGAATCATATATAGGCTCATCAAATGAGGAATTTAATTATCTATTAGACGCACTATTGGTACCTGAATCAACATCTCTAGTAAGGAGTGTAAATGGCCATTTTCACTTCCAAGACAAATTTGTGTTTCTTCGAAAAAAATTCGTGGACAGTTTGGGACCCTGGTTGGGGGATCATATATAGCCTCAACGGATGAGGAATTTAATTATCTATTAGACACAGTATCGGAACCTGAATCAACATCTCTGGTAAGGAGTGTTAGTGGCCATTTTCACTTCCAAGACAAATTTGAGTTTCTTCGAAAAAAATTCGTGGACAGTTTGGGGCCCTGGCTGGAGGATCATGTATAAGCTCATCGGATGAGGAATTTAATTATCTATTAGACACACTATCGGAACCTGAATCAACATCTCTGGTAAGGAGTGTTAATGGCCTTTTTCAGTTCCAATACAATTTTGAGTCTCTTCGAAAAAAATCGTGGACAGTTTGGGACCCTGGTTGGGGGATCATGTATAAGCTCATCAGATGAGGAATTTAGTTATCTATTAGACACACTATCGGAACCTGAATCAACATCTCTGGTAAGGAGTGTTAATGGCCATTTTCACTTCCAGTACAAATTAGAGTTTCTTCGAAAAAAAATCGTGGACACTTTGGGACCCTGGTTGGGGGATCACATATAGGCTCATCAGATGAGGAATTTAATTATGTATTAGGCACACTATCGGAACCTGAATCAACATCGCTGGTAAGGAGTGTTAATGGCCATTTTCACTTCCAAGACAAATTTGAGTTTCTTCGAAAAAAATTCGTGGACAGTTTGGGACCCTGGTTGGGGAATCATGTACAAGCTCATCGGATGAGGAATTTAATTATCTATTAGACACACTATCGGAACATGAATCAACATCTCTGGTAAGGAGTGTTAATGGCCATTTTCACTTCCAAGACATATTTGAGTTTCTTCGAACAAAAATCGTGGACCCTTTGGGACCCTGGTTGGGGGATCACATATAGGCTCACCAGATGAGGAATTTAATTATCTATTAGGCACACTATCGGAACCTGAGTCAAGATCTCTGGTAAGGAGTGTTAATGGTCATTTTCAGTTCCAAGACAAATTTAAGTTTCTTCGAAAAAAAATTCGTGGACAGTTTGGGACCCTGGTTGGGGGATCATATATAGGCTCATCGTGAAGGGGATCATATATAGGCTTATCGTATGAGGAATTTAATTATCTATTAGACACATTATCGGAACCTGAATCAACATCTCTGGTAAGGAGTGTTAATGGCCATTTTCACTTCCAAGACAAATTAGAGTTTCTTCGAAAAAAATCGTGGACACTTTGGGACCCTGGTTGGGGGATCACATATAGGCTCATCAGATGAGGAATTTAATTATATATTAGGCACACTATCGGAACCTGAATCAACATCTCTGGTAAGGAGTGCTTATGGCCATTTTCACTTCCAAGACAAATTAGAGTTTCTTCGAGAAAAAAATCGTGGACACTTTGGGACCCTGGTTGGGGGATCATATATAAACTCATCAGATGAGGAATTTAATTATCTATTAGACACAGTATCGGAACCTGAATCAACATCTCTGGTAAGGAGTGTTAATGGCCATTTTCACTTCCAAGACAAATTTGAGTTTCTTCGAAAAAAATTCGTGAACACTTTGGGACTGGGGTTGGGGAATCATATATAGGCTCATCGGATGAGGAATTTGATTATCTATTAGACGCATTATCGGAACCTGAGTCAACATCTCTGGTAGAGAATTTTTTAATGGTCTTTTTCTGTTACAAGAGAAATGTAATTATTTTCGAAAGAAAATCGTGATCACTTTGGGACTTAGTTTGAAAACAGAAACTAAAATCTCGTGTAGCATACCTCATTTATATAGCGGCAATGACATATCATATTAGTTTAGTTTGCTTTGCTCTTTCTATACCATATAAATTGACACTTTTTAGATATTTTTATTCTATTGGCATAAACGTGATATATGTAATTTGAATACGAGTACAAACGCCAAATGTCAAATCAAATTATAATGTTTTTTTTTTTTTAAATAATTCAGATTTAACTGAGATCCATTAAAATCCGGAATACATTACAAACCGCCATTTTTTACATACACATTTGTGAGTGGTGGACTTAAACTTAAGAAAAATTCTGACCTGAAAAGGGACATACCGATACCGAATTTTTTTGAATGTGTACTATAATGGGGCATTTACATATAGAAAATTGTTTTCTTCTACAAATTTTAGCAGGTAAATAAGAAATTAATTAAAAAATATTAATTTTTTCGCCGGATAAGGGATATAGAAACACTTTTGTTACAACCAAAATTGACTGTCGCGACATATTTAAATTTGTCTTGGAACTGAAAATGGTCATTAACACTCCTTACCAGAGATGTTGACTCAGGTTTCAATAGTGCGTCTAACAGATAATTAAATTCCTCATTGGATGAGCCTATATATGATTCCCCAACCCCAGTCCCAAAGTGTTCACGATTTTTTTTCGAAAATATTTAAATTTGTCTTGGAACTGAAAATGGCCATTAACACTCCTTACCAGAGATGTTGACTCAGGTTCCAATAGTGCGCCTAATAGATAATTAAATTCCTCATCTGATGAGCCTATATATGATCGCCCAACCCCAGTCCCAATGTGTCCACGATTTTTTTTCGAAAATATTTAAATTTGTCTTGGAACTGAAAATGGCCATTAACACTCCTTACCAGAGATGTTGACTAAGGTTCCAATAGTGCATCTAATAGATAATTGAATTCCTCATCTGATGAGCCTATATATGATCCCCCAACCCCAGTCCCAATGTGTCCACGATTTTTTTTCGAAAATATTTAAATTTGTCTTGGAACTGAAAATGGCCATTAACACTCCTTACCAGAGATGTTGACTCAGATTCCAATAGTGTTTCTAATAGATAATTAAATTCCTCATCTGATGAGCTTATATATGATCCCCCAACCCCAGTTCCAAAGTGTCCACGATTTTTTCGAAGAAACTCTAATTTGTCTTGGAAGTGAAAATGGCCATAAACACTCCTTACCAGAGATGTTGATTCAGGTTCCAATAGTGCGTCTAATAGATAATTAAATTCCTCATACGATGAGCCTATAAGTGATCCCCCAATTAAGATCCCAAAGTGTCCACGATTTTTTCGAAGAAACTCTAATTTGTCTTGGAAGTGAAAATGGCCATAAACACTCCTTACCAGAGATGTTGATTCAGGTTCCAATAGTGCGTCTAATAGATAATTAAATTCCTCATACGATGAGCCTATAAGTGATCCCCCAATTAAGATCCCAAAGTGTCCACGATTTTTTTTCGAAGAAACTCAAATTTGTCTTGGAAGTGAAAATGGCCATTAACACTCCTTACCAGAGATGTTGACTCAGGTTCCAATAGTGCGCCTAATAGATAATTAAATTCCTCATCTGATGAGCCTATGTATGATCCCTCAACCCCAGTCCCAATGTGTCCACGATTTTTTTTCGAAAATATTTAAATTTGTCTTGGAACTGAAAATGGCCATTAACACTCCTTACCAGAGATGTTGACTAAGGTTCCAATAATGCGTTGAACAAACCATAATTTGTTACATTCATAACTTAAGCAAATACAATTTCGTAATTCAAAAAATGGCGCATTTGCAACAACAACAATGAAATAATACAAAAAATATTTCAGTTACGTCAACAATTATTACGCATACCCAAGTATAACAAAATGGAACTCATTTTGACAGTTCCAACTTTCGTTACATTTTTGAGATATTTCATGGAAGACATGGAACTCGCACAATATTCAGTTCTTTGAGTTACGGGTTTTTGTTCTACAGTTCATAGTAAAACTTGTAATAAAATGGAACTTGATCGTGGAACTTAGTTCCAACAATTGTTCCATAAAAATCCAAATAAGTTGGAAGTAGTGATACTTGGGATAGCTGTCGTAATAATTTGGTTGCATTCGGAATCCTGTCACAATTATTACAATAGAAATAATTATTACAGTATTCGGACAGATCCTTAGTAAATGTTATCAATTTACATAAACTAATTAAAAAAGCCATGAACGACCTTTTGACGTAACCTCAGGAATGTTTCTTTGAAAAGTTATGTTGCTCACGATAAATTTTCCTCGTTGCTACTTTCAATAATTTTGTTGCAGCTGCAAAATGCGTATGGTATAAGAAAATGTGAACAAAATAAAAGTGACAAGACATCAATCGACACATATAAAAAATATATTCATATTATGTTAAATTAAAATAATCACAATATCAAACACTACCAAATTCTAACTAAATTTATATTTAAATTTTACTTAAAAATCCCTAGTTAATTTTAATGACATTTTTCCTGAAAAAATAATTCATTTCATAACAGTGTACACATGCACTAACACATAAATAAATCAATTAGAATTCAATTGGATTTTACGAATTCCAATATGATTCGTATACGTATACGTGTGAAATAAAGTGTGAAAAACTTCACACGCATTGTCTATTCACTATTCGTTTTTCCCTTACACCACTATTTACGGTAATGAATATCGTGATCCCACTTCTGAAAACTATAAGAGGCACTTAATAAAAATATACGCACGATTTTCTTTTATTTTATTCACTTTATTCGCCACAATTCAAAAAACACAATCCGTTCAATGTCGGTTGATACAATATAATAAATACAATACTTCGCCTCTCTTTCTTTTTTTCCTTTACATGTAGGGTCAAACCAAAACTTATATTCATATTCACATGTAGCATCATAATAAATGTTTACATTACGTATTACTAATAATATATTTTAACCTTACAAATGTTTATATCTATTTATTCTAGCCACCATCATCACCATCAAAACGATATTACAACACCTATAAAGCACAATAGAAATAATGATAATTTTTATGCAAAACCTATTAATCATAATAATAACGGTAATGTGTTATCGAATGCTGAAATCGAGGAGCAACGGCGGCACGCTGAAGGTGTTGATGCGTTACTTAATTTGGCCGGTGTTACATTTACGGCACCGATAACATTAAAAAGGCTATCAACGACCTCACTTAGTGATATCCAACACCAAAATAATCATAGTAATAATATTAATGATAATAATAATAATAATAGTAATAATAGTAGTAATCAAATAATTTATCAACATTCACCATCGAAAAAGGTAAAAACAAAAAGTGTACGAAATAAATTAAGAAAAAGTTTTGGTGAAATAAAATAAATTCTAATTTATAGTTTTTTTTTAAATAAATCTATTTGTTTTAATTTTAATATAAATAAATAATTAAATTAAAATGCCATTTTGTTTATTTAGTACAGCAGGTTAATATATAAACATAATGTTTTAAAATGAAAAAAAATGTTATAATTAATTTAATTGTTATGTTATTTAATATTTATTTTTTATCCAATTATTATATAAGCTTAATAAAATTCGGTACTGTGTTAATAAATAAATAAATCATCATTAATAAAATATCGATTTGAAAAAAAATCGATTTAGCCTTAGCCTCGTCTCTTATAATATATAAATTATATATTTTTTGTCATATGTAAATAATAATATAGCTAAAATGTATTTATTAAGTTTTTTTATTATTTAAGTTTTTATTTTATTGTTTTGAGCTATTTAATCAAATATGTTACCATTTTGTAAAATTTAAGTTTAGTTTTTATTTAGCGTTTTCATAAAACAGAATACTAAAAATAATTATAATACATATATAATATATATTTTAAAAGACAAACAAAATACACAATAAATTTATATATTTAATTGTTAATTTTAGTTAATTGTTCCTTGGTTTATAAATAAAATATAAAAAAAAATATTTAATTAATTTAATTAAATGTAACACATTGTTAACAAAATTATTTAGGTTACATTTCTAGTCGAATATTTTAAATATTCTCTTGTTTTTATTTTAAATTAAATTTAATTGTATTATTTTTTTTTTAACATGAATCATTAACATGATTTATTTATTTTTGTTTTAAACGTGAAAAACAATCGATAACAATTTTAAAGTGTAAATATAAAAATGTATTTAATTAAAGTTCCATGCAGCCAGAGTTAATTATGTATCACAATTCTATACATCATTCAAAAAGTGATTGTCACTAAAATAATTATATTTTTACACTTTATAAATTTACAAAAAAAAAACATAAAAATGCTTCTAAATTTTATATAAGTAAATTTATTATTTTTATTAAAACATTTATATAAATATCGCATTTTGAGTGGTAAAATTATTTAAAAAAAAAATCAAAACCAATTCTAAATTTTTTATATACAAACTAAAATTGATTATAAAATAAGCAATATTTTAATTTAATTATTATTATTTTGCTAATAAATTATGCGCTGATTTACTAAAATGTGCCAAAAACAAGAAAAATAAAAAATATTGATCAAATTCAATAAAGCGTTGATTACAAAAGAGGGCAAGGAACAATTCATTTTAAAAATGAGTTTTAGTGCATCCAATGCATGCATTGTCTACGTATATGCCTAATCTAGTTTAGTTTCCAAAACTATAATATTGTTTAAATATATGCCTTTTCTAGTTTAACAAAAAAAAATATATATAACGTTGTGCTCTGATTAGAATAATAAATAAAATATATTTTATTTTATTTAATATTTAAATTAAATTTATAAATATTTTTTTAAGCAAAGTTAGCATAAAATTTTAGTTTACGCCAAGGTCTTTTGACGTCTTGACTTAAGCCTTATAATTATTATTTTGATGAATTATATAATATATGTGAAATTTAAAAATATTGTTTACAAATTTAATATTACGAGTATTAACTCTCGATAAGAGCGAGATTGTAAAGAAAATAATTTGAAATTATAGGGTTATAGAAAGTCACCGCCAATCATAATCGCGTATGCCTAACTATAAACAATGAAAAAGCCTTTTCGGCTCTAGGATTATGAGCTTCCCAATTTTATTCTTCATATCTAGGCTAACTGGCTGGTTAGAGTTTAGTAAAGAGTGTGTTCTAGTGTGTTCTAGTCAAATTTTAGATTTTTTTTTAAATTTCTGTATTTATTCTACAGGGGGCTAATATGAAACTTTCGTCAAAATTCGACTGCTATTTAGGTGGCGAGTATATCATATCGTTATACAATTGTTGATTGATATTTAAGACTTTTTATTTTAATAATAAATTTTAATACAGCAATATTGGCAGCGTAGCGAATTTTTAGAAATGGATTTTTTCGAAGGCGAGAAAAGTTTCATAATAGCCCCCCAGGATTCGGCATTCGAAGTGTTACCAATTAAAAATGCTGTAAATTTGTCTGTTTTTATTTTTTTTATTTTCAAACTCATTATATCGTAAAAACATGTCAAATTTAACAAAAATTATATTATTGTTCAACGTAGCTACGTTTAGCGGGGATAATGATGGTATTTTGTCCCATTCCCGGCGAAAAACAATCTTTAAGGCGTCGACCGTCTCATATTTTTTAGTTAATACTTTGGCCGCCAGAATGGACCATATGAAAAAATCAATTAGGTTTAATTCCGGGGAATATGGTGGACATTGTTGAACCGTCTGAAGGTTTCTTCCAAATTGTTAAATTGTTGACGTGCCTATTACCCGACAATGTTGGCATAGCCAAAATGTTTTAAATGCGCCTCAATAAAGAGACTACCCAACATTTGTGGAGTGAAATTACAAACCAATTAAATTCAGTCGGTCCATCTGAAAACCCAGTTGATGGTTGGAATTTTAGTTAAAACAACACAAAACAGCAAACTTTAAGCTCTTAAATTTTACGACGAAAAAAAGTTCCATAACAGAAATATTCACGACGGATCTAATTTTACGAAATCGAAAAAAAAAATCATAACAGGACCTGGTCTAAATTGTCTTTTGCTTTGCACTCTAACCAAACACGATCGTTTTATTTGTTTACATATTGCTCAACCAAAAAATTTTTTTCATCTGAAAAGATCAAATTCTCAAGCTTGCCACTAACGTGCAAGTGTTTTAAAACCGTTGCTCTTGCTAGGCGGACTGCCTTTTTGTATTTTGTATAGAGCTTCAATCGTAGTTCATTTTTTAATATGCGCCCGACGATAAGAGCAGGCACTCTGAGATTTTTCGCCAATAACTGCGCTTTGTCGTGGACTACATTGAATTCTGGCCTTCACCTTTCGAACCATTTCTGGCAATGTTACTGTTTTTGGATATCCATCTCATGGCGTTTACATAACAGACTGGCGCTTGTCAAAAAATGAAGGCGCTGTCATTAGCCGTTTGGTTGCTATAGCAGAGTGAAGTTGGTAACACTTCGAGCGCCGACTCATGAGAATGAGCGATCATGATATTTTTCGATATTGTTTTTTCTCGATAATATCGTTAGTGTACGACTGCATTGAACGTGATGAAGATCATGTTTCATATTATATAATCAAATAAAAAGCAGATAAATATAAGTTTAGGAAATGTGTGTTACGATTAATTTATAAATTTTCCTAATAGGACGACAGCAAATGTTGGTAAATTCGAAATTTTAGTCTCTTAAATGAATCTTATTTATGTATTACAAACTTAAAATTTGAAATCTTCCCAACAAATGTATAACAGAAGAAATTTTCTCTTGAATCTTAATTTTAAGGAATGACTGAAATTTTCGTCTATGTCACCGTAAAAAAGTTATTAAACATATCCCAGTTTTATTGTATGTTTAATAGGTCAAATTGACAACCAACAACATCTTGGGTATCTGTTATAAACACAACAAATAAAAATTTATCGCAATGGATCAAACCTCGAAAAGGCTTCGAATTATAAGAAGTGCATAAAAATTTAATTTGAGGTTATATTTTATTACCAATTTTTCACACAAGGCTAATTTAAGTAGCAGACCTACATAAATTACTTATTGCATCGTCCACATTTGGGAACTCATCTATTTAATTTTTGCAAAATCTTTCGCGTAGAAAAAGATCAAGAAAAGTGACTGCGACTCACACTGGACGACTAACTAAACAATTTTTTGCTAAATCAGGACGCATCTCAATCGCGTGCTGCTGCTGGCACTCGTAAATTCCTTCACCTAATTTTTCTCAAAATCGTTCAAACCGAGTAAAATTAAGAAAAAGGAACCTAAACAGCACAAACTTACCTTGGACTGCGTCCAAGTTTGTGCACTCAGCTGCAGTAATGGCATCCCACTCATTCGTTAAAGCGGTTTAACCTCTGTTTTTGATGTAATGCTGTGCTCCTCTATATTGCGCTTCAATATACTCCAAAGATGCTCGGTGGGGTTCAGATCTCGAGACTGTGCCGGCCAGTTCATAAACCAATGTATGGTTGATTTATGTCATGGAGAATTATCTTGCTGGAATTTGACGTCGCCTATGTTGGTTTCGTCAAAAATGCGGCAACATTTCACCGACCCCATCGGCAGCCATGCAGCCCCAGATCATAATGCTGCCGCTTCAATATGTAAAGATATTTAAAAAAAAACACTCAATGTTAGATTGGTTGAATTTCATTCATTGGTTGTTATTGTTGATATTATTATATGCCGGCGACATAAGAACTTAACTCCAAGTTTGATTCGTCGGACCTTGCAACATTAGACCAATCTTCTTTGGTATAATGTTGGTATCGTTCAGCCCATTCTAATCGGTTCTTTTTGTTTTACTTGGACAGCAGAGACCTTCACCTGGTGTTACAGCCTTTTAAGCCAGCTTCTGTGAGTCTTCTTCCGTTTAAAGGTTTTCCATTGTCCTCCGATAGAGCTGCAGCGAGTACAAAAGTTTTTTTGCGCGGTCCTTGACAGGCTCTCGAATAAGTTTTCTGTCTTTGTGCTCAGTAGTCACGAGTTTTATGTCCGCTTTCACTCTGTTCTTGAGAAAACCAGTCTCTGCGTACCTTTTAATAATAGATTGCACCGCACACCGAGAACATTTTACTAACTTGGCAATCACTACCTGAGACTTGCCTCCTTCGTGTAGAATTTGATTTTTATATGTTTTTCTATACAAAGTTCACCTTTTTTAGGCATTTCGTAAAATTAACTGTTTCTAACTTCACAAATAAATAACACACACAAACTTCTTGGCACTGTGAACAGTGAAAGAAGACTAAAAAAATATTTTGGCTCCTCAAAATATTAGGTTGCTCAGTAAGTTTTGTCGTTCGATAAGAAAAACACGATTTTACAATTTGAAATATATTTTATAATTCAATATAATCTCCCTGAACTTCTTAAATATACTTGTTCCAGTGCTTTTCTAATTTATGGGTTCCATCGCTGAAGTGAAAATCCGGAAGACTGTCGAAATGCGCTTCCACGGTTGCTATTACCTCTTCATTTGATGAAAATCGTTTCCCACGCATGCATTTTTTTTAGATGTGAGAACAACCAGAAGTCAGAGGAAGCTAATCTGGCGATAGAGTGAATGTTGCAACAATTCGTACTTTAATTCACTGATATTTGCGATGGTTTTTTGAGCTGTGTGAGAGGATACGTTGTCTTGATGAAAAATGAAATGAAATGATGAAGTTTTTAATTTTTTCTTCTGTAGACCAGATCTTTTCTCACGAATTTTTACATCCAGCTGCAAAAAGGTTACAATAATAATCTGAGTTTATTGTTTTACCAGTTTGGAGGTAATCCACGAACAAAATTCATTTTGCATCCCAAAAAACTGATACTAGCACCTTCTTCGCCGATTTCTGGACCCTAACACTCGGGTTCACACCATTCGTTAGCCTCTTGTTATAATTCAGGATCATGGTGGTTGACCCTAGTCTTATCCATAGTGATGAAACGACGAACAAAATCCTTTTTATCTTTTCTAAAGCGCTCCAAATGTTGCTAAGAAAGTCGCATTCGAATGTGTTTTTATTCCATTGTTAGCGAATGCGGCACCATTGTGCTCTCGGCTTTCTGAAACCCAAAACTTCAGTCAAAGTAGTGCTCACACTATGAGATCCCTAGGTCTTCTACTAGATCTCTTTCGGTTAATCGACGACCTTCAAAAACCGTATGTTGTATTTTTCTTACAACTTCTACTGTTCTACTTGAAGATGAAGAGTGCTGATAAACTCTTAACAATCATTCATGAATTTGTTTTGGTGCTACATCTTCCAAAAAAAAAGAATATTTTTCATTGTAAAAAAATACTGTCAAAATCTCTTATCAAACGACAAAACTTACTGAGCAACCTAATACATTATCTATTGTTTTAAATTAACGTTTGAATACGCCGCGTGGAGTATTATTCAACAGCTAAACTTGTTTTAGTATACTTTATGAGTTGCACTTGTTTTATAGGGGTACCTAATACTTTTGGCCAAGGCTGTATACTGGGAGTGTCAATAGATTTATTGAAACTGCTTAAAATGGTGCATATCCTTTGTTCATATCAAAGAAAAAATCTGCCACAGTTAAAGTTTCAATAAATTGGTTGTTTGAAAAATTAGCTTTATTGTTTGAGAACTAATCGTTCGAGTCGGAAAAAGTTTCCAAATGAGATCTCTAGAAAACACCTCTACCATTTTTTTTTTTCAAATTCGTTCGAAACGTAAAAAAATTAAAAAATTTTGGAACCCGCGCATCACAAACCTTATCGTAAATATTTCCCGATACTAAACTTCCCTCTCTTCGTGAAATCTTCCTAAGTAACAGAAAAATCGCTTCCGTAGGCAATCGAAATCCTGACTCATTGCAATCGATTCTTTAAAACTTCCAGTAATTTTGTAAAAATGTGATTCAAAAATGAAAACCATTAAACCTCCTATCACACAAATGTGACAACGCTGTGTCAATAATCTTGATAAAAAATCAATAATTTTGATTTTGTTGCTTGTCAATAACTTTTTGAACTTGAGTTGATATTTACTTGAGCAGAAATAGGTTGGATTACAATAATTAATGTAAAAGGAGCTAGCTAAATACCGCTATTATGATTCTCACTTACTCGCCACCCGATCGGTACTCTAATATCAAGTATTTCCTCCACGAACTCTGATCATATCTATCATTCTTTTTGGCATACTGTGCACCAGGCATGGACCTCTGAAGTATCATTTCTCATTCTTCTTGCAGAGCAGATTGAAGATGATCTAAGGTTTGTGGAACGACTTCATTTTGCCTTAAACTACGCCCTAGCAAATGGGATTAAGGTCAGGATTGTTAGCGGGCCAAACATTTCGATCAATTTCCACCTTATTCAATAATTATCTCAAATTATTTGTCTTGTCTACGCAGTAAATATTTTGCTATAATTAAATCTACAGGATATAATGGGTACAATTCAATACACTGTTTCTATTTTTTGTATGTTCCATTTTCCTTTTATGTTGTTTTAAGGCTTCCCGAAAAAAAAATTCAAATTTTTTACACACACTTATTGAAATTCTCAAAATTTGAATTCATTTTTCATAGGAATTTTATTAAACGCGAATGGAATTATATTTGTCCAAACTCAGGAAGAAAAATGGGTAAGGGCCTTGTAAATCTAGTTTTAGGCAAACGTGACAACGCTTTGGTTATAATTCACATCATTTAGGTCGGTTTTGGCTTGACTCAGAATTCCCTCACTAAGTAGGCTGAACTTCCTTTCTAATAAATATCAAATATCATGCCATATTGAGCGCTTTTTGACAAATCCTTTATCATAAAAAATAAACGACTAACATAACTAAAGATTGAAGCTACCACTATTGCAATACAGATGGCAACCTAAAAAATCGAATTATTGTTACAATTTTTAAAATAATTTAATGGTGTTAAATAAAATTGAATAACATTTAGTTTTGAGATAGTTTAAATCGTGATATTTAGGAAGTGAGATAGGTAATAGATGTCGGAAGTGACATTGTTGAAAGTGACATATAACCATAAAATGTGTTTTAGAGTGATTGTGCGTAAAAGTTGACGACAGTACTAAATTTGTTCAAAATACTTCGTTCTGGTACTTTGCAAGATAATCATTCCTTTAATATGAGGGAACGTTCTGGACTTTGCCCATTTCAAGAGTTGGCAATCCTGCATTTTTGGACTGACTGTCTATCAAATAATTGTATAGGAATTCTGTAGGCGTTATAAAACTCACTACTCGACGGTGGATAAATATTATTCACTAAAACGGATCATGTTTTAGGTCAGTCTACATATCCGAGCATCAGTGCTGCTGTTGGGAAGTGCACAAATCTGACAAAGTGGGAAGTCTAGTGGCCATACTTCAACACTACATCCATGATTAGTAGTAAACCTGTCATAATTTTCCAAAGATCTGAGCTAAAATTATATCTCAAACATCTCGATTTAAGTGTCCGATGGGAAAAATTTCTCATCGGTCGATTCTGACTTTTATAGTTAAGCAGACCATTGGCTAGATATTTTTCAACGGTAATGTGCCTGAAAGATCTAAAAAAATTTGGATTTAAATAAGCTCACAAAAAATAGTGAAAGGGTGAAAGACTTAATGACAATGGAGTTCATTAGTCAGGGTGGCCGAAGGTGTTGTGCATAAGAATGAATTAACTTTGGCTCACGGAACAAGAAATGTTCAATCAAGAAATTTCCGTGCAAAAACAGTCTTGCACAATTTTTGGCTAAGAAGTCAGTTTCAAAGTCTATCATTATGTAGTCATAACTAACATTTTACAAGGCAATTGTCGACTGACTCAAGGAAATCTGAACGTGTTCAACTTTAAGAATACAACCGGGACGGTTGCCAACATAAATTAGCAGGGAGGTTAGGCCCTGTGGATTATCAAAACAGACTTGTCGCTAGGGAAACACGTTGAAATGTAAACGAAGATGTTCCGAATCCCGATGGGGGCAGGAAGCAAAAGGAAATTATCATCAACGACCCCCTATCGGCGTGCAAAACTCATAGGCGAATTTGGCATAACTGCGTAAAGTAGGACGGGAAAAACAAACCGCGAAAGAGTTAGGATTGCTTCGGCCCCAGATCAGATTGCAGGGAATAAAAAAAAAGAAATAAAAAAAAATTCAATACGAGTCTCGACATGGTGACTAACATCATAACATCACTTCGTAACTAACATGATTATACAGTCAGGTCACCCCGTTTATCGTATTATTGAATCCATTTGATACCACTAAAGTCACATCAAATTACTTTCTCTTGCATCCTAATGTTAAATTATTTTTTGCTTAAGCACTTTTTCCACTCCAACTCGCATCAAACGAAAAACGTTGACCTCGCAATTTATTTTTGATTTGCGGAAATAAAAAGGCGCCAATGCAAATTCAATTTAGTGAAAAGTCTGAAACAATTTAGAAAATTTTTTACCACTTGCGAACTCTCATTTAATTCACATTTTAGTTGGCATGAAGTGTTGTCCTATATACTCGTGTGGAAAGGCACAAAAGATATGATTCACTTTACAAAAATTGGTTTTTTCCTGTTGATATTTTAGGTAAAATGTAAACTAATAAAATTACTAAATCGTTTTTTGAAAAACTAATATCCAAATTATTGTTTATTATATAAATTATAAATGCATTGAAATTTTATCACAATATAAAATAATTATCCATCCATCTTTATTAAAATTTTATTTACTTTTTTCGGTTAAAACGTGTTCTCAAAAAAAAAATTGCATATTTAGTATTTTATATTTTTGATAATTATGATATTGTCAAATTGAAGGAAATTATTAATGTTGCCCGATGCTAGTATTGCGGTAGGACGTGCCGTTCAAATAATTTTGATTAACGTGTTCATAAGAACGACGCTAGAGTATCACAAAGGACAAACAACCACATATGGCCAAAACCTCTTTTCACACTAGTGGCGTGCCAGTTTCAAATAGTGGAAGTTAAATTTTTCGGAAAATCGTAAATTGAAAACCCCTAATACTTTTATTATTTATACAAAAAATATTAATACTCATTTTTGTATATTTCATTGCTTTTTCGCAATTATAGTCGCCATTGTCTTTCGGGTTAGTTTGCTCTTTAATGCATTCACTAAAAAAAATGGTTATGGTGACCCTCGAGGTCACCATTCATTAATAATATATTTTAATTGTTGATATCGATGCTTTCTTTTATTTTTTGTTGTATATTTTGTTTATATAGGCTACAAAAGGAAAAATGTTATCAAGACTGTAGTATAGATATGATACGAAATATTAATTAAGTTGATTCTTACTAAAGTAGTCCTGCATTATATTATTATGTCTCTGCTTTGTATATTTGCAATTATTACTTTCTTAGTAAATCAGTCATTTGTTATAATTTTTTATTGCTTAATAAATTTTATTGTGTTAAATTAATTAAATAATTCAAAATGGCTGTGAATTTTTATTATTATTTGCCTTAAGCTAAATATAACTATGCCATCGAACGCATATGCCCCTGATGCTGGAAAAAAATGTATAATACATTTTATTATTTAGCTTAGCTTAGGCACAATATAATAAGCGATTTTAATATTGGCGGTTTGTTAATATCAAAATGTTTACATACATTTTAAAATGGCGACCAAAAATATCATTTATACTTTAATATATAAATTTATTAAATGCAGTCAACACTTTATTGAGTTATTTATTTTACAAATAAAAAAAAACACTTTTTTCATTGTCTTCCAAAATTTTAAAAATTAAAAATTGAAATGTAATTTTAAAATATTATTATTAATAATTGAAGTTTTTTAAATTTAAAAAAAAAACATAAAGCAATCGTATTATAGTAGAATTTAAATATCGCCATATTTTTTATTATTTACTATTAAACTGATTGAGTTGGACTTTTTTGAGCCGTGATTTATTCATTAATATCACATTTTATTTATTATTCTGATAAACAAACTTTATTATAAAGAACATACTAAAGCAATAATATAATTAATAGTAATATAAATAAACTATAAAAATAGGGGTCGGTAAACGATATTAAATAATGTTAATATTAAGCTGACTATTTAATTCAGATTTAAAATAACAACAAAAGGTTATATTTTTATTATTTATAAATTTATATATGTAGAGAATAAATCATTTTTTATAAATATTCAATCAAACAAAAAAAAAACATCAATTAAATAGTATATATCTATTTTCAAATATAATAATATTTATTTTTTAAAAATAT
Organism: Nephrotoma appendiculata; assembly: GCA_947310385.1. Classification (NCBI taxonomy): domain Eukaryota; kingdom Metazoa; phylum Arthropoda; class Insecta; order Diptera; family Tipulidae; genus Nephrotoma; species Nephrotoma appendiculata. The sequence goes on from OX371223.1 coordinate 299,718,682, forward strand.
TTAAAACTATTATTAAAAAATATATATAAAATACATAAAAAAAATATTCAACACAAATGAAAAATTGTTATTAGATATTTACTATAATTAAATATATTTTCAGCATATTATATAAAAATTTAGAAAAATAAAATACAAAAAAAAAATATTTAGAAAAAATACATAGATGATAAAATTATAATATATTCTATTTAAAATAAACAACAACAAAAATACAACCATTCTTAAATTTAAATAAATAATTTTAATAATAAATATAATATATATATTTTTAAGTTAATATTAACAAAATAATATAAAAAAAACATTATTTTATTTATTTTAAAAAAATTATCTATATACAACCTCTATCTATAATAATATATAAAAATAATAATAAATATTTTTTACTCAGCAAACTATATGTATCTGAATAAAATAATTATTATATAATATAAAAAAAATATAATTTACAATATTATATATTATGTACTATCTTGTTTTAAATATGTGGATTTTATTTAAAGAGAGAAAAAAACGAAAATGAAAAAATAAATTTATTTAATTTGTATAATAAAATAAATAATAATATTTAAAGTTAATTTTGATGAGAAAATAATTTATTTTTTTTTTTATTTTTGTGAAGGGAAAACAACAGCAAATGGGTGCGTTCGATACCCTTACCTGCTTATTTGATTGACGATTTTGCGAGTTGCCCTTGAGCAGGGGCTAATCTTCTTTCTATCGTTCCAATTTTAGTATGCGTTTTGCTGAGCAAGAACGAGTTTATATACTTTAAAATCGAATATATACTGTAACGTCTTGTACTTCAACTTATATTGAAGTATTAAAAATACTTAAACAATAGGGCAAATAAAAAAGGACTAATGGGTCAACTATAGGTAGAATAAAAAAAATAACAGAAATAACGTAAGAAACGAAGACAAAAAATTATTTTTCTAATTTGACTTTTCGGCTATAGATTACTTAAAATATTAAGTTCATTCATATTTTTCATGTAATATTTTTTGATGTATTTCCTAAAATCTTGAGTGAAACTACAATAGTTTTGAGTATAAACGTATTACATATCAACAAATATATGTGTTTAAAATTATAAAATATTTATATGCGGTTTAAATTACCGCAATTCGATAAATTATTTTTTTAGGTTAGGTTTAGAAAAATACAATTCTACGGTGTAGTAAAAATTATTTGTGATTTTATATTCATATTTGTATATGTGTACATGAATATTTTATAAATAGAAAAGATAATATACACGGACAATTCAAAATTCCCATACATAAAATAATAAACATGCATATTACATTCAACGCACAAAAATTTGTTCGAGTTTTGTTGTTGTATTTGTTAAGTTTTTTATTCTTGGACGAAAATTTTCGCTCGGTTATTCTTTTTAAATGACAGCAAAATAAAACGCAATTTTTCTTATAGTTTTTATTTTCCTTATTCTGAGTATGGTCGAATACATATAAATCCTATCTCTCGCTCTCTTACGTTATTTTTTTTATTTTATCTATAGTTCCCGCATAAGTCGTCTCTTATTTTTTTTTTGTGGATGAACACAGAAGCGTTAAACCTTTTTCATATTTGATCACCATCGGCTTCACTTTCTATGCTCTATTATCCGAAAAATTCGTTTAAATTTATTATACATAGTTTCTCGTTCTTGCCGTCAAATTTGTTTTATTGGTTTTGCCGGAAAAACTTATTTGTTGAGGACTTATCAACGAAACTAGTATCGAAAATATTATACCGTGTTACGACTGTGTGGTCTTAACAAGACATTTTTGTAAATTTGTTTCTATTCTCCACGTGGTTTCTTGCGTCCGGGTTTTTGTTGTCTGAACGTGATTTGTTGGTGGATGGATTCTTGTGTGTTTTCTTCTGTTATGTTGGCAACGGAACGAAAATGGTAGAGAAAGAGAGAACAATGCGCATCGAGTGTGTGCAAAGTAAAACGTTTTAGAAAAAATGTTTTTTTCTTGTATGTCTCTCTTTTGTACCAACGAAAATTTGGTATAAAGGAGAGACAGAGAAGAGAGATGCATTTTCTTCTAAAACGTTTTACGAGCTGTGCGACGCTCGAATATTTTTTTTTGTTTGTCATTCGAGTTGTGAATTTTGATAAGTAATTGATTTGTATATAGGTTTTTAACTTCAAATTCGCAATTACCAACATCAAAATCAATTTATTCCCAAATAAATTCGTACTATCCCATATGAAATTCAAAGTTTACCCGTTCAAGATAATACTAACGCAAAATAAATTCAATCATGTAAAGTTTTAGTTCGCAAAAACAAAATTAAAATTCAATTTTAATAATTTCAAATTCATTAAGTTTAATTTTGATTAAAACGAAGAGCCAGCACATATATCAGGATAAGTATGGATGCAAAAAGATATTTAATTAAGTTATACGAGGATGGGGAAAGTGTTGCATTTGCCGGGATTAAAACAAGAACTACTATTGAAGAAAAATGTGGCGGACGGCGAAAAACAAAACTAACTCCTTAAATACTATCAAAAATTGAAGAAATTGTCAAACAAAATCCGGCGACTACTTTAAAAAATATTAAAGCATAAATCTTCCAATTATAATGTTGATTTGACTTCGACCGCCATAGGAAACGCGCTAAAAACATTAAAAACAACCCTCAAAATTGCACAAATTGAAGTGGATCGATTAAACAGTACTCGCACCATCTAGTTAAGGAAGAAATCTGCATTAAGTTATTCGGAAAATGCTCAAGCAGAACGAGAAAAAATTATTTTTCTTAATGAATCGGGGTTCAATTATGATTTGAGAAGGGCCCAGACTAGGCCAAAAATTAACACGCCAGTTTATGATACAGTATCTACCGTAAGTGGACGCGACGTATTGTTCATGGCAGCTATGAATAATCTGGACATTATTTGTCATAGAACAGTAGCGAATTCATCAGTCAACACAACCATATTTTGTGAATTTTTAAGACAATTATTTGAATCTTTGAAAACGCGAGGTATTACTAATGCTTAGCTAGTGCTGGGTACTGCAGCGGTATACAAGACAACGGAAGTTCGTGATTTGATTGGTAGTACATTACAGATTTTAAGTTATTTGAAATCAACTTAGCTTGGAAGAAAGGAAGTTTGTCCTGAAATGTTATTGGAAGGCCGAAAACGCCACGGAAGTTCAAAGACGGTTCAGAAGGGAATTCGAGCTATAAGCCCACTTCAATGCAGCTTTAGTCGAAGAGGTAGCACTGAATACCCTGCACATTCCTCAAACCTCACCCCCCTGGGCTTCTTTTTGTGGGGAATGGGGATACCTCAAGCACAGAGTTTATGGCATCAAACCAAGAACAAATGATGCATTGAAATTGGAAATTGAAAGACTTTGTCACGATATTGTCCTTGTCTGGACAATAACAATAATGGTTATCAATTTTAACATAACATGTTTCTTCAATATTACGTTTGTCTTCTGTACTTGAATTACATTGACCAACGATAGATTTGGCGATGTAGCAGCCAACAAATTCCTTGCTGACAATTTTATCTTTGAAAATACGTTTTCTATAGGATTAAGCATAGGGGAATATGGAGACAAATAACTTAAAATGTGTGATGTACTACCAATCAAATCGCGAACTTCCGCTGTCTTGTGTATCGCTGCATTATCAAGCACGAGCCAAGCATTGGTAATACCTCTCGATTCCAACGATACAAATAATTGTCTTAAAAATTCACAAAATATGGTTGTGTTGACTGGTGAATTCGCTACTGTTCTATGGCAAATCATGCCCTGGTTATTCATAGCTGCGATTAGTGATACGTTGCGTCCTCTTACTGTAGGTACTGAAACACTAGCTTGGGCCCTTCTAATACTAGCTTGGGCCCTTCTCAAATGATAATTGAACCCCGATTCATCCAGAAAAATAATTTTTTCTCGTTCTGCTGGAGCATTTTCCGAATAACTCAATGCATATTCCTTCCTTAACTCGATGGTGCGAATACTGTTTAATCGATCCACTTCGATTTGTGCAATTTTGAGGGTTATTTTTAAAGTTTTTAGCGCGTTTCCTATGGCTATCGTACTCAAATCAACATTATATAATTCGAAGATTTTTGCTTTAATATTTTTTAAAGTAATCGCCGGATTTTGTTCGACTATTTCTTCAATTTTTAATAGTATTTGAGGGGTTATTTTTGTTTTTCGCCGTCCGCCACATTTTTTTCAATAATAACTTCGCCATCTTTAATAAATCTCTGAATTATTGAATGTGCAGTGCTTGTGTTAATCCCGGCAATTGCAGCTGCTTCAACAACACTTTTCCCGTCCTCGTATAACTTAATTAAATTTTTTTTTTGCATCCATACTTACCCTATTGTATGTGGTGGCTCTTCGTGGTCGCGTTGGTTCTCTTACATCCGAATCAATTGAATCGTCAGAGCTTGACTCAATTCTGCTTGTTGAGGCACTTGCAACTGGTTGCGATGACTGGCTCATTTTAATTTTAATAATTAAATATTGATATGTGTATGTATAAGATATTCGTAGGTATATTAAAGATTTGATATATTTAATAATTATTATAATTACGTATAGTACAAAATATTTAAAGGAGTTGAAGATATGAACTCACTACAAAAAATGAAATAAAATTACAAAATTTTATCTATCCTTCATAATTGCCGATATCAAAACCAGTTTTAAATCGTTGTTATGTCGATTTTAATCAAAATTAAATTTAATGAATTTGAAATTACTAAAAATGAATTTTAATTTTATTTTTGCGAATTTAAACTTTACATGATTGAATTTATTTTGCGTTAGTATTATCTTGAACGGGCAAACTTTGAATTTCACATGGGATAATATGAATTTATTTGGGAACAAATTGATTTTGATGTTGGTAATTGCGAATTCGAAGTTAAAAACCTATAGAGAGTCTATTTGAGTAATTAAAAAAAAAAAATAAAAGTCGAGTTGTGATTTTTTTATTTTTAGTTTTATGTAATGGATTAGTTTTTTTTGACTGTGGCATTGGGTTTTGATTAAAATTAAAATATAAAAACTTAAAATTTTTTGGGTGGATGTTAAAATAACACGTTTATTAATGATATATGCATAATAAAATAATAATTAATTCTATTTGTAAGTGGACATTTTGAGTTTTTGTTTTTTTTGTTTTTGGGGTTGTGAATGACATGACCGCGTATGTTTTACGGAGAGTGTGTCGGCGAGAAAATCCATAAATATTGTTGGTGAATTTAATACAAAAGGCGGGCATAATTTTGGAAATATTTTGTTGTGATTTTGGAGTGATATTTTATGGTGATTTTGACCTAATTCTCAACGGGGGTCACATTTTTACGAGTGCTACGAACTTCTACGAGTGGCCACCACGAGGCCATTCATATTCTACGTTTAATAACGGCAAAAGTGCCGTATCCAGTACAACCGTTCGAGCGCGTAATACCGTCCGGCGAGACAACACCCACCTCATTTTACCGGCATCGCAAGGCCGCAACCCGTTGTTTGATTTTTGGTATCGGGGAAAGGCCCCGCAACGTACGGGTGGCCAACCGGCCTCTCGTGTTTTGTTTATATAATTTTGTGGTATCGGGGAGAGGCCCCGCCACATTAGGGTAGCCAACCGGTTGCCCGTGTTTTTTTGTTATCGGTGGTCTGCCGCAACGAACGGGTAGCCGACCAACCGGTTGCCCGACTTTTATAATTGGTATCGGGGAGAGGCCCCGCCACGGATGACCGCCCAAGGTCGCATCAACACTAGAGTGGTATCGGCACATAAAGCCGCAACGGTCCGGGTGGGGCAAGGCCACCTGTGGCATGACGGCCGCTCAAGGCCGCAACAATTTGTTTTATTTGTAATTAAGGTACCATTTTTATTTTTATTTTTACTTTTTGATTTTTTTGATTTTTTTTATACTTTTATATATTATATTAAATTTTACATTTTGTAATCGAGCGCCGCACAGCGGGTGCACGCTCGGTACACATTGTTATCTCTCTCTCGTTCTCTCCTGATGCGGGTGGAGGGGGAAGTTGTTTCTTTTTTTCTGTGTTTTTTTTTTTCCTCATCTTAAATAAAATGAATTACTAAAATTTTCGGAAATGGTATGATGGGAGCGGAGACTCCCTCTGTGTCGGTTTAGTGTTTGCGGTCCCTTGGTGCCCGCATCCAATTTCGTAACCGGGGCTTTGCCCTGTTTGAATTCGAATGGATGCGCGCACCAAGGCACCTCTCTCTCTCTTATGATTATTTCGTTGTTCGTTCCTCAGGTTCCGGCCGACGAATTTCGGCGGAACTCCGGGTTATTATTATTTATTATTTGCGTTTTATTTTATTTAACTTTCTGTATGATCACGGTGTAAGCCAGGAGCCATGCATGCCTCAAACCCCACGACCCTTCGCACTTCTCCCTGAGAACGTAGCCGGCAAAAGATCACCGTGGAGGCCTCTGCATGCGCTTAGTGAATATCTGCAGGTTGGCAGTAGCCAGCCTGTAACAACCGGAACTACGAAATATCATCCCTAGTCATCAATTTCGTTTCAGAGCCGAGCATGGAACCATTGAGCAAGTGCACCGAGTAGCTACAGAAATAAGGTCAGCATACGAAGAGAAAAATACTGCTCCGCCGTATTCTTGGATGTTGCCCAAGCATTCGATAAAGTTTGGCACGAGGGTCTGCTTCATAAAATAAATCTTAAATTGCCAGAAATTTACCAACTTATAAAGTCGTATTTGTCAAATCGCAGATATTATGTCAAATACAACACCTCTAAATCGAACGAGAAAAACATTCTGGCTGGAGTATCTCAAGGTAGCGTGCTTGGTCCAACATTTTATATTTAATTTTCACTTTAGATCTACCAACGTCTTCGCAAATTCTCTCGTCTACTTTCGCAGATGATACGGCAATCGTAGAAACGGCGTCCGGAATTCCGCAACAACATATTTATGACATCGAAATATGGCTAAAGAAATGGAAGATAAAGGTCAATGGAGAGAAATCGACCCACGTAGCATTCACATTAAGGGTCGTATCGACAGACGAAGCTTAAATCGCAACTGCGAATAAAGCCACTCTTTTATTATTTTTAGACCAGGTTAAAATGTCAAAATGAAGCCGGGATTTAATAAGTAGACGGGATTAAAATCGTAGGTATCGATGGTTTTAGCCGCGGTTACAACTGACGTTTGACACCGAATTTTCCATTCCAAATTTCAATCATAGTTTTTTCAATACATACATATAATACAACACAACATTATCAGTTGTCAGATACGTATTTTTTTTGTTGTGTTCCATTTAAAAAGCCATTATTTCGTTCACATCACAATACTAGTGTTATCATAATTAAAAATAAAGAAATTTATAGTATTTTTATTTTAGTGTGAACTTTGTGCATCTTATTATTTTTAAAAATTAATATGGAATTTCTGTTTTCATCATCATCATCGTCGTCTGATGACTCAGATTATTTAGAAAACATAAAACATAAAACAGAGCGCAGTTTTCAAGCAAGGTTTGACGAAAATTATTACTCTGAAGAAGAGTTTCGTAAACGCTTCCGTTTTTCCAAACAAAATTTAAATTTTTTGGAAAAGCTGGTCGAACGCGATTTAACACACGTTAACAACCGAGGGCTTCCACTAACAGTGAAGCAGAAAATAATGGTAGCATTACGTTATTATGCTACAGGTTATATCCAAATGGTTTCTGGCGACCTAATTGGAGTAACACAGGCTACTGCGTGTGTTACAATACACGAAGTGACGAAAGCATTTGCAAGCCTATCCAGGAAATTTATTAAAATGCCAGGAAATTCCTCGGTGTATTCATGGATGCATCGACGGATGCCATATACCAATTAAATCGCCAGGAGGGGAAAATGCCGAGATTTACCGCAATAGGAAGGGATATTTCTCGGTGAATGTACAAGCAGGGTGTGACGCAAACTGTAAAATTTTAAACGTTGTTGCTAGGTTAGTGTATCCCTGTCTTAATAATTTAAAATCAAAATTACCTAAAATTATTATTAAATTTCAGATGGCATGGATCAGCACACGATCAGACGATATACAATTTCTCAAAACTTCGAAGGCGATTTGAGGCTGAAGAATTTGGAAATGCTTTATTGGTTGGTGACGGTGGATATGGATGCACCGAATTCATAATTACACCGTACCGAAATCCAAAAATAAGGCAAGAGATAGCTTACAATAACGCTTTATGTTCGACTCGATCTTGTGTCGAGCGAATGTTTGGAATGTGGAAACGACGATCCGCTGTTTTAGCCAAAGGTATGACAAAAACTAAAATATAAAGAAACAATTTTGAATAATTTAAGCATTTATATAATTATAGCATCACAAATTCGTTTTGAAAATTTTCTAACGGTAATTATAGCCACAGCAGTGCTACACAACATTGCCATTAATCTTGGGGATCAAATTTTAGATGACGAGGATTATCAGGATAATGATTGTAATAATGTGTCAACAATGGCACCTAATCCTGTGGAATGCAATTTAAACACTGATGTTCGCAGAAGAATCACCCAAAATTTTTAAACTAGAAAAAATCAATTTGTGTTTCCAATGTCAAGTTATTTCTAATTTATTATCATTTAAATAAACATCAATTTCATTAAACTATTCTTGGTGTTTTAGCTGTTCATTGTTTGTTTTATGCATCTGTTTATAATGCCGATAGATTGCTTTTGCTGCCTTCTGTTTCATTTTTAAAAGTTTAACTTTTTCGTTCAATGCCTCTAATTGAGCTTCTTTTATTAAATTGTCAATTTTCTTGGTCCCACGGTATCTAGAACGAGGAAAATTAGTACGAACATTACTCGATGAATTCGGTAACGTCGTAGTAGCATGAGGACTATCTGTTTGTGCATTTCGCTGAACGGTTGGAATATTTCGAACTGTGGATTTTTGAGTTGAATTTTGATTATTTTGATAAAGATCTGATGAGTGATCGAAGTAGTTGTACGGTGTTAGGCAGTTATCGTCATCATTAAGATATTCTTCTTCTATATAATCGGGGATACTCTCGCTTATGTTTTCCGTTACATTCTGAAAGATTTAGAAATTTCATAAAATATTTTATAGAATGTCATAAAAAATTATTTGATTTTTTTACTTACATCATCGCTGCCATCATCGTCAAACCGATTAGCATGTGGTGTTATTGTAGGCGCTCTTAAATTATATAGCAGACCATCATTTTCCTTTAGAGGAGGTGATGCTGGACCACCACCTGTACCTGATACTTGATGTTTTTTATTGGCAATAGCTTTTCTCAACTTGCCCTTCATATTTTTATAGGCTGATTTAAGCTGTTGCCAAGTTTTGTCTCCTGTAATGCTTTCTGCATTATATTCGCGGCATATTGTGACCCAACAGCTGTTTTTCTCTTTATTTGAAGTAGAATCCAATTTTTTATTTTCTACTACAGATTTATATTTTGTAATTATTTTTAATATAATATCTTTATCCTCCTCGCTTAAACGGCTCATTTTTATTTTTTTCTATTTTCTTAATAAAAAAATGGTACTTCCCGAAAAATGCTACTGTATTTTTATAGTAAACTTAATTGAAACTAATGGCAAATTCTTTTCGATTTCCAACAAAAATCAATTTTATTGTGCGGTAAAGAAGATGACAAACAGCGTAAATATTTTTCAATGACGAGCTGATTGACGGGCTAATAAAAACTACGATATTTGTCGACATAACGAAAATAAAGATTTTTTAAAAATTGAAACAGATAATTGATTTTTTTTTTATGTTGGTTTCTTGTTTTTGAAAAGCTGTACTTGAAGTTGCGTTTAAAAATAACAATAAATTCGCGAATTAACTCGCGGTTTTAGCCGCGTCTAAAAATACAGTTTCTGAACATCATTTTCGAAGAAATCGCGACTACGGCTAAAAGTCGTAGTCACGTCTGTCGATACGGCCCTAAATAAGCTTACTTGCCCGCCTGTCACAATGAACGGTATACCAATCTCTCAATCAAATGGAGCAAAATATCTAGGCATCCGTCTAGATCGACCGGTTAACTTGGCGAAAACATATTGAAATGAAACGAGACCATATCAAATTAAAAATTGAAAAAATGCACTGGTTGATGGGGAAATATTCAACTATTGACCTATAATACAAACTTCTTCTGTATAGTGCCCCGCAGATTTACATAACTATACCTTATAGTTATTAAGATTTGAAAACTTATTGTTATTTTCATGGTTGAAAGATTCAATAAATAAAGAAAATTGTAAAAAAAAAAAAAAAAAGTTAAAAAAAGAAGACTAACGTTGACTTAAAACATTAGGACTAAAGTTTATCATAGGCGGTGATTTTAATGCAAAGAATTCGTACTGGGGATCTAGACTTACAACCTATAAAGGAAAAGAGTTATTTAATGCAGCTCGCGAGAACAACTGTGAATTTCACTCGATAAATCAACATATTGGCCTACTGACACACATAAAATACCAGATCTTCTCGAATTCTTTGTAACAAAATAAGTTTTAGCGGACTACAAGTACATCGAGAAAGTGATGTACTATCATCTGAATGCCTAAATTAACAAACAATAAAACCAATTGGGAATTATTCAAGAAATTAGTGGTAGAGCGAACAAATCTCGGTGAACCAATTCGAACAGAGATGCAGCTGGAAAATGAATTAGAAGCATTCAATAATAATATCCAACAAACAGCTTGAGAAAGCTCACCGATTTCGCATACCAACACCACAAGGAAACAGCGAGGAAAGAGGAAAGCTCGTATAGAATCAAAAAAAAATATCAATTTTCTGTGCAACACAATAAAACAACTAATAAAGGAAATAAAGAAAGAACGTATAAATTAGCGACTTCGAGGTCTTTCTGAACTAAAGGATGACGATTACTCGCTTTGGAAAGCAACGATGGGGCTAAAAGAACCAAAATGCGTGTGCCACCAATCAAAAATGATGACGGATCCTGGGCTAAAAGTGACAAACAGAAAATTTCTTGCTGCTTTTTTTGAAGAGGCTGTTCAACCATTGCCGAGACAAACAAAATGAAAATACAACGGTCGTAAACAAAGTAGATTTATTTAAAGAAATCTATTTTGGAATTTACATGTATGATTTCAGATTATTGTTTAAACAAAAATACTATGTGTTGCATTAATATTTGTGCTCATGAAAAAATTATTTTAGTTATGTTTCCTAGATTATAAAACTCATGTAATTTTTTTTTTTTTTTAAATTTTTTATCACAATGTAATTAATTATTAAATTACGTTTCATTTGGCATACAATTTATAAAAAAATTATCAGGATTTACGTATAAAAAAACGAATTTACTCTGTTGCAAAAGTAATTGTGTTACAAATTATTGTTGCAAAAGTATTTGTGTTGGGACAGTTTTAATAAAAAACGTTACTAATTTATATTATGTTGTTGATTTTATTTAAATTTAATATTTAATCTGCCCACCATTATATAATATGACCTCATTTAGTCTTCTGGGTATGCTGTCAAATAATTTGGAAATAAATTCTAGAGGTATTTTACTCCACACCTCAACAATCTCATCCCATAACTCCTGCTTGCTTCGTCCAACTCTATATGGTATATTTCGTTTTACATAAGCCCAAACATTTTCTATAATATTTAAATCCGGGCTTTGCGGTGGCCAATTTATGCGTTGTTGGTCTAAATAATTTAAAAACTTGGTCACAATAAATGCTTTATGGGCAGGGGCATTGTCGTGCTGAAGAATAAAGTCAAGCCCAATTATTTTTGAACCAGCTACCAATGCTACATCATTCAGCAGTTCCAAATAGGTCATTTGGTTCATTTCCCCAGACACCATTGCTAGTGGTCCTACTCCGAGGTTGAATATATAACCCCAAACCATAAGATTTCCTCCACCGCCTTGACGTTGTGTAGCATAAACACGACGTTTGTTTACCTTTTCTGGCTCCGAATAATAAAATTTGCGACCCCAAGATCCGTCTAACGATACCGAAGATTCGTCAGTAAACAAAACGTTTCTCCTCAATTCGGGGGGCTTGTTCATATGCTGCTTTGCGAACAACAGCCGTTTTATTTTATTTTGTTTAGAAATATAAAACTTTTTGGTGTATGTATAGGCCTGTACCCCAGCTTCTTTTAAACGACGAGAAATTGTGGAATGGTGTATTTGGAGTTTTTTGTTATCCTTTAAAGTTTTAGCGAGACCTCGTTGACTTAAATGTGCATTTGTAAGCATACATCGAGTGATGTAAGCATTTTCTCTGGTATTAGTTATTCTTGGTCGTTGGCGTACTCCGATATTTTACACCGTTCCGCAAATATTTTGCTTCCGAACTTGATACCAAATGGTATTTTTATGGCACTTGTACTTTTTCGCCAGTTCTTCGGCTGAGATTCCCAAATTATATTCTGCCGCAATTGCAGATCGGGTTTCAATACTCAGTTCGCGGATTTTTGGCATATTGTCACGATTTTTAATGCTCACAATTCAATGAAACTTGCAAAACTATTTGAAAACATGTATTTTTGAAAAACAAATGCTGAAACAGTTATTTCAATGCACCATTTGTTGATTTTTTTTAGAATTTTGCTAACACAAATACTTTTGCAACAGTAATTTGTAACACAATTACTTTTGCAACAGAGTAAATTCGTTTTTTTATACGTAAATCCTGATAATTTTTTTATAAATTATATGCCAAATGAAACGTAATTTAATAATTAATTACATTGTGATAAAAAATTAAAAAAAAAAAAAAATTACATGAGTTTTATAATCTAGGAAACATAACTAAAATAATCTTTTCATGAGCACAAATATTAATGCAACACATAGTATATTAAAACAGAAAATTCAAACAAAAAACTTTAAAACAAGAAAAAAATATAAACCAAATTTTGGTTTAACAATTAAAAATTTAAAAAATAGTTCTTCAGGATATTTTTAAAGTTGTCCTTTGATAAATTAAAGTCAAATAGGACGCCGATTATGTTGAATGATTTAGACATCCTATTAATGGGGTTGTTTTCCCCATAGTTAGTAAAATGGTGTTCAAGTGCTAAAAATTCATGGTTTCGAAATGTTCTGCATGGCACGTGAATTGATATGTTTTCCAAGATGTAAGCTGAATCAACGTGACCAAGCAAAACGTTACCAATAAAAGCCACGCCCAACAGAGGTCGTCTATTTTCAAGCGTGCATATTTTGTAATCCGTGCATCTTGTTGGGTATGGAGGTAAGCGAGCCACATTTTCATGGAATGGTAAGTTGTGGTCGTAGTCCCAGTCACTTTTCTTTAACAAAAAAATCAGGAACTTCTTTTGAATGCTTTCATTTCTTTTTATGTGCACAGCATAGTATGGATTCCAGACTGTTACAGCGTATTCCAGTTGAGATCGAACATAAGCGAAATAGAGTGAACATAAGGTTTGAATATCCTTAAATTCACCTGTCCATCTTTTAACACATCCGAACATGGCATTCGCTTTCGCAATACAATTTTCAATATGCCTATTGAAACTGGCGTTTTCGACAAATGTAACCCCTAATAGTCGAGGCAATGAAGCACTAAAACGGCCAAAAGTTCGAAATTTTTTAGAGCAAGACGGATCGGAATGCGGTTTTTTGCATTCGCTTTCAAAAATTATTTGTAAAAATCGCCCCTATTTTTTTTTTTTTTTAACAAACCGGAAACTGCATTGATGCAGCTAAAAATGCTTTCAAAAAATGCATTTTTTGAGACGGCTTTTGGAAGATTAGAGAACTTTGTAAATAAGAGTCAGAACTAGCCCCATTCGGGTTCCCGGGGGTTTTCGAGGTCGCTGATCACGATTATGATGTTCAAATTGCCCCACAGCCGACCTGGAGCTCAGAAACGCTAATGAACGTCATCTCCGCGGGACTCTCTCGAAAATCACGCGGGGAAAGAGCGAAACTCGGCGCCCTGGGTTTTTTTGGGTCGCTGAATCCAAATATGGCGTCGGCGAACACCCCCCGGACACTTAGTGCACGCGCTGGAACCTGAACGCGGACGTCATTCCCGAGAATTTTCCTGACAATATCGACAAAAACAACACGAAAATCATTGTTGGGCCGCTGAATCCAAATTTCACGTCGAAAACGATCCCCTGAACACCTGGTGCATTATCACCTTTATCTTGACATCGATGTCATTCCCATGAATGTCAACCAAACATGATGTTTTAGAGACGGACATCAATACTGCAATATGTGGGTGGAATTGTTGATTCTATTTAAATTATGTGAGGAGGGAAGAAATCGCATGAATAGAAAGTCAATATTTATGTAGGTTGCATACGTAACTATATATCAAATTCTTAATCAAGTGATACATTGCTAGTCTGCTCATTTTCTTCGTCACCGACTGATGTATTCATAAGTAGAACATCTTCCTCATCTAAGACCTCTCTCTCTGCCGCAGTAACGTTTTCAACTGAATATCTTTCAGTATTGGTGCAAGTTGAGTCTTCACAAATTTTACAGGCAAGATTGCAAGTGAGGCCGTGCTTCCTGCAACTACAGGTCCTCAGATTACAATCTTCTGCGCATCCACAGAATATTAGTTCCATAATATTCTTGGGCGCAGGTTTTTGTGTCATTTCCACAGGGACCAGCCTGTGTCGCCTTTCTTTTTCTATCTCCATTCTGTTGGGTCCATCGTCAGCTGGTCTCCGTTACTTTTAGATTCAAATTTTCAGATTTTGCTTCTGAAGAAATGGCATATTCAGCTAATTTTTTGCAAGCTTTTTGTGTTTTCACATTTTTTCCATTTATGATCATCAATCATCATGGTTCTGCAACGGTCAGTTCCTGCAAACTCAGGAACACCGCGCATAGCATTGCAGAGTATTTTCTGTGTCTAGGAAAATACCTTGCAATGCATTCCACAAACGAATTGCCAGCGACGCGCTGATCAAAGTAATTCGTTTGGATCATTGTTTCAAATAAAATAATTCTTGTTTTTTTTCTTTACTACAGAATAGAAAATTTACTCAAAGCAGCAACAGCTAAGAACCAGAAGAAGCTTAAAACAGCAAAACGGGGCAAGGTTCCAAATTCTTATTTATTAATAAACGTGTGTGTGTATTTACGGGGTAATTAACCCGTATTAAAATAGTATTGTGTTTTATTATTTGTATATATAAATTGGGGAATAATAAGTGATATCCATCGGTTTAATAAACCCGACAACAGCAGCAGCAATACCCCATATTGGTGACCACAACGCTTCTTTTTAGGAATCAAGATTTTAAAATCGTAAGTTTTTAACAATTTTATTTAAATAAAAATAAATTAGTGTGTAAAAGCAGTAGTAGTACATATAAAATTCCTCCCAACAGCGGCCAGTCTGCAACAGTCAAAAACGCGCTGTGAATTATTTTTATTTCTATTATTTTTTTTTTGGGCTTTTCGTATTTGCGTTTTGCGTTATTTTTTTCTTTTTTTAAAAGCGTTTCAGCATTTGTAAATGCAGTAATATTTGTGTCCGTGTATCTATAAGACACACAAGCAAACAGCACACACACAGTTTAGTGATTTTTGGCGAAAATAAAGTAAAATATGTCGGACAACGAGTTCGAACCCGGTTCCAGCGATACCACGCAGCAACCTCAGCATTTAAGCAAGACTACGGCGCAAGGACAAGTGACAGCAACAACAGGCCACAGCATCAAACCACCAGCATTTTGGGAGACGAGTCCTAAATGCTGGTTTTTGTCAGCAGAGATCTCGTTCAACGCGAACTGCATCACTAGTGACAAACGAAAGTTTGCTTACGTAGTCGCATCGCTCTCGGAAACGCAAGCGGACAAAATAAATTTTATTTTGCATGATCCGCCGCTAGAAAATAAGTACGAGGCGGTTAAACGAGTTCTTATGGAGCGTTACGCCATATCCGAGGAGCGTAAATTGGAGACTATCCTCAGCAAAGTAGAGATTGGTGATCGGCGTCCTTCCGATTTCCTGCATCAAATTCAATCGCTGGCAGACCGGGAATTTTCACCCAAAATCATTAAGCAGCTATGGATCAGGCAATTACCTGATTTCATACAAGCAGCACTAGTTCCACAGCAAGAGAAGCAAGAGGAAGCTCTTGCTTGCATAGCAGATAAATTACACGAATTAGTTTGCAGTAAACAAAATCGTGTAAATGCATTACAGCAAAATACTTTTCAGCAACCAACAGACAAACATTGTTCCAATAGCACAAATTTGGAACAAACTCTTAGTAAAGTAATTGACAGACTAGACAAACTGGAACATAGTACACAATTGCATAGCATGCAAAATACACACAGCAAGTCTCCTAGGAGAAAAACATTTTCTCCAGGTAGACAACAACATTATCGCCCGACAACAAACAATCAAAGTACTAATTACTACCACCAGCAAGCAGCAACAACGCAACAAGCAAATACATCGTATCGACAACCACAAAACTGGTGTCGGTATCACAACAGGTTTGGCCCTAGAGCAACGAAATGCTCTAAACCATGTGGATTCAACGCTCCACATGACGGAATTGCACATATTAATTCCCCAAACTACTAAATCTTAAGGTCTCAGCGGCGACCTTAAGAAAAATAGCACCAAGCCGCTTATTCATCCGCGATCCAGTCAACAAGCTAGATTTTTTGATTGACACTGGCGCGGATATTAGTGTCATTCCACACACAAAATACTTCTGCTACAATACAAATCGGAGTTCCGATTTAGTATTGTCAGCAGCAAACGATACTACTATCAACACATACGGTAACAAACTACTCGACGTAGACATCTGTCTATGTCGATCATTCAAACATTCATTTCTGCTAGCAAGTGTTAATCGGCCCATAATTGGCGCGGATTTTCTTACGAAATTCGGTATTCTAGTGGATCTACGCAATCGCAAACTTATCGATCCATCCACTAGTCTTACAATTCACGTCATAACAGCATGCGTGGACACACCTACTTCACTTAATTTTATAGTCAGCAACGGTTACGGAGCTATCTTAAAGAAGCATCCTTCTTTAACAGCTCTACCGAATTACAATTTACCGGTAAGACATAACATCGTCCATCACATTGTGACGAACGGACACTTACCTTTTTCTCAACCTCGTCGACTCGACTCAATTCGGCATAAATCAGCTTTCCTAGAATTCCAGCACATGGTGGACCTAGGAATCTGCAAGCCCTCTTCTTCTATGCCTCTATGTCTTAATCTATGTCTTAATTAAAATGTATCACATTAAAACAAAATTATTTGCAGAAAGGAAATTGAAATTATTTTAATTACCTTTTTTTATTTTGTAGTTGAAGCTGCAGTACATAATTATCCAAGAAAACATCACAGGATGGGATATTAATTATCGATAAATGTATATACAGTTATATACGTACTTTATTATATACCTTTACATATATACACATACGTTTATATTTAAATTCATATCTGAGATAATATGATAATATTTTGATATAAATAGGGTAAAATTGAAAAGTATAAAACACTTCTAATTTTGTTTTACTCCAATAAAGTATAACGTAATACAACTTAACCATGGTAAGTGATTTTATTTTAATTTATATTCAAATAAAATCATTATTTTATTTTAAATTTATATTTTCATTTTATCCATAGACTGAGCAATTCTTAAATATTTTCGAAGAGAGCGTCAAGGAGAAGGAAACTTCGGTCTTCTTGAAAACAGCTGATTTGCGGCAAAATCATCCATATAGCGTCCGTGAGATCAAATGGGCCAACACCATGTATGGAGAGAAGGTGCAAGTGCATATGCCTGAGGGGATATACACACTATCGAAGCCACTTTCGAAATCAATTATAAAAAACTATAAAAAGAAAAATGTTTTCAAAGCACTACAAAATGGTGTGAAAACTAAAAAGATGAAGATGATCCTAAAAGGAGTTATCGGCGAGGGAAGATTTGCGACTGGCGACATTAAATTCGAGCAGTCGAGAACAGCAATGGTAACTGGGATTGAGACGAGTGACGATGAAGAAGAAGAAGAAGAATATGGACAGCGGTTTTAAAATTTAGTTTTTAATTTGAATGTATCGTAAAAATAAAAATACTATTTAAAAAATAAATGATTATATAAAATAAATGTTAATACATATTACGCAATAAAAATTAATAATAAAATTTCTATATGTGTTTTATTGTTTTATTTTTATTATTTAACCTAGTTATGGAAAAAATTTGAAAACAAAACTTCTGAGGATTCCACAAAAGAATTATTTGAACTAGTTATGGGAAAATGTCCGGGGGTTCCACAAAATGTATGTCAATTTAATATTAGTGTTTAAGTTTTTAATTTGTATAAATCATATATCATTTAAAAATAAAATTACTATTTAAAAATAAATTATTATTTAACCTAGTGATGGAAAAAATTATTTGAACTAAGTAGTCAGAAAAACAAAACTTCTGGCGATTCCACAAAGACTTTATTTCACTTGTTATTATTATTTGAACTAGTTATGGGAAAACATCCGGGATTTCCCTGTTTTCACTTTTCATTTTTTATTCGACTTAGATGAAAGAAAAACATCCGGCATTTCTTGTTTTCGCTTTTTGTTATTTAACCTACTATGGGATAAACGTCAGGGGTTCCTCAAATTTATGCGACGTTTACGTTTTTCGTTTTCGCTTTTATATTTCACCTAAACTGTTGCATAAATTTGAGGAACCCCGGATGTTTTACCCATAGTAGGTCGATAAGATGAAGAGTGAAAAGTAAAACTGACATACCGGGAACCCCGGAAGTTTTCCTCCACATTAGGTCAAGTAAAAAGAAAAACGAGGAATGCCGGATGTTTTCCGTATAAAACTGACATACTTTTTTTGTGGAATTATAAACTGACATATATTTTGTGGAATCCCGGATGTTTTCCCATAACTAGGTTAAATATAAACCGACATATATTTTGTGGAATCCCGGATGTTTCCCCATAACTAGGTTAAATAATAAAAAGTGAAAGGAATTCCTATAAACTGACATATATTTTGTGGAATCCCGGATGTTTTCCCATAACTAGGTTAAATAATAAAAAGTGAAAGGAATTCCGGAAGGAATTCCGGATGCATAAGTAGGCCGACTCAGCTAGCCCATACACTACTCCTGTATCATGTCCGTTACACATGGTAAAGCAGAAGAACAACGATTGGAGACCATGTGGGGATTATAGACGGCTCAACGCGGTCACAATTCCTGACCGCTACCCCATTCCCCACATTCAAAACTTTTCCATGCAATTACATGGATGCAAAATTTTCTCCAAAATCGATCTCGTCAGGGCATATCATCTCATTCCAATTGCTCCCGACGACATTTACAAAACAGCAATTACTACTCCATTTGGTTTATTCGAATTTACTCGAATGCCATTTGGACTTCGCAACGCTGCACAAATATTCCAGCGTTTTATCAACGAGATAGTAAAAGATCTCGATTTTGTCTTTGTGTACATAGACGATATTCTCGTCGCGTCACAAGACGAAAAACAGCACTTTGACCATTTGGAACAACTCTTTCAAAAGTTTTCAAATTTTGGCGTCAATTTTAACATCGCAAAATGTGTTTTCGGAACCAGTAGTCTGGACTTCCTCACTCACAAGATTACCGCTAATGGCATTCTGCCGTCTCAAGAACGTATTGATGTCATTAGCGATTTCCCAGCACCGCAAACTATCAAGCAAATTCAACAATTTATCGGCATGATTAACTACTATCACCGATTTATTCCAAAGCTAGCGGAGACTCTTGCCCCAATCCACACGCATTTGGCAGAGCTCCTTAAAAAACCAAAAACACCTCAACATTTTTCTTGGACTGAAGAATGTCAAGCGGCATTCCTTCAGCTCAAAAATAAGTTACAAGAAATAACATTACTAGTGCATCTGTTAGCTAATGCAAAATATAGCATTACCACGGATGCGTCTGGTACAGCAACAGGTGCAGTCTTGCAGCAACTTAACCGCAAGACCTGGGAACCTCTTGGGTTTTTCTCCAAGAAACTCACAGATGCGGAAAGGAAATATTCTGCATTCGATGGTGAGTTACTTGCAATTTATCAAGCAATCAAGCATTTCCGTTACTTTGTGGAAGGTCGTGAATTTATCATTTACACCGACCACAAACCACTTACTAGAGCAATCTCCTCTAAAACGGAACGTAATCCAAGGCAAACACGCCACTTAGATTACATCGCACAGTTCACAACTGACATACAGCACATTCACGGCAGAGATAACGTCGTCGCTGATACCTTATCTAGGACAAGTGACGACGTAATTGCCTCAGCTGAAAAGCCTTATACAATCGTTACTATCGCGAAGCAACAAGCTCGTGATACAGAACTTACAGACATACTCTCAAGTTCTTCCACTCGTCATACAGCTAAGTGGAAATTGGAAGGATTGCCACTTAACGACTTGACAGTTTACTGTGAAACATCATCTACAGGCCCCAATCGTCCGTACAGTCCAGAAACATTGCGTCGAACCATCTTCGACACTCTACACAATGTCTCACATCCAAGTGTTCGAGCTACACGCAAGCTTGTCTCAGCAAAATATTTTTGGCCCAAGATGAATCAAGATGTTACTCTTTGGTCAAAGTCTTGTTTATCTTGCCAAAAATCAAAAATACATCGGCACACCAAATCGCCTCACGGGAATTTCAGAATTCCGTCAAGTCGATTTGAGCATATCCATGTAGATATCGTGGGGCCACTCCCACCATCTAATGGATATACACATTTACTCACCTGCGTAGATCGTTTTACACGGTGGCCTGAAGCTTACTGTATTACAGACATCTCCGCATCAACCATCGCAAAAACGTTTGTCGAAAACTACATATCTAGGTTCGGCGTTCCCAGTACAATCACTACTGACCAAGGCACTCAATTCGAATCTAAACTCTTTTCTGAGCTTATGCAACTTTTAGGCTCACACAGGATTCGAACCACTGCCTATCACCCGCAAGCAAACGGTATGGTTGAATGCTTTCACCGCCAACTTAAAGCTGCTCTTAAAGCAAGACAAAATACCGTTAACTGGAGTTCGGAGGTACCAATAGTTTTATTGGGAATTCGAGCAACAGTCAAAGATGACCTACAATGCTCACCAGCAGAACTGGTGTACGGTCAAACACTTAAACTTCCTGGGAACTTGTAGAACATCCACTTACACCTCAAATTACCGCTGACACAGTGGTAAAGCAATTAAGGTCCACTATGAACAATCTCATACCAACGGACACTCGCAAAACTAAACAAAACGACATTTTCGTACCCAAATCACTGCAAACTTGTGATTTCGTTTTCGTTCGTACTGACAAAGTCCGAACAGGTTTCGCTACACCATACAAAGGTCCATTCAAAGTGGTACGAAGACTTCGTAAACACTTTGTTATTCAAATCAAAGATAAACTCGTTAATATCTCAATTGACAGACTCAAACCAGTTTTTGGGATAATAAATACACCTGATAATTTATCAGGAATCAAGAAAATCGTTCGATTTGCCAACAACAGTCCATGCATTCGAATGATTATTTCTCAGCAAGCATAATGTTTAGTTTTCATTTCTTTCAAAGGATGGAAACTATCACTGTCAGCGATCTCAACGCCCGACGCGAGGAGTTGATCAAGCAAATAGATATGGAGCTAGATGCGGTTCTGGAATCGGAACTAGAATCTGCTCCATCAACGTCGAAGCAAAGAAAAAGGATTCAATCAAAATCGGTGGCAACACAAACAACACCGAAGACACTACCATCTAATAACTCAAAAGCAACACGTCTTTTGGAGTTACGAATTCTTAGATTGGAAAGACGCATGAGCGCTCTCCAATCTACAAAAAATGCAAAGCAAGCAAGCAATCCAGCCATATCCAACCATTCCAACCATTCAAATAAAACAAACATTTGTTGGTTCCACACAAGGTTCGGGTTTGGAGCCCAAAAGTGTACAATTCCATGTGAATTCACCGCAGATAAAATGATTGATTCGGTATGCAAACTATCTTACAATAATCATTTAAAAGTTTTGTTTTCAGCATGCAAAATAAATACAGACATTCCTCTGGTATTTATAAATACTACTTCTTCCACCAGCAATGGAACCCTTACTCCATAACATTTGGTAAAGGACGTTCGCAATGGGGAGGGAGTAATGCAACGGTCAGTTCCTGCAAACTCAGGAACACCGCGCATAGCAAATATTCTGTGTCTAGGAAAATACCTTGCAATGCATTCCACAAACGAATTGCCAGCGACGCGCTGATCAAAGTAATTCGTTTGGATCATTGTTTCAAATAAAATAATTCTTGTTTTTTCTCTTTACTACAGAATAGAAAATTTACTCAAAGCAGCAACAGCTAAGAACCAGAAGAAGCTTAAAACAGCAAAACGGACAAGGTTCCAAATTCTTATTTATTAATAGGCGTGTGTGTGTATTTACGGGGTAATTAACCCGTATTAAAATAGTATTGTGTTTTATTATTTGTATATATAAATTGGGGAATAATAAGTGATATCCATCGGCTTAATAAACCCGACAACAGCAGCAGCAATACCCCATAGTTCTAGTAGGATTTGAAATCAAAACTGACGTAATCACGGAAATAAAATTTTTTAAATTATTTTTCGTGAAAGAATGATGTGAAATGATTCCTTAATCATCTAATTTTCTTCAATAATATTCATGTCTTCATATATTTTAGTACTTTGGGCCAACCACTTGAACCATAAGTTCCTGAAATGTTCGAATTATTATCGCAATTCATTTTGATTCCATTAAATGATGGACCTCAATCACAATAATCCGTTTCAAAATCTACGCAATATCGATATAATTTTATTTCGATGAATTGTAAAATCTCCATAGTAAATTCCTTTGGGACCGGAAAAATGTGCGAAAACGAATTGTGCGAATATACAATTCATCGAAAATATTCAATATAACTAATATGCTTTAACTTTTGGCTCAGATTTGGGCAGTTTCCCATGATTTTAGGCAAAAATGAAGTTCTGCGTAATTACTCAGCATAGTCTAGAGATTATTCAGGTAGATTTTCATGATGATTGGGCTTATAAAGAAAATGGTTATTTGCTTGGGAAATATATTGTTCAGTCGTATTTGTCGATTTTGGTGCATCACTTGGCGAGAATATTCATATCTCAGCTCCTACTCAAGAAATCGTCAAGCGGCTTTCTGTTCTAGATAGAGAAAGAGTTATTACATATCTAAGTTAAATTACAAATTTATGTGAATTACCTGGAATTTACAATGATTTTTTAAAAATGGGCGATCGAACCATTGCGTGCCAGATAAGTTGAATTTATAGAAATTTAACATAGGTTTTCAATTTTTTGCGACATTTAGTGTGTAATAACTTTTAGATTCAGATTTTCAGATTTTGCTTCTGAAGAAATGGCATATTATCCCATAATCAGCTAATTTTTTGCAAGCTTTTTTGAGTTTTCACATGATTTAGCTTGATTCAAATAAATTATACACCTCAACTTAATAATCTTTTTCAAAATCTGCTCAACATCGATATAATTTTATTTTGATGAATAATTGTAAAATCTTCATTTAGGAAATCTTATGTAAGTACTGATTTTCAACAGGAACTTTTAGGTGAAAAATTTTGTTTCGATGAATTGTGTTTTCGATGAATTGTTTTTTCCAAAATTGTTTTCACGCACATTTGATTACTGTAAAATTGTAGTTTTCATATTTGTTTTTCGATGAATTGTTTGTCGCATAATTGATTATCGCAGAATTTTCGGGGAATCCTATATTGTCAGATTCGTTTAAAGTTAATCTGGCGATAACGTTTGAGAATTATATGCGATATACTGACGAGTACGTGCAGGTTATCCTTTATGTTTACGAAAGTTTCATTCTAGGTTGTACTACCGATATTCGACCGATTATCTTTAGGGCACCTCGAACATATTTAAAAAAGATAAGCGCAAGATAAAATAAAGATAAATTTCATAGTTTTTCGTGCGTGGAGACGAGACATGTGACCTTATTGGAACTTGAAATTGAAATGTTTGCGAGAAGAGAGGTTTGCGTAAATTAGTTCAAATAATTAATTCACCCTTCAGATTGAATTATGTTCCACGTCAATGGAAGGTGGCTGAAGCAAACGATAAAAAATCATATAGACCGATATCACTACTTCCCGTCATATTTGAAAAAAAATTTTAAATATTTGAAAAACTATTGCTAAAGAGATTGAAACCTATAATAGACGAGAGATGTTTAGTTCCACCACACCAATTTGGGTTTAGAGAAAATCATTCGACAGTTGAACAACTTCACAGAATAACAAATGTCATTGAGGATGCACTTGAGAATAAGAAAATATGCTCCAGTATTTTCTTAGATGTAGCTCAAGCTTTCAAAAAGTTTGGCCTCCAAGGGCTTGAATTTAAACTGCATCGAAACCTCCCTAAGAAAGATCGACACTTTAAGAGTTAAATTTAAAAACGAGTACACTGAACTAAATACTAAAAAGAATATAAGCAGGTATACGACAAAGTAGCGTACTAGGACCAATTCTGTTTGTTCTTCATAAGAGTGACTTACCGAATATTCAAGGTACTATAGTAACAACATTTGCTGACGATACAGCTGTCCTAGCAAGTGGAATAGATATTTCGGAAGCAACAAGCAAACTTCAAAATGTAGTCAACACTGTGAGCAACTGGACTAAAAAATGGCACATTATTATGCAAGTTTACCTAGTGCATTCCATATGCAAGTACAGCTAAATACCCTAAAGAACACACCAAGAAAAAAGAAGAGTTAAACATCAAACATAGGAAAATACAGTGGTTCATGGTGGAAACTTTGAGCTCTCAATATTAACACATATTAACATGGTGAAGTGGTCTGTTTACACCGTTGCTCCTATTATTAAACTAACTAATTACATCGGCCTAATGTATAAACCAATTAATGATTTGTTTCATAATAGCCCCTCTGCTCCCTGCGTTTTTATTTGTGAACTGTGCATACACTGTGACTACTCGGTTCTTCAAATTTTACACTGAAATCTGAAACTAATATAAAACAAACCCATTGCTCAACAGTTTAAGGTTATATTTTCTTAAAGTTTAAATTCCCCAATATTTTATGGTAGTATTTCTTGGAGAAAACCTGCGTTTCAAGCAAAAAACTAGAACGAAACAAAAATACATATCGACTATCTGAACAAATTGTTGTTGTATTGCAATTTGCAATATTTTCGTAAAAAATATCAAGTTTAGTATGATGCAATGCGAATGGGAACACAATCCATATTCCATTTTTTAATTTTATTTTATTCTGGTCACGTATTTTAACGTTTCGGATATATGTACATGCAAAAATTACTTGATGCCAAAACACCATTTTTAATAAAGAAATTCGTTAAATTGTTATATAAGTAAGAAAGGAAAATTAGGTAATAAAGATAATTTAATGCTCAATTGTACAGTTATTTTTTAGGTTATGTGCGAAAATTTACCCCATATGAACATATTTGAGAAAGACAAGAATAAAAATGTATATGAGAGTGACTGGGACACAAAATTTATTTTTTATGGGACAAAATATTGGCAAAAGTTTGACATCAACAAAATCTAACCTAAAAATTTTCTTAAAAAGCAAAAATTATTATTTTTATATATTTTACAATGCATTTTATGTCCCGCAACCAAAATCATTTTAATTTATTATTTTCTTTCATTTTCGAAAATATGCATGTAAAAACTGCTCCCATAAAATATGTAAGGAGAAAATTTTTCTTCTTACATATAATATGTAAGGTAGAAAAGTGCTGCCATAAAATATGTAAGGGGAAAATATCGGATGCACGATTCTCACAAATAATCAGTTTATATTTTTGTCTTTTTTTGGTTTTACCACAGAATATATATTATCCAGAAGAGTCATTGGCCCATGCCACACGAGCATTTTTTCTATTTTGGCATTTTTTTCTACCAATGTTTTGTTCTGCTCTCTCTTAAATAAAATTTTAACTAAAATGAGTCAAAAATGTCCTTGAAATATTTTTTATTTCATTTATGTTTGAGTTGTGTGGTTGAACAGAAAATTTGTTTAAGTCGCAATTAAAACTTGTAGGCTAAAGTTTACTTTACGTATACATCGAGAAAATCAGGTAAGGAGTATACATTTTGAAAATTTTTAAATGAAGAATTGTTTATCACCAGTTTTTAGGAGGGGGAAGCTAAATTTTTCCGGAAAATTACCCCAGTTCCTGCGAAAATTTTCACTTTAAAAAACAAAAAATTGCGTATTATTTTACTTAAAATTCGCACAAATGTATAATTTTTATAAAAGTTTTGATATTAGAATTGTATCTTAAGAGTTTTTCGACAGTACCAGTGATTTTTCCGGGAAAATTTTGCGATTTTTCCAGGAAAATTTTGAATTTTTTTCAATTTTTTTTTAACAAGTTTAAAATTATAAATTGAATTTGAAACTTGAAGAATTGTGTAAATTTCGGAAAAGCAGGGGTTTGGGGGCGGCAGCCTCCATCCTCTAAGGTATACAACGAATTAAAATTACATTAGAAATATTTTATATTTACAAAAGTTGATTTTTTTAAACATTTGTGGCACTATCAGAAGAAGCGATACGAGCGATAAAAACTCTTTGATCTGTGTCTGCAAGGTTGACGAAGCAATTAGTATTAATAAAAAAAAAATAAAATAAAAAGTGAAATATTTTCCGGAAAATCAAAACCTTTTCCAAAATTTTTATATTTAATAAAGTTCATTTTTTTAACATTTGTGGCACTATCAGAAGAAGCGATAAGAGCGATAAAAACTCTTTGATCTGTGTCTGCAAGGTTGACGAAGCAATTATTATTAATAAAATAAATGCATTTTCTTGGAAAATTTGGCTTGTACTTTATACAAATTTTAGATACACAATCCTAACGCCAAAATTATCTAAAATTAACATCTTACCTTAGTTGAAAAAATAAAAAAGTGAAAAATTTTCCGGAAACTCAGAGAATTTTCCGGAAAAATTTAGCTTCCCCCTCCTAAAAACTGGTGATAAACAATCCTGCATTTAAAAATTTTAAAAATTTATACTCCTTACCTGATTTTCTCGATGTATACGTAAAGTAAAATAACGCCAACTTGTATCATAGGTAAACGGGGAAAGAAACGAAGAAAAATGCGGCAGAAAAAAATAATTTTTTTTTACGTGTGGCATGGGCCATTAGGTAGACCAAGAAAAAATGTACTACCGACCATTTTCCTACCATATTTTTACGACTCTGAAATGTAATTATTTTAATGGAATCATTATTTTTAATATTTATGATGATTTATATTAATTAGTTTAACTGTTGTACAAGTGTTATGAGTTACACATTTTTTTTATTTCAAATTTAAAGCTCAAAAATTTTGGTTACCCTGCGTTATGTTATGTTACCCTAATAGCGTTATGTCTATTCTGCCTATTCTGTAGTTTTACTTAAAACTTTGTGATTATTCGTGGAAAAGCGTCAAGGAATACAACTTACAAAATTCTATGTAGGAGAGGTTTTATGTTTACAATGCTCTCTTTTGTTCACAATTTATATATGTACATGTGAAAACGAACATTTCAATTTAAGCATTAATATAATAACTCTACTGTATTAATACTGATAGAATTAAAAATTTAACAAAATATATAACTTTATATAAATTAAAAAAGGTACCTACCTCGATTAAAATACATTAAACTTCTTTGATCAATGTCCTTGAGAACCGCTATTTGTGAGTTTTTTTTTAAGATATGAGCTATTGTTTGCTACCTGTATCTATTACAGTAACAATCCAAATATAACTAATTCAATAAACTTTTATCACGATACACAAATTTAACACTAACAAACTACTTTTCACGTAATAAATTAACAACGGTAAAATAATTCACAATCCACTTGCACTCTTCTCACTTTATATTATCACTTATTTGTAAAACATAAACAAATTGTACAAGTATAACAGGTAATGCGTTCCTCAAGTTAGATGAGGTACTTGTACTTACAGTAATATTGTTTTTAAGTAAAATTAAATAACTATTACTAACACTACACTAAATAAAATTACCTACATAATTTACTTTTTATTAATTTTAATGTAATTTAAATAACTTAGAAATGAAATACACAAAAACAATCATTTTATTTATTATTACTATTTTCGTGCTTTCGCTACGAAAGCCAATGCAAGACTATTGACATAAAGCTCTGATTGGAGTTTGTTCGAAAACTCGACATTGTTAACATTGGTTGCGTTCACTGCAAAAAATTGTTATCGGTGTAATGGAACGTGTTGATATCATTTTTGTTTCAATTGTCAATTGTCATAACATAATTTATAATTTGTCTATTATGTTTTTATAATATATACAATAAAATAGTTAAGTTGACAAGCATTTAGCAATTTTGCATTCTTCGATTTTCACCATCTGACGCAAAAATATTTTGATGTCTCGTAGTACACTGTGGTTCTTTGAAGCACTGGTTCACGCTCCAAAATAAGGTCGTAATAGATTTTTTTTTGCTAATTTAAAACTTTATTTTATATTTAAACACAATATTTTTTTGTGTAGTTTTATTCTGGTCTCTCGAAAATAAAATTTAAACCAAAATCTACATCTCAAAAACGGCCTTTAATTTCTTTTATTTCATTTTTTCTTTTGTTACACCTGCTTCACTGCTTCACACCTGCTTCGGAAATTTTTTTTGTTGAAAATGAGTCCGGTTTCATTGGTAAACAAGGAAAGAGACGAGAAAGAACCTGCTTCTTTTAAGCACAATGTGGAACGGACCATTGAACGCCAAGTTATCAAAAAACCGTTCTACTTTGGTGCATAATGAGCGACAAATTCTTAATTAATGTAACTTTTAGTAACATGTTGTTGCGCAATGAACGCAACCATTGTATGCACGATCACGCATGTGCTTATAACAAGTTTTTTGATTACAATTTAGATTTCTATAGGTTTATTATAAAATGTAGGGCCTTTCCCAATCCATTTTATGCTCAAAATATTTTATGTTCAATTTCGGCCAGTTTCGAATTATCTCGACAATTAGAGGTTCGTAATCGTACTACCAATCTACACTAGGTCTTTTGAGTCCGGCCTCATTCTTCGTCTCCCCCCTTTCGTTATTCCGATTTTATAGGTAAAGGGCGAAAAACGAAGAAGAATGATACCGGACTCAAAAGTCCTATTAAGGATTGGTGGCTATAGTATGTAAGTCGAAAGCAAAACTAAGGAAAATTTGATACTAAATTTAAGTTTTTGTCATTCGAAAAATGACAAAAAAGTCGAAGCTTGCCATACTTGAGATCATAAAACTTACGAGGGAACCAATCGCTTTCCCTGTTAATAGGAAACAAAGTAAAGTTTCTGAAACCACTTACATTAAATAACACAAAATTCAGTGTGGCAAGGCCAACTGATCATTAGGGTTATTGTTGCTATTTTACAATTTTAAAAAAGCATGACCGCTTCACCTTCGAAAGAATCATAAACAAACAAAACTCAGCCCTGTTTAAATATATTTAGGTTCTCCGGTTACAAAATATTCGAGTAGTTTGAAATAGTGATGACCACGAATAGTCCGTACATCGCAGAATCGCTTAAACGAACAATCGACGTGTTTAGAATAAACAAAGACGTCAACGAATAAATAGAATATTTTATTCTGGCAGCGGTTTCGTGCACAACTTTGTATCTCGCTTCGTTGTTAACAAACGCTTTGCCGAAAATCCTATTTTACCTTCGCGCTTCGCCTAACATCAACACGATTGACTTCGTTCAACTCTTCCTTATGAAATCTGTTTTAAAGTGAATACACGACTTAAGCAAACAATTCGACAAGAATATGTACTCTGCTTTTTCGCTTTGTGTCAATACGTTTGTTCACCATGTGCCTGAATAGGGGTAGAGCCAAAATTTAACGAAGAGTTTAAGTGATATTTCGAAGAGGTCTAGATACATGTTAGGAGTATAGGCGCCACTAGTCAGGGTCAGTTATACTTAAGGTTATGCAGCCGCGAAGATATTCTAACCGCTGGATTAAGGCAAATATCAAGCTCAACTAAAAGAAAGTTATTTTAATGGACTGGTCCTTCTACTTATAATCAATGAAAATATGACCCCACTATGCAAAATCTGAATAACTCTCTTAAAATCTGCCTCATTCTGAAACGTAAAGGCGTTGTCTAATGTATCATGTACTGCATGTCTATCTCTTATAAGAATTTCAAGTTTTTATAAAAAAAATGAAACAAAAACATTCGATGTTATCTTTGCGAATTGGATATCATGGCTTCATTTCTTAACCACTGCATTTTAACTCCTCTTTGAACTTGTGAAAATAGTCAGAATAAATTTTCCGCTACTATGTACTCATATTTCCGGGCCCTATAATGTTCTTCGAACCTACCTCTATCGACACTTCAGGTCGAAGTGATTAAAACGAAAAGGAAATTCGACCTAAATCACATTTAGACTTGATTTTGCTAGATTTCTCTTCCTTCCCCTCAATATCTTTATTCAATTAACAATTTTAATGGATAACTCAGAGAGTAATCGTCAGCTTCGTATAAGATGTAGGATTAAAGCTTCGAATAATCTAAATTGCAATTTTGATAATCTTTTTTCTCAATGCCGGCCCATCATCCATTATTTTACCTTAGAAATGGTAAGTGAAGTTTAAATAGTGCTACCCTTAACTTTACATTGACGGCTGGATATCTATGTTTTCAAAATCTGTCTAATTCCATCATCCTTATAGGCCCAAAGTTGCTGGTAAGGATGCGCAGTACTCTGAGTCAATAACAAAGAGCGGAATTGTGTGATAGTTTGAGATTTTCATTTACCAAAAATTTGGGATCTTGATATCTCATATAATACCTGGCAAAACTTCCAATGCCGATCTACACATATATGATCCAGAAATTGTTTGCAATCCTTTGGCAGCTGTTTTTTTGATTGAAACGACGAATATGCATCAGAATGGTGTCCTTAGGGCCATTGACCCCAACACCGTTCAAACTTTAGCATTCTAGGAAGATCGTAATTATTCCAGATATCAATGACGAAAAGCAAAACGTTGTCAGATTGTCGAATTATAACAAATCAACACTTTTCGAAGCCTTTGAACTAGGAAGGAGTATTCAATCAATCAACATTAAATCGCGTGTTTGATTTAGGCCACAAGTTTCAAGAACTACAGAGTTGTAGTAAACTTATAAATAAAACAGCCATAAACTTTATGCAAACAATTTTTTCTCATTTTATTATTTTTATTGTATTTAAATATAATTAATACATATTATTATAGTCTCGTAAAAACTAAAAAAAAAAGTATTTCTCATTTCTAAAATTTAAAAAGATGTACTCTATGCAAATATATAGTTTTTTATGTCTTGTAGTATTTTATCATAGTTTATCAATATGTTTAATTAGGTGTAATCACAATTTTCTCATAAGCATTTATAAATATTAACTTTGTTCATATTCACAATTTCACAATATGCGCGCGCATGCTCGCTCAAAACTTTAATAGTTTTCTTTAATATGTATTTAATTAATTATATATAGTTTAGTAATTTTACGTGTTTCATTTTAAAAAATAAATTCTTTATTTTATGTTGTGGCTTTTGTGTAGCTATGTACACCAAAAGCTCTCCACAAAAAGCTTTAACTCGTATGACGTGTAAAAAATCCATATTGTCGAACAAATTTACTTTTTTTTGTTTAATTATATTTGTGTTTTTTATAAAGTCAGTCAAAAGATAACAATTTCTAAAAAAATGTTTGTATTAGGCAAATTTTTAATGTTTACAATGTATATTGGAGGCCGCCTCGACACACTTGAGACGTACCGATACTTTTTCAAATATATTAAGTGCACTGTATACAATTTTACAAAAACATAGTACATGCATCATCCATGCATACCCTCTTGGATATATCTAAGTAGTTGTAAAAATTGATTGCGCCCATCCCCTACAATCAGAACCTAGAAACGCACCTGTGAAACGTGATAGGCAGCAATCGATACAATTTTTGCATGCTACTATGTTTTTGTAAAATTGATTCTCGTATAAGATAACAACATGCGATTTGAACTCAGTTTATTTCAACTCAATACAATAATAAAAAAACTAACTTTCTAACTAAAATCAAATACTTCTGCTACGTTTTCATATTTACGTTGGTGCTCAATTAATGTGGATTTATAAATATTTTATAAACTATATTAAAGCTACTCATCAAGGCATCCCAGCTGCTCTCCCATTTTTATAGTATCGCCTGGTCTTATACTAAATCTAAAAAAAGTAGATTCATATCCGGGATTAGGTAAAATACAGATCATTAGAATTATTTAAAACTTACTTAAAATCTTTCGGCGCTTCGAATATTAATACTATTGTGCTGCCCATATTAAATTGACCGACTAGATCACCTTTTCCCAATTGGGCATTATTTGCTAATTGTAATTCTTCGTACGTTGTATTCCGGAAACTTCCTATTTTCCATCCCATCCATCGATTCGTTCGTAATTTTTCGTCTATGTAAATTTGAACTGAACCAACATTGGTGGCGCCTGTAAATCAAAAAATAGAAATTTTTTAAATTGCAAATGATATACAATATTTTTTTTTTTAATCGTCCGTCCCAAGTTCACAAACTAACTTAACAATACGCATCTGTTACATCTTCTCCTCCTCGTAATTACCAACGACACTTGTTTCGTGTATTTGATTTAAAAATTTCGAAAAAACTTGTGTGATTTTAAAAATTATTCCGCAAATAAACAGGTGTAAGTGGGGTGATCCTAGTTTATGGGCCATTAACATAGTTAAAATAGAAACCAGAGTAATAAAAATACAATGCCAGTGTTTTTATTCCCAGAATTTACCTTATGCTCCTTTTCTATAAACCGAAATCTGTAACAAGATAATGACTGTCACAAGTGATATTTTCCAAAGAAGATGATTGATATAAACACTGGCTACGAAATGATAGAGTAGCATGAACAGTGTAGCGTCCCACAAAATGTTCTCACAAACATCCCGGCTACAAGGATAAATTCAGTCTCAACGACAACCTAAACAAAAAAGAATGGCAGGCACAGAGTTACATCGGCAAAAATAAAACGATACAAACTGCAGCAAACAATTTCTCACAAGATTTATAAATGCAATCAGCAACAGCAAAATTTTATCAACAAGATAAATATCTGAAAAGAATTGAAACAACGAGAACAGCGGAGCGGGTTTACAAGTATCCAGATTATCTGGATACTGAAATACTCGCTCATCTCATTAAGATATGATCGGCAATCCAACGCCACCCGTGACTTCAGACAAACCGCCTCTAGTGACCTGACCGCCAACTGACTATCCACATAAATTGCGATATCCCTCACGGTTACCACGTTATGCTTCAACCATGTCACGACTTTGCTTATCGAAGCACAAACCTTTATCGAAGCACAACGTTGGTTTAATATAATCTAGATTCGCCAATTCTTTCCTGAGCAATCTAACTATCGTCGTGTGTCTTGCCTGAAGACACTTCCACTGAGAGACAACCGAGAATCTCGTAGCCATATTGGCTGCCATCTGCTTACCAAAAAATTCAATTGGAATAAGATGGAACATAACCTCTAAGGCATACAGGCCGTTTTTGCACCTTCTTCATCATCCTTATATATGTTACCTTCTCCAGAGCTGGCCAACACACGCCCACCCCGTACATCAGCACAGGTCTTATCACTGCCGTATAGAGCCAGTGTACCTGCTCTGGTTTCAAACCACATCTCGTGTTAGGCTTCCAGCTGAGCTTATTGTCCAAGATTATGCCCAAAAATCTCGCTCTGTCAGCAAAAACCAGTCTAATGTCGTTCACGGTAGGAGGGCTAATTACCGGAATTTTATATTTCTTAGTAAATAATGCCAGCTGTCTTGGAAGGGTTGATCCTTAATCCTCATTTGGTGGCCCATTTCATAACGATCAGGAGTGCATTCTGTATAACATCCCTAATCGGGTTTAGATATTTGCCTGAGACAGCTATCGCTACTTCATCTGCAGACGCTACAACATCTGTCCTCTTTCTCTCCAGTTCCAACAGCAATCCATTCATCACTACACTCCAAAGAAAGGGGGACATTACACCTCGCTGCGGGGTTCCTCTAACCATGCGTCTTCTAAATGTGGCCTCACCCGTTCCGAGGTAATAATTCTGCTTACCAGCATCTGATTTATTAACCTACGTATAGGGTGGTCCACCTTCAAAAATAACAATCCTTCCATGATCGCCTCCGTTTTTACATTATTAAAGGCACCCTCAATGTCGAGAAATGCTACCATACAAAAATCTTGCGAGTAAATTGACTTAATAATGCGTACTAGATCGTGCAGAGCTGTGTCCACCGACTTACCCTTTCCCATACTGGACAGACTGTTCAAAACATCCGAAGCCCTCAAAATTAAAACTCGCGGTTTGACTTACGATATTGTTATTGCTATTATGTATAGAATTGAAATCGTTGTTAGAGGGAAAAACGTTAAACAGATCGAAATTGGCTTTATGGGATTAAAACCGGAAATACGTTTCAGTATTGTTGGTAACACTACTATTCTCGTAGCAAAATGCAAAATGAATAGATGGTTGATATAGGGATCACATAGGGATCACGTCACGTAAGAGTACAAGTTCAATCAATTTATTTGAAAAATACGCGAATTAGGTGCGAGTATAATTATTATCAAAAAACCACTGTTTCTTTGAGTGATGTCGGATTTAGTGCTCCCAAATGAGAAAAGTTTCTCTATGTCAAAATACCAAGCCTAGTGAACCTCTAAAAGTAACCATCTGCCAGAACAATGATCTGAACAATCAGATCGATTTGTGGATTTAAAAACACTTCGTGGCATTTTGTGTGTATTCTGCTACGTTTTGGTAGTAAAGGGGCAATTTTCGTATTTTGGTGCTATAGTTGAAAATATGTCTGTCTTGGTTTCTACAAACAAATTTAGAATGAAAATCTAATTGGGCCAACAGTAAGAGACACCACTAGATCAAAAATTGTGTCGGCTACTGAGATTTTAAATGACGCCACGATACCATCCAAGCGGGTTATGTTTTTACAACTTATGCTGTTATTCCACAATGAAACAATTTTTTTCAGTAAAATTAATACGAGTTAAAAATATAAATCCTTTAGTTGTTAGAAAGAAACAAAAAAAAAAAATCAGTAAAATTTACTGGGGAAAATGTTGCCATAAAAAGTACGAAAGTCAATACTTTTTATGGCAACATCTGTTTTCTTTGTCACTCTAACGTATTTTTAATATGTATACTCTCCTCTTTTCGGTTTCCCAGTATTTTTTACTGAAGAAATTGATTCACTGTGGAATACATGCATTATGAACAGGTCAGTATTAATTTTTAATGAGAATCGACGAGCAAATGTTAATAGCAAGTGTTAATAGAAGGCATAAATCAAGCAAACTAATTCCAAAGCAAACTACATATTCGAATTCAATCTATCTATGATGCATAAGTATCCACAACGCGAATAAGTACCGGATACTAAGTAATCAATATGCGAACAAGTACCGGAAAGCAAAATAAGTAACATAATATTCAATATTACGACATTGCTTCCTAGCAATTTTTTACAAAAGACACATTTACGTTGTTTTCCTTCAGGTGTCCGTTCATAATATGACCTGGACCACTTTTACCCATATTTAACGGATTCGAAATAGAATTTCTTTTGAGATAATTCATTGCAATCTCTCTTTTAAAAATGGTATCTTGTTGTGGGACGGCGAATACAGAACATAGGCATTATAAATAGCTATCTCAAGTCCGTTTGTAAATAGTGGAAAGTACCATTTTTTTTCCTCGAATTTTTATTCGGTAGTTTTGCACGTGGCAGTCCAATTTGTCATCACCTCCCATGTATTTATTGTACCGGCTTATCAAATAAGGTTGCGGTATATCCACATGTCCCTTTTGTGTTTAGCTGTACCGTTTCACCGTTCCGACAGGTTCAATTTGTTGATGATTCGATAACAGTTTTACAAAATTATTCTTTTTCCAAACAAGTGCCAAAATCTAATTTTCTTTGTCAAGTTTGTAATCATAAAACCCACGTATTTCCTTTTTCAAGCTATGATCAGTTTTAGGGCATTTGTACCTGCGTTTTTCTTGCCCTTTCGGTTGTATCTGGCTGTTCCGGTGCAACGAATTCCTTTATTGGACAGCGAATCCCACAGCTTGTGACTGCTGAAGAAATTGTCTATGTATTTCGTACTTGGTTGGCCCAGTGAATGCCTCGACCATATTCAAAACTACTCCCATAACGCCAAGTCCAGTAACAGAATGACATTTTTCTATATCGGCGTTGTTATTGAAATGAAAATTGCGCGTTTATTTCGAAATATTTATTTCTTGCCATACATTGTTGTATAATTTCTCTATCGAGATCATCATCCTCCGACCAATACAACTTTTCTTTAGGGATACTGCGTTGTATCCCGTATAGATTAGAATTCCCATAAACTTTCTGAATTAATCGACGGTCATTTCAAAATTGTGAACATTATTCTGTCGAGCGTAAATTATTAATTGGTTTACTATATTTAGCATAAGGTAAGATCAAATAATATTTAAAAAAAAAACAGCCGATTTGGATTTTAACGCATTAGTTATTTCAATCCTTTTTTCCTCTGATGGGGCTGGTTATTTCTTATGAGTAGGTGGTTGCATCTGTCTCCATTTTGGTGTACGATAATTTCGCAAGATGATTCAGTGGATGTTGAAGAGTCGTCTACTCTTCGACGCTTGTGTGTTTGCGTAGATTGACTCTGACTCGGTATTTCATCATCATTTAGAGGAAGGTGTAGTTCAACCTCTGTAGCACAATCATCACGATTATTTTCTTCAATTTCATTTTTGTCAGTCTTCGAGGTCGGTTACTTCATCCACTGTACTTGGTAGTAACTGTACAATATCAATAACACCATCCAATTCGTCAAATTCATCATCAGACATTGCTTCTAACATAGCTGCAGCTTCGACTATAGTGACTTGGTACTCATAATTTTGATGAATGACTTTAAAATTAAAAAAAACTCTGATGTGACCATGGTTTGCAAATGGGACTATAATAAAAATAATGGAAACAATAATTCCACTGTGATAGTTGAAAAAGATGACAAGCTGGGCACCCACAGGGTGAGCACGCTGTATTAAATGATGCTAGTCCCATTTCAAAGTTAGTCCCCATTTTTGAGATATCGCTTTCGACATGTTTT
Source organism: Nephrotoma appendiculata (assembly GCA_947310385.1). NCBI lineage: Eukaryota > Metazoa > Arthropoda > Insecta > Diptera > Tipulidae > Nephrotoma > Nephrotoma appendiculata. The sequence goes on from OX371223.1 coordinate 299,756,154, forward strand.
GGCTCTGAGTCAAAAATCTGTCAAAATATACATCATATTCACGTTGATAGCTCCTGGACCATTAAGATTTTCGTGATGCTTTCTTCAGCAAAGTTGTTGCGCAAGTCAAGACCAACAACTTTGCCGAACATATCAAGACCGAAAAACCACATCCACAATATATGTTTTTTACTTAGGCCAAGGTTAGGTTGGAGTGGCTGCTTCCGCACACTTAGACCAGTAGTGGCCCGTTGTGATACCACAGGAACCTATTTCCCCTTTACCCGTGTTCAAAACCATTCGGAGTTCCACAAAAAGGCAGGGTCTCGTCAGTTTTGGAAAATGCTTCTCACAGAAGACTCCAGCTCCTACTTTGCCGTTTCGGGAAACATAGATACACAGGTAAGGCTAAATACAACTGGAAGTCGGCATACTTAGACCAAACAGGACGCTCATTTCAGATAAGATACAGGGAACACATCACAATTATATGAATTATATTGAATGCTGCATGAATGCATGAATTATATTCTCGGTACAAACAGAAACAAAATTGGTTCTTTGACATACACTGCAACGACAAATACTCAGCTACCGCTGCCGCATTCAGATGAAATACCTGTTGCGGAAAGATCAAACCCAACTAAGGAATATTTACCAACAACATTTGAATCAGGTGAAACTGGAGAAACATCTGCATAAATATATCAACCATCAAATGTCACTGTGCCATGCAATCACATTGAAATCTCAAAAATCGTTTGGATATTATGGTACGACGCCTGAAACTATCGCAGCGGCAAGCCGTTCTTTTGTCAAAGGATTTAAAACAAGTGAACATTTTGGCTCCAAATGTTCGGATATATGGTGCAATAAATCGTCATCGTCGTTTTACGAATTTTTTCAATTCAATTGAGAATAATTCACTCGCTTTTTGCACTGATATCCGAGATTTGGTATCCACAATGCATATAATCCCGAAGATTGGCGATTGTTTATCGATTCCTCTAGAAGCAACTTGAAGGCAGTTCTCCTTCACGTTACCAACTCAAAGAATTCCATTTAAATTGCACTCAGCACAAACACAAAGGAAACCTATGCATCAATGAAAAAAATCATTGATTTGATTAAATACAATGACCATCAATGGAAAGTTTGTGCAGATTTAAAAGTGGCTCTTTTAAGTGGTTTGCAATTGGGTTACACTCAAAACATGTGTTTTATGTGCTTATGGGAGCGACAATACAACGAACCGAACTGGGCTTTACGTGAGAACATTAGATTGCGATACGACAGCATCGTTGAGGCACCACTTGTGCCAATTAAAAAAATATTGCTACCACCACTTCATATCAAGCTTGGAGTAGTTAAAAATTTTATAAAAGCGCTGAATCCAGATGGAAATGCGTTCGTCGAATTGCGTTGCATTTTTCTACGGTTAAGTGGAATGAAAATAAAAGAAGGTTGGTGTTTACATCTATTCGAATGTAACTTTTGATCAAATGAAATTTCATCTCGCATCTTGTTTTTTATTACAGGAATACTTCATGGACCAGATATTCGATGCATTTGAAAATGCTCTCAGTGAACGAGAGCTTGTGGCATGGAAATGTGTAAAAGACGTTATTAAGAATGTTCTCGGAATTAATCGATCAGATCATTGGCACAGATATATTGAAAATATGCTGACCGCTTTTCATAATATAAACGTTAGAATGTCATTGAAAATACATTTTTTGCATTGTCATGTGAAAAAATTCGCCGAACAATCACCAGCCGAATCCGATGAGCACGGCGAGCGTTTTCACCAAGCGACGGCAAGGATCGAACATAGGTACAGCGGCAAAAAGCTAGATGCACTCTTGGGTGACATTTATTGGAATTTGCAAGAGGAAGAAGAACCCGAAGACGACACGAACGAATCACAAATTAAAATTAAAAGTTAAGAAAAATGTTAATTTTTTAGGAAAAAATTGAGAAAAATCACAATAAAATCACCTGAATCAATTTAATTTTCTTTTAAATAGTTTCTATTGTATCTATATTTGTCGATGAGATGTTTATTCGATCGATTTAAATGCTATAAATGGTCAAAAAATAATAAAAACGTGTTTTTCGTCGAAATGAAAAGCAAAAAAAAAAAAATAACAGCAAAATGTGAATGTATTATGTGAATGTCAAAATGTGAATGTATGTATTTATATTTTGACAGATTTTTGACTCAGAGCCAAAACATGTCGAAAGCGATATCTCAAAAATGGGGACTAACTTTGAAATGGGACTAGCACCATTGAATTCAGCGTACTCGAATTAGGTTTACCCCCTGGGTGCCCAGCTTGTCACAAAAAAAACAGTTTGCGATTCAAGCACAGTGTTCTTACTCTTTTCTCTTATACAAAATCACTAAAAAAGATGTTAAACTGTAATTTTTTCAAAATTGTACAAACACCTACATATAATTTATACAAAAGCAATTAGTTTAGCGAAACACCAAAACTGATATTCGTCACTCGGTTAATACATATATAAACCTATCGTTCTAGTTATTGTTTTATTATTTTCCGGTTAGTGTTTTATTTTCAATGGGAGTTAAATGGATAGACCCGGTAAAGAGCAAAAGTAAGATTGGATTAATTCTAGAATGCTCTCTTGTTCCTTCCTCATCAGACAAGGCTAAAAAATCCCAATTACCTACTGAGCTATGTGCAGTGTGCAATAAAATATATTCGATTAGTTTAGACTGTTAAATGATACTTGCAATATAATTTGAATTGTTTTTGACTTTCTTCTATTCTATTTATTAGTTCTTATGATATAATTTTGTAAAAAAAAAAACATATTGTTGATAAATTTTTCGACAAACAAGTCGCAATACAGAGTACAAGTTGCAATAAACACGCCAGAAAATTGAGTAATCTTGTAGTTTTTGTTCAAAGTAAAACCACCATGGTAACAAAAAGTATATCTTTGACCTATGCCTTTGCCACACGTCAATTCCTGGTTTTACAGATAGCTGTCGAAATTTTTTGTTAATATATTCTCGAGGTGCTGAATTTTATTATGGTTTAGAAAATCAAAATTGAGCTTTTAGCGAAATTCTGCTAATAAAAACTGCGTACATATTTTTATGTTGCCGCTTTCCTAATCTGCAAAATAAATTTTGATACGATTTCCGGAAAAAGAACTAGAATTTTGGAAAGAGCAGTAAAATAGCATTCATTTCACTTCAATCTATCTGAGTGCTAAGCTTTAACAACATCTGCCGAGATCAGTTGGTTGATGCACATTAAAAGTAAGGCAGACAGTATGACGTGAGCGAGGCACACGATAAGTACAAGAGTAATTCATTGACCTAACGCGGGCACACGTTTTGATCAGCTAATCTAGCGAGATGTTTACTTATCTCTATACGCCACCAATATAATTTCCTTATCGGCATCGAGCGAGTAACGTGACCTTTTGAATTCCGGGATTAATATGTATACAATTAAATCTTATTTAAGAATAATATACAGATTATATAGAGAAAAGTGTACCAATACACATTTTTTTCTATTTAGTTAAGATCCGGGTAAAAGGAGATTATGTATACGATTTTGACTAAAATTTTATATAATGTCGTTATGTCGTAAGACAAAAATTTCAAATAACGATACTTACCAACTGCGGTAAAACTAAAGAATCCATATTTCCATTTTCCAATGTACAAGGCACGTTCATTCAGGCAGAATAAACCGGGTAACCATTGTGCTATTTTCGGACTAACGGAAAGTAATTCACCAGCAAAATGCCGTCGAATAGTTGGCTCCCATGTTGCCGGCGAATGGAATCGATGATAATCACCTGGTGCTAAATATATAGTACATTGATAAAGCACCTTATCCTATATAAAATAAACAAAATGATCGATTTATCAGTAAATAAACGATCCGATGAGTGCATATAATACTTACTGGTGACTCTTTTATGCAATCAACATAATTTTGATTTTCTTCACAGTTTGCCCACGTGGGTGGTCCCAAAAATTGTTCTATGTTGTACGTAACACCTTTAACCTGTTCAATATGTGAATTTGTTGCTGTGCCTACGTGTAATACTTTTCCATCGCAAGGCGATACCAGACAACCGGAGTCGATTGGCCGGACTCCATCCTTTAGAGGACGGACGAAAAATTCCGATAAGCTGCGATAGTTCCTTTTTTAGTTTTTGTAATTTATAGGAATAAAAAATTAAATAAAAAAAACATATTAGAATCGTATAAAATACAAGAAATGTATAAGTAAAAAAAAAATCTATTTAAAATAAAACAAAATTCTACTTATACTTCCTTCAACATACTAACATCTTCCTTATATTTACGATGGATCTAATACTAGGTGTACATCTGACAAAACCGGCATGTTATCTATCTCCAAACTCGTGACTCGACAAATTCAAAGTTCCGAGGCATCTAGCGCCTTGAGAAATTATGAGCAAATTACGCGCCACACTTGGTACTAAGAAGTGGACACAATGGCCCACATCCCAAATGGTGGTCTCAAGTATCGAATATAGATATCAAGCAATAAGTGCCAGATGCACAAAACCTTAACGATTAAACTAAATATATTCAAATGCTTAACCAATACCTTATTCAGCCAAATGGCACTTTCGGCACGAATTCTTGTAAAAATCTTGAGAAACACAATGATAAGATAATTTAAATGCCAATTCAAAAAATTATGGTGTTCAAAATTACACTTCATTCATTCATGCATTCTCATCCAGTGTTCCTAATTCAATTTAATAATATTTAAATAAATTATTTAGTTGTCGATTGTGATCTAGGTTTCTTGTAAAACATCCTAACTAAATATGATTTTAGCTTAATTTGCAAAGGAGGTTCGACATCTAAGAAAATCAAAATCCAAGTCATTTTCTGTACTATAAAATCACAAATTTAGAGAGATTACAACTAAATTAGCTTCAATCTCTATATTATTGATGTTAATATGAAACCGTAATTTATTAGTAAATAGTACACGTCCATCGTATGATAATGATTAAGAGTATTTCATTCAAAGTATTGCCCATTATTAGTTATTCATTTTTCTCATCTTTCTAGCCGCCCAAAAAACTGTTCTTCTTTTGAGGCAAACCAGTTATGGAGCTATTTTCGTACATTATCGTAGGAAGTGAAGTGCTCCTCAGCAAGCCCGTGCCCCACCGATGCAAATAATTTGTGATGATCGGACGAAGCCAAGTCTGGCGAGTAAGCCGCATGTGTAAGTATTTCCCAGTTAATTGCTTCCAACGTTTCCATGACCAGTTTTGTGTTATGGTGCATTATCAAATTTTCCACACAAAGCTCGATTCAAATTGATCGTTTGTTGTTGGTAGCGTTCAGTATTTACGGTTTCACCAGGTTAGCAGCTCTAAATAAATCACACTCTTCTGATCCCACTAAATACAGAGCTCTTTGGATTTTTAAAATAGATCAATTTTTCATCGCCAATCACAATTTGATGGAGAAATGACTTTTTTATGTATTTGGCGCGCAACATTTCGCAAGTGATTTTTCTATTTTCGTGTTACCTTTCATTCAGTTTATGCGGAACCCATTTTCGCAGCTTTTGAATCTTTCCCATGACTTTTAAACGTATGGAAACTTGCAATTCAATGTCCACAAACTTTTTTAGTGGTCTTCCACATTCTTCGTTTCTCACTCACGTCAAAGTCACCACTTTTGAATTTATTAAATCACTCATACCATTGTGATTTACCAAGAGCATGCTCACCATCAGCTTTGACAAGCATTCGATGTGATTCTGCAGCAGTTTTCTTCAAATGATAACAATGATGTCCGCAAATCGTAATAATATATAACGATTATATATATATATATATATATATATATATATATATATATATATATATATATATATATATGTGTGTGTGTGTGTTCTATGGGTCGTGAGGAGTGATTCTGCAATTGTTGGCCGAAAACGGTCCATCGGAAGTAGCACCTTTCATGGGAATTTTTTCTATTTTTTATAATTATATTGAAAAGATATCATTTACAAGAAAAACTACTAAGAACCAAAAGTTTCTAAATTAATTTTGCAACGAACCGGTTCAGGTCGGTTTTTCAAACTTTAAGCGGAAATGACGAGTTTTTGATAAGAAAATGTTTTTCAACAAAAATTCGGCCCGTGATTTTTGTTTTCTCCAATGATGTCTATTTCCGGGGTTGCCGAGGTACTGATTACGTTACTGATTTTTGTTTTTCGCAAGTCGTGATGAAGGGAGGGGGGCGACCGTGTTGTTTTGTACCTAACTACTATCTACGCCGATAATGCCAATATGATTTTCGGGGTTTTCGCGGTATCGATTATATGTTACCGACTTTTGTTTTTCTGAGTTCGAGATAGGGGGCGGTATCCTTTATGATGCTCACCTATACTATCAACGCCAATATAGGTGTCAATTTCGAAGGTACTGATTACATTACTCACTTTTGTTCTTCGCAAAGTGTGATGGAGGGAGGCGGTGTCAATTTTGAGACCTACCTACTATCTACGCCTGTAATGCTGAACAAGGGTGTCAATTTCGGGATACAGATTACATTACTGACTTCTGTTTTCCGCAAGTCGAGCATTATCTACCTATAACGCCAATATAAACGAATGTTTACAAATACATTTCAATCACGAATAACCGAGTAATTAAAAACTAACAAAGTATAAGGAGCTTCCATAATTTTATAAATTATTAGTTAAACGGATCTTTATTTATTTTCTCCTGGAATGAATATTCCAAAATCCAAAACAAAATGGAAAAATGTCCACAACAATTTAGCTAATGAAGTTTTGTTGCTTGCCAGGAAAGTAAGTTTATTCACTGATATTAACAGTACTTGTATTACTCCATTTCTTACGTACTCCAATTTTCGTGTCCGTTTTCGCGTTTCTAAAATTTTTCATAATAATGCTCTACAAATTAGAGAATCCAATTACCAAATTACTCGTAAACCGACTATAGGGTTCAGTTTGTTCTGGATAACCCACAAAAAACAGAATTTAAATATTTCATATGCTGTGGACCCATAGTCAACTATCTATGAATGTAACGATTGCAACAAACCACTAAAGCATACTTAAGCGCTTTTGTCATTATTAAAAAAGAATTCTTATTTATGGAGCCTATTATTTATTTTGTTCAAGTAAGACTGTAGTCCAATTCATGATTTACTTTGTGGAAAGTATCTTAGCTTGGTCTAAAATAAATTTTCTCTCGAATTGGTTCGACTTTTTCAATCATCCAAATAAATCTACGATAAGCTGACCCTAACGAAGACATCCTTGATGACATTTTGAAATTAATTTTTTAGTTAGTAGCTAATGCTTGGCCGTTGTTCGGACGAAACTCAGATTTTTTTGGGGCGTACGGCTGTTTTGCCGTTCAAAAATGAGAATTTAAAATTGAAAAAAAATGTATAACTAAAAAGAAAATTTGAACAACCTAAGACTAGTCTCTAGTTCCATAAATGTAGAAATAGAGAATAGTGAGTGAGCGATTGACTGTTGTATACGAATTTTTGAGAATAATTTTCCCTTCTGTATTCCGGCCATCCTACATCAATAATTAACCTACATTCAACAAGAATTTGTTACTTTATCAACATTGGACCCTGGAAGTTCACAGACATTTGCAGAAGTAGTAATGTCCAGAGGCTCTATTTCCGTTATTCCTGAACCTGCAGAGTGTGAACAACCAATATTTAATTCTGTTTCTACGGAAGTTAAGTGTTTAGATGTACCGTGCTCTGGTAATACTATTAATGTTTCTACATCTACCATACCTACAAAGTTGATTCATGGAACTAATGAGTCAGTTGAGAACTTTGGTATTAAAACTATTCCTGTTCCTAAGATGTTTTGGATACATCTTTCTCGGTTTGATCCTACTACTAAGGAAGAAGATATCTTGGATATGGCTAAATCCTGTTTGCAAACTGAAGTTTGCAAAGTACATAAGTTGATTCCGAAAAATTCTAACATACAGAAATTGGAATACGTATGTTTTAAATTGGGGTGTAGAGATGATATGAAAGTGAAAGCTCTGGATCCTGCTACCTGGCCTATTGGTGTATATATTAAACCTTTCGCAAATTTTTGGTCAACTCGACCTGCAAAAGTAAAGTTTTGGACGTCGGCATCTATACCCAATCCATCTTAAATAATACTTTAAATAATTCTTTTACGATAAGCAATAACACAACTATTCCATTTAATAATTTGTCTGTAAATAAAAAGTTTTGTTTGACATTTGGTCATTTAAATGTTCGAAGTTTGGTTATCAATTTGATTTTCTTGCTTTGTCTGAGACTTGGCTCACTAAGAAAAATAGAAACAAGTCATTCCAAATAAACAACTACAAATTGCTGCGAGCTGATCGTACTGATTCCCGTGGAGGTGGTGTATGTATTTATTATCGTTCCTCCTTTAAAATTAACAAACTTTCTTCTAATTCTGTAGGTAAAGTCGAGTTCTTATCTTCTGAGCTTGTTGGAGTATTTGGAAAAATACTTATTTTGATTATTTATAACCCTTCTCCTGTTTATTCAGGTGACATAGTTAATATACAAGATATTTTTGCTGAACAATTATGTGGATATGAAAGAATTATTTGTTGTGGTGATTTTAACTATAACATGTTGAGCAATAATAGGCTTAGTGATTGCTTAAAAATTAATAACTTATATTATTTACCGTTTGGTCCAACTAGAATTAACAACCATTTAGATTTGATTATTGTTTATGAGCCTGATAAACATAATATTATTTCCTTTGGGCAAATTGAAGTTCCTGCTATTTCAGATCATAATTTAATATTTGCAAGTTATAAGTTTTGTAACACCAGGAGTAAGATATCGTATACTGTTGTTTCTGATTATAAGGCGATTAATCAACTAGATTTTATTGAAAATTTCTTTTTGTTAGATTGGCAAACCATGTATTACTATTCTGAGGTTGATGATATTGTTGCCAATTTCAACTCAAACTTTTTACATTTAGACCAGACTTGTGTGCCTCGTAAAAGTGTTATAAATAAATGCTCTACTGCACCATGGCTGAATGCTCATATTATTAAATTAATGAAACGTAGAGATTTAGCTTTTAAAAAACATAAAAGGTTTGGATTACATAATGATTTACAATCTTTTAGATTTTTTAGAAATAAAACAAATATATACATCAACCAAGCCAAACAAAGATATTATTTTGGAAATTTGAAAAATTCCAAAATAACTTGGTATAATTTAAAAAAATTGGGGGTTTCTTGTGCCACTAGTGATGCTAGAATTGACTTTTCAGCAGAAGAAATTTTGGTTGGAATCACTAAATTTCGTGATTCCTTGGGTGTTTTACCACTACCTGATGCTAAATCTGATCATTTTACAGGTGATGATTTTGTTTTTGATTGTGTTGATGAAAATATTGTTTTAAATGTTATTCGTGAAATTAAATCTGATTCATTGGCTTATGATATGGTAGATTTTAAAGTCTTAAAACTTTTTATTGATTTATTTCTCCCTCTTATAACTTTTGTTATTAACCAATGTCTGACAAACACTGTGTTTCCTGATGTATGGAAGGTGGCGTCCATAATTCCGTTACCAAAGAAGGATGTAATTTCCAATATAGGAGATATACGTCCCATTAGTATTTTGCCTGCTCTGTCAAAAGTTCTGGAAAAAATCATGCAACGTCAAATGCAGGAACATCTTCATAGGCTTAATTTCCTAAGTGAGTTTCAGTCGGGGTACAAATCAGGCTACAGTACCACTACTGCTCTTGTTAATATTATTGATGATTTGTCTATCTTGGACAAGGAAAATTCGGTTGCTATTTTGGTCCTACTAGATTTTTCTAAAGCATTTGATTGTGTTAATCATATTCATTTGCTTCAGAAGTTACATTTGTATTATACATTTTCTAATTCGGCTATTAATCTAATATACTCATGTTTGAGTAATCGTAAACAATTTGTGAGTATGGTATTGACCATTCAAATATTAGTGAAATTGTAGTAGGTGTACCTTAAGGGTCGGTCTTAGGTCCGTTACTTTTTTCTTTGTACATAAATGATCTACCATGGAAAATTCTGAATTGCCGGTTTCATCTTTATGCCGATGATTTACAACTTTATATTGGTGGTCATTTATCACAGCTAGATGAGATAGTGATTAAACTTAACACAGATCTTAAAAATGTTTCTTTGTGGGCTAAAAATAATTCGTTATCATTAAATCCGATTAAAAGTAAGGCTTTATTACTCTCAAAAAATGTTCGACACAATGTTACACCTACACTTTTCTTAGATGATGATGTTATCCTTTGTTCCAGTGGTTAATGATTTAGGGTTGCTTTTGAATTCTAAACTAACGTGGAATGATCATATTAGCTCTCTTTGCCAGAGGGTTAATTATGCCTTGTATTCCCTTAAATTGATTAGAAAGTTTTGTTCAGTTAACCTTCGTAAATATTTAATTAAAAGTTTGGTTTTGCCAATGTTCACATATTGTGATGTTATCTACAATCAATGTGACAGTTTTTCTAAATGTTTACTTGAAGTTACATATAATAATTGCACTAGATACGTTCATGACCTTAGGAAGTTCGATCATATCTCGGAGTTTACGTCTTCAATTCTTGGATATGATTTGTTTCAATTATTTGATTATAGAACATCTGTTTTTATTGTTCAACTGGTTAACTCAGGTTTACCGTTATATTTGTATGAAAAGTTAAATTTTTCCAAGTCTTTACGTACAAGAAACATTAATTTGCCTATTAGTAAAAGAAATGTTTATAATAATTCTGTACTAATAAATGCAATTATTAAATGGAATAGTTTGCCAATAGAACTAAAAAACATCAGTTCTCTTAGTATATTTAAGAAATCTTGTTTACAATTAATTATGGAAAATCAAAATGTAAATAATTAATGTACATATTTGTAGATATTTAATTTAGTTTATTGCTTTGATTAATTACTTTTTTCTTTTTTGTGTTAATTTTATAAGTTAATAATATAATTATTGTAAATATTCATGTGTATAAAAGCATTAGCTTAAACACATTTAATAAATATTATTATTATTATAATTAAGTTAACAGAACTAAAGTCTAAAACATGAAAATTTGGCGATTTTTGAAGATAAATTTGATTGAATTGAACCTACAAACGCAAATTTATCTAGCCAATTTCACTAAGCTCAATCAGTTTAACAAACAGTGCGAGTAATTCTAGATTATCACAGGACACTAATTTCAATGGTTTCAGCATGATTGTTCAGAATGAACACAACTACAATTTTTGAAGTCAAGTCCATTTTGCTTATTTAAGTAGATTCACTGAAAAAAAAAATTATTTTCGATATAGATATAATGACTTATCTGCAACATTTGACCGATTTGGAAATAAATATAGAAACATGGGTATTAAAATTAACCAAGTTAAATATAAAATATATCTCAAACAGCCTTATTGCTTCAAAATGCATATCTCCAGTTCTATAGCTTATGTGTAACAGAGGTAAACATTTTAACCCAAGTCCAAATAAAATATATCGCAGTAAAGCATATTTATTGTTATGTGGGATTTCTATTTCTAAAAGTTAAATATTATTTTCTAATTTTAGTCATAAATCTAAAATTTACTAGCTCAATATGCACATGAGAAACATACATCTCGAATTTAAATTGTTTCAAGACGAACTCTAACCAGAGTTCTAGTGGATTAGATTCAGATATGACTTATCTGATCTGAGACCATACATTTTTGTATTGGATTTGGATTGAACCAATGAATTAATGGACAAATATTAAAATTAATCAATAAAAAAATAAAAAATGATAAATGCCCCAACATCCAAACTGAATGTTTAAGACAGTTTAGTTTATTTACAACGAGAAAGAGATAAAGAAAATGATGAGATATTAAAAGAAAGTGATGAGATAACGGATTATTTCGAAAAAGTAGATATAATAGGATTCGCAAAATCCAATAGACTAAAATAGGACATTTTCAACGAACCGCTAAGCAGACCCTGGACTCGGCAGCAACGATCAAGAATCCCCGCGGAAGACCACCTACTACGTAGCGAGATGGCATGGAGAAGGATCTGCCTTATTAAAGCAACAAACCACTTTATGGGATGTAGCGCCAACAGTAACTAAGTAAGTAATCACTCCATTTCTGTCACCAAATAATTTGTTTTCGATACAGGTATGTACGTAGATTGTAATAGCGATAGAAATATTTGATACACGAAACGAATGGTTAGTTTCATTTTAGAAAAAGAAATATAAACTGAGATAAAGTATCGAAAATGTGATAATACAAAATGTCACCCAGAGCGCCCCAAAACATCGATAACATTAACTTTGAAGGAATAGAATCTTTTTCCAAGTTTGACAAAATTTTAATAAATTAAATCTCCTCGGACTGTAGTTAAAATTAGGCTGTATTTGATTCGGGCGGATAAAATAATTCTTCTTATTTGGAAAGGGCTACTTTATGTTTATAAAATTTTAATTAAACATCTCAAAAAGACAAAAATGTTTACAACACGGGTGTGCCACATTTAGTCACAGCAAAAGAAAAATGCACCCGAATGATTTATTCAACTTTGTTTAGAGAAGTTTCGGCGTAATCCAAAATAATTTTATCGTGTTTTTATAACAGCTGATCAAACCTATGAGTATAAACCATTATACACAGGAAACCAACAGTCTAAACACCGGATTTCGTATAGCTAGGAAGATTATGGCGCCCGTTTTTTGGCCTCAGATATGACAGAAATGCGCTTCAGGAGTTATAAAAATGAAAAGATAATTATCTTACGAAGTCGCATCACTTAATACACTCCCCGACAAAGAAATACGTTTACTATTTTTTTCTAGGTTTTACTTTATATAATTGTTCAGCGGTTCTAATATAATCCGTGTTATCTGAAAACAGAACTAAATGGCCTTAGGGCCGATATATTCGATATATCGCTTGAATTAATTAATTAGTTCAGTATTAATTGGTAAGGGAACAATATTAAAAAAAAATATAATTTTATTTGCAATAGTTTGAAAAATTCGCTTTGGTAATGAATTATGCAAATTTTTAAGATAACTGGGGTTAAGTTGGAGGCTTGCATCTTCTATTTGCAAGTCATTTAATGAATCATCCCAAGTAACAATTTGGAGTTGTCAAAACGTTGTAACATTTAAAATTTACAGCACTTTAGTTATAATAACTCTTAAAATAATAACAAACAACATGAATTTGTTGGTTTGTCAACGTAATGCCAGCAAAAATGGTAATCGTCATTTGCCTGGCAATAGGTTATAGCAACGTCAGACAGTAAACTCGTTATAAATGGTAAATTACTTTGAAGGCATCATTTTGATTAATTTAGTGACGTTGGTTCCTAAATAGCAAAAACGTTATATTTGCAGTTTTGCTGTACTTAACACAAAATAGTTACATAAGAGGAAGTAATGCCATAACAGCAAACATGTTTTAGATGCAAATCCTCGGGTTAAAAAGTAACATAGTTAGTTAAGGGAATTAATTTCAAGTTAGCAAAAAAAGTCGGAAATAACTAACTAGCTATTATTTTGAACATTATTGTAACAATAATAATTTGTGTAAAAATTATAGCAAAAATCATTTTTTTATGTTTTCTTTATTCAATAATAAATGTCACTAATATGTTATGAAATATGAATAAGGATAATATGACTTTTCTTATGATTTCCTATCGTGATCCTATCATGATTTCCTCGTAAAAATATGTGGGTAACAAGTTTCATCGATCACTTTATAAAAATAGCTCAGAAAAGAAAAACGCGACCTAAAAATATTTGATATTAAAAATAAAATCAAAATCAAAAATTAATCTGAAAAATTTATTTTTTCTGAAAAAAAGTTCGAATCTGTTAAAAAGCATCTGGTAACTAATCAAAAGCATGAAATTGGTGTTTTTTACAATATTTTCATGTGATAAACTGGGTTTTGTGGAATTTTTTCTACTAGATAAATGATGCAGCCATTTTTATGCACAGAAATAAAAATTAAAAGATGGCTTTATGTAACAGCTAAATAACTTTTCATATAACGAGTTTAATTATTTATGGTAAATTTGATATTATCACAGCTAAAGTGTAATAAGGATTTACGAAAAAGCTGCCCAAATATAGTAAACGTTTTTAATAACTAATCAGCTTTTAGATAAGGAAATCAGTAATCATAAAGCATTTGCTTTGTGCTAAGCGTTTTATAGCTGTCGGACTTTGCATGGAATAACAATAATTATTTACGTTAACCCTATATTAGCCATGTTTACAAATTACCATATTCACAAATTTACAATTCACGATTTTAATTAAACAACTGGCACAATGCATTTTGCAGCTAAGTTTAAATTTTATTTGTATTTACAATCGAAACAAAATTGCATAATGAAAAACTTTACATTCAGAGGATTATTTGAGACAATATTAAAAATGAAACAGATTGCGATCTGATCCTCCGAAAAAAAGGATTAAATATTTGTTTGTCGCTTAAATTAAAAAAATTGCAATCCAGTTCCATTAAAATATTGAGAAATACATATATAATATATAAATAAGCTCAAAAATTCAAATTTCTTCTCTATTTTCCGCCATATTTATTTACATTTTATTTATGCGTGTGAGCTGTCAAATTTTCATAACATTTTGAAACCACTGTACCTGGTGGAGGGTTAACAACAAGGTTGTAGTTAAAGAATTTCCTGTGTGTTAAACAGTTTAGTTGTGTTTTAAACCATTTTGCTTTGAGTTAAGCAGTTTTCCTTTATTAACGGTAATTTTGCTGTTTGGTAAGTAATTTTGCTTTGAGTTAAGTAGTTTCTCTCTTACCACATTTAGCATATTTCGCTGTGTTAAGCAATTTCGCTGTTTGGTAAGTAATTTTGCTTTGAGTTAAGCGATTTTGTTTTTTTATCCATATTTAGTTTATTAATACAAATTTCACTGCGTGTTAAGCGGTTTCGCTATTTGTTAAGTAATTTTGATTTAAGATAAGCAGTGTTTCTTTTATAAGTTTGACATACCACTGTACAATACACCTGTACTTCTGAAAGTATGTGCCGGTTGGAAGAAGGAACTACTTCAGAAGAGGGAAATAATTCCGAAATAATTCCTTTTTCAGAAAGTGGTTGTAGTTCCTCTACAAGATATTTCAAATAATTTTGAACTGAACCAGGCTCACTATCTCCACAGTAAAGACCTACTACCATTGGAACAAAATTATCAATTTCATGTATTGCAACAAGAATCGGCCAATTGTATTTTTGAGCTTCTGTAAATATAGATTTCATCATTATTTATATTTAAACTGATTGACATTGGGCGGTCTAAGGATTTAAAATATAATTGTAAGCAAACTTTCACTTGGAAGTTTTTGCAATTGTTTATTTTTTAAAGAGTAGTTATAAATAGATAAAAGCTCTTTCAATTCAATTTGTGCTATATTAAAATGTATTGCCCATCTCTTAATTTTTGGCACACAATCTTCTTCGTCCTCTTCGTCTTCGCTGTCATTTAAATAATATTCGGATTCAATTTCATCATTATTATAACATTCAGAATCTGACATAATTTGTGATTGAGGTAATGTACGCTGACACGGTTGAAATGAAATAAGATGCTCTGCAGCAGCAGTTAAGTTGTCATCTACAACTTGATCTGAAAATTTGTTTATTATATACATGTAAGAGTCCAGTATGAATTTAAATTAATTACAAGGTTTATTTCCATTAATAAGTCACGCATATGTGGTGATATTGTTGGTGTTGTTTCTCTTGAAGCCACTAAAAGAGGAACCGAATCGTTGGACGTTAACGCAGCAACTTTAATATTACTATTAGCGGAAAAAATAATATATTTCAGTGGTTTTGCATTGCACGTAAAATTAAGAAAATCGACATACCAGTTACTTTCATTTGATTGTTTGTAACTTTAGCTTTTCTATAAAATGTGATGTTGGTTTTGTATTTTTTTGATGTTCTAAAATAAGTACGCAAATCTTTGTTCGCCATTATATTCACCAAGTATAACAAAGACACAACACCTTATTTGATTGTATACCATAAATGTCAAAAATAGGTTATTATAGATGTCGTACTTGTTTGGTTGACTAGCACAGCAACAATGCTTTCCTCCCGACATTTTTCTTTGCGGCATATAGCAATAACCCTTCTACAATGCCTTTAAACCTACTTATCTTACCGCAGCAAAATTGTTTTTGTCCCGACTTTTTTGCTTTATGGTGTGTAACAAAATCGCTGCTGCAATGTCTTATAAATCTTTTTAAGGTAATTAGCTATTTTTTTTTCACTGCAGCAACGTTTTCAAAAGTTATTAAATAACTATTTACCATTTATAACTAATTTGTATAATTTTTCGAATTTCGCGACGTTGTAAGAACCCTGGTTTTGCTGTCTATTACAATTTACCTATCCAATTGTTACTTGGGATATTGCCTACTTTGACCGTATACCATTCTCAATAGTTCTGCCCAACAATTTTCTATGATGTTAAAGTCCAGTGACTTGGCTGACCATTGCATAACTTTGATTTTATTTGCTTCAAACTAATTTTGTACTATTCCGGATCTATGCGCTAGTGAATTATCCTGTTGAAAAATCAATCTTCTTCTACGAAGTTGCTTATAAAATGGTATAAAAACTTAATATTTAACAACTCTTGATATTTAATATATTTTAAATACTTAATTTGTTATTTTTATGCCATAAACATGTTTTCGTCACTTGGACATCATCAGATGGACTGGAGCAAAACAATTACAATATTTTATTTTTTCCAATACATACAATAATAAATTACCTATGTTAGTTGTATAAGTGGATGTATGACAAACAGATATAAAATTGGTTTTATAACATTAAAAACGTCTAAATATAAAATAAAACATTAAGTAACACTTATACAAATGCAAATATTAGCTGTATTTTGTTCAGAATTTACAACAACAATTGCATTTGATAATTCCCAGTAGAATAAATTAATTCCAAATTTTTTTTGGAATTATTTAATTCTAATTCCAAAAGTTACTTATCGTATTTGCCACCAGAAAACATTTTTTTGTTTTTTATTGTTTTTAAGTTAGTGTTGTAAATTTAATGACATTTATGACAAACGACATTTTTATTCGTATTGTGGTCGATATTTTCTTATAATTTATATATTATATTTTGTGTTATAATTAAGAATAGGAAAATACAAAATACTACCAACAGAAAAAACATTTTTTGCTGTTTTGTTGAGAATTAAATAATTCCAAAATAATTCGAAATAATTAATTCTCAACAAAATACAGCTATTATAGTCAAAACGATTATAATTTCCCGTATTAAGCCTAGTACTCAGTTCGATTTCACGTGAAATTTCCATACGATTTTACCAAAGCGAAATTAGAAATGAAAAATTTCATTTCTATTTTCATTTTGTAGTACTCAGTTCTCCAACGAAAAAGCCAAGTGTGTTCAATACATCAAAGATGGCGCGCATAAACTCTCCAAATTATTTTCATGTGAAAATAATGTGTCGGCACATTATTTTCACGCGAAATTTTGACATTTGTTTGTATTCGGCAATAAACAAATCTTTTAATACCACAAATCGATAAATTTTAATTAAAGTCATTTTAATTTAATTTATTTATGTAAAATAAACAAATTCATTTGTGTATGCCTACAAATTTATACGTTAAATTTAAAAATTCTCCAAATAAAATTTCATTTCTATTTCACGCGAAAATAAATAGATTTTTGGAGACCGCGTTAAAATTTCATTTCACTTTGAACTGAGTACTAAGCTATATAATAAACTACATTCACAATTGAATTGTTTGAGAAAATTGCACAAACATTAACCAAATCTCCATGACGGCTGAAGCAACGGAGAATAAGATAAGTTGGTCTGGTCATTCAGTAACGTGAAATTTTGGTTATTTTTGTGTTTATTTATTTCCAGACTCTCTAGGTGTAAAGAAAAATTAGAATTAGAATTCACACTTTCATGTTCTTTACACCTGACGGAGAATGCGCGTCCCGTTTAGCCAATATAAATGGATTGGCAATCTTCACATATTAGCTTATACATTCCAGAATGTTTCAATGGATCAACTTGAGGTTTACTATTACCAAGAAAACCCCCGATTTTCAAATTAGAGTAGAATACTGGTCGATACTTTGATTTGTCCAATTTATGGGACAATTTACGACTTAATTCACCAATAAAGGCCAATCTACAGAACTTCCTCTCATTAATCGTGTTTATTCGCGGATATGCTTTTCTGTTTTTCTTATTAATAATCGTATCCACCATTTGAGCATCATATCCGTTGTTACGTGCTATTTGTTTTTTATAATTAGTTCGATGTTATAATCTCTTTGGCTCATCGGGATGGAGAGCAGCCAATTTCTGACTTATTGGGTGGTTAGAACTTGAATGAATTACAGCATCACTGAATGTCGGTTTTCTATATAATCTGAAATTGTGTTCATTATTACATTCAATTTCCAGAGTGAATTTTATGTTGTTTTCTAAAGAATTTATATACTTGAGAAATATGGACAATTGCCGATCCGTTCCTCACCATAAACATTACGAGTAATGAAAAATTTAAAACGCAAAATTACCGAACCACACCTTATCATTACAAAAGCAGACAAAGGAAACACAACGATTATCCTACTAGCAAGGGACGACAAGGAAAAGGTTAATGAATTCTTGGATGCAGGCGAATTTTGTACTCTTCGTAGTGATCCCACACCAAGCTATCAACAAGCCATTAGAAATATCATCAACAATACTAACTTATTTACTAATTTAAATTTATTTTCAATCATTAACACGAACCCCCTTCCTCCATTACTATATGGTTTGCCAAAGTTACACAAACAGAATGTACCCATAAGACTGGTTGTCTCATACATAAACGCCCCTGCTTACAAAATTTCTATTACAAAAATTTTTATCGTTAACCCAATTTAAACCTACATAGGTACACGGTCACAAATTCTTACGATGTGATTGAAAAAATTAGGGACGTAATTACATCACCTAAGGCTAAATTAGTATCATTCGACGTGTGCAATCTTTTTACGAAAATTCCTATCAAAAAATGTAAGGAAATTTTGAAACAGTTGATTTGGTCTTCACGTAATATGGATTTCTTGACACAACTGAGTTGGAAACTAGTATGATAACATGCATGGACCAAAATTATTTCCTTTTTGATGACAAGATATATAAACAAGAAGATGGATTGAATGGGCTCTCTTTTGTTTTTAAATTATTCTACAATAATAATAATAAATGTGCCAATGTCATATACTGGTATCGTTATGTTGATGACATAATTTGTTTATGGTCAGGAACGGACCGGCAATTGTCCATATTTCTCAAGTATATAAATTTTTTAGAAAACAACATAAAATTCACTCTGGAAATTGAATGCTTTTCATCCGGATGAGCCAAGGAGATTATAACACCGAACTAATTACAATAAAACAAATACCACGTAACAACGGATATGATGCTCAAATGGCGGATACGATTATTAATAACAAAAACAGAAAAGCATATCCGCGAATAAACACGATTAATGAGAGGAAATTCTGTAGATAGGCCTTTATTGGTGAATTAAGTCATAAACTGTCCCATAAATTGGACAAATCAAAGTATCGACCAGTATTCTACTCTAATTTGATAATCGGGGGTTTTCTTGGTAATAGTAAACCTCAAGTTGATCCATTGAAATATTCTGGAATGTATAAGCTAATATGTGAAGATTGCCAATCCATTTATATTGGCTAAACGGGACGCGCATTCTCCGTCAGGTGTAAAGAACATGAAAGTGTGAATTCTAATTCTAATTTTTCTTTACACCTAGAGAGTCTGGAAATAAATAAACACAAAAATAACCACAATTTCACGTTACTGAATGACCAGACCAACTTATCTTATTCTCCGTTGCTCCAGCCGTCATGGAGATTTGGTTAATGTTTGTGCAATTTTCTCAAACAATTCAATTGTGAATTTAGTTTATTATAATACGGGAAATTATAATCGTTTTGACTTTAATATTTGCATTTGTATAAGTGTTACTTAATGTTTTATTTTATATTTAGACGTTTTTAATGTTATAAAACCAAATTTATATCTGTTTGTCATACATTCACTTATACAATTAACATAGGTAATATATTATTGTATGTATTGTAAAAAATAAAATATTGTAATTGTTTTGCTTCAGTCCATCTGATGATGTCCAAGTGACGAAAACATGTTTATGGCATAAAACTAAAAAATTAAGTATTTAAAATATATTAGATAGTATGAATTTCCACCAAGAATTATCGGTACAAAACGTATCACATAACACTTTATATCTTTCACCAGTTAGCGATCCCGCAACAAATTCAAATTTCCACTTGCCGAAAGAAGATATAGTACCCTATGCCATAACGCCACCTCCACCTTGTTGCCGTCTCATTTGTATTAATTCAAGAGTTCTAATATCGTGAAAATAATAGTTATAACAATCCGAGCCATCGAGGCAAAACCGTTTTTCATCAGAAAATAAAATATTGTTCCATTCATTTTTCCAGCTCATGTGCTTCTCAACAAATGCTATTCTGTCTTTAATGTTGCCTTTATTAACATTGGTTGAAGCTGCTATCTGGCGTGCCGTTTTGCTGGAATTTCTAGCAATTCGTATAATTTTGTGTTTTCCCGCTCAGTTAATGCGCATTTCCGGCCGTTATAATTAGATTTTACTCCATAGTTGGAGTTTTTTTACAAATTTATTGATCACATCTAAGCTACGGTTAACTTGTAAAGCAATTTTTCTATTGCTTAGTCCATTTCGATGCAAAGCCAACACCGTCTGAACTTCATAATATTCAATTTTTTTCGCGACCCATTTCCTAAGGTTGAATTAATATTATTTAATGCAGATAAAAAAACGTATCCAAAATACTTACAAAAATTATAATAAAATGAACTTATTGGCATTAAGAAGATAAATTTCAATAATTAAAACAACAAAAAGTTACCGAACGTATTCTCATGTCGCACCCCAACTTCGCTTTCAAAACGAATGTTCGCGGTGCTACATATAATTGTGTTTAGTTAAAGTATCATAAATAAACTGATAATAAACTGATAATTTAAAATGAACGTATTTCATTGTCGGGGAGTGTATTTTATATTAGCCCCAGTGGTGAACTAAGATTCGTTCTTTACATAACCTTGAATGGTGGCTGCGAGAAATATAAAAGGTTTTACAGCTTTGGAAATATCTTTTACTTATATTGTTAAATAATATTTAGAAGTGGTGCAGACACAAACGAATAACAAATATGAATTAAGGTTCGTAATATTTATTATAATGGATTCGGCAAAAAAAAATCCATTTTTTTCACTATATGGCTTTAGTGGCCGTGATGTATTTGTCGCAGTAGGCCATACTTATAGTCGTAGGATGGAGGATTCATGTACTAAAAAAATTCTTTTGTTATTGTTTTGATTGATCGTTGTGAGTTATAGCGTGTCAAGGATGGACGTAAACAAAGGGAAAATTCGCATTTTGCTTCGATAAAGGCGAAAACAAAAGTCAGGCGGCTAAAATTGTGAATGGTGTCTATGGTCTTGATACTGTCACAATCAATCACGCGTAATTTTGATTTCGTCGATTCCGTTCCGGTAAGTTCGATATCAAAGATGCATGACGCACTGGAAGGCCTATTGTCGAAAATGTCGATAAAATCCTGGAAATTACTGAAGTAGACCGGCATGCAACCAGTCGTAGCATCTCCCAGGAGCTGAAGATCGACCACAAAACAGTTTTAAACCAGTTGCATCAGGCTGGCTCCAAAAGGATCCTCGATGAATGGGTGCCGCATGAGTTGACACAAAAAACATGATGGATCGTATTTTCACGATCGATAGAAGGCAGGCGAAGCGGCCCAAACAGTGGCCAAACCAGCATTGATGGTTAGGAAGGTTTTGCTGTGTGTTTGGTAGGATTGAAAGAGAATCATCTACTATGAGCTGCTGCCCAATGGCCAAATGTCCATCTCTATTGCCAGCAATTGGACCGACTGAAAGCAGCACTCGAGCAGAAGTGGCCAGATTTAGCCAATAGGAGAGGCGTCGTCTTCCAACAGCTCTATGCCATGCCTCACACATTCATAATGACCCGCCACAAGCTCCGGGAACTTGGTTGGGAGGTTATTATGCACCCACCTTATAGTCCGAAACTCGTACCAAGCGATTACCATCTCCTTTTGTCCATGGCAAACGCTCTTGGTGGTGTAAAAATTGCTTGTGAAAACTGGCTATCTCAGTTTTTTGCTAATATGGACAAGGTCTTTTGAAAACGCGGCATAATGAAATTGCCCTAAGGCTGTGTGCCAAACTTAAGGTAGAAGTCAATTTTAAGTAAATTTTTCGGTAAATTCAATTATTTTTCAAAAACTCTATGGCAAACTGATCGAAAATTTTGTCCTAAAATCAATTTTTACCGTAGTAAATGATTTACCTTAAGTTTGGCACACAGCCTAAATGGCAAAGGGGTCCCATTTGAAACGCGATATTTTAAAACGCGATTTTTCAAAACGCGATATTTCAAAACGCGATATTTCAAAACGCGATATGGTACAAAACGTGATATTTTTTATCATTAAATCGAATTACTGATATTGAACAAAAGTGTTCGTGTCCAATATATAAAGGGTAATTTATTAAAGATTAGACGAAAATTTTCAAAGTGTCCAAGTTACAATATAAAGAGGTTGTCAATATACAGAATATTTTTACCATTTTTGTAAAAATAAAAATATGAAATTTCAAGGGACTGAATGAAAGTGTCCAAGATACAGAAATGCCCAACATTGAAGGTTTTAATAAAATTCAATTTTTCATTCAATTTGCACCTGATATCAATTGACGGCCGAAAATTTTAACTGCGTGGTTATACTTCCGAATAGGTCATATACCTCCAAAAATTCTGAAAATCGGTATACTAAGGTACTTTAGAATGCTGATTACGAATATGGCCATGAAAATATCCAGAAACGACCCCAAGTAGCTCTCAATGATCCCAAGTGGCCCTAAGTGCCCCCAAATGGTCTTAAAAGACAGCCCAAACGCGAAAAAATATTTTCTTTTTTCGAACCACAAATGCTTTTATGATTATTTTAAATCATTTTATACCTTAAGATTGAGGGCTACCGCGCCAAATCCCAACTTTTATACAAATAAAAAAATTTACTGTTATTTCAATTATTTTTATAATCCACATAGGGGACATTTAATTTTGGTTTAAAGGAATTTATGAATCGATAGGAGTGGCAGTTTAGGATTGGGTTATATCAGGTGGGTCGGATCCGGTCGCTTCGCAACGTACATTCTAGAAAAAGGGAAATTTAATTTCAGTTTATAGGAATTTAAAAACCGATATTAGCAGGAGTATAGGATCGGGTTATATCAGGTGAGCGCTTCGCTCCCTAGTTAGAAAAAAAAAACTTCAGTTTATAGGAATTTAAAAATCGATAAGAGCAGTAGTATAGGACCGGGTTATATCAGACGAATCGCTGCGTTCCCGTCACTTCGCAATGTGCATTCTGGAAAAGGGGAAATTTAATTTTAGTTGATAAAAATTTAAAAATCGATAGAAGAGGGGGTTTAGGATCGGGTTATATTAGGAGGGTGAAGGGGAAATTCAATTTCAGTTTATAAGAATTTAAAAATCGATAGGAGTGGGAGTTTAGGATCGGGTTAAATCAGGCGGGTGATGGGGAAATTTAATTTCAGTTTATAGAAATTTAAAAATCGATAGGAGTGGGAGTTTAGGATCGGGTTATATCAGGTGAGGGCTTTGCTCCCTAGTTAGAAAAAAAAAACTTCAGTTTATAGCAATTTCAAAATCGATAAGAGTGGGAGTATAGGATCGGGTTATATCAGGTGAGCACTTCGCTCCTTAGTTAGAAAGAAAAACTACAGTAATTCAGGAGTACAGCAACGGATTATACCAGGCGGGACACTGCGCTCCAGTTGCGTCTCTTTTTAGTTAGAAAAAACTTCAGTTTACAGGAATTTAAAAATCGATGAAAGCGGGAGTATAGGACGGGTTATATCAGGCGAATCGCTGCGCTCCCGTCGTTTCGTAATGTACATTCTGGAAAAGGGGAAATTTAATTTCAGTTTATAGGAATTTAAAAACCGATATTAGCGAGAGTATAGGATCGGGTTATATCAGGTAAGCACTTCGCTCCTTAGTTAGGAAAAAAAACTTCAGTTTATACGAATTTAAAAATCAATAGAAACGGGAGGACAGCCCGTTGTTATATCAGGCGGGCCGCTGTGCTCCAGTCGCTCCGCTCCTTAGAAAAAACTTCAGTTTATAGGAATTTAAAAATTGATAAAAGCGGGCGTATAGGACCGGGTGATATCAGGCGGGTCGTTGCGCTCCTGTCGCTACGCAATGCACATTCTTCTCTACTATATCGCGTTTTGAAATATCGCGTTTTAAAATATCGCGTTTTATACCATTTCTCGTTTTGTCATATCTCGTTTCGAAATATCGCGTTTCGAGCGGCTCCGATGGCAGAGTTATCAAAAAAACGGCGCATATTGGAGCCAATATTAATGATTGTAGGCATGTTAAATAAAGCAACGAAATAAACGTAAAAATGATGGATTTCTCTATTCCCAACCTAATATAATCTCACATTCATCATTACATTTGGTGAACATATGGTAAGAAAAGAATAAGGAAAGATTTTTGACATTTGTAGCTTTAATACACAAAACAAGAACATTGGCACTTCGGAATCATCCATGAAGACTAGACTCAAACAATTTTTAGATGCTTTTCGAGTAAGTGCTTTCTTGGAAAATATAAACGCAAGGTCCCGAGTGTCAATTCAAAGAAAAAATTTCTAACATCATTTAAAATCCCAAAAAGTTGACCGAATGGGGTAAAGACTTGCTGATTCCGACACTGTATATATTTGTGAAATTCTTCCATATTATGGTTGGATACTTTAAATGAGACTTTGAATAAATTTCCACTGCACGAAAAACAGCAAAATCATTACGTGGACAAATACAGGGTGCGCCATCTTTTATGTCGGTATGTAAACGTTGTATAACTGTGACATTTGTCAACCGATTGATTTGATTAGACATGTTTTTGAAACGTTAATTCAGTACAATTTTAACCATGAATCGCTTCACACCGAACCGACGCGCCGAACTAGTGACGCTGTACATTAAAAATAGTCGTTCAATTGTGTTAACTCAACGTACATATTGTCGAAAATATCGTGGCCAACAATCACCGTCTGACACCACTATTCCTCGTTTGGTGTCGAATTTTGTTCTGAACGGGACAGTGAGAGATCATCAACAATCGAGACGTTCATCAACGATCAAGATGCATGGATGATTTCCAGTTGTTTACATATAAAGTGCAATTAACACAAAGAATATTGCCGACAGACCGTCCACGTCGCTTGGAATACGGCCAAGCAGTCGCTCAAATGGTTGACACTGAACCTGCTTTTTGGAAGCAAATTTTGATGACCGACGAGGCTCATTTCCCTCTCGCTGGCGGCGTTAATAAGCAAAATGCCGCAATTGGGGCACAGCGAATCCACACAAGATCCATGAAACGCCATTGCATGAACAAAAAGTACTATTTGGACCGGCGTCTGCGCCAAAACCATCATTGGTCCATATTTTTGCAGAGAAAACGAAACAGTCAATGGATATCGATATCGGTGGATATTGGCTCATTACGTCTGCCTGCAAATGCGTGAAAAACGTCTTGACGGTTACTGGTTTCAATAAGATGATGCGACATGCCACACTGCAAATCAAAGAATTCAGTTTTTGCAACGAAAATTCCCTGGACGTCTTATGTCAAAAAGAGGCGACATTGACTGACCACCCGATCTCCACATTTGACCCCTCCGGACTTCTTTTTCTGGGGTTATTTGAAAAGCAAAGTATACAAACATTAGTGCCGAAATCACAGTTGTGCGGGTAGGTCAAAAGTACCCTGTCAAAAATTTAGTTTTGTATGTTTTTTGAACCAACTTACACATTTGTGAATTCCTTTTTAACTTATTTTCGTCCGAAAAAAAACACTATATCTATACACACAATTATGTTGGTTTTACTTCAAATCAAGCGAAATTTTTTATCAACAACGCCATTACATACTATGGTTTTTTAATCACACATTTGTGTGGGTTGGACTAAAACTGAGCCGATTTTTTTGTTTTCTTGGTTGAAAAAGGGATATACCGCCCAAGATTTTGCTTTGGCCAATAAAGGCAGCCACTTAATTGATGTTCTATTCAAAAACTGTACAAATAAATTACAAAGGATCAAATTGAATTAAAACACCTCATATATAGAAATTGGTTGTTTTTTTTTTCAAAGTTATTCAATGTTTAGATACCGACATAAAAAATGGCGCACCCGTTATAAAAACCAAAGATTTTTTGTTGTAAAAAGTTTAAAAGAGAAGGGGTGTTAGGCTGGCTGATGAGGAAAACGCTGAGTTGAGGTAGTGGCCCAAATTTCCGTATCTAAATTACTTTTATATATTCTTTTGAAGAATGGGTGTGCAAAGCGTTTAAAACTTTCTCGGTAATTGGCAGATTAACTGTCTGTCACGTAATACTAACTGTGACAATATCAAGCAAGGAGCACAGAGAAAATAGAAAATATGTAGTTGACTAGCTGAAAAGCTAGGAACTCTTCATATTGTTTTAGTTTAAAATGAAGCAATTTATAAATTATATAGTTATTATAGTTTATAACGACTACGAACTATCTACAATATTCAGATTTTTAATATTTAGCGGGCCTCAACATGGGCGGGGTTTCGGCTTCACTAATTGATTCAGCCCTCTTATCATCAAGTTAAAGATTCAAAGTTGTTGTTTATTTTGGTTGCTTATTTTTTAAAAGGAATGAAAAAGAATTTCTTACAAAAAGCAAAGATTCAAAACACGCTCCATAGCTTTATAAAAACTAGTCGACTTACTAGTTATTATTACTCATCACCCAACGATTAGGTTCCCTAATGTTTGAAATACATAATGCTAGTTCATAATCATAAGTTTAGCTAGTCCAGAATTCTTCCAAAGCTTAACGTCTATATAATTATATCTGCGAGGAAATAATCAATAACAGGTCTTCATCATATTTCCTGTATACAAAATAATCATAATTTGATTGTAGAAAATTATACTCCACCACAAAATGTTAAATAAATTCCAAAAGCAAAGTTAACCTTTAATGACCTTAACCAAAATATGTGAATGAGTTAACCAAAGCTTTTGTATAAACTAAACTATAATAAATTTAGCTAAATTAAAAATTACCTGACTTGGCTAGAAAGGAAAAATAATTATTCGAATTATATTTACAGAGATTTTATTAAGTTTAGTCACTCAAAAATTAGTAACAATTTTCATGTTAACAGAATTCAAGTTAGACGTAATTAACCTGTGTTGCGATAATGGCTGAGAATTATGAAAACGAATGTTCCAGCACATTAACGTACATAGTTTATAGCTTTTCCATAAATCCAGAAGCAATTTAGCAATATATTATACACAAACACGCACGCACACGATGAACATACTCAAAAATCACCATTTACCAAAAATAAATATTAGGTATGTAATTAGCTTTATTTAGAAAAAAAAAAACAAAATATTTGAGTGGTTCTTCCACGAAAAGCGTTTCACACACAAACCGCAAAAATGTTCACCCAAAAAAAATAATTATTTCTTGACGAACCGGAATACATAATTTATCAAACTTTAAATCGAGAATAATAGTCAGAGAAAAATAAAATAATAGTTATTGATTATGCAAAATGAAAACATCAACTTACTTAAAATCAGGTGACTGTGCTTCATTTATATTAACGCCAAACGCGGTGGAATATGCTCCATATACAACAGGACGAAGAGGTGTTGGCACTCGACAATCTGCTATCCAACCCCAACCACGACTCATAAGTCTCAAAGGCAACGAACAATATATATTCATCTGGAAGGGATAAGTGAGATTTCTTGTTGTAATTACAACTAATAAAATACTTATGGTAATAGAAATTCTTACCTGCCATGGTGAAGCAGTTCGTGGAAGCCCTTTCTTTTCGAGATCATTCCATAAGTGCCATTGGACCGCCGCCACAACACATAAACCGATTGGGGTCCACCGCAAAAATATCCCCTGCCATGTTAGCCATCCCCCTGCAGCTAATAACCACCAGTCGAGTACAGATAAAACTGTCCAACCCGCACCCGCTTTCCAACTCCATTTTCTTTTAAAATAAAGTAATTTACCTTTTCCTTTATTCGATGATGCATTTCCTCCTGTTGGTCCACCCGCCGTTCCAGCCGTATTCACGGTCCGATTATTCTGCCCGATTTGCTGTTGAAACCGCGATGTTGCAATGCGTCGCACCACTGACCATTTCGGACTGTACTTATTCGATTTGGTTGTTATGGCACGCGTTATTCTAATTAAAGGAGGAAATATTAAGCAATTAATAAATTTAAAAATTATGTCAAAAATCATTTTGATATTATCTTTGTTTATAAAAAGTTAGTTAGGTTGTGTACAAGCGAAGTGATTAACACAAAATACAATTGATTTGTACCGATTGGAAAAATTACATGAACAAGTAATAAAATGAGTCTTATGCATAAGAGCGGTTGACGTCATGGTAGTCACAGATGTTAATTAATTAGACATGTGGCAATTTCGAGGTGATGAATTTTCCAGAAAATTAACCCAAAACGTACTGGAACATAATAAACTGTAAAGTTTCTTAAGTTCCTCTGGCCAATATACAAAAATGCATGCTGCACACATCATTGACAAGATTTTTGGAAGAACTAAATTACTTGTATCAACGTACTTGAACTTGACTGTTACACTATACAATTCTTATGGAAGGGCTAATGTCGGCTGAGGAGGGCCGAGAATGCATAGAAAAAATCCACTAATTTAGTTATATACCTATATTATCGACAAGGACAAAAAGCTCTTAAAAAAATTCTATGTCGGTCAGTAGACCATCGGCGAATACCGAAGTCAAAAGAGGCGTTGAAAAATATACAAAACTACTAGCAAGGTGAAACACCACCTTTATACGGTTTAAAAACAGGTGGCGCACAATAAATTTAATTAAGTTTATTTCCGTGTTTTATGTTACGTTAATAAAGTTTGTTGGCTTTATTGCTTTGTAAGAATGGGAAATTTTTTTATTAATATAATACAAAATTAATGGATTTGATTAATTGGCTATACTTTAATTATTTTTGCAAATATCCATAAAAGTGTGCAAGCTGGTCCCATCTTTGTGCAGGAAACTAGAAATAACTTTCACACGAAATAATTAAATTACATGATGGCGCAATTGAGCCCTACTACTTTGGTAAACTATAATATCATCTATACTAAGGGCCAGCGTTTGCCTGACCTTGACATTATTATTGGAATACCTAATGAAATATTAATAGTTTGTGTAAAGGGTTAGTACCAAAACCCGTAGGTTTAGAGCCTCATCCGCAATCTAATTTTGAGACTTCCGTAAGTTTCTATATGGGTAAATCGCACTGAAAAAGAATTATCGAAGTCGACAGGCATAGTGAAAAATTTTCTCTAATTTGTCTGCAGAGCAAATATGGAGATCGAGAGGAGAAAGCTTTTGCTATACATTTGTAAGGCATACCCTGAAGATTGAAGACTGTAATTTGCGCTAGTACGGAATTTGGCATTTTTTGAGACAAACCACAAATTTTTTCGCTAAGACGAGACGAGAAACAGTTCACCAATATTTCCACATTTGGTAAAGACTTTGAGATGGATTAACGTAAAATCCGTCTCAAAGTACCACATCTCCACAACTTGTAAAGTGTTATACATTTAGTAATTAGTATTGTCAGCCCTCAATTTAATGTTACAATTAACCAGTAACACTAAGTTAAATAAAGCGTGACATTTTGTCACTAGTTAATAGAATGTCAAATAGAACGAACTTGTTCTTTCCATTCATCTTGTGTGTTATAAGTATTATCTCAAAGAACAGTTTTCAACATAAAGTTCTGTAAGCATGTTGGCTATCTTTAATATCTATTCTAATCTATCGATTATGTGTACAATCCTAAAAAAAATGTATGCTTCAGAGTTGTAGGACTAATTAGCCTACAAATCTAATAATGTCGTATCCAGTAAAATAAATAGAAAACGGTATCTCGGCGCTTATCACAACCTAATATGTATGTTGGTATATTCTCTGCGCTTAAATTTTTGACTGACGAGTTTCAGATATATGGATTTTCAATTTCTATTAAGATTAATAAAAGATAGCCTCAGTTTACTTCTCTACTTGGCGGTAATAACACCAACGTAGAGATTCCTACCAAAATTATAGCAATGCTCTTAAAATTTAGAAGCATTGCTATAATTTTGGCAGGAATCTCTATTTAGACTGTGTGCCTGAGAGCGTTTTTTTCGACTAAATTGCTGACTAAACTAAATTAATTACTAATTCATATCATTCATTCAAAGGTGGCATTAGTATCTTTTAAATATGCTGTGCCTCCGATTGTAAACTAAATTATAAACTAAACTAAATTATGACTTTTCATATGTCATATTGTTTTCAACAACACCGATTTGTTATTTTTTTAAATCAAGGAAATAGAAAAAATAAAACAAATATGGAGATGGGAATCGCATTATTCATGAATGTGATTATAAATTACAATCGAAATTTCAGAATGAGAGTATTCCCTTTTAGACATTTTTACACGTATGCGTATTCGATAAAAAAATTATAAAAACAAGAAATGAAAATGACAACTAAATAGTCAAGCAACCTCAGCAGGAATCTAAATGATAAAAACTGGTGGGTAATAGCATAACTAGTCATTAATTTAGTTTAGTCGGCAATTTGTCGAAAAAATAGCTCTCAGGCACACAGTCTTACTTTAAGATATTAAACGTTCATAACATGGATCGTTGTACCAATTGCGGATCGTCCGACAGTATTTTATTAAAAATAAGAAAAATATTTAGTTTATCAATGTATCTTCTAAAATATACATTGCAATATGTTATGTTGTTAGTATTATTCATGGTAGTACAAATTAATTCGGTCCGTTTTTTTAATTTTAAAAATGCATTAATTTTAAAATAATATGAATGAACAGATTAATTAAAATATTGTTCATCGCTGCTTACGACTTTTTCCCACCTCTCAGGCAATTTTCGAATACCATCTCGGAAAAAAGTTTCGTCTTTTGAGGCGATCCAAGTTTGAAGTCAATTTTCAACTTCTTCGAAAGAAGTCAACCGGTGACCTGCTAAATTGTGTTGCATCCATCGGAACAACTAATAATCAGTAGTGGCAATGTCCGGAAAATACGGCGGGTGCGGTAAAACATCCCACTTGGGCGTTTCCAAATATTTTTTTACGACGTTTGCAACGTGAGGCCGGGCGTTGTCATGCAAAAGAATAACTTTATCATGTCTTTCCTCATATTCCGATCGTTTTTCTCGTAATGCACGGCTCAAATGAATTAATTGTAGTATGTACCGCTCATCCGTAATGGAATCGCCAGGTTGTAGTACACAACGCCTCGTCGATCAGACCATATACACCTCATAACCTTCGAGCCATGAATGTTCGTCTTTGGTGTTGAGATTAAGGTCGATGGCAACGATTGGCCGGGTAAAGCGTAGTATTTTTCCCCTTGGGGTTATCGTAGAAGATCCACTTTTCGTCAGTATCAGAAGCAAAAAACCCTCTCTTGTTTGCTTTTGATGCAGCTGTTCACAAGAAAAAGGTCACTCTTGAAACTGTTTGTTGGGTCACCCCTAATGTAACGGCAAGCTTCTGTTGCGTTTGAATCGGATCTTCATCGAGCAATGCCTCTAACTCATCGTCTACGAATTTTTTTGGCAGTCCAAAGCGAGGCTTATCTTCAACACTGAAATCATCATGTTTGAAGCGTCGAAACCATTCTCTACATGATTTATCGGTTGGAGCATTACCACCGTAAACTTCCACAAGCATTCGATGTGCTTCAGATGCACTTTTTTCCAATTAAAACAAAAATTAACACTTCCCGCAAATGCTGTTCAGTTATCACAAAATCTGACATATTCAACACCGAAAAAAAACAAGTTTTGTGTGAAACTCAAAGCAATACAAACGGAATGTCAACGGCACATGTCTAATCTGTCTGAAACAACGGAAATCAGCTTTCACTATAAAAAATGTATTATAGTCAAAGCCACTTTTTAAAAACAAACCGAATTAATTTGTAGTCCCAATAGTTTTTTGGCGGGATTTCTGAAGCATCATATTATTTTGTGTTAGCTGTCCAGCGTAACACATGTGTAATTTGGGCAGCAGCTAATTTGGGCCTACAGTTTTGTAAAGTATATTCTTGTTTTTGGAAAGTCAATCTAATTAAAAACGCCAAAAATTTTCGTCTTAAAAGGAAAATTAATTCAAAAAATAAGTATTACACCAAGCAAAAATGAACGATCCAACATAGGTGAACTTGTTTATTCCAATATTTGGCAACTAAAATAACTTTTAAATAATATAGTTATAACTATTTTAAACTAGTTTGTTCTGAGGCGCTTCGCGCCCGTTTATTTCCAGCAAAATGTAGTTAAATATTTTTTAAATAGATAAAATTAAAAATTAAACTACAGGATTTCTTTAAAAACAACATTTCGAGAAAATTGACGGTCATCGTTGAGAAGCTTTCCCTGCTGTGGATTAGCTTCGATTCTTATTTTCACTTGGTGAGAATCTCTTGAGCGGGAAAGAGCGACATACAATTGCCCATGGGAAAACACTGCCGTTTGAAGATGAATTCCTACGTTATTAAAAGACTGGCCTTGCGCCTTGTTTATCGTCATTGCGTATTGCGGAATAATTGGAAACTGTCGTCCTCGCAAAACAAATGGTGGATTGGTCTCAGAAGGTGCCAAATAAATTCAAGGGATTAGAACCGTACCGCCTTTGTTTCACTCAGAAATGATTTTAGAATAAATAAGTTTCGCGATAGCTTTTCAATAATTAAACGCGTTCCACTGCACATACCTTTCTTAGGATTTAGATTTCGTAGAAGAATTATGATAACACCCTTTTTCAAAAGCAATAAGTGAGGGGCATGCCGGATGAATTCTGTTCATTGAGTAATTCAACGGGAAAGTTGAGTGCATCGTTAGGATCATCGCTTACTAACGAATCTGCGCTACAGTAAATTTCCGAATCACCATGAACCAAGTCGATTATGATTCGATTCATCTCAAGCGTCTGAGCATTCGTTGTAGCAACGATAACTCTTTTTGAGAGCTCATCTGTTGACATTTGCTCAATATTATTAAAAATGACATTGATCAGATCTTGACTTGTGATTATTTCGGTCGGAATTTTAATTGTGTCTACCTTATAAATGCCAGGTGTTGCAGGCAAAGTTCCTGATCCGACTTGCAGAAGCCATTCATTGTGCTCGTGTTGACCTTCGCTGCGCAAGTGGTTGGTGGTCAAAGAAAGTTGTTAAAACTGATTCCATAGAGGGCTTGATTTAATTCAGTTTTCGATGATTACAGTGCGTGTTCCTCTTTGAACGACTGGTAGCATCTGACGAAAATCACCGCCAAGTACCAGAACTTTACCTCCGAAGCTAATGTCATTTCCCTTCACCTCTCGCACGAGTTTATCAATGCAGCGGAAACCATTCTTAAGAAGCATTGTAATTTCATCGATAACAATAAGAACAACCACACGCAAAACTGCAGCTTCTGGTGATGTCATTCGCATTGATGAGAATGAATTATCAAGAAGTGGCACTGGAAGTTTATATCCATTATAAATCGTGCGTCCTCCCTTAAGTAAAGTGGCTGCTATCTCAGTTGTTGCAAATGGCACCACAATTTTTCCTTCACCACGAAAGTTTGTCATTAAAATTGTGTATAAGAAGGTCTTGCCTGAGCCACCGGGACCATCGATAAAAAAGAACTTACATTGTGCGTGATTATTTACAACTGCAATCATGATTTTGATGTATGCCGCAAGCTGGGCTTCATTCAGCTTTCGAATTTGTTCGACTGTCAATCGTGCTTCTTCTTCTTCTTGATTATAAATTTAATCTTCTTCGGGTGGGTTACCGCTTGGAACTGGCAAACCAATTGAACCGCATAACATTTCGTGCTTGTTGTTACAGATTGCTAAATGACAATTCAAATTTAACGAAACTGAACGAAAAGTACTTTGAGTTTCGCTGGTCAGTAATGTCAATAAACATACATTTTTCAGATGTCGCTTTGTTACTTAAATTTCTTACAGACTCGCTGGTTATATCTTAAGTCAGTGACATAGACGTTCATAATATACATAAGAAAACCATTTTTCCAAAATTGTATTGAAGGCTCGGTTACATTAGGGAATTATTTTGTACATAAATGCGATCGTGCTAATAAATTGTATGATTCCTATTTAGTTTTATTATATATAGTTATTAGAGCAGAAATAGAATGGCAGCCTAAAATTTCGCAGGAACTAAAGAAAAATCTAAAGATGCCTTACGCAATACCCCAGAAGCTTTCACAAATGGTATGACTATTAATACGGCCAGTAAAACTTTCGAAGTGCAAGCCTTCGTATATCTCAGCCAAGGCATTTTGTATCAAACCCCACCTTTCTTTACCTAACCTTTTCAACACAAAGACTATCTGCAACTCTTTTGACATGCGAGATTTTCTTCAAAATTAACTCGTAATCGTACTTTACCAATGACACCATTTTTATTTCTCTTCCAACAGCCATCAAAGATGGTCTCCTAATGTCAAGTGAACCTTTCGAGTTGGATTATTATTATTTTGGAGGAGAATAACCACATTTCGTTAATATTGCACCAACTTACCACACTGTCTACGAATTTCTGAGTTTGCTACTGAATGCTCAATCTTGCATTGCTGGCAAAGAGCTTGACCTTGTCGACTGCGAATGCTACTTCTTGGGCATCGTCATGCATACTACTGTTGAAAACTATATCAAGAGGTGCGGGCCCAAGATTGACCCTTGAACAAAGCGTAACATGGTTTGACACAATGGTAGTCATTATAGTAGGCTACTTCAGATTACCAAAAGCTCCAGATACATCCAGGAATACTGCTAATGCATCCTATCTGCTCTGACTTCTTTATTATGTTGACCATTTTCACCATAGTGCCCTCTGTCAAATATAATATTATTGTCTTTCTATGCTGAAGCGCGGTCAGGAAAAGGAAGCAAGTTTTTTGGTTTTGGCACCTCTGCATACCAGACGAAATAGGGTGTCCTCGCGAGAGCTTCTTAGAGTAAAATTGATTTGGTTACACTCATCAATAGCAGTCGCCGTCTTTATTAATTCCCGCCTACATTTGGCATCATCCTTTGCATAATCGCGTTTATTCCCAAAGTCTTATTACTAGCATAGGTTACGCGTTCTTTGAACGACAGTCTCAACCTATTCATTTTCAGCCAGATCTCTTACTCTTTTCACTGGCATCTAAGATATATCGATGATAATCTTTTAAGCAGGCAGATTAGGCGATAAGCAGGCCAACCTTCGGAGGGTTTTATCAGTTTCGGAGTTAGTATTAAGTTTTTTAATTAGGCATTAACTATACCCGTGAACGAAAACCAATGTTCTAGCATGAGGTGCCATTTTAAAGGCAATGTTCAATAATAAATCGGACGAGGTGTCTTGTTATTCTTAACCCTGCAAGTAGCCATGGGTAGTTCTTCTACGGTAATTGGCGGAGTCACTTCCAAAATAGGTTTCAGTTCGCCGTTCTTATGTTGTGGACATAAAGTTGTGACAATTCTTTCCTTGCTTGCACAGACTGTTTAAGCGCTCTCCCAGTCTCACGCTTTCACCTTTAGCTGTGTTGCCAGCAATAAGAAAATGGCTTCTTAGCCAAGAGATATAGGAGATTTTTAAGTTGCCCGTTGAATCCGTTTGTCTGTTTGTATCGATTCATACTTCGAACAGAAACATGTACTCAACGAAAAGAACAGCTTAAAAAATAACATCATTTATTGGTACCGATACGTGGATGATAGCAAAATTATTTTCGGATTCAATGCGCAACTTAAAAATCTCCGGTATTGATGTATTCATAACATACACTGTAATATAAAATTGTGGTGTGAATCCCATTTCCATCCAACATACCAATCTCATCATAATCGATTAGGAAATGGCCGAGATCCGCTATAGATGGCCTTACTCCAGAACTTCTTCCAAAATTCATTTATGAATCTCATTTCCGACCAACATATCCACTGCCAATATCCACTGCCATATCCATTCCCATCATAATCGGTTAAGAAATTACCGAACAACAGTTTGTACGTGAAGGGGAAGGATACGACGAAAGAATCACGACGAAAGAATCAAAGTGTGGAACGGCGAAGGATTTTTTCCATGAAATTTTAGCACGGCATACTTTATGAAAATAAAAATTAACAAACAAAAATATACCCCACAAGTTTAATTTGTTTGCCGTCAGATCCACTTAAGGACTAGACACAACAAGCGTCGACGTCGAGCGGCGAATTTAAATATGCATTAATTTATTTATTTATTATGAAGTACGATTATTAAAAAATATTGTCTCGTTCGACAATATTCAAATATTCACATTCCTTATACAAAAATATCTAATGTTTATTCACAATATAAAAGAAAACGTATATATATAATAAAATAACTTTAAAACAAAAAGACTTACCAAGTAGGTAAATGCATCCTTG
The DNA here is from genome assembly GCA_947310385.1 of Nephrotoma appendiculata. Lineage (NCBI taxonomy): Eukaryota > Metazoa > Arthropoda > Insecta > Diptera > Tipulidae > Nephrotoma > Nephrotoma appendiculata. Next base: position 299,793,114 of record OX371223.1, read on the forward strand.
TAAATAATAACTCACAATCACAACTAAAACTTTCACTTCACTTATGTATTTCTATCAATAATTAATTAAACAAATACAAAATTCAAATAAATTAAATTACAATTAAAAAATAATAAATAATAGAATAGAATGTTTATTTAATTTAATTTGATAGTCGACTGTTCTCGTCGACGGTCAAACATCAAATGCAAAAATATGACAGCGTGAAGTTAAAGTTTATGACAAAATAATACGCGCTACACGCTACACATGACCTGATTTGGTCGGGCAGTTTGACGGTTGGATGACGGTTGGATGGATTTTCCACCTGACATCACCCGACAAAAAAATTGTCATACGACAAACCTATACACGATCTGATTTTATATCGGATCTGATCTAATCAGCCCGACGGCCTAACCAAATCAGATCGTGTGTAGCGTGTAAGGCGTATTATTTTGTCATAAACTTTCTTCACGTTGTCATATTTTGGCAGTTGGTGTTTGACCGTCGACGAGAACAGTCGACTATCAAATTAAATTAAAAAAACATTTTATTTTATTATTTATTATTTTTAAATTTAATTTAATTTATTTGAATTTTGTATTTTTGTAATTAATTATTGATAAAAATACATAAGTGAAGTGAAAGTTTTAGTTGTGATTGTGAGTTATTATTTACAAGGATGCATTTACCTACTTGGTAAGTCTTTTTGTTTTTAAGTTATTTTATTATATACCTACACTTTTCTTTTATATTGTGAATAAACATTAGATATTTTTGTATAAGGAATGTGAATATTTGAATATGGTCGAAAGAGACAATATTTTTTAATAATCGTACTTCATAATAAATAAATAAATTAATGCATATTTAAATTCGCCGCTCGACGTCGACGCTTGTTGTGTCTAGTCCTTAAGTGGATCTGACGGCAAACAAATTAAACTTGTGGGGTATATTTTTGTTTGTTAATTTTTATTTTCATAAAGTATGCCGTGCTAAAATTTCATGGAAAAAAAACCCTTCGCCGTTCCACACTTTAATTCTTTCGTCGTAATTCTTTCCTCGTATCCTTCCCCTTCACGTACAAACTGTTGTTCGGTAATTTCTTAACCGATTATGATGGGATTGGATATGTTGGATGGAAATGGGATTTTTAAATGATTTTTGGAAGAAGTTCTGGAGTAAGGCCATCTATAGCGAAACTCGGCCATTTCCTAATCGATTATGATGGGATTGGGATGTTGGATGGAAATGGGATTCACACCACAATTTTATGTTAGGGTGTATGTGATGAATACATCAATACCGAAGATTTTTAATTTGCGCATTGAACCCGAAAATAATTTTGCTATCATCCACGTATCGGTACCAATAAATGATGTTATTTTTTAAGCTGTTCTTTTCGTTGAGTACATGTTTCTGTTCGAAGTATGAATCGATACAAACAGACAAACGGATTCAACGGGCAACTTAAAAATCTCCCATATCTCTTGGCTAAGAAGCCCTTTTCTTAGTGCTGGCAACACAGCTAAAGGTGAAAGCATGAAGCTGGGAGAGCGCTTAAACCCCCTGTGAAAGCAAGGAAAGAATTGTCACAACTTTATGTCCACAACAGAAGAACGGCGAACTAAAACCTATTTCGGTAGTGACTCCGCCAATTACTGTAGAAGAACTACCAATGGCTGCTTGCAAGGTTAAGAATAACAAGACACCTCGTCCGATTTATTATTGAACATTGCCTTTAAAGTGGCACCTCATGCTAGAACATTGGTTTTCGTTCACGGATATAGTTAATGCCTAATTAAAAACTTAATTCTAACTCCGAAACTGATAAAACCACCCGAAGGTTGGCCTGCTTATCGCCTAATCTGTCTGCTTAAAAGATTATCATCGATATATCTTAGATGCCAGTGAAAAGAGTAAGAGATCTAGCTGAAAATGAATAGGTTGAGACTGTCGTTCAAAGAACGCGTAACCTATGGTGCCAAATGTAGGCGGGAAGTAATAAAGACGGCGACTGCTATTGATGAGTGTAACCAAATCAATTTTACTCTAAGAAGCTCTTGCGAGGACACCCTATTTCGTCTGGTATGCAGAGTTGCCAAAAACAAAGAACTTGCTTTCTTTTCCTGGCCGCGCTACAGCATAGAAAGACAAAGGATCCTAAGCATCTATCATGCGTTCCCGAACATTGAAATTATTGTTGAGGTTGTGCTTATGTTCGCACGTACGTGCCTTTGTAAGAACCGAGTAAGTTATGCCTGTTGGGCGAGGTTATACTTAACAGTGGTTCCACTGCTCATTTGAGATACTGATAGGAGGTCGATAAAGGATTCCACCTAATATAAAAGAACACACACACCAAGTTTGGTTAGTTTTTGTTAATTGGGATACACATGCTCTGTGTTTTGGGAGTCCCGGGTTCGATCCCTAATGGTGAGAAAGTTACGACTGGACATTGTCTATATATTTCAAGCCATAATTGCTTTTCTCCATGAAATATTAAAAAAAAAAAAAACAAAAATAAATTATTGGTTAAGATCTGTGTATTACGTCGACCTCGATGTTGTCTAGGCCTGGCACGTTACTTATTTTCATGGACATGATGACAATAGTGGTTTCTTTACTGTTAAAATGTTCCACCCGATTCGTGATTGAGCGTTAAGCACGGCATATGGTTTGCACGTTTGTGTCTTTTTCCTCGCAATTATTATGCAAATCATTATGCATGCCTAATCACAGCCGTCTACCAATGTACTAAGTACATCAACGTTTTTACGTGCTGAATTTGTACACAAAGCCCCGCGGGTTTTGCATTACCATGCTTCATAATGAATTGCTCTAAGCTGCTTTGGCTTGATAAATTACACATAGTGTCGTTTCTTTTGTGCATGCAACAAAGGGTTTGATTCCCTCTGATAAAACTTTCGGACTTTATGAACTCCAATACGTTTGATGGTAACGTCGTTTGATCACCTCGATGCAAACATTTGCCGCGCACACTAGTTATTATTTTGCTCATAACCCGCTCTATATTCTGTTAATGTCATCATCAGATGATACGTTTATTTATCATTAGGCAATATATACCCATACGTGGTAATATCTCTCAGATTCCATGTATCGGCCATAGTGTAGCAAGTATTTTGGTGGTCATTTGAATTTTTACGTAATTTCAAGCCCTAAAACTTGCGTGTAGACACCCCAAATAATTTTATTTTAATATGGTTAACTGTGGTTAAGTGGACAGCTCAATTCGTTCACTATTAAATTACATATGCCCTCACTTGGTAACATCTTTGAGATTGTTTTAATCGACCATAGTGTAGCATATTTCATTTCAATTACTTAAAGAAATATTTATTGTGATAAATCAGACTAAAATCATTATGATCATATTTTGACCATACAAGTACGTATAAGATTTATTTATATTCAAATTAAATTGTTAGTTATCAAAAAATGCATGTAAAAAATGTTAGTGTTAATTCAGAAGGTTAACATCAATCGATCCGCTTTAGAAAACTAAATTTTTTAGGCGATCGACTTTATGTACCTTAGTATTAAATAACATTATGTTGATAAATGATCCGAAAACGTGAAAAATACAATATTTTATAAAATAAATTACAAATATTGAACTAAATAAAAAGTAAATATTTAAATATACTGCATATGATATAGTAATCAACCACTTGAGTTGGGTCATTTACATAACCAAATAAAAAAACTTCGGGGTTCCTCCTAAACTGGATTAATCTGAACTGAATCATCAGGATCAACCAGGTTGCTTCTAAAGTTATCCCAGCCAAATTTTCAACCATAGTGAAAAGTATAATATATAGTGATAAAGCTGCGAATAAAATGTAGAACTGCTTGCTTTAACGTTCACAATTCGCCTTGACCATATATATAGAACCTGATTCTACAAACGAACCACTCTTATTCTGATTCGAAAACTCATTAAAATTATTGCCATTAATGGTGACGTTCGTTTTCACAATCCAATGAAATTTCGATAATAGGAATTTGTCTAACAGCCACAAATTTTCGTAGAGATATGAAAGGAAAACTTTATCGAATTTCTTCTAAGAGCCTAAGTGGGAAAATAATGGAGTTTCCGGATATCCTGCTTACACGACGCGACATACAATACAACATCAGAAGTTGAAAATTTTGCACATAATAAATCAAGAATACATCAAAAAAATGTCTACGTCACCTAACATCAACGAGGAAAGGCATTTCGGAATATAACTAAGATATAGCATGCCATCGAAACTGGCAGAACTACCATCATATATCCTTACTGAATATTAAGAAACAAACTCCTTGCAAATGAAAAGATACCCGTTTTTTTCACTTTGGTCTTCACCGCAATAACAACGGCGATATGAGTCAATCAACATCTTACGTAATAAAATATGGTATAACAATCACGAAATTTTTCGAGCTCGATTTTTGCAGACTTACCGATCGCTTATAACCGAAGTAAAAAACAGTGGATTTAAAGAAATCTGAGTTTGTGTATGTGAAACTGAATTTTAGCTGTAGCTCTTTACAAAACAAACGAGTTTACTGATCCGTATAAAACTTCATACTTAATTCCATTGGATGTGGCAGAAATTGTTTGAAAACTATGGCATTTATGGGGAACACAAATAAAAACAAAAAAATTTAAATGATTTTTTGCAGCAAAATTGGTTCGTATCAGTTATTCTTCGTTTAAGCGGAAAACAATCGTTTTTTATCAAAAATTCAGCTCCTACACTCCAAACGAATTTCTTAATTAGAGTAAAAATAATTGCCCAAGCTATCCTCATAAATTGGGAAACCCAGTGTAATTTTGTTGAGATCGGTCCTTTTGATGTGACAGATTCCATAGGAGCTTTTACATTGTGAGCTCCGTCTCTTGCAGCATCCGCAAATGATAGTGTTATCTCCTCACGTTATCACCACCGGACAATAAATTGTACCTCTGTAGCTCAGTCTCTAAGGTGTATCCAGATACCTGGCACTCTCCGGGTCCTCCTCTATCCGTGGGAAAAACATCGATGAAATAATAATACAAAAAAGAAGAGACCAGCACTTTTAGAAACCCGGGAACTAATGCTGATGGGATTTTGGCATTTAGTCCTGGAGGTCTATTATGAAATTTTCGACGCGCGTATTTTTTTCGACGTTGTCGAAAATTTGGTGTTATTAAATACTCGACGCGTTATTTTTAGGATAACGTCGACTATTTTACGACAGCTCTTGAGGTGTCGAGTACATAAAAGAAAAGTGTTAAGTGTTGAGAAATAAAAAAAGTTTGTTAGTAAAAATAAATTAATAATTTAAACTTATAAAATTTTAATTAATTAATTTAAATTTAATAAAAAATAACTAATTTAAATTTTCACATAAAATATAATTAATTTCATTTTTCGACATCGTCAAAAAAAAAAATTCATAATAGCGATTTTCGACGTTGTCGACGTTGTCGAAAAAAATACGCGCGTCGAAAATTTCATAATAGACCCCTGGTCTCCAAGGCATAGATAACCAACGTGGGTGGGACTTTGGGTTGTAGGCCTGGTCCGCAAGACGTATGAAGAAAACGAAAACAACACAGGACTTTGGCCATTATGCCTGACACATATAAGAAACCAGCACAAGTAAAGATGGTCCCATCGTATCAACTTACAAAACCAGGAAATAACCATGGAAAGCTCCAGCAAATCTCAATGAGATTCCGTTTTTGGAGACGGTTCTTGTGGAACCTCTCTACCCAAAAGACAGAGATCATATGAGCAATCACAGAAGAATGCAAAGAGAAATAGAATGCAGAAAACTGAACTAGGTCTTTCAACAAGGTGCATTCATCACTTAGTGATAGCTGTCATTGACAGAGCCCACGAAGACGGATATATATCGTCTAGCAATTGAAGGAAGATGGTGAAGGCCTTAGTTACCATTTTCCTAAAAATTAAGAGGGGAAAACCCTGGATCCGCTCCAGATTGCCGAGACGGGACGATGAGTACACTGGAATCACATCAAATTGACGTCTGGTGCGGACCAACAGCCATTGACTCTATACAAAGGGGCTGTAGGTGAGCCTAGGTGGTCCGGCCTGGTGCTAGACTAGAAATAGTCGCTAGAAAAGATAGCCCCTGCAGACCTAGAGCGAGTGCTTGGATCCCATTGGAACCCAGTGACCCGAAGGAAATTCTGGAAATCCTAGAAATTAGCAATTCTGAAGTGCCGATCGCCGAGTGGCCAAGTTGGAAGAACCAAAGAATGATTACGTCGCTATTATCATATTAAATAGTTACTTGCAGCGCTGGCGAGAACTAATGGTTTAAATAGCTATGGATTCAGTGCAATCACACTCAAGATTTATAAAAAAGATGAGGATGACATATTGAAGGCGACGATACCCGTAGAGGCCCCGGCTGCCAACCTGAACAACGTGGAAATGGGTGGTATTAGAAACACTTTCTATAAACACGGAGATATCCACTTCGATGGAATTACTTTGTGGATCCCTGAAGGAATCAGTATTAACCTCCACAACTCCAAGGCAGCTTCGGACACGCTCATGCTCAGAGTAAGATTAAACGACATTGCCCTAGTTCAACAATCGTAGGTCAATGGTGGCCGGGTACTTGGACTTAGGACTCCTAAATATAAACGACTATACGCGAAGAAGGTTCGAAAATTCGTTCCTGCATGCTTGCTAAAAATAATCTAAATATCTATTTCTAATCAAATTACAGTAATTCAGATCTGCGGGTCGATTCTGGTGTCCTTAGGAAATAGGAATTTTTTTCCTATTTAGGAAAAATTTTTGATAGCAGTTTTTTCCTAAAAAAATCTTTCCTATGGTTTATTTTGGTACACATAGGAATAAATTTTTCCTAAATTCTTGATAAAGTTGAGTATTGAAAACCATGGCTCTGTAAGCGGTTATTAAATGTCAAACTTACATTAATTGTGTGTAATTATAATTTATTTTGAATAATTAAAAAAAAATTCATTTAAACTGCTGATTTTTCTTATTATAAAATCTTTCCGTATCCAACGTAGGTATGGAAAGATAAATGTCAAAACTGCAATAAATAGGAAAGAAAAACTCCCATAAGGCACACCAGAATATGCTTATAGGGGGAAAAAATCAAAACTGCTATAAAAATTTTAAATTCTTTCCTATTTCCTATTCCTATAGGAAAACCAGAATCGACCCACTGGTAACAACAAACATTGAGCTGGATGGACAAAATCTTTGACCAGTATCAGCTTACCTTTTATATAATGGAAGATGAGCTCCTCCACCTAAATGACTTTTCGGACCTCAGAAAAACGACGTCAAGGATATTCTTCACACGATGGTTTGATGAGTAGATGAGAAAAAACAATGTGACATAGCTACCATAACCTAACTTAAGGCGCTTTATGGTTGGTGTTCGGTAATTTTTTCGACCAATCATCTTATGTGGAAAAATTAAGAAGAAAAAAATCGTAATTTTTGAGCAATATGATTGGTTGAAAAAATTGTCAGAACGAACGAACACCAACCATAAAGGCGCCTTTAACCCATATTTGTCACAAAATGGGTCCATTTGATTTTTGCAATATGTATTTAGATGAAAATGACGAATTTTGTATAGAAATACATTGCGTATGTGTATGCGCGATTTCGTGGTAAAAGAAAGTTGGGGTTGACCGTTAATATATACACCCTTCCTTTTTTGATTTTACATTGAGCAAAAATTATTTTAAATGTATGCTTTAGTTGAAATATGCTTCCTGATTTTCGTTTTTGTTTCCCAAAACTTTCCATGATTATTCAAAATTGTTGTAATCTCTCTCAAATGCTTGTGACAGAGGTGATCATGCTGATTCAATATTTGTTCAATCTCTTCAATCACTAATCAAGGTATTGTTTGTGAACGAAATTTTTTAAATTCCAGATTCTAACTTCACAATGATCGCTTGAACTTTTGATCATTTTTCTCACACTGTTTGGAGTATTTCCGGAAAAATTACTTTACGTTTCCTTTTAGGATTTATTAAATACAACGAAATGATTACGTAAATTAATGTTAATGGATTTAATTGTTGGGATGTGCAGAAGAAAAGTAAACAGGATATACATTAAATGAAGACTGCAAACACCATCCGACATCAATTGGCGACGAAACGGTTGAAACAACTGAAGATACTACAAAATTTAAAAATAATGTCTCCCTAAATGTTTAGAAGAACACGCTTTAGAATCTACAATTCGTCACTGACACCAATTATCGTTATGAGGAAGAGTCAAATGGTAAAAATCTAAAACAGGTACTGTTGACATGTTATTTTATTTCAAGCTAGGCCCACCAGTTTCGATATTTTAGACAGGAAACAATCAAAAAATACAATCGGCCAGAAAAAGAGAAGATTTAGAAAAGAATTGTAATAGATAGCAAGCGACTTCTCGTGTTATGTGTTCGTGCATACCCTGGCGAAGCTACCATAATAAGCCTTCTCATTGGAAGTTCTGGTCAGAAGGATGTATTTTGAAAAATAAATTTAAAAAAACTGCAAAATGTTTTGTTTGGTTGCCCGAAATTTACAGAAATTAAGTTTCAAAGGTCAAATTGCTCGATTTAAAAGGATTATAATAAAATAAGTTATAAATAAGTTTTAAACAACGTATACATACATTTATCTGTATTATGTAGATTGTGGACGACTTGCGTTGTTTAAATGAATCTTGTATAATTATCACACCTCAGCCCTAGTCCAGATGACTGGAGCAATATTACAAGTTTAGTTTATTATCTACAAATGAAGCAGACACAGATGCATCATCGATTAAAAATTCATTGCCACATCGATTATATATATTTCTCATTTAATTCCTATCCTCTTGGCGGCGACTACCAAATTTTATAAAAAAAAACACTGTGAAGGACTAAAAAACGCTATCCAATTTTATTGCATGTTCAAAAATGGGTCAAAATAACAAGACAATGTTCTTGTCTATTAATCACACAAAATTTGTTCAATATTGTTACATGTAGTCGGAATAATTTGTATGTGTAGTCGGATTGGCGAAGCGGAATAATTGTGCTTCTCGTATACAACACTAGCCTTTGTCATCCGTATGGAGGTAGCAGTGAGTGTATAGATTCCAATAAATGATTACAATCAAGAACAAGTCACCGCGGCACTTTTGCGAAACAAAAACTAGGATAGCAGGGCGTACACACTCACCGTTCAATCTTGTTAGTAAACTTAATACGGAAGTACAAAGTGGACTAATGGGCAAGGGCTTAGCAGCACATTACTCGAACCAATGATATTTTGGGAAACTACTGTAGATATGATATTCACAGGTTCGGAGTGAATGCTTATTCATTTTAATCAATTAAAAATTAAAAGGCTTTGCGAGGCACCAGTTTATATAAATATGGCTTAACTATATGTAATATGTTTACAATTCCATATGTGAAAGTGAAAATAAACTGATTACAATATTTCTATATAAAATAACATCTATGTATTAGTCATGGAAAATCCGTGTAATTATTTTTTCAAATCAGAAGTTTATTGATATAAATAATTATTAAATAATTATGTAACTATGTTTCGTCAAAGTAAACAAACACACAACGGCTTGCATGCTGTTCAGATTCGATGGCCACATGTGCAGCATTTTCAATTTAAAAATTGAAACACAGTTAAATTTTTTCCTTTCTAAATTTCTTCTAAGCTTTTAATTGAGCTCTATAAAATTATAGTTAGTCACTCACGTTGCTTTCTAACAGGCTGGAAAAAAAACAATTTAAAAATAATTTGTTCCTTAAGTCGATTTACGTGCGTCTAAATTTTTGCGGAATCGAAATTTACCGCACTTTAAATGAAGTTAGCTGACATTTATCCTAACAATCACATAGCATTTTTTGTTTTGTGAATTGATATCCCTGGATCAGAGCGCTATGCAACATGAGGGAAACAATTAGCACTCGCGAGCCCGTCAGAGTTTGTAAAGCCGTTAGTTCCTACTATTCCAAATAACTTTCTACTAATTCCTTAAAAAGTAGTCTATGGTGAGTGAATCATTTCAGGAATATATGACTGCCTTTTTATAGATTTCGTTGCAATAAAACAGTTCAGATATTTAATCGCAACGCGATAACTCGACGCGGATAAGTGTATCCCCTCTTACCAAAAAATTTATTGGTTGGGCACACATGCCCTTCAAAATTGGTGCATTTTATGTGATCAGGAGGCCAAAGAAAAATCTACGGTTTCTTCAAACTAAGGTTGCATCTAAACAACGAACGCATCAAAATCTACGACTGAATCAAAATTATCGGTCGTTAACTCCAATAGTCGCCTTTATCGGCCGCTATAATCTAATCTAATAAACCATCGCCCGCTTATAATTAACGCCCGCCTAATAAACTATCGGCTGCTAAAAATGAACGTCGAGCTAATAAATTCATCAGCCGCAATAATTATACTCAACAACCATATCTGTAAACAAGTGATAATTGACAACCGCTTTCATAAATTAAACATCCCCGGTTCCGCCAATTAAAGGTACGGCTGCATCGGTAACAGCAGTCGCATAAGTTTTTCGAATACAAAACGTTCACGGTGCGAGTACATTAGTTCGAATAAATAGTTTGCTCTTTCTCAAAACTCGGACATGTTTGCAATTCGATTTAAGCCTCTGTGTGTGCAGAACCCCACGTATGGTATGGTTTTTGGAATCTAAATTTGCAATATTCGATCATAAACGACATGGTAGCGTTGCACCCCCCAGTTACATGATCAATTCGCAGATTTGATCCTACGAGATAAAGGTTCGCGTCCTACTTGATTTTTTAAAAAGAAGTTATTTAATTGTTAGGGAAGTTATTTAATCTAATGTTGGGTGATAAAATATTATCTACATTGTTAAATTTGAAACGAATGAATGCGACTATAATTTTAATGAAAAAATACTTGACCAATTATGGATGAAGAGGTTTCTAAGTCAAATCCACAATATATCAAAATTTACCTTTAGAAAAGCTTGTGAAATTTCGGATATAAATTCAAAATTTGAAAATTTTCGAATCTAAATTTTATCCAAAATAAAATCAATTATAAATTCATGTTCTCGATCTCGTTCAAATTCTCGCTATACATATTGATACTAGAGCCGATGTATCGCCCTAAATGTATGCAAAATTGTAGACTTCGTCTATATTTCAAATGAGGATTCCTCATTGCGTAGATGTCGTTACTCATCATTTTAGTACTGATTTCTTGAAAAGCACAGGGTTGATTATCGATATGCGTAAGCAAAGTATCTCTGATCCATTAAGCAGTCGGAGTCATCACTCTGTTGAAGAAAGCAAGACTATCCACATTAGATAAGTTGCTGATGAATTCCCAAATTCAAAGTTCTTTATCTAAATTTCCGGGTATTTTAAACAATTCATTAAATATCAAGCCAATTAAACATGAAATCACACATCGACTGTAAACTTCTGGACCTCCAAATTTCATCCTTTGACCTGGTCAAAGAATCAAATTGGTCAAACGGCAGCCCAATTGTTTTACAAGAAGCAATTCAATTTACAGGTCTAGAATTATTAAACATCAAATGGCAGACTTTTCAGCAGAAAGTTTCTTGTTTTTCTAAAAAAAAGAAAGTCGCCTTCATGCATTAGGTTCTAGGGCCATACAAAATTATCACGGTAAGGTCTAACGGTATACGAGGGCTGCCGTAAAAGTTTTTAGAAAAAGTATAAAAAATTAAAAATTTTACGCCCAAACCAAAACACTTTTGCCAGCCCGAAGATGATAGTTCCAAAACATAGTCTTCCAACACTTCAATCGCTTCTTCAGGCGATAAAAATCGTTGTCCACGCATCTTTTTTTTGATTGATGGAGACTTTGTGAGCTCGCACTATCGTGATGCAAAATGATTCGCCGTTTTGGGTTGTTCCCTCTCAATTTGTTGAAAACCTTCGGCAAGCAAATGGTCGTATACCAAGCGAAATTGACTATCTTTTGATTTTCAAGAGCCACAGTAGCCACATGACCGGTTTTCGTGAAGAAACACGCTACCATTTGCTTCCCAACGCTCCGAGCTCGCACAACTTTTGTTAGTTTTTCTTCGAATTTCAAGACCCAAACAGTCGATTGTTCTTTTCTTTCTGGCTCATACACATATATCCGTGACTCGTCACCTGTCACGATCTTGTATACATTTTTGGAAGTACCTCCTACGAATTTTTCAAGCATTTGGCGGCACCAATCGACACGAACCTTTTTTTGGGCGTGTCAACAAAAGTGGAATCTAACGTTCACATAGCTTCCGCACCTTTAAATTTACATGTAAGATCGTATGTACGCTGGTGTTACTAATGCCTAGACATGCCTCGATTTCTCACGATAAGTCACATGATAATTTTCTTCAATCAGTTTTCTCATAGCATCGATGTTTTCTGGCACAACAGCTGTTTTTTACAGACCTTCACGAGGCTCCTCTTGAGTGAACATCGTTCGCGTTTAAATTTCATCGCCAAAACTCGAATGAATCACCATGAAAATAACAAAACAAAATGGATATAATTTTAATTGCAGTAAAATTTCTTGAGGCGAAATAATTTTGAGAGACGGAGTGGTACATTTTACCAGACTTCGCATAACGAAAAACATAAATACCTAGTCTAATCACTAAGCACACAAAACCACTTCGATAGAGTTCTCAGGTCTTTGCTAGTGCTATTAGCATTAATTATGACGATTAAGGACGAACTCGTATAAGAAAAGGGAGTTTCAACCATAAAAATAAAAACCTACCCCGCTAATTTAGATTATAGTTAATATAATCTAGGAACATCTAGGGTACGACTAATTCCTGTCGTCAATTTACAAATGTTACAAACCGAAGAATCGACTAAGCTTTCTCGGGACAACATTTAAGGTAAGATCGAACTACCAAACCTTAACTTACTTATTTTTATTCTTTGCAATATATTCAGAGGCCGAAGCAATCGCAAGTACTTCACGCCCTACCTTACGCAGCTCCCATGGACGTACGGCGCTAATCTATAGGTTCAATTTACGTAGAACCATCGTATAGCCTATAGTACTGCAAAACGGAAGATGGGTCGATCCGTGAGATCTGCTCTTCGAAATGATTGTATTAATTTTCATCACCGATCGTAAGCAGGTAATGAGGAATCCCTTTTGTATTCTGCCGCAATTGGGGTTCCAATCCGGTACGGCCCGATCTTAACGCAAGGCTTAACTACTGTGCCGTTTGGCCGGTAAACCATAATAAGCATTCTCAAACAATTTCAAAAGCTTCACTTCTGTAATAAATCTTAGTTTAAAGTTAAAGTAGTTTCAGCTCAGAAAATTCGTAGCTATTAAAAAATCTAATGTTCTATTTATTTTCTTTTCAAGATGCTTCACAAACACTGAAATGAAGGAGGTTGGATACCAAAACTACATTTTACGTACGGACGAATAATCTATAACTCGAGGGACTTAAAGATGTTGCCAAGTAACTGGAGATCAAGAACCTCAAGAAAATGACCTAGACGTCTACGACAAATATGCCTAGATTGATTGGAGACTATGAAAATGGTACAGTCCACCACAAAACATTTTACTGATAAAAAACGCCGTAACAATTTGTTTGAAAAAAACTACAATAGAATAAAAACGGCAGATAAAAAATTACTTCCTTAAAAATTACTGTCAACTATTACTACTATCAACTAAAGAATATTTGATGCGTCATAATTCGTATCGTTCAGATTGCGCTTATTAGTCTGCATATCGGCTCTTCAATATAGCACCTATGTAATTTTCAGAACTCCATCTGATGCCGAGCTACCTTATGGGATACACAGATGATTGTCGGCGACAGTAGATTCATTCGGTAAACGAACTTCAACTTCTCTTTAGCATAAGAAAAACAGCGCAAAATCGATGTAATCAGATAGCTATCAATCCAGGCAGAGACCAGGTACAAACTTATTATGATTTGCTAGTACGTATTACAGTTAACAAATTGTTTGTTACAAAGCTAGATTCAAATTTAGAAAGATGGTTCACAAAATTGCTACTTTTGTGATCCATTGGTTTGCTACTATATATATTTTATTCGGAGATGTAGTTCCAGAAGCTATTAATTTACAACTCAAAGCTTAGCAAGGCTCTGCCGATGACATGAGATCATCCTCTCGAGTATACTTATCGTAGCTTATTTGGTAGGTCCTCCAAAATTGGGAACTTGTATTTGTCTATTCGAAGGGACTTATTGAAACCCGCCAATTAGTCACACTGCACAACATACTTAATCGATTTTTGAAGGTTGTTGTTCTCAATTGGTAATTGTTTGAGATTGATCTGATTCAACGATGGAAGTATGTACACTGCTTTCTGCATGGCAACCGATAGAATTGGATAATCAACAGGATTTCCGAAACAAAAGCCAACCAATTAAAAATCGCGCTACTCCGATCTATCAACTTGATAATAGTATCGCAGTCTCCATGACATGACTGTATTTTTTAATAATTTTTTTTATTATCATTGTATTTGCATTATTAACATATGTGTCTCGTCGATAGGAATATGAGAAATTCTACAGTAAGTTCGACTTGAACACACGCCGTTCTTACATCAAAAATATTCTCTATTATCTATCTGTTTTACTTCAATTAACCTTAATAAGTTTTTTTTGTTTTGTGCACATGTTCACATTTGTATTTATATAACTTTACCCATATGATTACATTAGCCAATATGTACTTCGTAAAAAACACAAGGTACTTTATTTTTTATGTACACAACAAAGGCGCAAATAAGGGCGTACTAAATTGATGGACAAGAAAATGTACACCACACAACACAACAACAAAATTTCCAATAAGAATTTTTCACTCACATTTTATTTTTATACATAAAATAAGCCATTTTTGTTCCTCTAATTATTATATTAAGCACTTTAACATATGGAATTATATTTTTATTAATTTTACCAATAATTATTGATTTCTACTTTATATTACACTAATTAGGTTTTATATTAAAACCACCCAAAAAATAGTTAGGCGTCTAATCTACACAAAATACAGAACAAAATTTGGAACAATACTGAAGCAAAACTTGACTAGAACCGTGATCTATAAACAAATTATCAACTTGTTAAATAACACGCGATTAATTTCTTTTAAGTAATTTAACGAGTTAACGTAATTCCGAATTGTATAACTGATAATAAATTTAATGTTTTTTTTTTCTTTATTTATTGTTAAGCATACAGACGTAATGTTATCAATTTTAATTGCGAACTACCACTTTTATATTGTGGTAGTGCAGCGGCAACGAGTTTGACAGAAAAACAACAACAAAATATGTAAACATATGGTTAAGCGCAGGCGCATTGAAGCAATGTTTTGAACGTTGGGTTTGCCTTTTACTGTATGTATGTGGTCGTGGTGATATCCAATATAATTCAATTAAGGATAACGCATATTGAACAATTAGAAATTTATTTAATTGAAAAACAATATCACATCAAATTGTCGAGTGTGTCCACATGCATCATTAAAAAAATGGTTGCTTGACATAAATTACTGCCCAAGAAACAAGTTGAGAAAATATAAAATTTAAATTTTATGTATCGCATAGCGTAGGTGCCGTTTCACACAGTGCGGCAACAAGATGCATTTTTCTTCGTCTCGTTCCTCTTCGCCAATAACTAAAATTTTTAAAGTGGGGGTTTTTGAAGAAATAATTTGTTTGTACGGTCAGTATCTATGTATTTATACGGCCATATCACAATATATGGATAGTGTATGCATGCAGCTGCAGGCCGCAAAACACGAATAAAAATGTTACGAGCTTTTTTGTTGTTGATTTTATTTATTTTATTTATTTATATCTTGTAACCGTGGTATAGAGCATGGTTTGTGTGTATGCATCGTTCTGTGCTTGTATTGGGATTTTCAAATTTTATCCTGAGGCCCGTTGCACACTTGAGCTATGTTTTTTTGGCTTACGTGAGCTATGTTAACATTTGACAGTTTCGCGTTTTGATTTCCTAAACGCAACTAATAAAAATTTGTTTTATTTTCGCTTTGGAAATCAATAATTAGCTCAGATCGCTCAGAAAATGCAAGATGTTAGGTATATTTTTATTCCACAGGTGTAAATAAAGCATTTAAATAATTCTGTAGATACGAGCGAGTAAAGTTAACCCCCACGCGATCGGTTTTACTTATTTTGGCTTTGCAAAGTAAAACAAAGAAGCCGCACTCTCTAAACATAGCTCATTTTGCCAAAAAATCATAACTTAAGTGTGCAACGGGAAATGCATTAATAAATAGACCCAGTGTTATTGCGCCTTTGATATTTGCGAGCGGTTCCTGGGTCAACTTTGTTTAGGTCATTAAGATCATGCGTTTTAATTATTGAAAATTGTGATTTCTGCTGTTGTTTACGTATAATAAATGATGGTTATTCCACTGAAATATTAATTTTATTTTAGAATATGCGAAATAGGACTGTATAAAAATCTCATTACCAAGTGCATTATTTCACTAACATCCAAGTTTTCGAATATAAAAATCCTTTTCACCTTAATATTAATTGACTTTATAAACTAAATAGATTTACTTCTTAACTATGTAGACACTAAATCTAAAAACCAAGACTATTCAGTCTTTTTAGAGAAATTATATTTTCGTTTCTTATTCACGCTATTATTTTTGATTGTTGGATCACTTAGCGATACGCGTTCACGAGCCGCTTCATTTAATGGGCACCTTTTCTCATAAAAATTGATCACAAACGCTGGATCATTTTCATTTACTTCTGCCGCCGGTAGTAAATCCAATTCGTCGCATTCCGCCCATTTCACCAAAAACATTAATTCACCGGTACAATCTGTACAACCGACAATTTTATTGATGGGTAGTTTTCGATCATAGCCTCGAGGTTTTTGTATTTCTTCTAATTTATTTTTCTTGTTACGTTTTGTACTTTTCATGTTAATATTTGTTTAAGAAATTTTGAAAGATTAAAAAAAACAAAACTGCTCAAATTTTGACACTTTTTTGACGTTTACTGCAGCCCAAGATGCCATTGTCAAACCCTTCAAGAGGTGGCGATTGCAATATTTCTCTCCCTAAAAGCAATGAAAAGCAAACGCAATTCATTCACAAGCTTTTATTTTTGTTACCAGCGGTGCTACTCGTTTGGTCAACTATTGTAACAAGCGCGATAACGCCATTACATTTTTTAATTGTTCGAAAACAACTTAAGCATGACGATTTTGCTATTTAGCTTTAGTCAAGATACACAAACTTTGTTTTTTTTATCATTTAAGTGAAATCTTACTTATTAGAACATACACGATAACTTTAGGAATGGCTCCTAACTCGCATAATTTAATGTATAAAGTACAAAAGTTATGTACATAAATTTCTCTAACTGCAGAATAACATATGAGTTAACTATAGATCAAAATAATTAATTGTCTCCACCAGAATTGCACTAGTGCCTGAATAGTGGGTCATATGACCCAAATACTACATACACTCTGTCAAGAAAGTTACGGAAATGGGTAATTTAAAAAGCCGGCATTTCATTTTTTTTGTCGCTAGGTTGGTCCAACTGTCCTCTCTTGACGTAAAGTTTGAGCGAGATCTGTCATTTAGTTTGTTTATACTGCTCTATTTTGTCAGTTCACCTCAAGTGTGTTTCCCAATTTTTATAATAAATAAAAATATCGAACAAAGAAAAGACAAAATAGTCAGAAGGAGCCATATCAGGTGAATACGGTGGTTGTTCGATGATATTATTTGAGTTTTTGTCCAGAAATTCTTTCACAATGATAGCCTTGTGAGATGATGCGTTGTCGTGTTGTAGATTCCATGAGTTTTCTTTCCACAAACCTGGCCTTTCTCGACGAATTCGCTCTCTCAAACGCCAGATAACGCCCAGATAATATTCTTTATTATTACGCTTTATTATGCTTGACGTCAAGATAGAGGACAGTTGTGCCAACTTAGCGACAAAAATTTTTACAATCCTTTTAATGACCCATTCCCGTTCCATCTTTGGTCTAATTAAATGGATATTCGAATTCATCAATTCCAATCGAGTTAGATAGCTGCACCACGTAGGATGTTGAAACTGGAGGGCGAGAGCGATCAAGACTGATGGAGAAAAATGGGCGGAAAAATTCCTAAACTCGCAAAAATGCATCGTTTCTGCTATTGGGAAGCAGCAGAATGCAACATACGGACGGCCTTTAATAAAAAAAACTCCGTACGCGGTTATAACTCAAATTGAAGCGTGCCTCAACTCACGGCCTTTAACACAACTCACAGGTGATGCCTCTGACTTAGTAGCAACAATCTCAAGGCACTTCTTATTTAGCGATTCATTTGAGGTGCCACCAAGTGCAGAAATCTGACTTTAAACAAGATAAAATATGTCTGAACAATTAGTACAACACTTCTGGAACAGCTGGTCTTGCCGACTGCAGCGGCAAATGAACAAAGTCCGAACAAAGCTTGATGATAAACGGTTTAGTATTTATAAAGGATGATCAGCTACCTATTACACTGTCGATGTTGGGACGGGCCCTTGAGTGTCACGCTGATAAGGATGATTTGGTTCTAGTCGCCACAGTGAAACGCCAAGGTACACGATATGAAATACCAATTATAGAACTATGCTTTAGCTACCGATCGAATACGAACTCAAAAAAGCATTGCCGCCATTAAAATAACAACCCAGCTCTGAGACAACAACCACATAGACAAGCAAAACATGTAGGGAGAACAAAACAAGTGGCTATAGTATCTAAGTCCACCGGGATACACTTCGAGGAATTAGGTAAACTCGAAATAGTGTCGGGAAATGCACATTAATTGTTTGAAAAAAATTGACAATTCCCTTGCTTACTTGACGTGCTCTATCATATCCATCAAAAAATTCTACATAGGTCTATACCCAGACCAAATCAGCTAGAAGAAGATTTACAATTTATTCGACAATAAATCGAAAGACGAAGTAGCATACTTCAACAAATAGAAAGTTTTTATTGATAGCTGATGGCGTGGATAAAATTTCTAGAGTTCATTTATTTTTCTAATTCTGAGCCAACCATTTTACGTTGGCGGTATTGCGCGATTATATAGTGTTGATTTTATAGCTTGCCACCGCTTCTGTTTATTTGGTTAATACTCATGGTTCTTGTTCTGCTGTTTTTATTTTTCAGATACAGTAGCGCTCAAAAGTATTTGGACAAGCATAATATATTGGATACTACAAAAAATTAAAACAATATTAAAATTAATCAAATAATTTATTCGTAGTAATGTTATGTTTTATTTAATCTTGTTATTATTTAATGCTGGTTATGTTCAGTACTTATTAATTTGTATTTTGTTGTAATGTATACGCCATTGGCCTTTATGACAGCTTCACCACAACATGCCGGCATGGAATCAATAACTTTTGCAAACGATCAATGGGGATTGGGCTCTATTCATCGCATAATACTTCGTATAAAAATCCTTATTTGAATAATTTTTACATCTAACGCAACGATTCAGCTCCTGCCAAATATGCTCAATAGAGTTTAAATCGGCACTTTGGCTTGGCCATTCCACGAGTTTGTTTTTTATAAGTTTCATGAAGATACTTACATGCTTAGATTTGTGTTTTGGATCGTTATCTTGCTGGAAATACCAGCTAGGTGGCATATTTTCTTTAGCATACGGTAGCATCTGCTTCTTTAATATCTCATCAGTATACATAAAATGATCCATAGTCCCTTCTATTCTAACTAAAGGTTCAACTTAAAGGAATACACCCCCAAATCATAATATTGACACTTCCATGTTTTATTGTATTTGGTATCGAACATCAAATCTTTAGTTTACAGGACGTCTCAGATACCGTATTCCATCGGATGACACTAAATTAAATTCCCTTTCATCACTCCACAACACATTGGATTATTCTGAACACGTCCATGACCTGTTTTTTATTTTACGTCGTCCATATAATCCGACCTTTTTTAGTCGACGTTTTACAATTGAAACGTGTTTGTTTACGTCATAATTCTCTTGTAACTCGTTTTTATTTGCACGGCTGGTTTTCGGACATCACTCGTCGATAACTTTTTTATTAAGCTATCTTCCCTGGAAGTAGTTTTTTTCGGACGGCCTCTTCGGAGCATATTTTCCACTGTCTTACATTTAACATAAACCTTATTCCACTTCCATGCACATAACAAAAATCGTACGTAATAAAATGGAAAAACTCGTATTTATTCAGAAGTACATACATGCAAACAAGATAACAAATTTAGACTTGTCAAAATACTTTTGATCCGTAATTATTAAAACTTTTTCAAACTTTTCTTTTCGTTTAAACTCATAACATTTATGTGTTCCAATTTGTAAAGTATATCATTACTATAAATAAATTATTTGATTAATTTTAATATTGTTTTTAATTTTTGTATTATCTAATAAATTACACTTGTCAAAATACTTTTGAGCGCTACTGTACATTGGACTGGTCGTTCTTAAAATCCGCTGATTGATCTACCTATGTGATATAAATATCTCCCACCTTTCCTCGTGCAGACTAGAACGATTCTGTGCTAAATTCTCGCATTTTCAAGAAGAAATCATCAATACCAAATATTTGTGAGTTGTAGGGAAAATTCAATTTTTATTTTCTCTGTTGTGATGCTGATTCAATATCGTATCTACCCTTTCCCCAACAATTCGAAAATAAAATGAGTAAATAAATAATTTTCCGACATAAACTCGAAGAGTATATATGTACAGTTTCCCCTGTACTCACAGTGTAGAATGTTTTTTATTAAACCGTTTTGTCTGTATCCACTTGTTGTTCGGTGAACATTACAAAGAAAAACGGGCAAGTGTTTAGACCGCATAATATTTTCATCTCAGTGAAATTTTCATTGCATATGGCATTATGTTTGGTGTTAAATTTGTGCACTGTCGTGAAACTATTGTTCTGTTAATTTATGCCACCTTGTTGCTCGATAATGTTCTATTGACTGTGATTGTGCCAATATTGCCAGACTTTTTATTGCAACAAAAACAAATCGGAACCAATCAAAGCATTAACGAACTTAGTGGCGGTGATATTGATAAAATTCCGAATAAATCAAAAAATATTTTAAATAGCATTGGCTTTAGTGCTGCATCTGGTGCCCTAATCGCACATGCCCAAGCTACAGCCAACTCTAGTTCAATTGGTATATTGAGATATTTGGGCGAATGAAGTGTATCCATATGTGAATAAAAATAGTTTTCTAATATTTGTTGTTGTTGTTGTTTATTTCATTACAGGATTTAAAAAAAATATTTCACATTTTCCGTCGCACATGAAAATAACCAAATTTGAAAATGAAAATGGTTCGATTGCGCTGCTACTCTCGATCAAAGCGTTTATCCAGCTTGTTTGTAATCCAGTGATTGGAGTGATCTCAACACACTTGGGCTATAAAATTCCGATATTTAGTGGAACCGTTTTCATATTTGTAGCGGCCATAATTTATGGCTTGGGAAATTACTATACAATTTTATTTTGTGCCCGTGCCCTACACGGTATTGGATCAGCGTGCGTTAGTGTTTGTGGTATGAGTTTGGTTGCCCAATTGTATCCGGAAGAGGATAAGCGCTCAAAAATCATGGGCATAGTTTTGGGTAGTATTGCGTTCGGAGTACTAATCGGATACCCGTTTGGTGGTATCACGTATAATTTTTTTAATAAATCAATTCCATTTTATATAATTGGCGGACTCATATCAATCGTTATTGGTGAGCTTTACGAATTTATTTGTATTTTTTTTATATTAAGTATTAACATTTATTTTTATATAGTTTTGCAGTTTTTTCTGCTAAACCTCCATAATATTGGGTACACGATATCAGAGACACAACCAATTAATGAAAGCAATACTATTAATAATAATAATAAATTCTGGGAATTATTAATGGATAAAGCCATACTATTAATTACGTTCGCAATTTGGATATCAACATCGGCTATGGCGATACTAGAACCATGTCTTCCAATCTGGTTGCTTACAAATTTACACCCGAAAAAATGGGAACTCGGCACAGTATTTATCCCAGATTCCATTGGGTATTTAATCGGAACAAATTTTCTTGGTTCGATTGCCTACTTTTATGGTCAAATCAGAATATCAATAATCGCATTATTTTTGGTGGGCGCTTCCTGCTTTTTAATACCACTCGCGACAACCGTATACAATCTCTTGTTACCGCATTTCGGTTTAGGGCTGGGAATTGGTATGCTTGATGCATCATTAGTGCCACTACTGGCGGCGATTGTTGATAAAAAGGCAACGATCGACGAAGAATCGGATTTATGTTATTCCCCGTACGGTGTCATATACGCGATACAACAAACGGCCGTCAGCCTAGCATATTCCATTTCACCATTGCTTGGCGGTGAACTAACACAAATCATCGGCTTTGAATGGTTAATGCGTATCATAGGCGGGATAAATATTGGATATGCGTTAATTTTTGTTTACTGTACATCGAAAGATAAATTTAAAATGGAATACCCGATGGCCAATATACTAATGGGAGATATGCAAATTCATCATCAAGATGTCCATAGCTACAAAGCGTTGTATAATTCAATTGACTGAAATTAAAAAGCAATATTTTCAATTTTATTGACTTCTTTCGTGTAATGCTCGTATTTTAATGTATATTATGGAGTGTATAATTTTTATATACATTTTCCAATTGAAAATTTTGCTTATCTGTAAAACGCATGAATTGAGAATTTTCATGTCTATTATATCGCATTGTATTATATGACTTTAATAAAACAAGAAAATAAATAAAATGGAAAAATTATCGTCTCGCGTTTCTCTTTTGGAGACAAAAAAAACAATCAAAGCTCGTGTAAGGTGGTTACAAACATTGTAGAGAAACATAACATTCACCATAAATAAAAATTAAAAATACAGAACTAACTACTAGTGTTTGATGTTACCTTTGAATAAAGATAAAACCTACAAGCAAAAATGGCACTTTCTATCCAGGACAACGAGGCTCATCCGGAACTAATTTATCCGTTGCTGGTTGACCCAAAATTCTGATAACACGCTCACGCTCACATCCTGCCACCAAATGTAAATACAGTCAATAAATAGAACTTAACTCTAAGCATTCGGCACACCAGCGTGCCTATTCGAAAAATTTCAAATAATTAAGTCTTTCTTGAATTTTTGTAACAGCTACTGCCTACTCGTGGTAGTTTCTCTTTTATTTTATTTGTTCTCATTTTAAAACTTCTTTTTTATTGATATCAGCAGCTGGCGGTTTCAGTGTTAACAATAAACTCACTATGCTTGTTTACTTTATTGACATCTATTTTTATTAGTTGTTTACATTTTCCTGCACAGTTTTTAAACTTTAATTCCATTTAAGTTTAATCTTATGGGTACCACGGAGTTCTACTTTGAGAACCTCTCACCCTTAGGGATACCCAAGCTACGCGGGACAACCCCAGTCTTGTACATTACTAAGCGAGATAGCTGAAGAGCCAGGCACCTTAATCTACTGTGGCAACGCAAAAGTATACCCGAGTTGCATCTGGCATTTGTCCTCAAATAGGAACCTATAGAAAGGTAGCGAACCGTGATAATACAATTATCTACAATTGAATGAGAGTCTCTCTCATTCAGGAGTGCAGTTCTGAATATCTTACGGCTGTAAATATCACACTTGAGTCTTTCAATCGTGTCACCAAGCTGATTGTTGCTTCTGAATAACTACCGTAGGATTTAGGTGACTACTCCTCCTTCGGAGGAACTTTCGTCTTTTGTAAATTGGAGTAAGAAAAAGAAAATTCCTGATATCAGCCGTTTTCATTATCGATTTAGTTCTCAAGTGGAGCGTAACGCTCCAGCACAAGGGCTCCAACATAATATTATGAAACTATGAGTAATTTTGAAGTGATACTATACCAGATAAAAGATTGTTAGATTTAAAGAATTTTTGTTCGAATATCTCAAAATTGATAATTTTTGATTTGTGTCCCTATTGCACCAAACCAACAATATGTACATCTACCACGTGCCTGTATTACCAATTGAAATATTCGGAATAAACCTTTTTGATGTTATGCTTTCAAAAGATTAAGAAAAACTGCTAGGAAATTAAAAACATAGCAGGGCGAACGAACCTTCAGGACGACTAGGACAACTATCTAACAGCGCAAAGAGCTAACAATGAGAACTTAAGATCTGTTCATAGTTTTTCATGGAATACATTTTGAGAAGAAATCAAAACTCTGTCTTCATGCACTAGGTATCGATATATGGAACAACCACACTCGGTCAATGGTCAAATCAGCAGCATGCCTGCTACGGCCAGAGTAGTCACAGGCTGCTCTGAGAATCCCAAGACTTTAATTGGTATTCACACTCTATGTATCGAAACAATTTTAAGCTCTTTATCGGGTCAACACCAAAAGGCACTGATCATTGGAGACTTCAATACTAATAAAATGTGGCATGACCATCTAACGGTTGGAAACGGAAGAAAGCTGATGTGAAAGTGATAACAATAGTCAATGGAGAATCCATTGAGCTAGGTAGTTGGATGGTGTGTAAGAGAAAGTTGGACATTTAGTAACCCTCTAATCTAAAGAAACTTAGTTGCTCTAGGCATAAGCTAAGGAGGGCACACCAGACGGAAAGAAACCAAGAAGCAAAAGAGTTAAAATTGTCACTCCTTAGAGGGGCAGGAAATAAGTACCTACTTCCATGAAGTTTTTTAAGCGAAGCAGTTTTCAACGATATATCACGGAACATGAAAATAAAGAGTAATGGGGCCTTGTAAACAAATTTGCCACCGGATAATCAAGACATGCAGAAGTTTTAAGCACTATTACAAAGCCAAATAAAGTCGACAGATATGTTGCATGGCACATGTTTGGGGTTACTTAAGATCCTCCATCCATTCATGTGGGAAGAAGTCACCAATGCTAGCCTAGGACCCAACATAATAAAATTATTAGACCCCTGTTTGAAATTTGGCTGTTTCGTCAGGTGTGGAAATCAGGTGAAATCATTGTAATCATGAAACCTGGCTATAGAGACCCGCTTTCTTCAGAATCTTACTGACCTATAATGTTGCTACCTGTTAGAGGGAAACCCCTAGAAAGGTTAGTAACCATTCGCATTACACCACGGATTGAACTGTTCTCGCACAAACAATTCACTTTCCGACGTAGCATGCGATAGTCCGCCTAATTAATACTGCCAGAACCCAAAGTTCTAAGTATGGTATGCTATCGGTTTATAATCTCCCTAACAACTATGAATGTTTTCAGATGCTACTTCAGCAATCGATCCGCTGTAATAAGAGACATGAAAAAATAGTGATGCTGCAGTTAAAAGGCTGACTGTTGTGAACGTATGGGAGTTCTAGGAGTCTGTGAAAACGCTAAGAAAGTATTCCACTCCCTAGCGAGAGTGTCACGGGAGGGATGAGGACTGAATCAGAAAAGACTAGTATAACTTAGAAAGGTGTGGTGTAGGCGCTGTTCACGTATGCCGCGGCTGAATATGATAGACTAAACTGTCACTCATAATAGAGGAATATCCTACAACGAATAAGAAAAGCTTACCAAATCCTTACTTACCACGTACTCCGTGTGGATATTCCTGTGGATCAAAAAGAGATTGTCCTATCTGAAGTAGAAGACATTAAACACGTACTTTTCGACTGTAACGTGACCGTTGTGCTACTAAAATTAAAGTGGCTGGCTAAAACGAACATAAACGAGTTACTACTGCAGTGATTTCTAACTGTATTGAACTGATTTCTATCTTAAGTGAACATATACAGTATAATAGACCGGAAATGTGGGCTGTTCGTATTTGCACGCGGCTAGGGATGGAACCGTCATAGTTTTTTAATTGTGGGCGGCTAAATGCACAAGGCACTGATATCGGTTAACATTATGCTAATGCTTACTGAGTAGGAAAGTCTTGTGAAACAGCGCTTCATAAATTCGATACAAGGATTGAAAGTTCACTCGGTAATAACGAGTGTCTGATACGCTTCCATGCGTTTAATAGAACTTCGCTTGCCATATACCATCATCACTAATGCCTCACAAATTTGGGATTGATAATTCTCTTGGGAATTGGATTGAAACCATGCTTGTTGAGTTTGAGAGGGATGGTTTCTCTGTTTCTGTTAAAGTTTCTAAGGGCTGTTCACTGCGGGGAATATTCTCACCGTTGATGTCGCTCTTGGTTATAGACGATCTTTTGGTCAGTTGAGCTATTCCGAGTTATCTTTCAGGGTTATTTGGATGATATTGTTCTTATACGGTTTTAAGGAAGCACATAACCATATTATCTGAATTGATATAGCAATTTTCCTTTATCTTGGATGCTAAGCAGTCATGACTCTAAGCTAAACCTAGATTATAAACTTCATAAAGCCTTTGGAAATTCATGCGAATTATCTCCCAAAATGTAATATTTTATATGCAAATTGCTTGTTCTGAAACTGCTAACTTACGCATCTACCATTTGGTGACCGGGAATTATTGTTGACGGTTTGTACCTTCACCTTGCGAAACTCAAGCGCTTGCAAAATTTTATTTATAGGGCAATTATTGGTGCTTTTTCCTCTATCCCGCTTATTGCTATGGAATCCATTTTTTACTTACCACAGCTGCAATCCTGTATTTTAAGTTTTGAGGCTTATCTTTTAAAAAGTAATGAAGCGTGGAATAGTCGCGGTGCTCTTATGGTATATCGACAAATTCTTTACAAGTACTATATATATTCATTACTACCCGAAGTTAATATGATTATTTGCATGACGATAGGCCTTTGATTTAACTTCTCTAGTTCATTTTCCATAGTCTTTCAGTCTAGAGATTTGTGGGTGTCTCAAGGCTTCTGGAATAACATTCCAAATCGCGAGTTTTCTATGCTGGTAGGTCGTGGTTAGTCCGTTTTGCAGGTTTTCGAATCTACTGCCCCACACTTGATCTCATATCATTAGGGAGCTGAGGCCTGTTCTATACGGTGTTCCAAGCTGAGGTCACGGTTTTAACTCTGTGTGCACTTGAGGTTTCAAAACATGACGTCTCACAGTCTAACATCACTTTATGTAACCCTTTGGTTGTTTTGAAACTGTTAGGGAGTGTAGACATTTCATCAATCTACCCTGTCCGTGTAACAGTGTCATAGAAAATGATGGCAGTATTCATTAAGTTTGTAGCTGTCCTGGTTTTGCCAGGATATGAACACTAGTTTCAGTTCTTGATATATCACTGAGAATAAACTGCAATCCGTGGCAGAACGCACTAGTGCCCTTTGATAGAATCCCTTGTTTGCATCTTGGATGTTGAATTGAGTGTGGAATCCTGTGGATTCCAGCCAACTAAATAAAAAAAAGTTAAATTCGAATTAATTACAGCTCGGCTACACTAAGGTTTGATGTTAGTGCCAAATGGATACAATACGATCAATGTAAGGAATCGAAGGGTGAATTACGGACAATGTAAGAAGGTTGTAAACACAAACCCATGACAAGCCAACAGAAACGAAGAATTCGTTATATTCATTTATTTATTTAATACTTCAACTCTCTCACATTTAAGTGGGCATTCGAGCAGGGGCCGAACGATACTTGTATAAGAAGCCTGTTTCATATATGGGTTGAGACCTTTCGACTAATGTGATTCCTAAAATTAATTTCCTTACCACAAATAACATTAAAATCATAAATTACCTCGGCAATCGACCTTTATCATTATGCACCAGATGGATTGGCTGAACGATGTGTACGAACACGAAGCAATAATAACAACGGATTTGATTTGTTCCATTAACCGATGGCGCAGCTATAACATGGATAAAGGTTTAATTACGAAATGAAGTGTCAGGAAACCACCAAACAAAATTTATTGGGTAACCTGCATATGCCAGAAACATTATCGTCTATAATGAATTACATAAATACCTTATGGCTGCAAAAATATATTGTGCTGCAAATGCTAACAGTTTACTAAGGCACTTTACATCAAATATTCAATTAACAATTTGTTTCGTTCCACTGGCAAAGTTTGGTCGAACCTGTCAAAATTGAAGATCACTATTTAAGTACTAAAGCAAGCAATTAGCTAAGTTAACACAATTTTACAGCCAATATTTGACGAAATGGGGATGAACCTGGTGTGAATGAATCTGGTGATGGTGGATCTGTTGTGGATGGACCTGGTCTGTTTTGAGTATCATTCTCATCAGAAAATTCTTCGTCGAAATCAGGCTCTTTGAACTTTCGCAAGAAATAAAGGTCGCAAACCCGAACATAGTGCTTGTCACACGTTGGCCTGAGGCATAAATCATAAACGACAGTTGTCTCCGTGTCTCTGACCATCGTTCGGAATCTTTTACATTGCTCACATCTGCGCGAAGGATTGTTTATCTGCATTGGTGGAGAGATATATGAATACAATTTTAATGAACAGTTCATTATGATTACCTGCATTTGTGGGAACGGTCGCTTAGGATTGGGTTTCAATTTTTAGCCCATCAAGTTCAAAGCAGTTTTCACGGATGGCTTCAGAGGAAGTTTGCTCCGGTTGTCTAAATGTTTCTGATTCAGTTCAAGCGCCAATTCTTTTAGAAATTTTTTTCTGTTCCCGAATTTGTTATTGTTCCAAGCCAGATGACATAGCTTGGACGATCGGTAAGCTGCAATCACAGCCACGTCAAGCTTAGCCATTTATCCTTTTGCAGATGTAGCTGCACACCATTTTGATGAATGTGTGGACGCCCCTTTATTGTGTTCGTTGTAATCATGGATGATAATTGATTTATTTGTTCCTTCGTTTATCTACTTGGTTGCATTTGCCGTCGACAGGTTAGGTTAGGTTAGGTTATAGTGGCTGCTATCGCACATTTAGGCCAATAATGGTGATTTGTGATAACCATTGTGATACCACAGGATCCAATCTCTCCTTACTCCCTGAAACCATCCAGAGCTACTTATGTAGCGTAAAATATCTCGCACTACACAGTCCGCGAGTTCAGAAAAGCTGTCCATTTCGTACACACCTAAGTACTTATGTATTTTGTATGCCAGTGCCGCACACGAGCATAGGAAGTGATCTAAAGTCTCTTCCTCATATACGTCCATACAACTTCTACAAAAGTTATTTGTCTGTAGACCCAACCTTCTCGCATGTTCCCCAAAAAGGCAGTGTCCTGTCAGTATACCTACGAACAATCCTACGTTTCGTTCTCTCAGGGATACTAGTGAATTGGAGAGCCACAGGTCCAGTTTTGGCCAAACCTGTTTTGCTACCCTGCACGTGAAAGTGTCCACCTCTCATTTGTCAAGGCGATTGCCTTTTTACTGAGCGCCGATTTGAGCGCTGCTATAGGCTTCCCCAGACCTTCCCTTTCCAACTGCATCTAGAGAGTCGCACCGTACCTAGCTAGTACTTCTGCCCTGCAATTTCACGTGACGTCCGAGTGACCAGGGACCCAGATTATCTGGATACTGAAATACTCGCTCATCTCATTAAGAGATGATCGGCAATCCAGCACCACCCGTGACTTCAGAGAAACCGAATCTAGTGGCCTGAGTGCCACGTTATGCTTCAACTATGTCACGACTTCCCTTATCAAAAATACTTCAGCCTACTACACGCTGCAGTAGTCAGGGAGACGAACAGAAATATTAACATTGAGTTTCTCACAGAAGACTCCGGCTCCTACTTTGCCGTCTAGCTTAGAGCCGTCCGTGAAAAATTTCAGTATTCCAGTATTAATCCGTTCCTCCAGGATCCCCTCGAAGGACAGCTGATCCGGAAACCTTTATCGAAGCACAACGTTGGTTTAATATAATCTAGATTCACCAGTTCTTCCCTTAAGGATCTAACTAGGCCGAGAGCCTCGTAGCCACCTTGGCTGCACAAGCCTTACCACTGCGGTATAGAGTCAGTGTACCAGCTTTGGTTTCAAACCCCATCTCTTATAGCACCTATGGCGTTCCTACATGAGTAAATGGCTACATTAGCCTTATAAACCCTGTCCACAATGTTTAGCTTCCAGCTGAGCTTGCTGTCCAAAATTATGCCCAAAAAATCTCGCTCATCATCTGCATACGTTACAACCCCATCCCCTCTTCCTCTAGTTCCATTCACCACTGCACTCCATAGAAAGGGGAACATTACTCCTTCCTGCGGAGTTCCTCTATAACCACCCGCTCTAATGGTGGACTCCCCTAGGACCGAGATAATAATCCTGCTTACCAGCATCTGATTTATCAACCTACTTATAGGGTAATCCACCTTCAAACATGACAATCCTTCCATGGTTGCCTCCGTTTTTACATTATTAAAGACACCCTCAATGTTAAGAAATGCTACCAACCAAAAACTCTTGCGAATAAATTGACTTCTCAATCATGACAGTACGCATGCTGCGACATTGCCCAATTCCTTGGCTCAGCTTTTGTTCGAATAAGTACATCTACTATCAACCTTTCCAAGGTTTTCAACAGATGATAGAGTTATAGGCCTCAAGTCCTTCGGATAAGCCTGTAGAGCTCTTCCCCGATTTCGGGATAAAAACCACTCTGACCTCCGTCCATTTCCTGAGAATACAGGCCAGTTGCAGACATCCCCTGCAAATAATATCCAGCCAGGGGAGGATAACTGCAGAGTTCCTTTGGATCTCGGCTGGTATAATCCGATGCCCGACGATTTATAAGGCTTAAAACCGTTCAGCGCCCATAGGATTCGCTCACTGTCCACGATGCCATCCACATCTGTTAAAGGTATTCCTCGATTAGCTCCAGGCTCCATCGAGCCATCAACGCTTCCCGGAAAATAGGTCTGAATGAGAAGCTCCAATGATTCCGCACTTGAAGCTGTCCATAACCCGTCCGGCCTAATTAAGTAACTAGGACTGGTTGGGTTAGTAGCTAGAATTTTTCTAAGGCGAGAAGTCTCAGAGACCTCCTCCATTCTACAACAGAAGAGTCTCCAAGACCCCCTTTGTGCCCTCCTCAACTCTTTTTTCTACTTTCTTAGGTCCTCCTTATAGGAGTACCAATCCCGATTTTCCCTTGTGTTCTTAGCCATATTAAAGGCTGTCCTACACGCTCTCCGATAAGTTCAAAACTCTGTGGTCCACCATGTCGGTTTCTGCTTGCCCCTAGGTTTTATAAGGGGGCCCGCAGCATTAAATGAAAGATTGCATGCTTTTGTGACAATATCAACAATGCAATCTAATTGATCTACTGTCGCTGGAAGTCCAGGAACCTCCAGTGGCAATAGTTCCTCCAACACTTCCCCATATTTGTTCCAGTTTGTCCTTCTGGGATTCCTGAAGGCTTTCCGGGCAACAGGTTTGATGTTAATGTTATACGTGATCAGAGAATGAGTAGTCATTCGCCACTCTCCACACGCTGATCATATGAAAAATTGTTTCTGACACAAAGGTCACATCTAGAACCTCCTGTCGATTTTTAACAATGAATGTTGGTTCACACCCAATATTGCAAACTACAAGGTTAGTATTTAATAAGTAATCAAAAAGAACTCACCCCTCTCGTTAATGTTTGTGCTTCCCCAGATTGTGTAATGCGCGTTTGCATCACATCCAAATATCACACCTACCTTTCTCTGACCTGCTTCCCGGATCATTTCCCCCAGGTTGCCCAGTGGAACCTCTTTCTTGAGATCCATATAGACTGAGGCTAGCCATATAGTTTTTCACAGCCAACCTCAACACCCACCGCTGTAACGTCCCCGCTACTAAATTGTGGAAGAAGAAAAATATTCAAATTATTTTTCGCTAAAATACACGATCTCCTGCTGGGTCCGTTCGCCGTCGCCCCCAGGCTCGTCTTCCGCGTCCTTATCGACCTCATCTTCCTTGTAAACTTTGAAAGTGATCGACCCGAAACCGAAGTTGATCACTCCCTTTGATCTAGAAAGGGAAGCCAGGGATTCCTTATTGATCAGCATGATTGCCAATCTAAAGCGTCGCTTAGCCTCCTCCTGCTTCACAATCCTCCATCTTTTCATTGGAAGATCGCGATTACTGGCCCGAATGATCACCATGATCTAATCTAGCTTCTTCGGCTCGGGTGGTAACTAGACGCGTGCCCTCGGCCTGCTCGGGATTTCCCCTCTACCGATCGCCTCAAGCCTCGCACCCGGCCACACCTCTAACTTACCGCGCCCTTGGTGCCATCCCGCATCTCTGCAGGACAGGGGGATCCCGGATTTTCTCTCAGGATCCTCAAAAATATGTAGTTTAGTGCATTATACACTACCGTCCACTTCTCTGACGTGATGCTCCCATCTTCCTGACCTTTGTCACTGACGGCTAGCATCAGCACGTGCTCCTTCAGGATTTCACTAAATAACTTCAGTTTTCACTCCTTAGGAGCAACCAACGTCGTGTCTGCTTGCACTTTGACCCGCTTGAAGCTCCTGCTGGGACATCTGTGTTTTAGGCACAAGGACCCTCTTCGACCCAACGCAGCCGACAGTTTTCTTACAGACTCCTTCTGCTCTACTGTAAGCTGCCCCTCAGGGGTTGTAGCCAGTTTCTCCAGAATTCTAAATGCCGACCGTCTCTCCCTGTACCGTCGCTTCGCTGGGGGGATCTCTCTCAATCCCTCGCTCTTCTGTTTGGCGGTTCCACTTCCTCCTGGCTTTGATGCCATGGTATCGCTTACTCCTGCCCCAGATGAGGGAGCCCCACCGTTCTGGTTGGAATTACTCCTCACATTCACACTTTCCGGTTTTTGGTGAGTACTGGTCCCCTTGTTTTTGTTTTTCAAATCTTCCATGTTTTTCCCACGAGAATCGGAGAAATACAGGTTCACCTGTGCAGAGATCCGTATACGCAAGTAAGGCTATATACAACTGGAGGTCGCCAGGTATCCAGAGGGCTCCGTTCACGACTGGGCTTTGTTAAATGGGCCCCCAGTCTAACCAATCATCAACACGGGTCGCATAACACCTTAAGCCAGCCAATTGGCTCCCCGAGCACCCCGCCCCCGCGCCTCCGTCTTCCTACATTCACTCACCCTTTCAACCATTCATATGGATATCCCAAACCAATGGGACCCATTTCATTCAGGGGACTGCGGTTTATAGGGTTCCCTATTCACTACCTGGAGACCCGGGAGTTCAAGGAGATGTGACGCTCAGTTCACCGTGATTTGTGGTCGATGGTTTTATGACGCCATCAGTTCGCCTTTCCCTACTGGGTATCAGGCACTCAGAATTTAGTGAACAGAGGTTAACCACTCCCCCGTTCTCTGAGACTCTCCTCTCAGCAGAGCTGCGGTTGGGGGCGGCTTATTTAATTCACCACTAACCTACCTATCGATAGGCCGTTCACTATTCACCACCTATGACCCCCCGATAGCTGAAGCCCGCCACGAGTGCCGTCGACATTAGAAGCACATTTTTTTTTGAATCGGTACTGCCGCTACAAGCGATAGGGGTTAACAATCAGGGTATTTCGCGTTTATTTGATTTAGTTTTTGCATCTACAATTCAAAATATTTTAATACCATACTTGTCTGGTATGTATTGGCGAAAGCTGCACCTATTTCTGGAAGTCATCAACTTCTCATCGATCGTTATTTCTTTGGATGGAACGAAAGGCAAATTTAAAGTCCAAATATGACGAATTGCAGCCAACTTATCTTCTCGTAATCTATCCACACGAGTTCTTGAATCGTCGAAATGCAAAGAAACGACTTATATCATTGCAATCAACAATAGCGATTGGGAAAGAACGCTTGATGACTATACTTTTCAGTAAATGCCTCAGTGCTACACAGAGAATGGAGTCCAATCCCTTCCTTTTCAATTCTTCAGATCTAGGCATCAACCACGCACCAAATGGTTTTGTCGTTTTACCTTGCTGTATATTTCCGGCTTAGATTTGCCTCTCTGAGACTTCTCCGTTAGTCCTATCATCAATATATTCCATATCCTGAACAAGTTATACAAAATGAATGTCTTGCGAAGCGGTTCATCATTTGCATATGGGCCATCCAAATCGGAATTGTCGGAATCCGGTTCATAATTTGTATCATCGTTATCAGATATCTCTATCAAAATAATCGGTAAGCTCTTATTTCTCATAGTCCTCTGTAGCCAATTCACGATGAATATTTGCCAAATAAACAATTAGAACAAAACAAAATAACACTAAACCACTCCACGTAATAGCTTGACTGAATTGAAACAAAGTACATATCTGCACGTGGTGCAAGTCCAAAATAACAAAAAAACGGATTCCATAAAACATCTACTGACATAAATACAGGTGAATGCAGCTCCCCAAACACGTAAATAGGATGTGTATGCATCGGCTCTCTCTTACGGAAATAACAACTTTCTATAACAAAGCTAAAGTTATTACATCGAAAAATATCCAGATAATATTGTGGTGTAGAACGAGTGGACTATTTTATTGTAAGTCGAAAAACACTTCGGGGAACACAGCACCCAATACACGATTTTAAGGTTAACTTAATAATTATATTTTCAAATATAAGAACTGTAACGGATTATTCCGTTGTTTTAATTATAGATCACACGCCATCTCTGGAGTAGTATTTAAAATCTTGTGCCTTGGATAAAATTGCCACGCGCAACATATTTGCGTGCAAATTTCTTGCTTAAAATTCTGTATAGCGATTTTGTGCGTCTAGTAAGAAAAATTTCTTCTAAATTAAAAACTATAATATAATAGACTTTTAGAAACGTGACGGGATAAAAAAATAGGAAGTCAAAAATTTAGTTTAGTTTATTTCGACTAAATTTCTCTGAATCACGCTATACATAGTTTGTAATAAAACCGTTACAACAATCAAATACTTAACTTTTTTTAATTTACTGTTATTATTCTTTCTTTATTATTCATTTTAATCATTAATTACATATTTTTGTTAAAAAATTTATTCATTTTCAATTTTTTTTTTGTTTTCATCAATAAAAACTGGAAAATATTTTTTACAAATTATATATAAAAAAACACATTTTAATAAATAAAACATGTTGCTGTTTTGATTTAAACTTATATCTAAAAATAAGTTTAAATTTAAATCTGTATGTATGTATTTCATGAATTCTGAATTAAACACTCTGTCTATTTATAATATAGAATTGTTTTTATTGTTCGGGTTGAAGAACTCAGTGTTCTTGTCTGCGGCCAGCATGCAGTTACATTTAATATATTACGCAATGTAGTTTTTAGATGATGATGGGGGGATGGGCGACTTTTGGTTTTTATACATTTATAAAAAAAAGTTTGTACATATAAAAATTAACTGCTAAATAATGTGTATTATATAGTCACGAGACCAAATTCCGAAAGCTCAATAGCTTTATATATTATATAAAAAAAAAAACAAAAAAACGTAACTAAAGTTTACATTGAAAATAAAATTGATAGAATTTTATTTAAATTAAAAATGTTGTTCTTTTACTATTTATACATTTCCTACCTTACACTTACGAGCAACAAGCTTACGATTACGAAATTCAAATAAATATTTTTTCTTTTATTTATTTTTATTTATAATTTAAATCAACATAAAACACAAAATAAATTTTATTTTTAATTAGTATTGTGAAGGAAAAAAATCCGACAGCATTCAAAAATTATAGAAATTGTCTAAACAATATTTATATAAAACGAAAATCATGATTTACATTGATTTAATTAAAAAAAAAAACATGTATGTATACATTTTAAATATGATACACAAATTAAAATAGGAGACGTTTTTATAGATTGTGTGTGTCTGTTCCAGTACAAATATTATTCTAATTAAATGATTGGTTTTTATTTCAATATATTTTTTTAAAATATTTAAGTCAAATTTATGTATTTTTAAAATGTTACTAGAATTAATTAATACTTATTTTTAATCATTTCTGAACTAGTTCTGTGTGTAGCCGATATATAAATTAATTTAAATAGGGCGCAACCAAATTATTTATTGATTGAGAACTAAATAATTATGTCCTCTGTCTCTGGTGTTGTGCCTATATAATTTTCCAGTAAACAAATTTTATTTTTCATGCATAACAAAATTAATTACAAGTAATAGTGGTTTGAACAAAATTAACTTAAATTTTTAATTCGATTTAATTTTTATATATATATATATATATATTATACTTTTATATGTACGAAAACAATTCTAAGTGGTTTTTTAGAGCGTTGCAAATGATGCGTTTCACAAAAAAAAACCAATTAAATTTGAATGTGTAATTTACGGGATTACAAGTTTAAAATAAAAATATTTCTATGTAACAATAGAAACTAGAGATCTACACTGATTGTGTGGCAAATATATATTTTTTAAAAACTATACGCTAGTTATAAAAATTTAAAATAGAAGACCAAACAGTAATATATTATATATATTTAGTATGTACTCCGACGAGATGAAACGTTACGTTTTGTTTTTTTCACGTTAATTTAAATTAATCTTATATCAGCAAATACAATTAATCTATTTTGTGTAAAAAAATATAAAACCAATTTTTTGAAACATACTTTTTCTTCTGGCATTTAAAATTTGAAACATTTAAAATAAAAAATAAAATTAAAATAATAATATTTTAATATATAGATATTATGCTTATTAGAAAATATAATTATATTACTTAATTATTTTTTTTTTGTGTGTTTTGGATTGAATATAATTATATTTAAAATAACACATAATATATTTTAAATTAGTTAATATTACTTTAAATATTAACATTTCCACTTTTTATTTTACGAAATTGAATTTTTACTTTTAATATAACATCATTATTGTGTCGCTGCTATTTCTGGAGTGGGCGGCTCTGTTGTTATTTGTGGGCCACCTGGAATTATAAAAAAATATGAAGAAATTTATTAGGAATTTGTTTAATGATTTAAAAGTAATTTATTTAAACTAACAAAAAAATATATTTTAGTGTTTTATAAAATAGAAAAATATTGCGCATAATATTAATTATGAGAATTCTCGAGTTCACCGCTTGCTAAAACCTTTTAATTATTTAGTATTAACCCTTTGCCAGTCTCATGATACATAGGCGGTTAACCGAGATGATTCTGTATCATATTCGATCATAATCTAAATTAGATTATGTATCATATGTGATGCATGAGACTGGCAAAGGGTTAAGAAGCAAACGCAATTTACAAATTTTTTAATTAAAACGGGTGCCACAAAATAAAAACTCAAAAGCTGAGAAAATTGTCCCGATTAATAAGCTCCCAACATGCGATGTTTAAAGGAAGCTAATCTTGTTTAAATCGAGCGTGTTTTTTAAGCTAAGGAGTTAGCCGATATTAAACCGAATTGCACTTAGTGTTAGCTCATTAATTGATGTAATTAATTGTTGTCGCCCTCGTTAGCTTAGTAAGTAGTGTGCTTGCTCTGTGACTCGGGGGTCCCGGGTTCGATTCCTGGTGGTAACCAGTAAAAAAGTTGCGACTGGGTGTTTTTAACGTGTCATATGTTATTTATATATGTTCGTCCATTTTCAGATTTACAGCCATAGTAGTTACGGCTTTGTCCTTAATATTTAAAAAAAAAATAAAATTTGAAATTTAACGTTTATAATTTAGTTCCTAAGAATTTATGATTGCTACAATTATAGGCATGTAGACATGTAGATTTTGCAACCACTATCCATCTAAATTGACAAAATTACAAAAAATGTATGAAATTTTTAATTTAAATCGGTAAATCAATGTTTGCCATTTACTTTTTAAAGATTATTTCGTGTAAATGTGCCCGGCCACATCTCGAGGTATCTCCCTAATGACACGTTCCAATTCTTCAAACTTGAGATAAACTGCTCACCGAACTCATTTTTCAATAAGTTCATAGTTTCTCGTGCTGTGTGGCATGTGGCGTCGTCTTGCTGAAACTACATATCGACCTACATATCGATTCAGTTCATGCATTTTGGGCAAAAAAAAAACAAACTCCGAAATCATCGAACGATATTGAGCGCCACTGACGTTAACATTGCGGCTATTGTCATTTTTGAACAAATACGAACCGATGATTCCACCGGCTCATTAACCGCACCAGACAGTGTTTTTTTCTGAGTGCATTGGCAGTTCTTACATTTCCTGAGGATGCTTATCACACCAAATGCGGCATATTTGCTTATTATCGTACCCATTTAACGAAAAATGACTTCATCGGGAGTAAGTCTATCACGAGTGATGTGTCAAAAACATATACACGAAAAACCAAAAAGAAAAGAAATCACCCTTTAGTTCCATGTAATTGGTTTTGTTAACAAATCAAGTCAATATTTTTGCGGTGATGAAAATATGTCTGAAAGGCTGTTTTTGATCGAAACACTAAGTAGACACAAACGAAACCAATTTCTTTTATTAATCTTAAATTTATAAATCTATAAAGGTCGTTTGCTATCCATTTCTCCTTCAAATCCCACCATTAATAAAAATGACAAAATTCTAGAATTTTATCCTAAATTCATGTTAGAATCTCGTCCGAAAACTGTGTACTGTCAAATTCCGTTAAGCAGAGACAACTTCATCGAAGATTCATGTTAATATCCCAATTCCGTCCTACAAAATCAATTTCACCATAATTAGTTAAGAATCAAAACATATTATAATCTAAATTTGGCCAACATTGAGAATCAATAACGAATTTTTATTAAACACGTTACGACTAATAAAGTATTTGCCCATATTTGACCTTAATCGCCCGAATTTAAAATTCATGTTACATAGACTTTCCAGAATTGCATATCCATTTATTCAAAAGTTCCGTTTGAGAGCCGATCACAATCAAGAAAAGTTAACAAATCTGTACGGGTCACCACGCTTCGAAAGTTTCGCAAGGTGAAGCAAAGAGCAGACATTTAGTGAAAGTTACCTTGATTCTATTCCAAGTCAGTCCTCGTCAACTTTAATCTCATCGTTCAAAATTCATGATACCATACACAACCTACAACCGAAATTTGACACAAATCCTATTCTCAACCTACAAACCAAATTTAACAGTGATCGATTCAGAAATAATCGGGCTTGGCTCAGCAAGCTTGACGCGTTCAAAATTAAAATCTAATTCTCCTTTAACCCTTTTACAGTCTCGTACATACATAGGCGGTTAATCGCGACGCTTCTGTATCATATTTGATACATAATCTACTATTCTTTAACGAATAGGAATGCTTGTCTGATGTTAAGCGTGTTAGATCGTAACGTATCAAAACATGGGTGCGGTGTTTTTTTTTATATGTATCACATATGATGCACAGGCGTATGAATATAAGATAGTGTTTTACACATATTTATTGTTTAGCATAAGAATATTAGATTATGTATCAAATATGATACAAAAGCGTTTCGGTTAACCGCCTATGTATCAGATGTGATGCATAAGGCTGGCAAAGGGTTAATCAAATTTGAACAAGGTTGGTTAAAAAACATAAATCAAAGGAAATAATAAACAATTACTCGTTGGCAGTATTTTGAAGATTGGTACCGGAAGTAGCGGTAAATGTTGCAGATTTTCAAAACTTTTTATCCTCAAATGAAAATGTACTGCATAATTCCGAATTAATTATTTTCAAGAGGCATACACCCTAATGCAGATAAGATTATCTACGAATGAAAGAAATACCTTATCAAGCGTCTAATTTTCAATATCTCCCAAGCTAAACTTCAATAGAATCTAAAATTGTTGATTGAAATAGTAAACTATAAATGCGATTACGCAATGGACTACCAAAATACTAGGATCGGTTAAATATGGAACTTGCCTGGATACATCTTTTATGACAGGGGTAACGAATTTGTCTAACACGATCTAACCGATTTCAGTATAACAGAGTTTACAGTTACAAATAGTTTTGAAGAATATGATCTTTATCGTTTACAGCTCCATATACTACGAAGCGATTCCACCCATATTTAAAATCTACGGCTGTGTGCCAAACTTAAGTTAAAAGTCAATTTTAAGTAAATTTTTCGGTAGTTAAATTATTTTTCAAAAACTCTGACAAATTGATCGAAAATCTGTTATAAAACCGGTTTTTATCGCAGTAAACAATTTATTTTAAGTTTGGCACATAGCCCTAGCTTGCAAAATTCTGGAGAGCCGGAGGAATTAAAGACAAGCAAATAAATATTGTAGTACATAGGCACGTCAAAACTACTATATTCCCTAAACCGAAAATTTTTCATACTAATTCAGAAGACTGCAGGTTAAAACGGACAGGAATAAATGATCTTCGAAACGGAATTGAGGTCGAGAGCTTAACACTGAGTTAAGAAATGAAGAAACCGAGTAAAATATTTCGACAATAAATAAGCCCAGGCGTATAGGCAGTTACGTTATTATGACATTCTTATAAAGATGAAATTAGGCTCTACCTACTCGTAAAATAATATTTACCGTTAAGTGTTAATGACGACAAAAATTTAGCAACTTCTCTATTTAAATAGTGTTGTGTGGAAAATATGTGTAAAATTTCCAAGATAAGTTGCGAAGAATGCTTTCATTTATCGCGGTATATTTCAATTTTTTCTGACGCTAAATAATAACGAAAGCAAAAACCAAGCAAATAATTTGTGTTCGTAAGTGGTGAGTAGTTTTGACAAGTTGTGAGTAATTCTGTTATTCAATCTGCCACTCTTCCAATACAATAAATTATCACTTCTCAGGTTTTGAGCGTCCTTACCTAAAAGCAAACCCACATCAAACAACCACATTTTTAAACCTTCTAGAGGTTCCAGTTCTTGATATTCAGTGAACTAATAAAACACGATCAAGCTAGAATAATATATTTTGTATTTGGCAGCCTATTTTATATTTTTCTGCTATACGTAGGATTTTAAAGGCAAACCCGTTTCAATCGAAAATGTCCCCATATCTTATTTTTACTTATAACTTTCATGCAACCTGTGGTATTACATATTAAACAATTTTGGCGGCAATTTTTTTATATGAATCAAATTTTTGGCGGCAAACTATACTATCATGTACATATAAAGCAATTCATTAGATTTTTATTTTATAAATATTTAAAGCAATAATCGTACTACTTACATAGTGTTTCAGTTTTATTAGAATCATTTTCAGTTTTATTTTCAGTTGATGGGGCTTCTTCCGATTTCTCATCTGATTTATTTTCTATTGAACTATCTTTCGAAATTTGTACATCGTCTAATTTCGACGATACTTCTGTATCAACTAAATTCGTCGATATTTCGACATCCGATTTTGTTTCTACGGGATCATCAATTTTATCATCTGATGGTGGTGCTGCCACCGCCTCTTCAGCTGGTATTTCTATGTCCTCCTTAGCGTCATCATTATTTTTATTTTCAATAACATCTTCTGGTGTTTCAGCTGCTGCCGGTGACGAAACCTCAACCTGTTTACCATCTTCAACTTTTCCTTTTGTTGTATCTTTTGATACACATGCCCCATCCAATTTATCAATCGTGTCTGATTTGTTATCATTTGATGAAGTATTTGTAACGCTGCTAGTATTATTTTCAGATTTTTCCGGAATTGTTTCTGTGGTTGTTGATGCTGCCTCGGCTGATGTTTCTTTCATTTCAATATCGTTTTCCTTCGCTACCTCATTTTTATCGGCATCAACATCCATTTTGCTATCGTTATTTAATTCTGAGCCCAATTTTGCGCTTGATTGTTTTGTTGAATCAACACTCGCACTATCTTCTTCGACTGTGTCTAATTTATCTTCACTTTTCTTTGGTGTTGATACATCTTGTGAATCCTACAAATTAATTTTTTTTAAACAATTTATATTAAATTTTTTATATTCGAGAACTTACCTCATTTTCATCGTTATGTTCGTCCCGTTTCGGTCTGCCACGTCGAGACGGAGTTCCGCTAGTACGTGGCTTCTTAGCAGGGGGAGTTGGTGTCGCGGGCGTCGCAGGTGTCGTGGGCCCTTTAACACTAGATCTTGTGCGCCTTTTACCTTCCGTATCAAGACTTCCACCCATGCTCTTAATAATTTCTTCGCTCTCGGCGCGTACTTTCTCTACAGTGGATTTCCGTTTTGATGGAGTACGTTTTGTCTTAAACAACATTAAATAAAGAAAATAGGTATCACATAGACTACATTTTATCTTTTAAATTTATAGGCATTTTACATTCTAGTAAATATACATAAATAAATTTCGTGCCAAAACGAATATACAAACACATACGCATTCGTGAACTCATACTCAATTAAATAACTATATACTATTATGCTCATTATGACGTGATTCCGCCACTTCACGATTTTGCCGATACCTACAAAACAACAGAAAACTGATTGCTTATTTATTTCATGCGGTGTCGTAATCGCATCTTAATTTAAAATTAATACTCGAATACTTGTTTTCCACGGCTAAAGTCATCGACTCGCCGTACTTCTTTAGATATTCGGCAATATTATAATCTTTGACCCCAGTCGCATTCTATAAGAAAATTGCGAAAAACTACATAAAATGCTGATTTTTTTGTTTACTAAAATAAAACTAAATTAGGGATGAAAATATATTCCATCAGCATTATGTTACTTCCTGAAACATAAAAGACTAGAAAGCAGAAAAGAGAATGAATCATTACGGTTACCTCAATTACATTTGTATGTGTATGTAAAAAGCGCGAAAACGTAATCATAACCCAATGATGATTTGACACTAATCGAAACATGTTCGCCCCAAATGAGGTACTGGATACTAATTTATTTGACTAAAAACTATTAAATCATAGCTTATTTGTTACTATTCGCTAATTTTAGCATCTTACTTATGCCGTGTGACGAGTTTATCGAGTATTTAGTTACATTTCGGTGTACGGTGTACAGATAGATTCTCTCTAGGTTTTTCTTTCAAACGCAGATTCAATGTTATATCAATGCGAACATATAAACACACACAAAACTAAATGCATATTAAACGTGTAAACTATCTTCGAAGTTATTTTCACCCCGGTTATCACACATCACAAGTTAATTATATACGTCTACTTCAGCATTAAAAGTTATTATATAATTTACAGTATTTTCGAGTACATTTCAATTAAAATATTGAAATAAATAAATATATAAAAATAATAATTTTCATAACATTACAATAAAACGAGCGTAGTATGTTACTTTCGTATTCGTAATGACGTAAAAAAATATACCGAAGTATAGTTGAGATAATGGAAACTGCTTTTTGTGAAGGGCAAACTGTGTCAATTACACAGTTTATTTAACATATTTATGATCGCCATTCGAATACGTATTCAATTTTGTACACGAAACTTTATCCAAATATTGTGGAATAACATTTTTTTGGTCACAAATGATGAAAGCGTCACAAAATTTTTCCATTTAACCATGCATACATTGAAAAAAATATTTATTATAAAATCCAATGCTGGGACACACACATATGCGTACAACACATCAACGGTTTTGCATTTTTCATTTCATTAAATTTTTTAATCACTTTTTAATTTCTTTATTCGCCTTACCGGTGTTTTATTTTCACTATTCTCAAGTTGAGGACTTTCTGCACGTATTTCGGACATTTCTATTACTTGAAAAAACTTTATTTATATAGTATTCTCGATTTTTTTTTTAAGACGAAACTTTTACTTATGTTTGTTCTCACTGTTTATTGTAAATGAAATAATTCATGATGGCGACTGCTTCGCGTCGGTCACGTGACCATTAGTATAAATATCCATCGTGTGGAGGCGTGATTAAGCAACTTTTTTAAATTTTGAGCTTAACGTACTTTTATGAAAATAAGATATTTTACTGTTATTAAAACATTATTTAAAGTTTTAATCAACGTTATGTAGAAATAATTAAAGCGAATTGACTATTGTTTATATTTTTTACATATCTTAAAAATGTAAACGCAATAAATGTATTTATTTAACACATTCCTAGTTTTTCTAACTCAAACCCTAAGAACACATTCATAAATACCACGATAACGAAGTGTGTGGTAATTGCAATGGGCATTTCCAGCGCAAGTAGATCTCCATCTCACTTAAAAAAATGAGACCTCAATAATTACATGCAAGCTTTTAATGAGATAAATTTTTATATCTCTTTTCCGGTCCACAATCACAATTGTGCGTGAATGTAAGAGAATCATGTCAAAAATTTATTTTTGCATGTATTTTAGAACAATATACACGTTTGTGCATACCACTTAAATCGTATTTTTTCTCGATTCCTTCTTTTGAGCAAGTAATCTTGGTCGTACTGAAAACTGAAATTTTAGCAATAGTTGTCCTCATACCACAGAAGGGATATTATCCGAAGCGTCATTGGGTAGACCAAGAAAAAATGGCCCACTTACCATTTTCCTACCTTTTTTTACGACTCTGAAATGTAATTATGTTAATAGAATCATTAATTATTAATTTTTATAAAGGTCAGTAAAATGAGTTGGAATTTTTCCATACATACATAATAGCT
This sequence comes from Nephrotoma appendiculata, assembly GCA_947310385.1. NCBI lineage: Eukaryota > Metazoa > Arthropoda > Insecta > Diptera > Tipulidae > Nephrotoma > Nephrotoma appendiculata. The sequence goes on from OX371223.1 coordinate 299,837,719, forward strand.
TTTTGTCTATTTTGTCTATTCTGTGCTCATACGTTTATTGTTGTTGTTTATTTTTGAAATCGAATGAATTTGTCAGCTTGTCGCTTTAAATATTTTAATTATATTGTTAAAAGTGTTGTGAGACGTAATTGTGAAATAATTCGAATGAGAAGTAATAATTTGGTTTTGTCACAACTGTTAAGCTACAAATTTTATAATTCATAAATTGTGTTAATTTATAAAACTGGAAAAACATATAAGTAATGTTCATGTATATCCCCATTCCTGCCAGACAAACAATTTTATTGCTTCAATTTAAGTCAAACCCACTCAAACGTATGTGTAAAAAATGACCGGTGTAATGTCTTCTGGATTTTATGTCTTCTAGATAAACCGGAATTATTTTTGAAAAAACATTATAATTTGATAACATATAAACTTAATCCGCCATTCTACACTTTTATTCTTTCGTCGAGATTCTTTGGAATGGCGGTATAACATCTTAATTGTTTGTTTTTGATAACATATTAATTATTTTACTATTATTACAGATATAGTGTTATTTTTCGGACAAAAACGATTTAAGTGGTATGTACAAATGTGTATGTTGGTCCAAAATACATATGAAAATACATTTTTGACATGATTCTTTTTAGTTACCCACACATTTGTGATGCTAGGCACGACAAATGATATCTTTATTCGAACAAATTAAAATAAAACACCAACTGACCACAAACCAAGCAGAAATTGAAAGGAAAAGATAAAAATATAAAACAACAGCTAACATATGATTCGCATGACAGTCGTAGACGAATCAATTGAGCAAATCTCATGTGTGACTGTATAAGTTAATAAACACATTTTATACTTAATAAACACATTTTTTATTAATCACTTGTTTTTTGTTTTGCAGAATTATTTTGAATAATTTTCAAAAAGTTTAACCCTCGTCCGGCGGCATAGTTTTACAATGCTAAAAGGTGGCAGACGTACAATTGTACTTTCATATATTTTATATGAAAATCGTCACTGTAGACATAATTTTTGTAAATAGATAAAATGTGGAATTTCCACATTACTAAAATGTAGAGATCTCACAAAGCCTTAACTCTCTCTGGTTTCTACAAGAAGACTTATTAGTATTTAAAAACAGAAAAGGTACAATTGTACCTATGCCGCCTGACGAGGGTTAAAAAATCACTCGATCGATTTCGACATATTAGGTCATCATCAGGAGTATGTACTATCTATCTTGTATTCAAGTTGATGAAAAAATAATCCAACTTTATAATCTCACTTCGTGAAGGCACCACGTAAAATTAATTGTAAAATTATTTTGTTTACCTTGCTACGTGGGCAATTCTAGAAATCAACCCAAAATGCCAAAAATTGCATGGTATTATGATACAGGCTTTTTTACCAATTTTTTCAGCCGCTAAAAAATCCAATTGAAGGGAGAACAATAATAGGTATACATTTTGATGAAACTGAGTATATACACAGTAGCCATGACAAAAAATTGAAATGTCAGAAAAAAGTTGCTGCTCAATATTTTCTAGCAGTTAATCGAGCAAAAAGAATTCAATTTTGATTATTTTTTTTGACATCTTCTACTTTTTTTTATCAAATACAGTCAAAAAGAATATTTCAGAACAAAAATAAAAATTTTGTATTCTAAAACTATGTATTTGAAATGATTTAATAACCGTTTCAGATAATTTTCAACATTATTATTGGTACACAAAATGTTTGTTTACCAACAAAATGAACATGACATTTGAAAAATTGTGTTGTCTCATTCGTTTTAGTTGTTTCTGTCCTAGTCACCGTTTACTTTTTTATGCACTTTTTTCAAACGCAGTGTCATAATACCATTAATATAATATCGTTTTCCGTAGCAGCAAATTATTGATCCCGGATCAATAATATGACATTATTTTTGATCCAATATCGCTTCTTTGTTTATATTTTTTGATCCCGGATCAATTAAAAAATCCAAAAAATTTGTTGATTTTTTTGACGTTTACTCACACATATTGTGATATTGTTTGAGTAAACGTCAAAAAAGTCCAACAAATTTTTTGAATTTTTTAATTGATCCGGGATCAAAAAATAAAAAGACAAAAAATGTAAACAAAGAAGCCATGTTTGATCAAAAATGATGTCATATTATTGATCCGGGATCAATATTTTGCTGCCACAGAAAACGGATTAAATTGGATGGAACCTATACCCAGTAGGAAATCTGTCAACATGCAAATGAATTAAATTTTTAGGAAAGAAATACGTTTTCGTTTCTTATACTTATTTCTCCAATAGATAAGAAAGAGAAAGATAATGGGGTAGATACTCGATCGGCTAGCAAGCAAGCAATTTGCTAGCCGAAATCCTGACTACTCAATCAATTATACCAAGAAAATTTGAATTTCAAATTATATTTTTTATAAAATTTTTGTTTATTTTTGCAATTGCACAGTAAAACAACACAAAAATTTGCTGTTCATTTTTTTAAACCGCAAAATTTACTGTGCAATCGCAAAAAAAACAAAAATTTTTGAAAAACATATTTTGAAATTCAAATATCCTCGGTGAAATTGATTGAGTAGCCAGGATTTCAGCTTGCAAATTGCTTGCTTGCTAGCCGATCGAGTATCTACCCCAATATTTATATTTCGTAGATTGATAGCATGGTGACTAATAGACAAACTGACGACTTGTCTTATAGGAATCTCATATGACATTCATCTACTTTTACAACATCAGAGACAGATATAGGACTTTCCCACGTCTCTATCCCATTCTATTCTATTACACCGCATTTATCAACAACTTAAAAACCAAAAATGTTGTATTATTTTTCATTAATTTAGTTTGTGTTCTTGCGTTCCTAGTGTATTTGTTTTTTTGCTGCGTTGTTATAGTATATAATTATTTACCGTAATTTAACCAAAATTATATATGTTAAATTTTAATTAGTTTAGTAATTACTGAGAAACAAAATTATAACGTTTAGAAACAGTTTTACAGAAATAAATTTCTGTTCTTATCATATTGAAATATACACCTAATCCTCCATTTTTTTTTTCATGTTTTATAAAACTAAAAATATTTATTTGTATATATTTATGTATCTAGTTTTTTTTTAAAAATAATAAGTCAAATTATAAATTAATCTGTTTAATTACATTATAGTGAGTTAGTGTGTAATTTGTAACTATGAATAATATAAAAGGATTTTCTAAAAGTAATTTTTATAGAAAATTAAAAAATTCGGAAGACTTAGTAAATAAACAATGGTTAGAAAGCCAAATTGAGATTGAGGATAGTGTAATTGATATTGGAAATAAGTGTGTTAAAAATAATGTGGCGAGTGAAGAAGAATTAGTAAATAATGCGGATTCATTTATTGCGGAACTGGCTAGTGAAAATGATTTAGTCCCAAACAGCGAATCTGAAGCTAAAGTCAGTATTGACAAAAAGTTAGCATCGTGGGCTGTACAGCATAATATAACTAGAGCTGCATTTGAAGATTTAATTAAAATATTAAACGATTCAAAAATAATCACTACAGCAAGATCGTCTAAGACATTATTAAAATGCACTGGTGATATGCCTGTAATAAAGCCAATATCAGGCGGTAATTATATGCATTTTGGAATTCAAAATTCAATTGCCAACATATACTTCTCAGAAGAAATTTTACGAAGTATAAATGAATTTTGTACAGATGTGGGCATTGACGGAATCCCACTATTTAAAAGTAGTTCGACTACATTATGGCCCATTTTGGGTTCAGCAGTAGATTTCCCAAATTTAAATCCATTCATCATCGGATGCTTTGCGGGACAAGGAAAACCATTTTCAACCGCTAAGTATTTTTCGGAGATACCTCTTGATATATAGAAATCCAGAAGGTCAGGAATTTTATTTGGATCCGTAAGCCAGTAGGTTGGCTGTCTACTGGAGTGAAACTCACATTTTAATGCCCTGCCTGCTTCAAATAGCTCCCTTCCTTTGGAACTAGTTCTATTTGATCCCAGAATACGTGTTTCGCGTTAAAGTCGCCTCCAATAATAAAATTATTACCAAACGATTTAAGAAGTTTGATGTAGTCTTCTTTTTTTGGGCTATATCTGGGTGGACAGTAAATTGCTGATATTACTATAGCTCTTGTTATTTTTGGTTTCAATAGATACAGTAGCTACTTGCATAGCTTCTTCTCCTATTTTTAATTCTTTGTGGTGTTAAATATTATCCTTAATAAAGATTGTTGTCTCAGCTCTTTCTGCTATCCACGAATTTTGGCATACGAGATTCTGGTAAAATTTCTTAGATTAGACATATATCAATGTTTTTTGTGTTTAAAAATACTTCTAATTCTGAAATGCGTTGCACTAGACTATTTGCATTCCAGGTTACAATTCTTATGGTGTTATGATACTGACTAGTTTTCAAGTGCTGTAATGTGCTGTAAAACTATTAAAGCGAAAAAGAGAAACAACTGATTTAAACAGTAGACAACACTATGCACATTTATTTTGACGTTATGAAAATAAAATAATATATCTGTGCAGCGTGCGCTGCAATATTTTGTTTTGAAATATGTTTGTACTATACACGTACACACAAAATCACATTACTAATAAATGACTATACGTCAAAAAAAAAAAATTAAAGTTGATTTATTTTTTATAGATTTGCCCAATTTAAACTGCTGCAAAAGTAAGCTATATCATTTGTTGCTGAATTTATTTTTATTTTTTGTTTATATGTTGTATACACTGTTTCTTTCATGTGATTTGTACTAGCATTACTTGTCCTACTCTATTTTCATTTTTAATCACATGAACCATTTGAAAAACTAGTCAGTGTCATAACACCATTAAATAGTGTGTCATAATTTTTCTTGTTAAGTTTGTATGGACTAAAATGTAGTAGTCAATGACTTCTCTAGTTTTACTTGACACATCCGTTATTCATTTATCTTGGCACATCGATGTATTTTCCAGTGTTCCTAGTCTCTGTTCTTGTTTTTACAGTTGCTCGTCCATAGATTCTAGTCTTTGGTCCCACCCAGCCTAATATGAATTGATAGCGTTTAGCTTCTGAAGTATTTCTTGCATGACATGGGTTTCCTGACTCGGCGCGTTCTTTTTTTTAATTGGTAAGTATGCGATCTGTTTTGGGGCTGAAGGCTCACCCAGCTCTTCCGCGGTTATGCTTTTTACGTCCTTACTTTACACCTTCTGGCCAACTCGAGGACATACGGCTATAGGACCGATTTAAGACCATCTGCACATTGCAAGCTCCATGTCAGCCTATACCAGCATGGAAGATCGGTGCGTTCTTGATATTTTTGTTCTGCTTAGCCATTTATGCTTATGCTATGCCTTCTCTTACTTTAGCGCTATTTATAGGAGTTTGTTTTGAGTAGGATTGCATCCTAAGTTGAGAACTTTTACTTGTTTGATTTCTCTTGTTGTCTCTCATTCTGTGCAGCTCTTTGGCTACCTCGCAGCCTCTGTAATTTGCTGGGTGATGATTACCACAGTGCATACATTTTACTGGTTCGTTCTTACTTTTGTTGCATTCTTTTGATAGATGTTTCCCAACGCACTTTACGCATCTCGGCTTCCTATTACAGGATTTGCGTATGTGGTTATACGCCTGGCAGTTGTAGCATTGTGACATTCTACTAGTTTTCTTTTTTAATGTCTCACTTTTAACTTTCATATTAAGGATTGCTTTGATTCCATATACCTTACCAATGCTCTCAACGTTGTCAAATGTTAGCATGCAAAGGAGGAGGCCAATTTTGGTTAATTCTCGTTCACCGTTTGCGTTTATAGTGATATTTCTCTTTATTATATTCACAACGTTTAGAATTTTGAATCGTTTCTTGCTAAGTTCCTCAATTATTTCTTCTTTTGAGCATGTATGATGTAGCTCTCTGGCCATGACTTTAATTGGTTGCTCAGCTTTGTTTTCATAGGTGAACCATTCGCTGTTTTGAGCGGGGATTGCATTTGATAACATTCTGTAGGTTTAGAGGTCAAGTGGATTCACATTCCAAACGTTATTATTTAGTGCAGTGATTTTATATTTATCGTTTGCAACTAGCTTCACTATTTTTTTAATTGTTTCGTATTCCCTAACATTAAGTATGTTAATGGGTGAAGGTGGTATCTCTTTATGTATTGTTTGATTTTCCTGCATTTTAACTTGGTTGATTTCGTTGGATGTGTAGGTGTGCTGGTTGTTCATACGCGTACACGTACCACCTGGATGACCACCACTACCGAATTGAGGTATTATTGTAATTAATTATTTGACTCTCATACGTATTACTATTCTGACTCCATGTAATATTTTTACTATTTACATTAAATTGTTATTTACATTAAATTATTTTAATTATTATTTATGAAAAATAAACTAAATGAAAATTATACAATGTGAGTTTTTTTTATACCAGTTATACGTTCTTATGTACCTTGATTAGGTCCGTGGATGACTGTTCAGATCGTTGGGGTTGTGGTTTTATGACACTCTGTGTTCATTGTTCCACTTCAGGTGAAGATTGTGCTTTTCTTATTTTGTTTTGACGTTTAGTTTTAATTTGCCTGGCAGAGATAATTAAAATCAAAACTAATTTAGTTTGTGAATAAGTTTTAGTTTTGATAGAGAAATGAATGAAATTGAACTTTATTGTAAGTAAACAAGTAAATGTATTCATGATCTTGAGCATTTTGCATGCAAGACCAAAATGCCTGGTCAGTTCTTAAATTATAAATTAATTAAAACAAATTAAAAGTATGTACATTCATATGTATGAACTTGCGCAATGAAAGGGCTCAGCGAAAAGACAAAAGGTTAATAATAGTATTTAAGGAATAAACTTTATGAAAAAATAGAGAAAATCACGTTGTTTTAGTTTACATCAGAAAATTTCATCCTTCGAATTAAAAATACACAATTTAATTTTTGTAATTCAACAAAATAACAGATAGAAATTGATAGCTTAACCAATAAGCTCGTAAATATATTATTTTCCCTGCTTGAGGCCCATTGGCACACTTGAGCTATGTTTTTATTTTAACGAAGTAAGCTATCTTTAAGACAACAGCTCCTCGTTTTACTTTGCAAAGCCCAAATAAGTGAAACCGAACTGGTCGAGCTTAGCTCAAACCGCACGCACGCACTGATTTATTTAAATGCTTTATTTAAACCTGTGGGATAGAAACATAACTTACATCGCCAATTTTTCGAGTGATGCGAGCTAATTATTTATCTCCAAAGCGAAAATAAAAGTTTTAAATATATTGCTACAGATGGGGTTGGACTTTTGGAAAACAAAATGGGAAGCTGTGAAATGAAAACATAGCTCGCGTCCCTCCGAAAACATAGCTCAAGTGTGCAACGGTACTGAGATTGGATTACACGAAATGTACAGATGAAATTTGGCTCTTATCACTTTGCACCCACAGCACAGGTTACCTAATCATGCAAGGGTTACTGTAAAAATTTTTCTTTAGAATGATTCATTGAACTAAATGTGTATTTTATACAGTCAGTGACGAAAATGTCATACACCCTGATTTTTGAGAAAAATTTACAAAATATAAGAATTATAGAATTTGTTTTGCAGTTTTTTGTTAGTTTAAATTATTTTACAAATTAACAAATTCCAAAATTCAAAATAAAAATTCATTTGCCGTTTATAATAAAAAAAAAGAAAAAATCAAGAATTTTTTGCAACGAAAATGATCATACACTTTCAGTACTATCCTTGATTTTTTTAAATCATTTACATAAATTATGTTTCATAATTATTTTAGCATCGAGCTGGTCCTCCATTATTTTTTATAACCTTTTTCAATCTTCTAGGCTTTGATTCTACTAACTTCTTGGTAGCTTCCGTTGAAATTTTATCCCATTTTTAAAACAATAATGATTCTTGCAACGTTTTTTGCTATTTATTTTCTAATTTGGTGTTCCTGGTGATCCCATAAATGTTCATTGGGGTTTAGGTCAGGCGATTGGGGTGACGAAAGTAACTGTTTTGGAACGTTATTCAGAATCCATTCTTTCACAATGTGAACCGTATGCTTAGAATCGTTGTCTTGGTGGAAGATAAATAATGATGCGAGCCGTATAATTGTTCCCTGGATGGTTTCGAATGGTCTTTTAGAATACCTAGATATTTTCAGCGATTCGAATGTCCATTTATAAAAACAAGTTTACCTACCCCACCAGCCGACATTGAACTCCGTGGCATAACCGAACCATCATCATGTTTTATAGTTGGGATGACGTGTTTTAGCTCCAGCACTGTAGCAGGTTTTCTCCTAATTTTACTACACCCATCGGCTCCAAAAATGTTGAATATACTTTCAATTAAAAACAACCGGCTTCCAGAAGGTGAAGCCTTTTGTTTATAATTTTTATGCAAATTCAATTCTTTTATTGGAATTAAAATTAGAAATTAATGGCTTCTTGCGTGGCACACGGCCATGATATCCATGTTTCCAAAAAACCCTTCTAATATTTTGGGGGTAAGTAGCTCTATTAAGTATCTTCTCCACTTCTGAAGCTAGTTTTGGTGCCGGTATTTTTCTAATTTCTCTCCGATTGGAAAATGTTGGTTTTCGTCCTGTCCGCTGCCCGTTTTCAACCGATTGTGTAACGTTGACTGGATATTATATATTATTTAGGCAACTGTAGAATGACTTCGGCCAACTAATTTTCTTGTTTCGCGCACAGATTTTCCGGTCCGTTTCATATTAACATATTAATTATTATTTGGCGTTCTTCGTTGGTAGTTTCCTTTCTAACACCGGCCGAACGCCTCTCAATTGATACATTTTAGTTATACGCTCGTATTAAATATAAAAGAGGTTACAAATGTAAACCTGAATACCGACTCGATATTAAAATAATTATGAAACATAATTTATGTAAATGATTTAAAAAAAATCAAATATGTATCGTACTAAAAGTGTATGATCATTTTAGTTACAAAAAATTCTTCATTTTTTTCTATTATAAACGGTAAATGATTTTTTTTTTTTGTATTTTTGGATTTGATAATTTGTAAAATAATTTAATCTAATAAAAAACTGTAAAATAAGTTCTATAATCCTTATATTTTGTAAATTTTTCTCAAAAATCAGGGTGTATGATCATTTTCGTTCTGACTGTATATTTGGGAATATGTACTAACAACTAATTTTCTACACGGTTAATAATTTTTATTTAGACTATTTAACAGCAAAATAAACAAAATTAAATGGTCGAACTGTAAGCAAAATAGAAGTCTGCACTATCGACATTCGACCATTTTTCATGACGTATTTTTGTTCCACGTTGGAGTATTTTGTTTCTCCTTTCATTTTACAAATGCACTTCTATTTCGACATTGAGCCATAATTGTATTAAATTTTTTTGCGCATATAATTATTTTCTAAAGTAAATATTTATGTACACAAGAAACATAATAATTAATGGTTTATAATTTCCCGATGAAACTGACTGGAAAATTGTGTTGAATTATAAATAAAAAGTGTTTGTGTTACCGATATGGGAAAAACTAAATTGTTTGTGTTTGTATGAATTTGTAGTGGTGTGTGTGCATATTACAAATGAAACGTTCTGATTAGAAATTGAAATAAATTTTTATTAATTAAATAAAAAAAATACAGTGACTTGTTAATTAAAATATGGAATTTTATAGTACAAATGACGGGTTTCTTGTGAAAAAAGAAAAGGAACTAAATATAATGGATACCGAAATGGATAATTATCACAACGTATTGTTGGTAAGTGTAGGCCGTTCTAATTACAACAAAGCTAAAACACCCCATCCCATATTGCAACATATATACATAATTCTATTTATATATTTTTAAATTACACACCAGTCAATAATATTGTATGTACATATAAATTGTAATTAGGTAGTACAAGTACATGATATACTAAAATCTAGATTTCAGCTTTGTTCCATTTAAAAAACGCGACGATTTTATCGAAAAAAAAATAAACAAATTTTTCAATGACGTCACGATTGAGAAATATTTTCGATTGTGTTGGTGTTTTCAAAGATTTTTGAATGAGAATTGTTCGATTCGAGATGACTCACGTCCAGAATATAAAATGGTAGGAGAGGATGGGTGAATAACACAAATCACCACGTCAGATTTTGTTTATTTAATTTGAAAACATAACTGTATTAATAGTTAATGCTGTCTCAAGTGCGTTCTTGTATGGAGATTTTTGAGGTATCGCATGATTGATGACTTCATAAAATTACCAATAAGATAAGGACACGTAGTTATGTTAGAGCATTTGTCCGCTTTCTAATTGGAATTCAATAAAACAATTCAAAAGTAACAAACAAACCAAGCTTTCGATTATCTCATTATTCATATTGTCAATTTAACTTTCTGATGCAATATTTTTGTTATTTAACAGTCTGTGGAATCTGAAATGTCATCTTGTATTTATGTAAGGTTACGGGATGTTGCGAGCACTACAGCCACGGTTTTAAACATGATGTTCTATGTCATTGGGGTGAAATTAACACGAATTCTCCATCAAATATTTTTGATTTATGAATATTTGAACCATTGTTGATTGTTACTTGGTAAAGTTGAAGAACAAATTGAAATTAATCAGCACGGGCGAGTAGTGACACTAGTGACCAACGCCCTTTATTTTAAATTATTTGTTTGGGTCTTTATTGCAGTTTGTGATAATTTGTACACCATCGGCTTTTAGTAATATTTTTGTTATTAAGGGTGAAAATATATGCGGGTGTTACAGTTTGTAGATAAGTAAATCTTTACTATGTATTTCCTACTTCATAAAACCTAGAAAGAGTCTGTTCTATCATCAAAATAAACATTAACAAAACAATTAAGTTTATTGTGCTTAATTTTAGATAGATAGTCTTACCACTCTCTGGGAGGGTTGACACGGTGAATAATGTTATCTTGTTTTTTTTTTTTTATTTATTTATTTATTTATCATATACAAATTGGGGTACTGTGACATCTAGGTCACGCAAACTACCCCATAAGTAATCACATACAATTTCTCAATACAATATTAATTGTTAACTAGAACTAAAACTAGTATTATACATAACTACTTAACACTACATAATAATTACTAGAGTTCAATATAAAAATCATAACAAAATTAAACAATAAAAATAAAATAAGATACTAATTCAGTTTGCATTTGTAATTGTATCCGTATCCCCCCAAAATTATCATAATCATCACTCACCCCGGACCAAAAAAATATCCGTTATGCTGACATTACTTGTGGTATAATTTAGAGCTTGGTAAGTTTTATAGCTGAGTAAAGTACTCCAAGCAAAGTTTTTTAAAAGATTTGACCGATCCTGCCTCTCTAATACTTAGTGGTAATTTGTTCCATATTTTAGTGCCCCTTACCATCAGAGCATCATCCATAATCCTAGTATTATGAGCCTGAACTATGAGAACCCTTGTTCTACGTGAGATGGACCAGACTAGCTTATTAGAAAGGTAGCTAGGAGAATTGACATCATTAATTAGTTTGTAAATGAATAAAGCGATTCGATACTCAAAATAAGTCTTAAGTGGCATTCCATATATATCATTAACGTATCCACAGATATGGTCGAAACGGCGGAGGTCATTAATGTATCTAATACAGTAGTTGAATACGCGGTTCACCTGGATCATCAAAGAAGAATTCAGATCAGAGAACACAATATCAGCGTAAAGAAGGTGGCTCAAAACCAATGATCTAACCAGCCGACCACGAGTCGCCTTTGGAGTGTCACATCTTCGTCTATTGAGGAGATGAAGGACATTAAACATTTTGCGGCAAATTGTTCCAATATGTTCGTCCCAGCTCAAATTATTGGTCATAGTAAGTCCCAGATTCCTTACAGAGCTGGAGTAAGATATTATTTCGGAACCAATTTTTACATCGTGGAATTTACTATAATCTATATGTCTGCCGAAAATAATTGCTTGCGATTTTGATGAGTTGAGTTTCAATTTATTATCCTGAGCCCAGTTGTTGATACACAATAAATCCTGATTGATTAAGTCAATGCCTCTATTACATTCAAGGTAGGAACTTCCATCAAGCTCCATAAGGATTTGTAGGTCGACTGCGAACAAGTGATGACCACAGTTAATCGACAGAGATGATAAATCATTAATATAAAGAGAGAATATCAGAGGTCCCAGGATGGATCCCTGAGGCACTCCTGCTACTAATGGTAACGTAGAGGATCTCTTATCCGCTGACATAACGTACTGGGAGCGATTAACAATGTAAGAGGCAACCAGCTCAGTAGCATCCCTAGAGAAATTAAATTGACTAGTGAGTTTCCTTAGGAGTATGTCGAAGTCGATAGTGTTAAAGGCTTTCGAGAAGTCCAATAGGACAACCGCAGTAAACTTTCCATTATCAATATTTCCTCTAATGAAGTCTGTGACTTCAGAAAGAAGAGTGACAGTGCTATGCTAGGCACGGAACCCAGATTGGAAACTAGATAGAAGATGGTAGTTAGATAGATGACTGTTCATTTGTGAAGCCATAATTTTCTTCAAAAATCTTCGAAATCGATGGTAGTAGTGAAATAGGACGAAAGTCAGCAATCAATTCTGGGTGAGGGACCTTGGGTATGAGTATAACCTTACTGGTCTTCCAGGAGATTGGAAATCTATTACGGGTAAAAATCCAGTTGAAAATGTGTGTCAATATAGGTAAGATAGCAGGACAGCAAGATTTAATAAACCTTATAGGAATTACATCAGAACCCGAGGAACTCAACTTCAAAGACATTAACGTTTTTAGAACACAGTCCTCATCTACCTCAGTAAACCGCAAAAGATTGTTGCCATCCGTATTATTGATTACTTCATTTAGGTCACTGTGGTTCCGTCTCAAGCTGACCGGAATGCTTGATAGAATATCTTCATCTAAAGTTGGCTGGGGTGCAAGGTTTACAAAGGCCTGGTTAAGATCATCCGCTGAGAATTGGTTGACATGGATGTTGTTAATTTCTCTGCTCATACCCTGTTCTTTGAGGTTGTGCCATAACTCCTTAGAGCTGAGTCCAGGATCCAATTTTGAAAGCGTATAATTTTTACGAGCACCCTTAACCATACCTTTAACTTTTTTATCCCACAGCTTCAGGATTTCTTTATTCGTTGAGGAAGGATTGCGCTTCCATTCACCATACGCCATATCACGTAATTGAATTTTATTGAGTATGGTTCTGGTAAGCCATGGAGGGTCGCCAACATTGATTCTTTTAGTGATATAGGGAATATGCTTGTCCATCAGTTTTCGTATAGTATTGTTGAATCTATCAACTTTTTGGTCAATATTTTCACAGTTTTTTACCCTATTCCAGTCAATACGATCTATATCCTCTTGCAAAACAAAAATGTCCAGCTGTTTATAGCTGCGGAAGGTAATATACTCAGTCTGTGACTGTAGATTCGTATCCAGTATGCAAGCAATCATTTCATGATCAGCAACACCCGGATACTGGAAGAAGTCTTTGCCCTGGAAAGGAAAATTAGTTAGGATTAAGTCGAGTAGGGCACTGCCATGATCATGGAACCGAGTCGGCTGTACTTGAGGGGTTGACAGGTTAAAAAGGCCAAACATCCTAACTAAATCCTCACTTTCATGCTTAGAATTAAGATCAATGTTGAAGTCCCCCATAGCGATCAATTTATTACTGTCCTGTGCCATTAGTGATATTGAGCTTTCGAGATCATCAAGGGGTAAACCTTTCTTGGGAATGTAAAAAACTCCAATGGCCAATGCATTGTCACCAACTTTACAGCGAATTGCTAAATGTTCAAGGTAAGGACTCGTGCCTTTGCTGATTACGACGGGTTTATATTTTTTTAGGAAATCATTTCTAATATATAGTGCCACCCCTCCTCCCGTTCGGTTCGGACGATCACATCGAATAATCTTATAACCATCAAGACTCACTGATTTGTTGGTATGATAGGACTTTAGCCAGGTCTCGGTAATACCTATGATATGATACATTCCTTTCCTAAAGAGAATTTGCAGTCTATCATGTTTGTTGTTAATCGATCGGACATTAATATGGCAAATTTTAACGCGGTCAAGGCATGGTCGGTCGTGATGATATTTGTTACCATTCGGCATACAGGAAAATAATTAGAGGAGTACAACAGCCACTCACCAAAATCGATAAAATGCAAACAGACAAAACCAGGCCCAGATGAACGATGGACGTCAGATGAAATAAAATTAGGTATGCTTATACTGAGAAGGATACAAATACAATAACAATACAAAGTCAATAAAAAGAATATAATAATAATGATGGTAATTAATCGAATAATAAAAAATGTAATGTAATAAATAAATGATATGCAATAAATGACTGAATTCATTATATATAATAAAAATCAATTAAGATTAGCTACTCCAAGCTTGAGCAAATACTATGTCAATTAAGAAAAAAAAATAAGTATAAAATTTTGAAATAGTAAATTTTAGTAGATTGTACCTTCAATCACACGCTAACAGAGCTGTCGGAGTTCCTCGAATGTTTTGATAGGCTTACTTCTAATGTCGGCAGCGTTTATCTTCACAAACACCGAACCATACCAACGTTGTTTATCCTAACAACATTCTACTTGGGCTTAGTGTTAAATTTATGTAGGCCGATCGTTGCCTTAACTTGATGTTTGATATGCTTGTGTAATGAATTTAAATTGTTCGATTCATTTGAGAGTTTTTTGAATATCAGAAAATTCTCCGGAATACATACTAAGATCCTCTGTACTAGGAATTTTATGTTTTTGGCATAGATCGGGCTTTTCGAAGCGCATTGGGAAACTTTTTTTATGAGGATCTTAAACACTAATAAATCAAAAAAGTTTGTGCACAGTAGTCATAAAATGGATTCCCTCGCTTAGGGAAAAAGAAGAGAATGAAAGGGTGGTTATGCTTGCAAAAGGGGTAATGCGAGTGTAATGTATCAAGTGGCGGAGGAAAGAAATGTGAGGGATGTACTGCGAATGTTATAGAACGATATCTGGGTTAAATGGGGATATGAAAACGAATATTTGAGTAGAATGAAAGGTGCTCCCAAGGGCTAATTTGTGCTTGTTTAAACGTAATTTAGTAAAGAGCAACTTGTTTGAGTTTATGGGGTTCCTCAAAATATTGACCATTTGAAATAGTTCTGCCCCAAAAATTAAAAAACTAGCGCATTTGTGGATCATTCGCCAATATATGACAGTTTGAGTGTCGAATAGAAAACTCAATAGCATTGACATAACATCGCAAATATTGGGACCCAATAGCGCCCAATTGTAGATTAAGTGTGTTTAAATAAAGGCTTACTAAACTACTATTCATCGGATGGCTTCGTGTGACGTTTCGATTTTAATAGTCTGCATCCTGCTGTAACAATTCAGTGCCGAGAACCGATCTTACATTGGATCGGCGACGATCG
The DNA here is from genome assembly GCA_947310385.1 of Nephrotoma appendiculata. NCBI lineage: Eukaryota > Metazoa > Arthropoda > Insecta > Diptera > Tipulidae > Nephrotoma > Nephrotoma appendiculata. Next base: position 299,853,227 of record OX371223.1, read on the forward strand.
TTCAAAATGGAGCACATTAATGCTTAGACTCTTCTAGCTAACCATTTATCGCAAATTGATGAGGTTAGTATTATTCTTTGTGGCTTTTACCTTGATGCCTTTGAAGTCTCTGAAACAAGGCTGTAGTAATGTTATTTCTTTCTCTTGATCATACATCCGATCTTTCGCTATGATGACATTGTGCAAACGGTGGTAGTGTAATTGGACGAATATAAGGGGAGTGAAAGTCGCTCTTTATTTTTTCACTAAATGAAGGGTCAGAATAGTCATCAAATCCTTTAATTCTTGTTCTCTTGAGTTTGTATTTGGCGATGTTGGGTTGTTGGACGTTGGATTCTGTTACCGCTTGGGGTGACCGATGGTTTAAATAAAGTACGATTAGTCTGGATAACAAATACTTTTTCGTAATTGGTGTGGTTAATGGTAGTGGTGGCTTTAAATGCCTATCTGAGGCCCTGGGTTCGCATGCTATTGGTTATAGTAATATCATTATCATGGGTGATTTTAAACTTAACTTGTCACTGCGATATGATATGATGCTTCTAGTCATTTTTGGGCCTCTGCCATCTGTCTCCATGGTTTTATATTTTCCTCTTCAGTTTCGGTGATTATAGTAACTTTAACTCGAGTGTATGTAGACTGGGAAGATTTATAACTTGTCTCCCTTTGTCTTTCATGGAAGATGTTTCTACGAATTCATCTACGATTTTGGACATTACTGCGTTGGGTCGGAAGGACATGGACCACAGTAAGGTCACTATTGCGCTTCTTCTCTACTTCATTAAGGTTTTTGATGGCAGTAACCATTGCATAATCTGGCAATTTTTCTCCTTTATATGTGTCCAGTTTCGCCATCATTTAATTCCTTCGTATCTAACTAACCGTTGTTAGTGGTGATGTTTCTGTAGATGATACGTATTCTTCCTTCTTGTCGTTGCAGAAGTGTAGTTCACTGGATACAATTTTGGGATCTTTATAGTTTTATCCTTTTCCATGAACTCCCGTGACTCCCTCTCCACCTCTAATTACCCTTATTCCCCATTTATCTTTAGTCTACTTTGTTGCAGATGATGTCCAGTTACATCAGGCGTCTAAAGAGTCTAGCTTTCATGCTTGATGAGATTTTATCCTTTGCTACCCATGCTTTTAGTGTTATGAAAATGTCCTTTAATGCTAGGGTTTTTCGTCTACGGAATTTCTTGCCTATGGTAGTTCATTGCCAATTTTTGTTAAGCATTGCCCTGCTCATTTTAAACTTTACAAAGTCTGTGCGGCAGTGGTTCTCTTCTGATTATTACGTTTAGCTCTGAGATGTAACTTTTTTCTACCGTAGTTTGCGGTTTACTTCGCCATGAAAGGAATGCATAAGTAATCCTTTACGCAATGTAATTCAATTTTATTTTTTAGAAGTAGACGTTTTGTTATCTAATTGTTATGCTTTTTTTCATTTTTCTTTCATTCTTTCATTGTTATTCTTTCTAACGACATTTTTGTTTATCATTTGTTCCTTTCCTTCGTGTATGCTGCTGTATGTGCTCCGATCTAAACAATTCTTGAAATCTCTATAAATTCGCACCTTTTGGATGCCGCTGGACACTACAAAGTTTCTGAATCATCAAGAGCAAGCGACACCCTATTTGGTTTCTAGAATTTTAATGCCGGTTTCGACTGCAGGCTTCTTTGTATGATTTCTGTCTGGAACGAGTGTTACATAATTCCAGAGTTGGCGAAAAGAGATTCGTTTGATGCTACTCAATAAACGGAATTGATAGACGACTGCTAGGCACTCACGATTCATGATTTAAAAAATAATAATACTGGGAGTTTGATTGTCAGCCTTACAGTACAGTTCGATTGTTTATTTTTATTTTCATTTTTATTATACTGGGCGGTTGTGTAAGCTTCCTATGGAAGGACTAGGATAAAATAAAATAAATAAAATCTGTGATGTGATCTTTTTAAAAAACCTTTTCCATCTACATTATTCCTGTTGATTTTCTGTGGTTAAAAGTTGGCCAAAATTATCTTTTATTAGCGGTAAATTCGTAAAATTTGTATTAACTACATAAGTAGTTATTTCAATTGTTAGTCGTTTCAAGTCATTGTGTTCACATTTTTGTAAATTGTTTTAGCATTGTTATGTCTATGCCGCGGCTGAGTGTAATTTTCGGGTTAACTTGTCTTGTTTACTTCCACCCAAATTTATTACCACCAAAACCGAATACCACAGAGATAAGATTGTGTCTTTTTCATTTCAAACTGAGTTTGTCGAAATATGTAGAAATGACCTAATATGTTTCCAAGATTTACATTACAATACAATACAATTGAACCGTTTTCTATACATACGTGAATTGAGCTTGCAAAAAATGTGAATGACCAAATTTCTTTACAATTTCAAAGGCACAATAAATAAAAGACGTTTGCATCATAATTATTGTGGTATCACAAGTTTATTACTCGTTTACATGTAGTCATGTGAAGATAACGCTATGCCTGTAGATTTGATCAAAAATATCAATCACACCCTAAAAGTTCGATTCAAATAAATCTTTCTCGAACGTAGGAAATTAATTAGGCAATCGTTTTTTTTTTGTTAATACTGATTAAGTGAACAAAGAAATGTTACTTACATTTTTCCTAATCTTTTGGAATAGGTCATCGTCGTAAAGTTACATCATTATTTTACTCATACATAAATCTGTTACAAGATTCAAATTGATAGTGTGCTACATCACTTTTTTCTTTGTCTTTATTATTAGCTCGTAAAATGGCCTCTATATAAGTTTATAAATCCTTAGTTGTTTTGATAAGAAATATGAAGGATTGTTTCATCGTAATGTTGTGTGCAGTTGTAAGTGAAGGATGAAATGTCTGTACCTTTTGCAGATGAAATTACTGTAGGATATGTGTCTACAATTGAAATTTATTTTTTTATTCACTACCTACATGGAATTCAATGCAAAATTTGTAATGGTCGATGCACGTGTACGAACTTACACCAACACGTTAAGTGCCGTGGTTATGACTTCAAGTATAGTTTATAATTGTAAAGTCTTAAATGAAACACCATTTCCATAATTAACACGTTGACGACCATAGAACGTAAATATGCGTCCTATGGCCGTCAACGTGTTAATGATATTAGGATTCCAAGCAAGTTAGTAGTATTTTGTGAATCGTGTATTAGAACCTTCACAAGTCATCTTGCATTTTTTCTTCAAACAACTATTGAGAGACAACTCCTATTTGATTTACCAATTCCGGACGTTTACTTGTTGATTCGAACATTAAATTGTTCATTTACATCACCCGCTCCGTAAATGCTACATTTCCTTTAGGGAATTTCAATACAACATATATTTTCTTCCATTTTAAATGACTTCTAACAATCATGAACTGGTAAACGACACTATACATGAGTCCCTGTGCCTTTCACAATCCGCGTGCTTGATAAACGTGAGTCTGCTTACCTGTTTTATTATTTGGGCCTTGAATCCGAATCTGTAATAAAAGTGGGGGTTCCCATTTAAAATTTCGAAGTTCTCCCAGCCGAGGGTCGATTTTGATGTCACTGCTTAGCTTTTTGAAAAATATTGGGCCGCTTTTTTTAGATATTCAATCAGACGTCACAAGTTCAGACAGTCTGAAATTTTTGAGCTTTCCATAGAAACAAGTATTTTTTTATCAATTTACTTTTTCAACATTTTTTCGGTCGACACACTTTTTCTAGGAATGCTCTAAATTCTTTAATCCGTCCAATTACATAGTAATTGTCGTTTTGCCGTGCAAACTATTCGTCTATGGTTACGATGACGTCCTCATATGATGGAATCTCTGTCCTCCGACTCAAACTTGATGAGCACTGATTGTGATGTCTTTATGGAAGAGCGCTTTCTTCCCTTTCAAATAGGGCCAGTTTAAAGAATGCCTCTTTTCAACTGATCACCTTTCTGGCCGATGCAACGAAGTGCGCATTTTACTGAAAATTTTATGGACTACAAAGATTTTCTCTGAATAATGAAAAGTAAACTGACCTCAGGCCACAATATGAAGCTTCTTTTAAACGTTTTCTATGTTTGTAAAAGCTTAATTCTAACTTGTCGACGTCCAAAATTGACTTCATGTTCTTCTTAAATAGTTAAAATTATTCTTTTATTTAAAACTAAGTATGCTGAAAGAAGCAAGAATATTATTCGAAGGTAAATGACGTTTAATTTGTGGCTTGAGCTCTGGTTTACGGTATTTCTGAGATATTTTAAAACTTCTAATTAGTATACGGCAAACTTTCCGGTCTACACAGGATGCTAATTTCATATATCGTTGGGCTGTCTATCCCACGCTCTTTGGGAGGGTCAGGAAGGAATTGTGATGTTAAACATACTTTTGGTAAATCTGGAGCTTATTCCCCAAATCATTGCCTTTTGTCTAGAAATCTATGGCTTCGTTTATGTCATGTTTTCAATAGAAAAACTCAATGGTCTACACGGTATGGCTTGTAGAACTTTTACTGGAGCTTTTTTATCGAATTCTTTTCTTTTAGTACGAAATCTATTTTATTGCGGCCTCAGTTACAACCTTTCTTTTTCCTGGACAACTTACTCTTATTCTTTACAGAATTACTATTAAGGGATGACTGCTGACATAGCAAAAGCGAGTTCGCGTGGCTAAATACTTGTTTATATTATTACAAGAGAAACTAACCAACGCTTTGTGAACAGCTGCAACTTGGCTAAGTTCGTAAAGCTTTTCGATTGTAGTACTGGTTTTGGAGAATCTAAAGATAGATTGGTAACGGATTCGTCATCGACCCTCACACACCTAACGTCAATGATAATGGATTGTAAACAACATCATTTTTTTAAATATTTGGTACCCTCTAATAAAATCCGAGTTTAATTACTACCTTTAGCCCAATCCAATAAATTTTTTGCTACGATGCTTTACTTTTCTGAAAGTAAAGTTAGGTTAGATTGTCATGGCTGATTCCGATGTTAGTCCTTTTCTTCTTTTCTATAATTCTTAAAGCTGTTTATGCAAAGTGATAAATCACGCACCTTTCAGTTTTCTAATTCGGAGAGGTTGCTCATTGTGCAACTGTCTGTGCTTTTTTATATGCTAATGTGTTACAGAATGTTTTTACAGAAATCAGTAGATTCCCAACCTAGCCTGCTTGTATGTTCTTCGCAAAACCAGTGTTTGGTATTCGCACTATTGGAGCGCACCAGGTCAAGTTGTGGTTAAATTTATCGTGCTATACATATGATGGTATCCGCCCAATATTCATTTGTCGAGATTAGCACCTCTATTCAAAGTGCTCTCTAAACGCCGGTATAGGCCTTTCCACAGTTAGTCATTCTCCGCGTCCTTTGAATAGGACCCAAATGATTTTTGTCCTTTTAAGTAACAATTTGATTTCTAGTAAAACAAGAAACGATAGAACACTGTATAAGGATAATAATTACGGACTTGTTACTGTAAAGCTTCTACAATTTTTTATTACACATTGTTTCGTTTTTCTTTACGAAATTTTTCTTCTTTATTTATACACAATACCATGATACAGTCGACCGAAAATTGTGTATGTGTTCCAACAATGTGGCTTGTAGAATTACATTCGTGTTGGTTTCGATTTTGTTTAAATTAAAAATTAAAACTTTCTGATAATTTGTTTTTATTTAAATCAATTATTTTTACTGTTCAAGTGAAGTGAATTAAAGGTTGTTTCCAATTTAATTCGATTTTATTTGGTCGTGGAAAAACGTTAAATGAGGTTAAGAAATTTAATATTGATGCTTACAAAGAATTAAATCTTATGAGTAGCGTGATTGCAAGTAAAATCGGCAGAAGCAAATCGGTTTCGATTTGCTTCCGCCGATTTTGCTTGGAATTACACGATTTTGAGAAAATATTCTATGAGTCTTTCAACAGTAAAAAAGTGGTCTACAAGATTTAGTGATGGGACTTTTAGTCTTGAGGAGGACGATCCACGTCCAGGTGAAGTAAAACAATTTGAAGACGAAGAACTTAAAGTTTTACTGGATGAAAATCTTTGTCAACATCAAAAAGAGCTTGCAGTACAGTTAGGAGTTAATAAGCAATATCACTTTGATTGCATGCTATGGGAAAATAGGGTTCCTCCTAAACTGACCGAAGCATGATTTTGCTTTCTCGATACAAAAGGAAGAATTGTTTTCACAAAATCATTACGAATGATGAGACGTGAATTTTGTACGATAATCCTAAACGCAGAAAACCATGGTATGATCCAGGGGCCCTATTCGTGAATACGATACGAAAACGGAAACACAAGATTCATATTAGAATTGAACCAGATTACTTTGTGTCTGGTGGGATTGGAAAGGAGTCATCTCTTACTAGCTTCTGAAACCTGGTCAAACTGATACTGCTGAACATTACCAGGCCCAATTGATCAAATTAAGTGATGCTCTGGATGAAAACAGACCAGCGGGCCAAGGAAGGCGGCAGGTAGTATTGCTGCTTGACAATGCTCGCTCACATACAGCAAAACCATCTCAAGAACTCATCATCTCCTTATAGGCTGGGAAGTTTTTTCAGTATGCGCCGTATTCTCCAGACTTGGGTCTTGACCAAGTTTTTATCGCGAAGGCACTCATCATCTACCTGATAAATAGCAAAAGACAATAGATAGTAATGGAGAATATTTCGATAATTAATCTTTGTAACAATGATATTTTCAATAAAGTTGTATTTTACCAAAAAAAGCAGAGTTTCTACTTGCACACCTAATACAATTTTCGAGAGAACGGACCTCCGTTAAATTATATTAAAAACAAACAATTTAGTGAACCACACCACATTAATTCAAATTTCTCTAATAGTTTTGATGTCTATAAGAAATCTGTCAAATTTAGGGCTGTGCTTAGTGACTCAGTTATTACTTATCGCTAAATCGAATCAATTAGAGCTCGCCTGGCGCCATTTGTTATTGCAATAATTGAAAAATAATTATGGAAAAATTATTTTATAGAAAAAACAAACGAAACTACTCGAACACGTCTGTTCGACGTGAAAATCGAACGCATCTTTCTCTGACTATTCGTCTTCCAAATATGGAAGTGCTATCTTCAGCATAACATAACAACAACTTATATAAATCAGTTCATTTGACTACCATATTGGTTTTTAATTCTCCTAGCCTCTATAAGTTATAAATAAGATAACCAACAACAGGTTGTAGGCGCAAGTAATGATTTCTGACGTGCAACCAAGCAGATTCGAACGATTTGTTTTTGTATTCTTAATTCCGGCCTAAATCAAAATTCGCTTACCCCATCAAAATAATTCGTTTTATAAAATTTTGTGCTTAAGTATTTCGAATGAGACTCTAAGTAAATCTGATAATAACTGGTCAATAATAACCTAAGTAAAGAAAAGAAACGTCACGAGACACAAAAATATTCCATGATCCACACTAAAAATTATACTGAAACATTAATATTGTGGTTTGTTATGCGACTCCGTTGCCCTTGAAAAATATCGCGAAAACAAGAACGCCGGTTGAATGAAATCACACTTCACTTGTCTTACAGTGTACATCTCGACTCATTTTGATCGCATTAAAGAACCAATATGATATCATGAGTAACGGATAGTTTAAGGTAACAAACATTTTTTGCTATCTTGCGTAAGTAAAGCGATCTTTTGAAGTGTGTCATATGCGTATGCTTGTATGCTTATAATATATTAATATAGAATGTATATGATTACGGCATTTCATTTATTGGATGATAAGTAATCATTATAAAAATTTAGACATAAATAATACATATTGTGACGGTTAAAAAGGCCAAAGATAACAAATCACCGATCGTGTATTAGTTATTGCGCGCCATGGCCATGCAAAAAAAAAAAATACGAGTACATGACATGTTTTAACAGTGTACTTAATGTACTGATAGCGACAGAAATTTATATGATTTTACAACACGGTCACGCTACATACAATACACATTCAAATAATAAACATATTTTACTTTTTGCTATCAGCTAAATTGCATTTCCGTTCAAAAATGTTGAATCGTACCACGAACTATTGTCTTTCAACTGTATACCGTGAAATTTATTATGCGGTTAGCAATAAATTATTAGAAAAAAAAAATATTTTTATATTGCACTCAATTGAGTAAAGCACACATATAAAACATGCTAATGTTTTCTCTAAAACCGAATGTTTTACGTCATAAGCTTCTCAAATGTGTTAAATTGATTGTAAGCGTGGCAATTAGTAGTTTAGAGAAATTTATGAAGGTTTTGCATTGCGTTACATTGTAATATACTAGGTAGGCAATTAATATAGTGCGGTTTTAAAACTAGACTAGCTGATGTGCATGCTTATTGATAATCGTTCGTTTTTAAAGGCTGTGTTACACTACTGGTTTTGTTGCAATAAAACACTACTTAAGTGGGTGTATAAATGCCGGTTTAGTTTAATTTTTTGTTTGTGGCTATACCACGCTATACCAAATCATATACAATACAACTAAATCGAGAATGTGGTTTGGTTATATTAAATGCTAAACTTAATTATATAATTAAGAATTAGTGCTTTGTTTGTTTTGTACCTTTTTGGATACCTAAAAGGTCTTTGGCCGCTTGTACCGGTCCGTGTCTTTTGTAGTTCAATTTACTCGTATCTTAAACATTTCATCTTTGGTTTTCACAGAAAAATTTGTTTCATATTTTTATTACTACACGCTCGAAAAATTAAAATTGTTTTTGAAATACTTTTCGTAAATAAAATGCTTCGAAAAATGAAATTATTTTTAAATTTCTATGTTCTTCAATAGCAGCGTGGCACTTTTAGCTAATAATAATAATAATTTTCTAAAAATCATGTTGGCAATGGTTAAAGAGGTGCATGTAACATTTTTGTTGCTGGCTCAAATCGTTTGTGCTTTATTCACTAGATAAGTAGGTGTCATCAGCACTGGTACTTCACATTCGCGATTTACTAAAAATGGCCTTCCAATCGTAACAGATAGAAATTTCCGTAGACGAGAATATTTTGATTAAACCGGTAATTAAAGCGCCAGATGTTTGAAATCTGGGCTGGGATGTTCTAACATCATAATTTGTCGCTGTTTTATCGAAGTTTACGTCTCTTTCTGCTTGAATTAATTAAATTTCTGTTTCGTTTATCAATTATTTCTTCTGTATTGCTATCACAATCTATTTCACTTATTTTCGTTCTAGAATCGCAAATAAATTATTTGGTGATAGAAAAGCAGTATAAACATCACAATGTTGTAATCTAGCAAGCTGGTAAATTATATAAAAATTGAGACACACAAATTTTATTCTACAGAAACGAGAAATAAACCGATAAATTATCGAAAAATGATGATGTTAGAACATCCCAGTCCTGTTTTCGCAATCAGAAATAAATCAACGCAAACTTGATGAAATATACTTTATAACATGGAAAAATATTTATACGCAAGCTAAACATTTCCACGGAATAAAATAAAATATATTTAATCAAGTTTGTTTGATTTTTTTCTGATTGCGAAAACAGATTTCATATGAAAATTATTAAACTCACGCACAACTAACCGGCTGTTAGTCATTTTTCTGTGCAACCGACCAAATGGCACAGTGGTTAAAGCTTTGCCGTTTGGATGTTCGAATCCCGAAAGGGGCAGGATGCAAAGTGAAATTTCATCAACAGATTACGATTTATGGTGAAATGTGACATATCTATGACCCCCTGTCGGTGTGCAAAACCCATGGGCCGACCCAACTTCCATGTCAGTATAAGCTAGCATATGGAGCTTGCAATGTGCAGATAGTCTTAAATCGGTCCTATAGCCGTACGTCCACGAGTTAGCCCGGAAGCGTAAAGTAAGGACGTAAAAAGCATAACCGCGGAAGAGAATGGTGAGCCTTGAGCCCCAAAACAGATCGCATAGTTAACAATAAAATAGGCCCTTTCGTCAGTGTGTGTGTTCTACCGATCTCCATTTTGATTCTTAATGTGACATTTAATTTTGGTTTGTCTTGTTTGCCGCATAAGTTAAATGCTTGTGATCTTCTTTGCCCAGAAGAATCTTGCAATGTGAGTTTCATAGCCACACAGAAGTACTGATTTTATGTGTGTGATTTCAACCGAACGGATGCATTTCTTATCTAATGATGAATATTGAATGTATTTCTAGCCTGATAATGCGGTGAATACAGATAAACCTCGCTTAACGAACCCTCGCTTATCGAACCCTCGCTTAACGAAACCTCGGATCTACGAATATCAATTTTTGATACAAAAACCTCACTTAACGAATACATACCTCGGAATAACGAATAAAAAATTAACAAAAAAATACAAAAACCGTCTCTTTTAATTCATTTTTGTGGTAATGGCAACGCTAGCCGGTTTTGAAGGAATGGGTGAAAAAGGCATTCGAGATTTGTTAAATGACGAGCCCGCAGAATCATCAAGAGAAGATGAAGAGCTACAAAAAAATTTAAGCCGCCACACTCTGAATGAAATTTTTTCAAAAATGGATGAAACATATGAGATTATCAGAAATAATCATCCATATGAAAACAGAAGTAGCATTGTAATTTCCGCAATCCAAAAGAATATGTTGTGTTATAAACAAAAGTTAGACGAGTTCGAGAAAAAAAACAACTTTCAATCGATAATTTTTTTAAAAAATAATTTAAGCACTATTCGGTCCATACACGACACAATCATGCGTGCGCAATCGTGTGATTGCATAATCATATCATTTTTCCACTCACGAGTCACGATACATGCATTTTCCACATTTATCAGTTTTAAAATATGTATGAAGAAGCTATAGCGTTGCGATTTTAATTGGACTAGCAATACGGAAAAAAGAAATAGACAACTTTGGATGGAAGAATGGTATAAAAAACGTAGTGGATATGGACATTCGAAATTCTAGCAACTGGAAAAACGTCCAAGGATCTTAAATTCTTTATTATTTATTAACTTTGCCATATTTACTGTAATACGACACACACGAGTTGAAACATTAGACTGAGCAAATTACGCATACACGACGCAGTTTTGCATGCACAAATAAGAAAAAATCAAAAAAATTGAAAATCACGCAATCAGCATGTGCAATCACTCAATCAATACCATACCACTGTCGATCAGCATGCACAATCATACGATTGCACATGCATGATTGTGTCGTGTATGGGCCCTATAATTGTTTTCCTTTTTATGATATGCTATGCATTTTTTATTTTGCGATTTTTATTATTAATTTTATTCTAAATAAAACTGAATTTTTGTACTGAAAACTTTTTTTTATTAAATGTGCACTACAGGAACCAAACTAACAATTCCTCATATAAAACCATATAATTTGATAACTCGATTAACGAATCCTCGCCTAATGAAGCATTTCCAGGAACCGAACCCCTTCGTTAAGCGAGGTTTACCTGTAATGATTTCTTTTATTCCGATTTCTTCTTTTCACTACAGTACATCCAAAATTCCACAGTATACAAATTTGTCAACACCTTCGATGGTTTTGCAGTTCATGTATATAGGTGTGTTAATGTTCCTGTTCGGTCTCATGGCGTGCGATTTTCTGATATTAATTTTGCGACCGCATTTTCTTTGCCAAATCTGACAACTTCCAAATTTTATTATGCTTTTATGTCTGTGACTACGCTATAGTGAATATAAAAGATTTCCCAAAATTTACGCAAGATTTATACTGTTTATATATTGGAGGTTGAACCCAGGTCGAGTCAACTTTTAGTTTACTTTAGGTTAACCTTGAAGTTAACTTCTAGTGTTTTTATTGGAGAGTTATCTTGAGGTTGAGTCGAAACCAGGTTATAAATGTCAAAATCATTCAAATTTTTTTCTTTCAAAAAATCATTCTAACTTTTTCTTTCGAACTTTCAAAAATAAAAAATCACAAAAATATGCTGCCGATTTTAAATACATACACATTCGAACAAGAAAAATATGGAAAATCTACATTTTTATTTTTTTACTTTACTGATTATTTTTTGTTGCTGTTTTTCGACTTGACTCTGGGCATTTATATTAACCAGAGTTAACTCGACCTAAGAAATTTTTTGAATTGAGTCGTGTTAACTCCCAAGTTAACTTTTGGTGTATATGTTGAAGGTTCAACCCAGGTTCAACCTCCAATATAAACATAATTTGAATTAAATAGAAAATTAATTAAATTAGTGTTTGCAACCAAAAAAAGAAAACAATTTGGCTACACGAAAGAACAACGCGTTCTCATTGTTGAACAATATTTCAAACATAATGAAAGTTTGGATCCTGATTTTTTGAGCAAAACCATCCTAAGCGATGAAGCTAATTTTTACCTTGATGTCTTCGTTAATCTTCAAAATTGCTACATTTGGGGCACAGAGAACCCACATGTAATTGTCGAAAAACAAATGTACCCACCATGTGTCCTTGTTTGGTGCGGAATTTGGGCTGGAGGCGTCATTGGACCATACTGTTTTGACGATGAGGCTGGTCAAGCAGCTACTCTTAGTGGTGCTCGATATCGTGGCATGGTAATCGAGTTCTTCCTGCTTAAATTGTATGATATTGGAGTGGTCGACATGTTATTTCAACAAAACGATGCGACATGCCATGCACCCTGTGAAACAATCCAATTAGGTACTGCATTAGACATTTCCTGTGGCACTATTCTGCCTTTACCTGGGAATAGGTAATTGGGAAAAGCATTTTCATAGTATTTTTTGTCAAAATTATATTTTACTAATATTGTGGCAGTATTCTGGTAATTCTCCCGGAATAGGCAATTGGGTAAAAAATTTATATGTAATTATTATTTAAACATTTTTTTCTGGCGTACTGAGGTAAAAATAGTTATTTTTTTTGAAAACAAAATAAAATTGGGAATAGTTTTCCCTGCCTAGATATAAAAAAATTATTCCCTATTTATAAATATTTATATCAAACTTTTCATCTCAGTAGGTCGGCAAAAAATATTTGAACAGAAATTACATATAAATTCTTTCCCCAATTCCCTATTCCCGGGGAATTACCAGAATAGTGTCACTGAAGGAATAAGTTTAGTGCAAAGATTTTCAAAATAAAGTTAATTGGGAAACTTTTGTTCCTAAAAATTTTTATAGGGAAAAATATTTTCCCATTTAACTTTGTCTCGAAAATATTTGTACCAAACTTATTCCCTCAGTAGGCCAGAAAAATACAATTTAGATAAAAATGCTATGAATTTTTTTTTTCTATTCCCTATTCCCAGGGAAAGCCAGAATAGTGCCACTGGACGTGTATTCTCTCCCTTTGGTGATCAAAATTGGCTGTGATTTAACGCCATTTTATTTCTTTCTATGAGGTTATTTGAAGTCAAAGGTCCATGTCAATAAGCCCACATCCATCCTGTGCATTGAAGGAGGAGATACAACGCTGCATCAATGAAATTCAGCCACATTCAAGGCAAAACGGTCATGGAAAATTTTGACAAAAGAGTGCGTATGTGCCAGTAAAGCCCTAGAGGTCATTTGCCCGATGTGCTATTCCATACATAACCCTATCCTATGTGCTTCATGTTTCAATACAAAAAAAATTGAGAAAACTGTTTTCGATTTAATTCAAATCTTACGTAAATTTTTGGCACACCTTAGTCGGATGATTGGGTCTCACTGGATTCGAGGATTGCATCACAGCAATGCTTAAGTTCTTAACAGTAATGGAGATAGTACACATCCATTTCCATTTACACACGCAAGGGATCAGCGTGTTATTTATCGCACAGCTTCCCTTTGTATTGAATTCTATTTGCAGCACCCCCTGCAGCTCGATTTTGGTTTTTCCTATAGGAAAAGGAATTAGGAGAAATATTTTCATAGTATTTTTGTCACAAAATTTTTTTTCTGGCTAACTATGGTAAACAATAAGTGTAATTTTTTTCAAAAACACAATTAAATTGGGAATATTTTTCCTATCCAATTTCGATACGGGAAACATATTTCCTAAATTATAAAATTTTAGATCAAACATGATTTCTCAGTAGGCCGGAAAATGATATTTTTCACAAAAATACTATGACAATTTTTTTCCTAATTCCTTTTCCTATATAGGAAAAACCAGAATCGCGCTGCTGTACTCCATCTTTGATGATTTTTTTTACTTTGTTTGGAATGCCCATTTTCTCTGCAGAAGTGCAATCTTGCTGCTGAAATTAATAACAATAATCATAACTATAATTTTGTTTCTGGTTCCGCTAGTTCAATTATTTTTACTTTAAGTGCAATGGTCGTGTTATCCTTCTGCAGCAGAAAAATCTAAAAAAAAATATTTCCTATTTTTATTAACTTAATTGTGAAGAATATAACAAAAGTTTTACGAGTGGTTTTTTGCGGGTTTTGCCATTCAAAGTTGACTGATTTTTGGTGCAACATTATCTGGAACCTTGAAGAGTATTTTTTGGCGGGATCAGTTTGGTGTAAATATTTTCGAAACTATTAAACTTTTTAATAATTATCAGCATACTACCTTGGGGCACATATGTATAACGAGAAAATTTGTACTCCTAATGGTCTGAGAAGATGAAGATTCTACTAAATGTAATTTTTCGGTAATCGAAATAAGTCGGGAAATGTTAAAATTTTCTATTGTGCTTGTCGAAAATCTGTATACAATTGTTACTTTATGGTAAATTATTAGCCAATGGTTGACGATTAGAAAAGCAGCTAGTGTATTGAGCCTAGCGAGTACAACGTCAGCCAGAACGTTTTAGACAGTATTTAATAGAGCATTCCATGGTAATTTTCACATTTCAGATGGTTATTTTGTATTTCGCACACATATTTGGACTGATTTTAAATCTTCCGATAGTTCATTTTGGATCCCCTTCCAGAAAACGACGGTTAGGGCCAATTGTTTAGTTTAGAACTGATAGCTAATTGGTGATGTTATTTGAACGTATATTTGACGACGACAAGCAAGTGAACGCCGTTCATTTCGTCATCTATGGTATAAAGTCCAACGTTATTTATGCATTGAATTGTCTTGATTACAACCTGAGCAAGTTAGTTTCCCGTTTTTCCGTTCTGCGATACCCACTACAAGCGCTGGTGTACATTTGTTGATCTCGTTTCTTTAAATTTGTAGTAGACATTTAGGCGTTTCTGAAAATGAATTTTTGGGTTAATTATTTGGAGGAATTGTCCAAAAAATTGTCAGGTGTACGCGGTGAATTTACGGATTTAGAGCGAGGACTAAGATGGATCAGACACCTCTAATCTGATATAAAAGCAGCTTAGAATAGAAGATATTGTGATTTAGGAAAAGAAAAGATAAATACTAAAATATTGGAGGAAACATCATCCAAGGTATTGATAATCGAACTAAACTATAATCAGAAAAAATCCATAAATAAATTGATGATCAAGGTTAAACGAAACATGAAGGTTTATAGAAAAGCGAACCAGTTGGCTGTTTATTTAATAAAGTATTATCGATAAATAACCATTGATAAATAGCAGACCGCTATCTCGTAAGAACGCTGAAACGGAATTTTTACTCAATACGTGTAAGGAATGCGGGTGCTTGGAAAAAATGGTTGATTAGAAGATTTCGATATAGTCAATGCACAATAGACGGTGTAAAAGACACACACATAAACAAACCAATTTTGTATGATGCTCTACCTCAATTAGGGAATTCAACATTAATTTCTCTACGAAAAGTAGGCATACTATGAAAATGCAATCTCGAGTTCAACGTTCGAGAAATAATAGGCCAATTAGACCCAATAATTTACATAATAACCTGCGAACCAGATGTTTTAAACATTCGGAAGTCTTCATCATGACTCGTGGGATTGTTAAAATGGGTTAATTTGGCTCACCTGAGATACAACATCTATTGAGGCTCAAGGATACTTTGAAAACTATTTATATATTGATGACTAGCTGAGGTAAAGATTTATTTTTATAGCGAAAATTATTTGGAAAAATATTCCAGTTGATCTGAAAATTATGACGACTGAACACCCCGACTTAACCCACTTCCCTAATTATCCATCATGAAGTTGTACATTTAAAAAATTTATGCAAAAGCGATTTTTATTAGATACGATCTGTGATGCAAATAAACATAATTATGACCCCTTGTCGGAGTGCAGAACTCATGGCCCGGCTCATATTCCATGCCACCAGTATGGAACTGTGCAATGTGGTTTTACGAAAATCGAACCTATAGCCGTATGTCCTCGAATTGGCTGACAACGGCGTAACGTAGAACATGAAAAGCAGCGAACCGCGAAAAAGTTGAGAGTGCTTTGGCCTTTGAAAAGAATGCAAAGATAATAAAAAACAAA
Organism: Nephrotoma appendiculata; assembly: GCA_947310385.1. Lineage (NCBI taxonomy): Eukaryota > Metazoa > Arthropoda > Insecta > Diptera > Tipulidae > Nephrotoma > Nephrotoma appendiculata. The sequence continues at coordinate 299,869,594 of OX371223.1, forward strand.
AAAAAATACTATGACGATTTTAATATTTATAAAGTGGTTATTTAACATTACTTGAGTATTTCCAAAAAATTATAAAAAAAAAAAATGCTGAAATAGTAAAACCATTTATGCGTGGATTCCACAGTGAAACAAATTTTTTGAGTAAAAAATACTGGGAAACCGAAAACAGAAATGAGTATATTTAAATTACTTTAGAGCGACCAAGACAACAACTTTTGTTTCTTTTTTATACCAAAATTTATAGCCAAAATAGTGACAGATTGGGGGCAACATAACCTAAAAAATTTGAAAATAAACGATTTTAACGAAATACAAAATACAAAAAACGATTTATATTTTTATCTCGTGTTAATTTTACTGAGGGTCTATTTTTTAATTCAACCCGAGCAAGCAGGCTTACCCCGGGTAGTGTACACCGAGCAAAGGTTGTACTGGGTAAAATTATCCGATGCGCATAGAGTAAAAAATTGTTTTTTACTTTGCACACTCTTCGTACACTGACATTAATTTCAGAGTAAAATTTGAAGAACCGAGTAGCTCGGTGTAAGCACAGTCAGGTTCAAAATTACTCAGGTTGAATAAAAAAACACAGAGTATTTTTTGACAGCGCACTGCTTGCTCAGGTTGAATTAAAAAATAGGCCCTGGAACAAATTGTTTCACTGTGAAACTCATGCATTACTTTTACTCCGCGGAAAGATGTCCAGTTCCAATTGAGCATAATCAGAAAGCAGCCTTCGAGAAAAATGAATTGATTTTCCTGCGTGAAAGTTATGTATGTTTTCGCGTGGGTCTTTGCAGCAATGTTAACGGAAAGACATTAACAATATTATCTGACTATTATTTCAGCAGGAAAACAAACGAGGCCGCTTTAAATAAACTATTAATTTGGATTTAACTTGATTATATTGCTTCAATGAACAAGAAAGCCGGCTACAGATCCAGCATAGAAATGAAAACCTATGGGGGCATTCAGTTAATCATGAGGAGTAGAAATCTATGTCATGTAAGAAAAGGAATTGTGTACCGAAGGGCTGAGATGGTCGGACTTTTGTATATGTATTTCAAATGACATCCAATAAGAAATTCACAAAATCGTACATGAAATTCGTTGTGGCGTTAGTAAGTATATACCTTGTTTCATATGAATGCAAAATCTGAGAAACAGGAGCCGTTAAGCTGCGGAATTGAGAAGAGCAAGAGTTGCTGAGCTGTTGGAACCAGAATCTCAGTTTTATGCAAAGACGAGAGACAGCTACGCTGGGAAGTTGTAGACCAACAAAATGCCAAAGAACCTATGTAGTAATTAGGGAAACTACGATACAAATAGGATAGTGGTATGTAGACGAAGAAGCTTACATCGTGGCTGTTAGGAGGACACAGTTAGAAAGCGGTTAAAAATTCAACTAAAATTTGTAGGTCTTTATCAATTATATGAAGTGAAGCCAAATATGTAATCGTGTTCAAGCAGAAAATATCGAAGAAACCGAACGTCCAAAGAAAACACTACCGATGATGATGCTGATGATATAATGAAGATTGAAGATGTTATAAACGTAATAAAAATGTGATATTTACCTAAAAATTCTTTAAAAACTAAAACAAAGGTGCTTACCCTTCAAAGATGGTTAGGGTTAAGATATTTAAAGCTGAATTTTCAGATGATATTAATGCAAAGTTGTTTCACCATAGTATACGATGAACGACAGTAGATAAAAATGATACCACAGATGTCTTAAGATAAAACTACGTAAAACGTGAATCACACAATACTTACCGAAGATATGAATAAAACAATACTGTTTAGTGTTTATCAATGATGTGGCAGGTCCGAGTTGAAACCCGGCTCGCCCCGATCTAATAATTATTTATGTCCAGGTATACATTGATCTAAACGACTGTAATATGGTATTACTGCTAAAGGACTGAATTAGAAAAAAAAATTCAGTGATTCATGATCCCGTAAATTTCGATTTTTTTTTGCATTTGTCTATTTAAGAAATTTAGGGTGAAAATGACGCTAAAACTCAGAAATTGAAACTTTTAAATAAAAGTTAAATTTAACCTTCTTATTGTCTTGCACCATACAGACATTACTCATCATCCAGTCGTGAACGATTCATTCCGTTTAGGTACATGAAAGTACGAAGGTAGACGTTTCTTACTCGAAATAACTAGAACAAAGTAAAAGTTTGGGGAATGAGTAAGAGAAATGAATTTCGAAATTGAGTTATGTTGTGCTTTGAGCATACTTTTTTTTTTTACAACCAAATAAAAATTATTTGCTGGTCGTGATTAGATTGAATGTGACCGATGGATATATTGTGAAGTATGTGTACAGTAAATGTACATGTAAGATTAATTGATAAGTGCTTTATTTGTGTTTGTGTATATGTGTAAAAAATAATCAAGAAATATTAATTGCTTTTAAAATTAAAAAAAAAAATATTTACTGTTTGTTCTATGTGGTTCTGTTTATGTGTGTGTGTCTCTTTTTAATTTCGTTTTAAAATTTAAACTGATAGCGCGCAGTCATACAGAATTTTTTTTTCCTGTATACCGACATTGTAACATTGTAATAATATTAATAATAAAAACAACAAACATACATTTATAACTTTTTTTTTTCGTTTTTTGTGATTAATCAAGTGTTTTATTTTCAAAATAATTTACAATATTACGCAATTGAATGTTTAGAAAAGCATTTTTTTATTTTAAATTTATTCCATTTAAAATACAAAAAAAATATGAGTTTTCTATCTTTTTCACATAATTAGTAGTAGTATACTATTGGCAATGTCGACGGGAACAATAAACAGGTTCAGTTATAATTTCAGAACGTGTAATAATTCGGTTATCGTGCACTTTAAACATGATTCAATGCTGCTACGTTTCGGTTTCGTAGGCTTTTATTGTTAAAAATTATAAATGCATGTATTTATTTTGTGAGCGTGTGTGGACCGCTTAGAGACTACCATGGATTTTCAAATTATGGACTTTGTATGTATAAAATTAGTATTTTGAATTAATTAAAATTTAGAGTTGTAATTATAAAAATAAATATATAAATAAAAACTACGCGGTCCTTTCTCTTTTTAACGTTGTTTGTTCATAAAATCGGAATGCATGTGGCCCCTGCCATTAAAAGAAAGCAAATTATGGTTTTGTTGTTGTGGTGGTTGTTAAATAAAATGAGAGATATAAAATTACAAAACACTTTTTTTTTCATTTAAATCTGTTTACGTATACAAAATGAATTGCACTTATTTTGACAAAAATACATTTTATAATACTATGTTGCCTCTATTTTGTTTGGCCATGCTTCCTCGTAATAGCCATGTAAAATTCTATGCCGCAATTTAAATCTAACTGGTTTTAGTGTAACCAAAACCAGTTTCGTGATCAAATATTTTATTATATAGGTTACTGCGAGAGCAAAATCAAGTTTCGATTAATGTTCAAGAAAAGCACATGGTTTTGTTCTGTAAAAAAAAAAAATCGTGATGAAAGCAAAAAATTTATAAATCGCTTACGTTTATTTTTCTTTTTCTTTTTTTTCAGTCGAATGAATGGGCAGCGCCTAACGATGATTTTTTGGATTCGATATTTTCAACAGATTTATTGAATGAGCTGGATAGCCATGACATGAATATGCAGGATTTTACAACAAAGGATCTAATTGAAAATGATCGACTAGCGTGTGACAACCTTACAGACTCATCAAAAGCTTTTAGTAATGGCTTTCAGGAGATGGATTTTAATACAATGATAACATTTCCTGAAAACCAGCCAATGATGATTTCCAGTAATTCATCTGATAGTGGATTGTCAAGCGATAATTTAGATTTGTGAGTATATATTATATACAAATTATGTTCTTTTTTATTTTTATGCATGAGTAAACGATCTTTAGTCGATGATACGGTTTGTGATATCTTTATGATCCACCTTAAAACACTGGCCAAGGGGGACTAATATATATATATATATATATATATATATATATATATATATATACGATCACTGTTATCAGGAAAAATATGCAGCATTAAAATCTTACACTTAATAGTGCGTTCATGACATCGTGAGTTAGTTCGAAAAAAATTCTATGGAAACACACAAAATGTATTAAAACAACAATAAAGATAAAACAATTTCAACTCGAGTTCGGAACTAGTAGGCGTGGTATAAAGCATTTCAAATAGTTTGATTGGTTTTGAGTTCGTTAGCGAGCATGGAAATATTTGTTTCCGATGTCATGTACGCGACATAATAGATTACGAAAAATGGAACCTATTCTCTTCCGTTCTCAATGAATTCCAAGTTTTGTAAAGTACAAATTCACGACCTTCTAAAAATATTTAAACAGTAGGGCAATAAAAAACAATGCTACGCGAATACACTATAACGAGACACGTGCACAAGGAATAATCTATAAACGAATCGACCGATATTTATAAATCAACCAATAATTGCTTTTGCTGATTTGAGGCGAAATCTGATTCACGGAGGCCAGGAAGGGTCTTATGCATATATCTACTGTGCATTTTTTACTTAAGTAAAAATATAATCAGAATGCTGATCAAATATCCAAGTTGGATGTTGTGACATTTTTAAATTCTGTGAAGGTTGCCTCATGAAAATTGTCTACGAGCTAGGTGCAACATAACAAAGTTAAAAATGTGTGACATATAAAACATTTGTTGTTGTAATGAAATTGTTGTTGTACCGCCGTTTTGAGATAACACATTTTTAACTTTGTTATGTTGCACCTAGCTCGTAGACAATTTTCATGCGGCAGCCTTGAAGGAAAATTGCTAGTGCAAGATATTTTATTGGCTATAAATAACACAGTTATTTCTAGAAATATTTTATGTTATAAGGACGAACAGCTGGTTCTTGTAATATTTTTACTAAAACCTTTTTTTGGAAAATAATCCATCACACAATAAAATGTGGAAAATTGTACAATTGTAAATAAAGGCGAACTCATTAAAATCTTGAATTCTAAAGATAATTTTGCGCGAATTTTTTTTGCAAGTGAAAAAGAGACTTATTCGCTCTTTCTGCATGAAATGTACATTTATTTAACTTATTGTTAATTTTTATATGAATATTGCTTAAAGGCAAATGGGGTGAAAGATAAAGAAGTGTTCTGCATTGTCTAATTTTATTTCAAGGTTCAGCTTAACTCATAAACCACACAATACGAGAATGTAAAATTGCATTAAAATACGTAAAGCGTGTAGGATGGAGTTTACGAACTTTTCGTTATGTTGACAACTTTTATCCTTAAAGAACCTAAAATGTAAGTAACCTCATACCACTAACTAAACCAGATATATGGATGGCTTTATAAACGAGAATTCAAATGACATGGAGATCATGTTTTTCGAAGCAATACACGGATTTTTAAAGTGGTAATACCCATCTTGGTGTGATCTACATCTGTGATTATGTGCACAACCGAGCTATCCGCAATATACAAAGTTATTTTACAATCATTTATATTTGATGGGATCTACATACTCTAGCACCGTCAGAATGTACGAAATTTTGCCAAAAAAGGCGAAATAATGATAATAACCAGCTGCCAGAAGTGGGAAAAACTGAAGTTCTCTCCAGATACACCCAGGACATTTATTTAATTTTTAATTATGTGTATGTAATTAATTTTATAATGTTTATCTTATGTTATGTCTTTTATTCTATGCAATCTGTTCTGAGGCCTAAGCACTCCCAACTCTTTCGCGGTTGACTTTTGACGTCCTAACTTATGCATTGCTTGCCAAATCGAGGACGTACGGCTATAGATCCGATTTACGTAGAACGATCTGCACATTGCATTGCTCCATGTCAGCCTATAGTATTGGCATAGAAGATGGGTCGGTGTGTGCACTCCGACAGGGGTCATATCATAGTTGTGTTCATTTCCAATCACCGATCGTAATCAGATGATAAAAATCCCTTTTGCATCCTGCCCTATCGGGATTCGAACCCGGTACCTCCCGATCCAAACGCCAAAGCTTTAACCATTGTACCATTTGGTCGATTATTGTCTGTCTTTTCAGACTTAAACGTGTAGTATAGAGAAATATGCCGGCCGAATAGTAAGAGGACGCGATGTACCACCTCTTCAGAAGGAAGGATGTTTAATTTATGAGGTTGATGGTATCGTGGTTTGGCTCTGTTTGCGCAGCATACAAATATTTGTTATATTGTGAGGAGCTGCATATTTCTGAGTGAATGCGCAGTACATATTTCGAGATTTTAAACATGAGAAATTGAGAACATATTTCGAATAACGAAGTGTAATTCATTGTCAAGAAATCTTGATTCAATAATATATTTTTGAACTTGTCTTGAACATCAAACCAATAAGTCTTTTCGTAAAAGACGGTGTCTGGGTAAAAGAGTATAAAAAATTTACCCGACCTTTGTAATAGCATTGATGAAAAGCAAAATATTTTTTTTTTTTTATTATAAATGACAGTTATAACATTTCTGTTCTTTAGCACATCGTTCTGCGAAACTTAAATATTATTTTGAATAGTTGTTGAGTTGCACACAAACGAGAAAGTTTACTTTTTGATAGTGATATTTCGTTGTAAGGGATTGGGGTGCAATCATTACTCATGGATGATTCTTCTACTCCATGAATCAATTCATTCCTACTATTGTCTTGCCGTGTAGTGTCTTCTCGCAATTCCTTCGCTCTTTATTTTGGTCTGAGCAATTGCATGTCGTTTTGTTCAGTTCTTGAACATTGCTGTTTGCGTTATTGCTAGTCTTGCTTGAATAAAGTTTTTTCCCTTATCGAAAGTATTTTTTTGAGTAAGATAATTTGGGGCCTAAACTTACAATTTCTGTTGTCTCTGAACGCTTTATACAGGGCAGGTTAACCTACAAATTTTTTTCTCATGAAAATCTCACCCAAATGGTCATAACTTTTTTGTTTGTAGACGTAAAGGCACGAAATAACTTTTATTGTATTCTGCAATGTGGTTTTATTCTAAATAAATCAATATTTAATACAATTGGTTTAAGAATAATGAGTTATAGGCTGCCAAATCTTAAAAAATGTGTATAAGTACGAAAAATGTCACCATCTAAATTCATTTAAAAAAAAACTAAAAGTTATTTTAGAAATATTTTTTTCTTAAATTCGTTTAGTTTATGCCCTTTCCAATAGTATACTACATGCCATAGAAATCACTCATTTTGTGGACGAAATAAGAGATACTATTGTGTCAGGGTTAAGAACATACCTTTTAAGTTATTGATACAATAATAATCAACTTCATTTATTACATTTTGTTCAAAATGACCTCTACCACTCCGTATACATGCACGGTATCTTTTTTTATCTCCACGGTTGTTGTGCGAAGTTTGATTTCATTTTTCATTTGTTCAAATGCATCGCTTATCTTTCCAATTAAAATTTCTTTTGTGGATATCTCTGTTGCGTACACCAATTCCTTAGCATGTCCCCAGACGTAGAAATCCAGGAGTGTGAGATCTGAGGACCGTGCAGGCCAAGGAATAGAGCCATCTCTACCAATCTATGAGTTTGGGAATGAATCATTCAAGTATTCTCTTACCGTTCGTTGGTAATGTGCCGGAAAGCCGTCATTTTGAAAAACAATCGGCACATCTTCTAAAACTAGTAAAATTAGCTCAGGTAGCTCATTTTGAAGAAATCCGAAATATACATATATCTCCGGAAAGGTGTTACGATCAATAACACCAGTCCAAACACTGCTGAATTTGTTTTGGAAAGAAACCTGCCTTTTTTTGTTGGGATTTTGGCCTTTTCTACTCCAATTGTGCAGTTTGCATAAATTCCTAATTCTCACGATTAAAGTTACAATCATCTGTCCACAAAATTCTTTTCAAAAACCTATTATCCTCAACATTCGTATGCAGTATAAACCTACAAAACTCTAGCCGTCTAGCATTATTACACTTTTCGAGACCTGGAACAATTAATTAAATCCGCTAGTTAGTGACAATTGTCGAATATGATGCATTTTCTGTAAACTGAGAGAAGGCAAAAATTGTGTGTAATTACCATGAACAGGAGATGATCTACTCGTAGACCCGACCACACTTTCCAGACTGATAAGTTTAGTCTTTTAGCGACAACTATGCTTGTAGTAGGATTCTCCGCAAAAACTTGTAAAATATCGGATTCTCTCAGACGCCGATAGGTTGTTGAGAAGGTTTCATGGTGTGGTAAACGTCGAACAGGATATCGCGCCTGATATATCCTTCTCGCTTCACGTCCATTGCAATTAACACTGCCGTACGCCAACAACATGTCAGCATACTCTTCGTTACTAAAGTTGGGTATCGTAACAACAGCGAAGACAAACACAACAAAAAGTTTTTAACAATTTAACACGAACAACGTGATCTTCCGGTAGTACAGATAGTGAAATTTCGATTAAACAACTGATGACAATTAACACCCAGTTTACTTATTTAAATTTAAATCTAAAAACTGAAGTTGATTATTTTATCAATAACTTAAAAGATATTTTTTTAACTCTGATCCCGGCAAAATCGTACCTCTTTTTTTGACCACAAAATGAATGATTTCTATGGCATGTAGTATACCATTTGAAAAGGCATAAACTAGAGAATTTAAAAAAGTTATTTCTAAAATAACCTTTAGTTTTTTTTAAATGAATTTAGATGATTACATTTTTCATAGTTCTACATATTTTTTAGGATTTGGAAGCCCATAACTCATTTTTCTTTTAATTTTGGGTAATTAAAAAAAAAACATAAAAATATCATATCTCAGTTACCGTGACAGTTAGGACATCAGTACCATGGAATGAAATCTTCCAAATACCCCCGCCCTGCCCCGCCCGGCCCCCGCCCCCGCCCCCAATCAGCCAAAAACTTTTGCCGGTCCACCTGTCAAACACCTTGTATTAGTTTTGGCGTGTTCGACTCTATTTGTGCAATTTCTTCGGAGTCGATATACCAATACCATAGCCAACCTTTCATAATTGGTTTTGTCTCTTTGCAACATGCTCGACAAACCAATTTTGTCACCAGGTTTTGTGCTGAGAAGTTTGAGTTCAAACTTTTGTTCCAAATTTTCTTAGTTTTGGAATTAAAACTTTAAACATTTTTGAAAAATTTTCTACAAAATCAGTCCTCACAATCAGATTTTTAGTACACAATTTTATCGTGTTCTTGGGATTTCTTTTTGATACCAGCTTAAATAGAGAATTTAATTTCTTTTAGATATACGACACCTAAGCCGAACGTTACCAGTCAAATATTAATAATTGTTATGTAATTTGATTTTTGAATTTGATTAATGTCATCATCGTATTAAGAACAATTTTGATATAATCTTTAAATGGCATCTGTAATTAGAGCAAATAAGTAATTTAGTTTATGCGTTTTTTATATTTACGTTTTACTGCGATGGTCAAACTTTGACTCGCGTACCTTTTTGGCCTTATATTATATTGTTTGTGGTTTATTGTTGTAAGAGAATAACTTTTCTTTACTGAAAATCATAAATTCAATCAACGACAATTCCGCGGTGCTAAAATTTTTTAGAATGACAAAACATTTCTACGGTTGAATCAAAAAGAATTGAGAGGAGATTGAACACCACTGATCCGAGACTCCAATAATGAGTTTAAATTATTATATGATATAGGTAATGAATCGAATTATTTGTTTAGCAATAGTTTATTCTGTGTGAGTATGGAAAAGAAAATTAATGATAAATAACTAAAACATGGCTTTTCTTTAGAAAAGTTGTTGTGGATTTTTAATAGACAGCACGTTTTCTACTAAAATATTATCTACAGAACCGGAATGATAGGTAAATTTATGCTTGGCGGGAAGATCGTATTTAGTTTTTAAAGATTCTATTAGTAATCCTAGTAATCCTGATCCTAGCTATTAGTTTAAATATTTGTATCGATTGCAATACCATGGAGGTTTATATGCTCATAAATTAGAATACGGCGTTTGTATTTGTATTAGGAGATTAAGCCAGCAACCTTGGGTGCATTTATATTGATTGACTTACTGGCTGTTGTAAAGAGCCATACAAAATTTTTCCGAGATGATATTTTCCTTAAACGCTCGATGCAAAAATTGTTCATATATAAAAAATATTGGATTTTTGTTGTGATACCAACCTGATTTATACGATACTTAGTTTTCGCCTTTTCAGTATCATAAAGCCGTAAAGCACGTTGAACTAGAAGGTTCTGTTTTGGATTTCGATTTCGATTAAAGATAATCATTTTGCTATGTGATGATTTGCTTTTCTTTAATTTTATTTGTCTAAAAATTGTAAGCTACCCCACTACAACTCTGATTAGATTATCAGTAAATTTATTTTTTATTTACGGAATTTGTTTGGTTTTGCCTGTTTATTTGGAACATGGCGTGTTTCCTTTTATTTATAACCAGGATCATAGAGAAAGTATAGCCTCGACTTCCCATCTGCCAGTAAATTGATCACAAAATATTCCCAATATAGAAAGAAACTAGCATCAAACTTTCCCCCTTATTAAACCGGAAAATGTAGTTTAGGTAAAGTTTCGTGTAAATAATTTCTCCAACTGAGCCTCAACCCCCGTGAGCCACACTCAACCCGTTTTCCTTTTAATGTTCAATTTATGTCTTAATCGAAATGCGGAGTTTTGTTCAAATCATGTTACATCACTAAACAGTTAATACTAACAATTGAATGATCGGTTTTAATATTCGTCTTTGCTCCTAAATTTAAATCATTGAAAATTATTAAAATTACCAATTTTTTCTATTTCCAGAGAGACAAGTCCTGACTACGAACCATTGAGTCCTACGCTATCATCTCCGGGACCATCGATTAGTGAGCGTGGTGGCCAAAATTCACCACCTCGCTATGTAAACGTCAACCGCAAACCAAATTCTAAATCAGTTCCAAAAGTTATTGTTGAAAAAATAAACACAAACGATGGAAATTTACTGTACAATAACACACATGAATACAATTTCCATCCGAATCTTGCAAAAGAAGTTAAAATATATCGTGTACCAACCGCCACAAATTCCGTACCAGCACCTCAAAATACACAACAATTTGTTGAAACCTGTAATGGGAACGCGGTCGGCAAAAAAGTAACAATACAATTAAAACAAAATGGTGGAGCACCTGGTAAACTAGCAAGTAATAAAGCAATCATCTTGAATAAAAACAGTGCAAATACTTTAACAGGTGTGAAAAAATTGATTCGTGTCCAACAGAATCCATCAAATCCAAGATCAATTTTGTTGCCAGTGTCGTTACAGGATGTTAAAGATTTCCGCACTATTAAAATAATAAATACATCGAATCTAAAGTCGAAATCGCCAAATATTAAAATGGCTGCTGCTAATTTACTTCAACAGTCGAAACAAGGTTTGGTCCAGAAAAATGTGCTCGTATCAAAAGACCAGCTGATTAAAACGACACCAATTACCAAAACAGTGGCGGCAACAGTACCAATTGTGGCCGCTGATGATTCATTCTCCGATCACACCTCAGATGGGGAAAGTTATGTATTCGAGGAGATTATGAAGGAGAGTGATTCAGTAATTGCAGCTGTTGAGACATCACCGGACATTGAGTACGATGATGATGATGATTGCGATGAAAGTATTGATGGGTCGAGTGAGAATATAAATAGTAAAGTTGTTGGGGCGGGTGGTTATCCTAAGCTGGTTTTGACGGCGGAGGAGAAACGACTTTTGGCGAAAGAAGGGATTACATTGCCCGGAAATTATCCGCTCACAAAGCATGAGGAACGAGAGTTGAAACGTATTCGACGTAAAATACGTAATAAGATTTCGGCACAGGATTCGAGGAAGAGGAAGAAGGAATACGTTGATGGATTAGAGGAACGGTGAGTAGTTTAATTTTGTGTTTCTGATAGTTGACATTTTGCGATATATACAATTTATTGGTAAATGAATTTGGTTCAAGAAATAGTTGTACAATAATTTCTTAAAATAATTACGAATGGTTTTTGTTAATCTCTAACCAGAAAAGTTTTAAAGTAATGCTCTAATACCATCCGAGTCGGAAACATTTTTCTTTTACCTTGTTCCCGTTAATGTGGCTTGTTTTTTTTTTGTTTTGGAAAAACTACTGTAAAATTTAGGCATGCCTAAGAAAGTAATCATTCGAGCGGTATGGCAGTGAAGTGACATTAGCCGTGTTTTTTTATTAGCGCCCGATAGATGTGTCCGGAGCAGCCAATTTTCTATGTCAAAACTTATATTTAGCGCGCTTTTTTTGCATATACATAATTAATTTATTTAACTCTAAACTAAGATTTTTCATTCAACTTTTTAGTTAAAAATCGATGAAATAATATTTTGCTCTATATATTTATCGGGAGCGCTATCAATTTCAATGGGAAATTTGAACAGGCCATTATTTTGTAAACCCCTGAAACCTTTAAAAACTTTATCTTACAATAAAAATTTAAAACGCAGTAAGATGAATTCTTGTTTATAGCGTCATGTCAAAATAAATGTCATTTATTATATTTCAGGTGATAAATTTTTGTTTTATGGATGCATTTATTTTTCATTTTTATGGTATTTCGATACTAGTGAATAATAGCTGCAGTTTCAGTAGAAATTTCCCATTCGACGCCGGATAGTGCTCGAATAATAAAACGCAGCTATTATTATTCAAGAATTTAAAAATTATTAGTATTTTCTAAACTTCGAATTTCTCCTCAATAATTCAAATGTCTCTGAGATTTAATTTTTAGCGCAGACCATCATTAAGTGAAAGGTACATTTCTTTAATACTTTTGCTTTGTAATTTGAGATGTTTGACTTCATCAGTTAGTGTGATCTCCGATGAACAAATTGAATCTATTTGTGATGGGATAAATGCCAACGATAGCATCGAAATGGATTATTTGAGCCAAACAAGCAATATTTTTCGGGTCGAAAGAGAACATCGTTGAGTGAAGCCCAAATCAGTTCGTATAAAAATAATCGCTTTGGTTTTTGATTTCTATCGTTTTTCGCGGAACGAAAGATCAATTTGAAGATAGTCTCAGAATTCACTTCCGCTGTGTGAAAGTTTAAAAATGAATATTTATTTTCAAATTTTGCAATTCTTACGTATAAGCTGAATAAAACTTGTGGGATGTATTAAAAGGGATAAAATTGTTTTTAATAAGGAAAATTGCTAATTCGACTGCTGGACAACTGTATCGGCCAACAACGAAATGCCCGTATCGTAATTGGGGTGTTTCTCGTTTGCATGAACAAGCTGTTGAGTAAAATGTTATTCTTATTCTGTAGTTTCATCATCTCACTACTTGTTAGTCCATAAGAAACAATCAAAACCCAAAGAACCACTAACAATGAACAAAGTTGGATAATATACTCAAGGTTTTGTTATTTGAAGAGAAGATTGTTTAGTGGATGCTATATATTTTTAAATTCTTTACCTCAACATAAGCAGGTCGAGCAGGGAAATTTCTTTCGGATAAAATCACCTTCAATGGAAAATAAGTTTTAAAATTTTGTTATTTTGTTCTGGTTACTTTAAATTCTTCAAATTTATGGAAAACTGCTCCACAAGATGCCCTAAAGCCGATATATTGCAAAATTTAGATATTCGGCTGTTAAATTAACTTATGTAGAAACATTTTAAATGATCCCATAGATATTCAAGGTGGATTATTTTTGAGTTTTGAGTGCACCAATTACTTCATTATAATTTAGATTCATATAATTTAAAAAAAATATAGTTAATCCCGAGATTTGGGGAGTAAGATTTGATAATTGGTTGATAACTGTAAGATTCTTTAAACTTTGAAATTTGGTTTTGAGCTTCAAAGTATGATTAATAATGCTCGTATCAGCATTGAAAAAAATAAAATGAATTTGAGAAAACTACGCCGCAATAATGTGAGATTTGGATATTTTGAAAAATACAATTAAGCTTAGAGGTGCAGATTTGTGAATTTATTTCAAAATTATTCTACTAATTCATAAACACCGACATAACAGATGCTTTGGTTTTGCGACAGAGAAGATGGTTGATTGAAAGTTAAACTGCTTAAAATGTTTTATGATCGTTGAGTGAAAGTTCAAATTAATTTTTAGAATTTTTAAATTCTTATCTCACTCTTTTGGTTGGCTTCCATCGAGTTAGTTAAAATGTAATTGGAGATGGAAATTGTTGAGTGAAACTTAAACGTATGCTTCTCTGCTGTTTCTTTGGCGATGACACCTCAGAATTTTATTTTTGGCAGACAAGTTTCTTGAGTGAAAGTAAAACTATTTTTTTTTTAATTTTATAAATTATTTAGTATGCATTGAGAGTTCAAAGTGATAAGGATTGAACACTTTTACAAATTGATATTTTTAACCCTTTGAGTCCTTATTTTAAACTGGGCCAAATAGATATGCATAGATTATCAATTAGGTGTGCATAGATTATCAATTTTTGTTTTACTTTGCACACTTTTCGTACATTGACGTTCATTTCAGGGTAAAATTTTTGACTAACCATACACCGTGTAAGCACAGTCACAAAGAAAACCCCAATGGACAGTAAAATTACTCATATACCACGTTTCCATGTACCCAGTTAAAACAGGTTAAGGTTTCGTTGAGTTGAAAATTTGTTGGTGTTAACTCGTACCGGTTCCATGAAACCGAGTTAAGTTGACAACTATGTTAATATTTATTTCGATAGTTTTCTCTTAATTTAAAATTAACCAAAAAGTCCAACTAACTCGGTCTATTCAGAATTCAGTTTTTGGTTGACATTTTGAAATTGTTTGAGAAAGTTTTTACTTAACTTTAAAATTCTTTAATGTTCGAAAACTTGTTTTGTTGTGCTGATCGAACCGATTTCTAGGAAAGCAACTTTTCTATTAATGAATTAAAATTTTATTGTTTAGAGATAGGGGAGAACGTCAAGTACAAGCTAAAACTCGATATTTCACATATCGACCTTTTCGATCAAGCATTCGTGCTTAGTAGTAAGAAGTTGTTGGAAGGTAAAATCATTCCTAATAGATATTTCGACCAAGAATTTGCCAAAATCTATACCTTTTTACTCAACTTTTCTTTTAATTTTTGTAATTGTTTTCTCTTTTTTGTCCACTTTCCATCTGGCTTGTTCACTTAATTCTTGCTTTCCTTAATATTTATATCTTTTATTCTAAAATTCTGGTCTGACCTAAGATGATGAAAAAGGTTCATACAAATCCACTATTGAAAATAATTCGTGTATGTCTTATAATTTGGTTATTCCGCGAGAGAATTGTATGTTAATCTTTTAAAATTAATGCTTATCTAATAATTTCTAATTGCAGCGTGAAACAATGCACCGAAGAAAATCAAACACTTCTAAAGCGGATAAAACTCCTTCAAAATCAAAATCACAATTTAATGGGTCAAATGAAGAAATTGCAAACCCTTTTGACCAAGGGCACCGGTAAAACAGCGCAACCGGCCACATGTCTCATGGTTCTACTGCTAAGTATGGTTCTGGTAACCGTACCAAATATTAAACTGGGACAAAATTCAAAGGAATCCGAAATAGTTAATGCAATCCAAAACTCATTGTCTATGTCGAACAGCCAACAGAATCGCCGTAATTTATTGTTTGACACAAAGGAACAGATTGGTGATATGGTTGCTGATGAAGAATTAAATTTCGATGAAATTATGTCGTCGTTTAGTAAACTAAATGAGAACGACTTTGGCGATGACAGTGATGTATCGTCTGCGGCGGCACCAACCTCCAAAAAACAAAAAATGCTTGTCGATTTTGATGTGGACGACAAAATATGGGCCACACCAAATTCGGATCACAACAAAAAGTTTATTGAGCAGGCAAATAAATTTCACAAGCAGTATACTAAAAATGCGATCCAATCGTCTGGATTTAACATAGGCGGTGTAGCGGACGATACGGCTAGTGATAGTGCCCTCGACCAAAATGAAAACGTAGAGCATAAATTCGATCCGGACATTATAGATTTGATGACGAAAAATTCAGACGGGGGATTTGAGTTGAATATCGATAAAATTGCAACACTATCGAAGCAGGCATTTGGTGATCTAAATCGAATAAATCTAGATGCAGATATTCCGGTATCGAACGGTGGAAATGAGTTTAATAAAAAAAATTCATCGGCTCAAATAAAAACACGTAAAATGGTTGTAAAAGGTGTCTAAACATTTTTTTTCGTTTTGGGTTGGGCCGCACACATAATATACTACTTATGTTGAGTACAGCACACATACACACAGATACAATTATGAAAAAAATATTGTTATATATTTTATTGTTGTAAGTTTATTATTTAATTTTATTGTTTACTTAGAAAATATTTTAATCCGATTATGTTCTATGTTATGTACATTTTCGCATTTAAAAGGTAGTTTTGTAACACACTACTCAATAATAGATTATAAAGCTATTAAGCATACAGATGATGTTTCCTAATTAAATAATCACAGCTGAACATACATACGTCGTGCATAATTAAATGGAAATAAGTCTATTTGTGGGATCATTTTTATGATAATAAGTTTTTTTATTACGTGGAAAACGGCATTTGTTTGGTGAGACTCTGTCGTCCGTCCGTTTAGTCTGTCCCTCAGCCTATATATTTTCGGCACGTTAAATTCATGTTAAGAAGATCTACCAATTTGATTTAATATAATGTAATGGTTTCTCAATTTTTCGTGTTTTATTTAATTTAATTTTATAATATAAATTACCTGGGTATCTACACAACAAGTGATTACAAATCAAATATAATAAAACTATCTTGTTACTAAAATAATATTTAATTTTACTTATTAATCTAACCATCTAATTATAATTTTTTAAAGTATTACAATAATATTTTTTTATTTAGCTAAAAAAATATAAATAACGAGTAGAATGTAAATTAAAGTTAAATCTATGTAAGTATCTGAATATATCATGTGATGAATGAGTTTTGTTGTTTGTCTTAGACGTATTATTTTTATGATTGTTAAACATATTAAAATATTTTATAATTATTAAAAATTAACTGTCTAAAATTTTCCTCAACTATTTTTATTTTTGATATAGATTAAAAAAATATAATTACAATTCCTAATTAATATAATAAAAGCAACACAAGTAAATAATATTGTATAATAGTTAATATAATAATAACAATTTTTAAATAGAAATAAAAACAAGAAAAAATGTTTAGATAGAATTTATAAAATAAATTTATTATGAATTTAAAGAAAAACACAAAAAACCAATTATTGATAGAAATTTAAATATTTTATTTGTTACTACATTATATAAATAATTATTGCATATAAAATTATATTAGTATATTACTCACCCCAATATATAAATAAAATCCATTATTTTATGTATATAAGCAAAGCATACCGATAGTTTTATTGAGTATTAAACCAAAGTCTTCTTTACACTACTACTTAGCCTATTAGCTGAAACGATGACGAGGTATGTTCATTTTCATTGTAATTTTCTTTAGAAGTGGATTTTACTTTTCGCTTCCGGCCAGTAGTAAAGGTGGCTTTGGAATATGCAAAAACACTTATAAACCGGGGGCCAACGACCGAATGTTCCGGGTACGTGAGGTGTCGACGTATTAGGATAGTGATTTGGCATTATCCAAAAAATGCTTAAGATTAAGGGTAATCTGGTTTACAGAATCATGCTCTGGATGAATAGCGTCGGGAGATAAAAATATACTTTACGATTATATTATCAACATTCTAATTCATTTTCTTTAACCAGCCATTCAATCCGAAGTACACGTCATTTGTGACAGTAAGCGGCGTGTCATTTATTTTAATTTTACCTATTTAGTTGATGAATGAAAAATGAAATTGAAATTGAACAAAACCCCCCTCCCGGCATGCCAGTATGCCTGAGTCAGTAGCGCTGGGAGATTGCTAGGATACAATAGACCAATCATTCATTAAATCCGAAATCAAAAATGATTATTATTAATTTATTTATTTATTCTACCGTACAGCATACAGCTACCAAGTGTATAGAATTGGTTATTTACAGAAATATATAAAATAATAATTAAAATATGTAACACAAATAAAATATGCCATACAAATTAAAAATTAAAGTTCTAACAAAATGAAAACAAAAAATGGCACTAAAATCAAACCATTAACAACAATTAATAAATATAAATTACAATTTCTAATTACATTCATTTATTTATTAAGATGAGCAGGACAATGGTGGCACCAAGTCAAAACTCCAGAGTAGCGATTGTCCTCTTAAACGCATTGCAAGAACTGAGTAAATCAAAATATTCAGCAAAGGTGTTGAGATCTAGTTGGATGCGCACGTTGCAGGACCATGGTAGCTGTATTACTGTCAGCAGTTGGAGTATGAAGAAACTCACGTGGGTGTAAGGTGCGTTGAGGAGCATAAATATTAAAGAGTGAAAGTATGTCAGCACAATCAAATTTACCACAAATAAAATCACGTGCAAAAGGTGAGAGAGTATAATCGTCGCGCTACAAGGAAATTAATTTCAGAACCAGCTTTTGTATACTCTCAATTCTCTTACAGTAAGGCTCTGCGTGTACAGAATGTGATTACAGAAACGAATACTATACCTTTAGAGCTCCAAATTCGGACTAAAAAATTTCAAATTGGGACTAAAAAATAAATAATTTATTCCAGTTAATTTAAAATATATTTATTAAAAATTAATTAAAAAATTTATAAATTAAAAAGTAATATCATTCATATTTATCGCGTCCGGTATAAATTTTTGAATATGAGCGACGTGCTAGTTACAATTAGGAACAGTAATGTTTTCGCAAATTATATGTTCTAGCCGTAGTAGACAGAACTCTATTTGTGTTAACCCTAATGTGAGTGATGAGGTACCCGGGTATCTTTTGCACTTTTAGGCGTCTATTTTTGTATGTTTTATTCACAATAAAAACTTTAAATTTTATGAGAACTTCTAGTTCAATTGGTAGATTATGATCGTACTTAAAAATGAGAAATGTTACAACTTGGACGAACGTGGAAAAAATAAGTTTCCATACAAAATGCAGTACTAATCACTCAAATTAAGATATTTTTTCTTCACTCACATGAGGGTTAAATTTGATCTACCTTCATCAGCTAGGATTCGCGGTAATTGGATAGTTAAATCGCTTTTGATTCCAGATTTTAAGTTTGACCAAACATATTCAATTGCATTTAACATTGGACTATATGGTGTGAGTCTTAGTAGGTGATTATTAAGAAATTCTTCTTCTAGAAATACTTCCTCAATGGCAGCATGGTGCATTATCAATCACCATTACGATTGAAGTTCTATATATATTTTGAGCATTCCGAAGATATTGGGCTGAAATTTATTCCAACACATGTTGCATTTAACTATGGAATTCGATCTCGTTCATATGACCACCGCGAGGCCAATTTTGCACCACTATTTCACACATATCGGCCGGAACATTAGCAATTTCACGTTCAATATTGTCCCTGAGCTACTCTAACGTTGTTGGCTTGCTGGCATAAACCAACGACTGAACGTAATCCCATAAAAAGAAATTCAACGGCGTTAAGTCGCATGAGAGAGGGAGCCATTCTACCCGACCATTTCTCGAGATTACACGATTACCGTAATTCTCCTTCAATAGATCAATTGTTTAACCAGCTGTGTAGCACATGGCACCATCTTGTTAAAACCACATATCAGTGATGTCAAGTCCATCTAATTCTGCTTATCTCCCATCATGGCACGACAGCGAACTCCATTGACCGTAACATGGCGATCTTTTTCATCGACGAACAATTATAGCCCAATCACACCTCCGCAATGAAATCAACGCTACGCGGTCACTTTTTGTTGTTGTAATGGAGTCACATGAAGCACATGTGGGTTTATTGCTGTCGAATAACGCATATTTTGCTTATTGACAAAGCCATTAAACTAAAAATGAGCTTCATTGCTGAAGATGATTTTTCGATGGAATTCAGGATTTTCTTCAAACTTTACCAGAGCCAAATGGGAGAAGTTTCGGCTACAAATTATCAAGAGGCTTCAGTTCTTGAGTTAATTTATTAATTTAATTTATTTTTAATAAGCTCTTATTAAAATCTAAATTTGTTATGTTCCTAGTGGAAATCCGTATATAAACCGGCAAACACAAATATCGACCCCGGACTATTGGACATGGACATGAAACGGAAATTGGTACATCAGATCTAACAGAAGCATCAAGGCTACATTCAATCATCAAGGCACAAATAGAGAAAGAACTGAAACGTTACGCAATCGAACAGAATTACATGATATTCTCTGAACGCGGACATCGAACGTGCATTTGACGCAATATACAGTAACACAATCTGAAAATGGACATCAAAAGAAATTAATCGAACTTATACAAGATACACACGGGATGCAGATAATCGAGTTCAATACAAAGACAAAAAAGTGAATACTTAGAATCATAATCAGATAAGCTCGCAACTTATATTCCCAATAGATCATGAGAAAGTTAGATACCGCATCCTCCAATGGTATCCAGTGGGGGTTTAATGGATAAACTCAATGATCTGGATTACGCAGATGACCTGAATGCTAACACAAACACGCGGACATGCAACAGAAAGAACAGACCCCATCAGATCTAACTAAAGAGGTTGGCTTCAAATTAAATATAGCGAAAACTAAGACGTTAAGGCTAAACCCTACCCCAATATCCACACCGATATATATAAACCAAGAAGAAATAGAAGAGATCAATGAATTTTTGTACACTAGCTAAAACGAATGGAACATATAAAGACATACGCCACAACAACATTCAACTTCTTACACTATGTCTGGAACACAGATGTGTGTGCGAGTTCCATTCTGTAGGTAAACCAACATATTGGCCTGCTGATATAAATAAAATACCGACCTCATTTATTTCTATGTAACGAAAAGGATTACCGAGGACTCTACATGTACCTCGAAAATAGCGGGCGGATGTATTCCGACCTTTCACCTGTTATCATGACACTCAGCACAATGATATTTAACAAGGATAACTTGCCTAAGCTAACAAATAATAAAACTGACTGGGACCAATTCCAAGAACTAATTGAAGAGCAAATAGACCTTCAAGTGCCAATTAAAATACCGACACAGTTGGAAGACGAACTGGAGGTATTTAACAGTACTCTTCAACAAGCAGCATGGGAACGTTCTCCTACTAATCATACCGAATCCCATAGGAATCATAATTATCCTCTTGATGTCAGGGAATTAGTTAGAGAGAAACGAAAGGCACGAAAGACCTGGCAAAGGACATGCACCCCGGAAAACAAAAAATTCTCAATTATCTGTGTAATAAACTGAAACAACTTATAAAAGAAATTAAGAACGAAACTATTAACAAGTACCTTAAGTGGCTCACCGAACATAAAGACCCTGAGTACTCTCTTTGGAAAGCAACAAAGAGGATTTAAACGGACCAAATAGCATGTGCCGCCTATTAAACATGAGGAAGGAACCTAGGCCAAAAGTGACAAGCGAAAAGCTACTTTATCTCTTCACTTGGAAGAAACCTTTCAACCGTTACCCAGGCAAACTGCAGTTGAAAATATAACAACAATTAGCAAAATGGATGACCATAATATAATACGATCTGTAACATTACAGGAATTTAAAGATGAGATCAAGTACAATTTAAATGCGAAAAAAGCTCCAAGAAGTGATTGCGAAAATTGGTTCAAATTATTAATGCTGCCTTCAGAATAAAATATGTCCCACGACAGTGGAAGGTTGCCGAAGAAATTATGATTCCTAAGCCAGGCAAACCAGCAAGCGACGAAAAGTCATACAGGCCGATTTCACTACTTCTTGTCATCTTGTCTTCCTGTCATTTCAAAATTATTTGAAAAATTACGGCTCAAGAGGCTCAAGCCAATAATAGAACAACGAAATTTAATTCCACCCCACCAATTTGGATTTAAGGAAAGTCACTCTACGACATAATAGAAGACGCACTTGAGAAAAAGAAAATATGTTCCAGTATATTCAAGGATTTGAATTTAAATTGAATCGTGATCTACCTAAACAGTTCTATTAAATTCTTAAATCTTTCATCGCACATTGGTATTTTCGTGTAAAATATAACGGAGAGTACTCTGAACTAAAGAAAATAGCAGCAGGCATACCACAAGGTAGCGTACTCGTTCCTGTATTGTATATCCTGTACACCAGAGATATGCCAAATACAGAAGGGACTATCATAGCAACATTTGCAGACGATACAGCTATTCTCGCAACTGGAAAGTGTATGTCAGAAGCAACTACAAAACTTCAACAAGCAACCAACTCAGTGAGTAGCTGGACAAAGAAATGGCGCATTAAACTTTACAAACCACTAAGTTAACTGGATTCCAGTGGAACTTAATTCAAGGCAGGTTCCAAATACAAATACAGCCAAATACCTCGCTCGCCATGACTCTCGATTGCAAGATTAGATGGAAAGAGCATGTTAAAAAGATAAAAGCATTGCACATCAAATATTGGAAAATTTATTGGCTAATAGGTAGAAATTCTGAGCTTACAATACACAATAAATTGCTATTATATCGGCAAATACTTAAACCAGTATGGACCTATGGTATTCAAGTGTTGGGTTGTACCAAGAAGACAAATACACAAATGATACAATGGTTACAAAACAAAGTGCTGCGTGACATTGTCAACGCACCATGGTACATCAGAAATGATAACCTACACAGGAAACTTAAACATCGAATATGTCAGTGAAGAAATAAAAAATCATGCAAGGAAACACATTCAGCGGATATCTCGGCTCCAAAATGCGGACATACGAAGTTTGTTGGACACCACCAATGCAGTAAGAACTGTCCGTCAAATGTGAATCTTTATTTAAGAAAGATAAATTACTAAATGATTTGTAAATCAGTTAAACTATAAAATATAAATAAAAAAAAACTTTCGTGGACTGCTGGTCTTTCAAATATGATGATATCGATCTGAATAAGTGGTAATCAGAGGGAGCCAAGTCTGGAGAATACGCCGCATGCTGTAAAACTTCCCAGCCTAATTAGAAGATGAGTTTATTGAATTTAATACTTTGCTTGAGTATTCTGTTCAAGTCGACACTCTGTATGTGTATGCGAACTATCAGAGCCACTTCATAAATAAATTCTTTCTAAGTAGGACGTGCAACTTCGTTCTCAAAATAGTTTAAGCGTTTTGTTTTCTTTTTTCTTTTTGCAGCGGAAATATTTTTGCGATAAAGAATAATTTCAATAGGTTATGGGCCCAGATCACGGGAAACTGCAAAATAAAAGCGATAAAAGGAAAAACAGCCAAATTCGAAATAAAATTGTGCATGGCGAAACAACAACAATTAAGTGCATCAATTTAGTGCGATTGCGAGTGAAAAGTTACTTGTGATATTGCGCGGAATAGCACAGCGGTCGGTCAAGCAGTCACGTTGCGCAATTCAAGTAGAACATTCCAGAACAAAAAATAAACATTATTTTCTGGATTTTGGAGGCTGGGGAGCACAATTGAAACAAAATGAAGGTGAACGTGTCAGCATTGAAAAATTGGAGGGCGTTCATAATTGGGCGATGTGGAAATTCCAGATGCGTCAAATCTTGGAAGCAGCTGAACTTTTCGACTACGTCGATGGCACAATCGATAAACCAACTGTTGCGAGTGCAAATTATGCGACGGAAATTATGACTTGGATAGGGTAGACGCAAAAGCAAGGCGGACAATTTCAACTACATGCGGAAAACAGTCAATACGGCTAACCATGGGCTGTGAGACAGCAGGTGAAATGTGGACGGCGCTCACAAGTACGTATGAGCAAAAGTCGGAGAGTAATACTTATTTTCTGCAATAAAAGTATTACAACTTCAAAAGGGAGCCGTCAGACGACATAGCGATTTTCATATCAAAATTAATAGAAATTGTACAGCAGTTGAGAGATCAGAAGGAGACCATATCTGACTCGATGGTAATTTCGAAAATTTTGAATACGATGCCTGTCGAATACAATCATTTCAATAGCGCATGGAAGTCTGCGAGCACACTAACAAATCTGAAGGCGCGTTTGATGGCGGAAGAAATGTGACTCAAGTCACAGGCCCAGGTCGCGGAGGTGGAAGCGATGATGGCCAAGCGAACTTTTCCAAAGAAGGGCAACAACAATAAAAAGGGAAATTCGTCGAATAACAACAACAAAGAAATAGCGAATCGGTGAAAATAGGCAATGGTGATAGAATCATGGCTCGAGGTAAAGGCGACATCAGTATTCGTGCTTTCAATGGCAACGATTGGATTCGCAAGCGAGTATTTTAGGTTCTATTTGTATCGGACTTGCATTTAAATCTATTTCCATCGGGAAAGGTCAGATCATGAACACAAATTGAGCATGAACAACAAAGGATGCGAGAAAAACGGAAACGTCGTTGCAGTGGGAGTTCGCAGGAAGGGTTTGTTCCAGATGCTTTTCAAACCTGACGAATCACCACAGTTCGAGGTGATACAGCAAACGTAGTAATTAAAAAGACGTCACTTCAATTGTGGCACGAGCGACTGGGACATCAAAATGTCACACATGTAATAAAGTTTCTGCAAAGCCGAAACATCGAATTGTTCAATGAGGATTTTACATGCGAAGCTTGTGTTTTCGGCAAACCGGGCCAACCGGGCCGTTCCAGGAAAAAACAATTGGCGGTGCCAGGTACTTCTTGTTATTAAAAGACGATTATTCACATTTTCGTTTCGTTTACTTCATAAAACAAAAATGTGAAGTAGCGATTTGAATCAAGAAGTGTGCCCAGCTGATACAGAAGGACGATAAGCAAAAACTTCGTATTGTCAGGACTGACAATGGCACGGAATTAGTGAATGCAGAATTAAAGGCATTTTTCAAATAAAACGGCATTCATCACCAATGAACTGTGCCGTACATACCTGTGCAAAACCGGTGTGCTGAGCGAGAAATGCGGACGATCGTCGAATTAGCGAAAACGATGCTTCAGGCGAAGCGAATGGAAAAGACGTTTTAGGCCGAAGTGGTGAATTTAGCAGTTCTTGTGCTAAATCAAACTGGAACGAGCACGATCGTAGTTAAAAGACCGTGGCCCAACATGGAAGCGAAGATTGACCATTTGCGAATTTTAAGGTTCGGAAGTCTTCGTGCACATTCCAAAGGAAAAGTGACAGAACTCGATAGGAAGGCCACCAAATGTATCATCGATGGATACGACAGTCGTTCCAAGGCATATCGAGCATGGAATCCAAATACAGGAAAAGTTGAGATATCATGCGACGTGGTATTTTTGTAGGAGGAATCCATGGCAACGCTCGACATTGGAGCTGAAGAAAAAGCTGGCGCGAATGCGGAAAATGCGAAAGCAAGTGACGAGACTGCAGATGATGGAGACGCAGACGATTTCATCACGCCAGAAGAACGTGAAGAGCGTAGCGCGATATGCGATCTTGATAACAGAAATGTTGTTAATTGACGATTGCGCGATCGGAGCACCATTACAGCACCGAAGCGTCGATTTTTTGCATTGACGCAACACAGTGCAATGTTGACAATTAGCGAGGAGCCGAGGGCATACGAGCAGGCGATACAATCGAGTGATCGCAAACAGTGGGAGCGTGCAATTGACGAAGAGTACGATTCCCTCATTAAAAATCGTACATAAACTTTGGTTAAGGCATCAACTAACCAAAGAGTAATTGACCATCGGTGGGTTTACAAGATCAAGAAGAATCCGGACGGAAGCATTGATCGCTACAAGTCGCGATTTTTAGTGCGAGGATTCACGCAAGAATATGGTATCGATTATCAAGAAACCTTCAGTCCAGTGGTGAAGTTTACTTCAATCAGAGCGATCCTGGCATCGGCAGCGGCGAAGCAAATGAGCTTGAAGCAATTCGACGTCAAAACGGCATTTTTAAATGGAGATTTATAAGAAAATGTATACATGAGCCAGCCGATTGGATGTGACGATAGAAGCGGAAATGTGTGCCGGCTACCCAGAGCTTGTATGGACTGAAACAGGCGTCCAAAAATTTTGGATTCAGAGCAAGTGAATCGGATCCGTGTGTTTTCGTCTGCGGCAGGAAAAATGGTATGTTAATCCTTACATGTATAAATGTCGACGACGGTTTAATTGCAGCGGAGAGACAGGAAGACATTCATTGAATATTTGAAAAAGTATTTTGAGATCAAAGTTTTCGAGTTCAATTGTTTTCTGGGGCTTGAAATTGATTGACGAATGGACGGATCGATTCACATAAATCAACAAGGCGTTCAATCGTCGATGAAAAAATTCTTTTTTTGTACCCCGAAAGCAAATTCATGCATGTCTACTCTTTCGTTTTTTCTTTTCTTCGGTCTGTTTATGAGGAACTCATTTTCCTTCCTTCTGCATTTTTCCCATTACATGTAATTGCTTGATGAGTAACTCCTAACTGCTCAGTCCGAATTGCGAATTCATTGTGAACGAATCAATTTTGACAGCGATAATAAATATACATATATATTTTCTTTTGCGAGTCTTAATTTTAGTATAGTTTGGTTTTGGTTAGTTAAATCGGTAAAGTGGTGTTTGGTTTAGTATAAAATAGTGATAAAAGTGGTATGTATATAGGGATAATAAATAGTGTTAAGGTGATTTTGTTGTGTGTTACAACAACAATAAATAATAACATTTTTGTATTTGGCGAGTAGCTATATGTCAATTTGTTTGTATATCGGAGGGTGTCCCAACACCGGTACACAGTTTTTTTAACCTTCGTCCGGCAACTGCCTTCGGACAAGATGTCGTTCAAAAGTAAAAATCGGTTTGAGCCCCTCATGAATATGAGGGCATACAGCGATCCTCTGCAATTGGGGGAAATTAACAATAAAAAAAGGAGACTTCTTTCGAAGAGTGCACGATGAACCAGAGATACTTAGTGATTAAAAAAACGAATAGTGAACACAGCTTCAGAGGAATGTCGCCTTTCCTAATTGAGAAAGGACTACAAATGACCACCGAACACATAAAAGAGACTCAGCGACTACGAAGTGGAGATTTTCTTGTTCTGACTATTAAAGACGAAGGATACACAGCTTTATACCCCTATTATGGTTTTCGCATTTTACATTCCCGGCGAATGCAACTCGTCAAATATACAATTTGGTATTATGGTTTTCGCATTTGACATTCCCGGCGAATCCAACTCACATTTTTGGTATTATGATATTCATCTAAACGAGCTGAACTGTCAAAATGATTCGCCAACTTTTTGTAGGCGAATCTTATAAAATTGGTTTTCTGTTTTCATTTCACAGTCAAAAAAAAACAATGGAGGTTCACGTGTAAGTAATTATATTTTTATAACATGTAGAAAACAACAAATCCCAGCCAATTTTCGAAATTAACGGGAGATGAAGAAAAATACCGATATTGCAAGGGGAATTCCCAGCTTTGGGAAAATAGACAATTCGTAATCCTGTTTTGGAAGGATTTGACAGTAATGTTGAATAACTTGGGGCCTCCTATAAAATAATGTACCAGGCAGAGTAAACGGATGACATTGCTCCCTTAACGATTTTCGCATCTGTGCCATGCTAATATTTTCATCTGGTTTATCAGAAAAAGATAGAACGACACTAGATAACATAATTTTAAACTTATTTTAGATTAATTGAAAAAAACCGTAATTTATAAACACAAAATCTGAATCATATATGATTACAACAACACAATTATTGACAAAAACCGCAAACGTCAAAAAAATTGTTATAAAAATTATTATTCGGCTAGTGTTACTAGATGTGCACTCGCCAAAATAAAGGCGAAAACCATAATACGAAAACCCAACTCACACGGATTTAAGATTCACCGTGAATCGTTCGGCGAGGCGAAAACCATAATAGGGGTATTAATGAAAGCAACAAAATTAGCGGAAATGCCCGTTCAAGTAAGAGAGCATAAGTTTTTAAATAATAGCAAAGGAGTAATATACAGCTTTGATTTGATGAATGTTGACACCGAAGAAACCGAGAAAGAATTAAGGGAGCAGAAAGTGATAAAAGTAGAGAGAATCAAAAAGAAAATAAATGGAGAGCTTAAAGATACTCCGTTACATATCATGACATTTAATACTATAAACTTATCAGATTATATTAAAGCGGGGTTCTTGCGGTTAGACGTACGGTTGTATTTACCAAACCCGATGAGGTGCCATAATTGCCAGCGGTACAGGCACACGAAATATAAGTGTTTCCGGGTAACTACATGCTCTAAATGCGCCAAAAATATTCCGGATGGACACGATAATGAGAATTGTGAACCCATAAAATGTGCTAATTGCGGAAACAATCACACTACCTTTGACAAAAAGTGCCCTATATTCGAGATGGAGAAACAAATTATAAAGATAAAAACCATGGATCGGATAACATACTTCAGAGCAAAGGAAATCTATTATCGCGAAAACGGAAACACCACGGGAGCATCGAAGGCAACGCAACAAATGAAACATACAGTAAAGTACTACAACAAAATTCATGAAACGCTCAAAACGAGGACAATAATAATAACAGTAATAATAAAAATAATATCAGCAGCCAAAATAATAAAAACAACAATAATAATAATATTGAAAAGAATGAAAGTAATAATAACAATAATAATAACAATAGTAATAGCAAGAGCAATAGTAATATAAACAATATTAACAACAATAATAGCGACAATAATAACAACAACAATAACAACAACAACAATAATAGTAACAATAATGAAATCAATAAAAACAAATCAAATCTTTTAAACAACGAGAAAACGAAAGCAGAATTAACAAAACAAACAATGACAACACAGGGACCGAGACCTAGTACAACAAAAATCGGGATCGGAGCAACAGCAGCAAAAAACATTGAAGCATTGAATTCCAAGAGGTACACCTATCTCAGCCCTACTGAGTTAGGACTTTTTCAGGAAAATGAAGGTATGAGTGACGATGAATATTGAGGGAAGAACGGGAAAAAGCATTTTCACTTTGCTTATTAAATTTTTATTTTTTTCCCTTCTTTCTTTCCTTGAATGGCAGAGCGAATGATAAGATCCAAAGAATGTATGACAAATAGTCAGATAAACATCCACAGCATGTATGCCAATGGCGATATGTTGCGGACTTATCTGGCCAAAAATGATGTGAATGTGATGCTTTTGTGTGAAACTTGTCGTGTGCGACACACCGACTTTCGAGCCCATCGAAGTTATCGCTGCCAAAACTCGGAGTCTGGACAGAAATTTGTTATTTGTGAGTGCCGTCTTTGGGGTCGACAGCGAGTGCAATAGATTTGACTTTAATGTCTAGCGAGCTGTCGGCCCAAGTCACTTGGAATGTTACGGATGAGAATTTGAGTGGTGTAAATGTTGACATAGACCGTAAGGTCATTATGAATGGTAAGAAATGGGTCGAACGTATATGAATGAGATTCTCATAATGAATGAAGCAACTGAGGTTAACCAACTTGAGGATAAATAGAGAGAATAAATGGAATGTGTACTATACATGTAAGAAGGAATGAATGTACGGTGAAAGGTTGCTGGAATAATGAAATCCAATATTGGTATGAAAAGAAACGGATAGCACTGAGAGAGTTCAATAGGTGTATATGTCATGAATGTAGAATAAATTATGGAAGGATGAATGGAAGATTGAAAAAGGCTATCCGTAGAGCGAAGAGGAAAAGTTGGCGGGACTATGTGTCCAAAATGACACATAGGACCACAACTAAGGATGTATGGGATAATTTTAATAGAGTGAGAGGTTATAGATCGAAAGGCAGAAATTCAGTGTTAGATGACAGAGAGATAGGAGGTGTCTTTTTTACAAATGATGATGGACGTTAGAAACAATTTGAGTGATAGGAATGAAGTTTTGTTACCTGATATTGAATGAGAATTTATGAATGACATGTGTAAGGAGTTTGAATGGGATGAGTTACGTGGGGTTTTAGAAACTTTCAAATCTACTACCCAAGAAACTAACAGAGTGAGGTATAAAATGATTGGCAGATTGGAGTTCGAAGCCAAGGTGGCCTAAAATCAAGTATGGATGAGTATTCAAATACCGGAAAAATGGAAGGAAAGCAGGGTGGTACCCATTCCAAAAAGCGATCGGGACCAAAATCTGGCAACAAATTACAGGGGAATATGTATGTTGAATGTATTTATCAAAATAGTGAATGGTATGATGAAAGGTCTTTTGGATAAATTGGTGAATGAGAGTAATTTGTTGCCGGAAACCACCTTTGGGTTCCGTTGTAACCACTCAGCTAATGAATGTGCAGAAAAGTTTGTATGGGAAGTAAAGAAATTAAAAGAAGTACATATGTTGTGGCGGTATTTTTGGATTTAGAAAGGGCATATGCTTACGTGGTTCCGAGAAACCTTTTTCAGGTCCTTATGGACCTAGGGTTTCCCTGAAAAATTTGCAAATGGTTGTATGATTTCACGAATGACAGAAAATTAGTGTTGTGTGGTAGACGGTATAGGTTGGAGGGGGCAGTGAATATAGGCTTCACCCAAGGCAGTAAAATCTCACCGACTCTCTTCAATCTATACACGAGCTCCTTGCATAGGTTTAACGCCCCAGACAAAGACATTTTACAATTTGCAGATGACTTTGTTCTGATGGGTAAGGGGAAGACAATCGGGGAGGCCTTGAGCCGGGCTCATGAATGTGTGAATCAGGTAACAGAATGTTTGACTGAATTGAATTTATGTGTAAATTCTAGGAAATGTTGTAGTATGACTTTTCGAACAAATCGTATGGTAGATGTCTGAGTATATAATGAGAGAATTGAGTGAGTAAATTTGACTAGGTATTTGGGAATTTGGATTGATAAGCGATTGAATTTTAGAAGTGTTTATGGAGATGGGTCCAAAGTCGCGTTTAAAAAGTTGATGACTGTCGAGAATGTTTGTGTCAGAGTGGTATTGGGGGCGATTAATTCAACCCCAATACACACTCTGTGGTCTGAATTGGGTGACTCACCTCTGAACTATAAGAGGGAGTGGATCACCGTGCGAGAGACTGTGCGGATGTTGACTAAGGACAGTAAATTGGTGAATGAAATGAAAGAGAGGTTGCAAAGAGGGACGGATTACCAAAGGACACCAAGGTCAAGGGTGATCTTGGAGAATATGAATGTATTCTCCAAGATTCGGCCCGTAAATCCTAAAGTCCTTCCGAGCAATTTAGTTGTGCTTTTGAAGTTTGGAGATACAACAAAAGCAACGATGAATGAGTTATCGGTTAAGAGTGAGTTTTTAAAAATGCGAACAAATTATGTTGCACATGTGGAAGTTTATATAGATGCTAGTGAAAGTGGTGATCGAGTAGGTGTAGGAATTTTTATTCCTTCAATGAGGAAAGAGAAAATACTACGAGTGAATGCCAGCATCTGTATAATGAATGCAGAGTTGATTGGAATTATGGGAGGGTTTAAGTTGGCAATGACACAAGGGAGGAGGAGAGTAGTTTTATTATCCGACTCCCGGAGTGGGTTAGAATTAATTAGTAAGGGTGAGGGAACTCATGGTAATGTGTATGTGGAAATGTTGTAGGAGTACCTTCAATCTTGTCAAGTCATTATTCAATGGATACTGTCACATACAAATTGAAGGTTTTGAAAGAGCCGATATGCTTGCGAAACGGGGTTGTTTGGTTGAGGATGTAAATGAATATGAATGCATGGATGCAAGAGATGTACTTCGCATGTTTCAAGTGAATCTGTGGAGAAAATGGGAGAGGGAGTTTGTTGAAAAATGTCAGGTGAAAGGCAAGAAGTACTTTGAGGTGGTTAGTTCTCCTTTGAGCCAACCCTTTTATAAGGTGCTCAAAGGAGATACTACAATGATAAGAACGATGGAGCACATACGATTAAATCATGGTAATTAGAAAGAATGCTTGAAGAAACGCAATTTGATTGAGAATGAATTATGCGAAAGTTGTTTGGTTGTGGAGGACATCGAACATTTGATTCTGAAATGTTCTGCATTCAATCAGAACAGACAAATGTTCGATGTTCTCTTGAGAGCAACGAACATGACTGAATTATTACGAATGGCAATGAACGTAAATAAGAATGTGTCAGATTTTATAAGAATGAATCAGATAGAAGTATGAAAGGGGATCGATGTCTGAAAGGTGAATAAAAGGAAAAATAAAATAAATTGTACATGAATAATGTAAATTTAAAAAAAAAATTGTAATTTTGGGAAATCGGGCCAAATGGCACCTAATTATTGGAGCTAGTAGTTTGACACGGATTTTCATCCATAGTAAAACTTCAAGTTCTTTGTATTCAAATTACTGCACATGGACGTTGATCGTCCTCAAGACTAAAATTGCCATCACAAAATGCAGACCATATTTCTTACTATTGAATGATTTACGGTATATTCACTCAAAGTCGAAGTAACCTAACATTGTATTGCTAAAAATAAACGTTCTACCAAATTCATTTTATAAATTTTTTTAAAATCTTAAAGTTTGAATAAACTTCCCTATATATATTATTTCGCTTGAACTGATTAGATCGAAATTTTCTTCTGCTTCCAATAAAATAAAATAAAGTTTATTATTTTTTAATTTTGGTTTTTATTTCTTTTGTTGTTATAATCGAAGATAAATTTTAAAGAGATTTTAACATGTATATGATATCGTCAAAACCTCTAATCAGCTAAAATTAGGTTATCCTTGTTAAAACTAATTTTGACATTGGTTTTAGAACCGAACCCTAGTCAAAATTCTACAATTCATTAGGAAATGTTAACAGAGAATGCGTTTACAGAGCGATTTGATTGTTTCATATTGATTTGTGTTAACTAGGCGCAACGCTAAGTTTTAACTGGTTACAAATTTTGATGTTAACATATAATATCGTTTTTTTTTTTAATTTACCTAAATTTAAGTATATAATTAATTAATAATTCAATAATAATAATTTATTATAGACATTTAGATAAATCATTTTAAAATAATAACATCTTATATTTAATTCTTAAAATTATTTAATAACTATATTTATATATAATATATATAGATTATAAATAAATAAATAATTTTTTAATTAATTAATTAAGACAAAAAATATTTTTAATAAATATTAGTAGTTATTTTCATTTTTTTTTGTATTAGTTGATAGGTACAATAGTTTTTTTTATAAATTTTTTAATAACTTTTTTTTTGTAATTAATTAAAAACCCTAATCATGCCAGTTGGTGAATATGAAATTGTGATTTACATCACAACAAATGTGTTATATCGTTTGTGTCACAAAAATTAGGTGGCATGATTAGGGTTAAGAATAAATATTTTAATTAATTATCTAGTTCTGGGTTAATCAGTTCTGTTACTTTGATAATTAAATAATACATTTTATTATATAACGATTTGTTTTAGCCAATTTAATTTTATGGATTACAGGCGCAGTGCTTAAATTTCTTACATATGGGGCGATGTACACGATTAGTAGCTCCGCTATTGAGCGGCCCATAAAATTATATAATTAGCTGTGCAAACAAATATTTGCATAATATAATACTGCTGCCACATTAATATATAGTATTTAAATAAAATATTGAATAACAATAACATTACATACACGGTGCCGTGTAACTTAATTTTATATATTTATATAACCTTTTACAATTTTATAATATTTAATATTATTGTAGCAGTAGCAGCGTTAAATTTTTATATAAATAATAATAATACCTTACAGGGTTACAGTTTTCAGTTAATATATTTTACATACACAAAGAAGAAAAGAGAAATAAAATATTTTTTTTTTTAATTTTTTTTTTAGTTTTTAATAATGCCGTCTTCGTACTTAAATATTGTTTTTTTTTAAATATTATTATTTAATTATAATTAATCACATTTTGATATTAACTATATTTTATAATCGTTCATTTGTTATACATAATTATATAGTTTTTTGCAAACAAAATATAAATTTGTAGTCTTGATATTTTGCGACCAAAAACGTGTCATTATATTAGGTAGAAATACAATTTGTCCTTAAATTCTAACGTTTTTTTTAAATTTTTGATTCTTTGAATGTGCCAGATTTCTAATTTGAGAGTTAAATGTGTATTTACATTTGTAATTATTTCGAGTATTATGCTGTATGTATTGTGAAACATACATATAAGTATCTAGAATTCAAGGTGTTTTGATTTAGTCATAATTAATTTTTTAACCCTGTTTTTTGATACTGTGACACGATGTTCTAAAATTATAATACAAAACTGTCAAATTTTAAATTTTTATGTACGCTCAGATACTGTTACTAAAACCAAATAAACAATTGAGGTAACATTTGCGAAATGATAACTGAGATCAGATAATGGCTTGTAGGGCATTTTGAAATGAAGTTGTACGAATAATTTAATTATGTCAGTCAAGCGTATGCATGTATTGCCATCTAGTAACAAATCTGAAATCACCTGCATACATGCCTACATTGGGCTGTTTCGGATCCGTCAACTGTTGGTAACATGTTTAGTAAAGTTAAATTGGGATCTTGAAATACGTTCAGCTCAGCATCATAAAATTTGTGCCAAATTAACAATGAGAAACATTAAATGAAATTTGATGCGTATTTTGAATCAGTTTCAGTTAGATCATCATGTTGGTAACATGTAGTACTACATTGCGATACTATTTAATTCCTTTTTCATCATAATATTTCAATTATACAGTTACTTGAAACCTCGGGACAGCACACCAATAAACGGAAGTATAAGCTTAAATAAATAACCGACAATCTGTATCGGGGGCCTGTTACGAAATTTTTAGGTTTCGATTTTTCGACATCGAAAATGTCTTTCCTTTTATGAAGCTAATAAAAATTTGAGCGGATTTTTTCTAAAGCATGTGACAGCATTTGTCTACTATATTACAAAAAAAGGCGTCTTTTAAAATAATTATTATGTTTGTTTCTAATAATTTTCAATTACTTTTAAACTTAAAATGTGTTTAAATAATTGTAAATATAATTAATTAACACAGTACATTGTTTTTTGATATCGAAAAAATCGGAATTAAATTTCAGAATAAGTCCCTAGGAATAAACAATAGAAGAAAAACCAATACAAACCACCAAACACAAACATCGATGATTGCTTATCGGGCAAATGGACAAGAATTAGCATAAGCCGAGTAGAAATGTAGCGGGAAATTTTAGAACCCACTTGATTACCAAATTAATAGTTTCATCTATGTGTGGAGTCACCGGGAGAATGTTCTGACTATAGCTACGTAGGTAAAGGGACATTTGCATAAGGTATCAAACAAAGTTTTTGTAAGAGTTTTATGATAGCAATTGTAGCACAATACATAATGAAAGTTTAAGCATATACATATCATGCTTGATGGAGTAACTTCCACGCTCAACCGGCCCATATAAGGAATGTGCAAGCTCAATTCGCATAATCATTGATCCGTTCATCAATATATAAATAAGTTACTTTTCGTAAACTTTGGGCTTGTTCGAAATATTCGAACACATCTAAGAAATATGTACATGCGGTGCTATATTAGACACGACACATATGACAGCGGCCTTTTAACATTGACGCATGCTGGACAAGGAATACATGGAACTACAGCAACTATTTTCAATTAAGCATCTCCGGCGCACTTAAACAGCGATGAATTTTAAAAGATCTTACTGACGGTGCTCTTTTGGTACATTGGGTTAGTCTGCTTTTCACTGAAAAGATAAGAAGGGAGTAGGAACCAAAACGATCAGGTATTTTATCGGATGAAAACCTGAAAACGTCGGGCGCTGTTTAAATGACTACGTGCCTTTGCAAGAAATACCGGGACCCGGTCCCACAGGAATGAACAACAGGTCACAGCAAGGCGTGTCAAACACAAACATGTAGCCCAAACCGACTTTTGAGAACTTAACAATAGGTTAGGTTTTAGGTTTCAGTGGTTGACACTTAGGCCATTTTTGGCCCATTGTGATACCACGCATTCACGCTACATCATTAACCCATTCACCTATTCACCTACTCACACAATTACAGTATACCACCTGCACATTGCAAGCTCCATGTCAACCTGTACATTGACATGGAAGGTGGGTCGGCGCTGAATTCTGCACTCCATTAGAGGGTCTTAGTTGTGTTTATTAACATCACCGATTGTAATCGATGATGAAAATTTGATTTGCATCTAGCCTCTGATGGGATTCGAACCCAGTACCTCCCGGTCCAAGTGCCGAAGCTTTAACCACTGCACCACTTGTCCGGTTTAACAATAGGTTGGTAAGAGGTAAAAAAGGATGAACGGTTCCAAACGAGACCCGCAAACAAACTCCTTCAAAACAAATAGAAACGGCCCTTTGAATGAACAGCATGATGAAGTACGCTTAAATAAACCTGCACAGGTAGTTGGAACTATGTACTAATCCCTGTCACCTTTGTTTTACAATTAGGTTATTCGAACGAGATTTCATAATCTTGTATTAAGCTATATTGCTGTATAGGTCTAGCAAGCCCGGGTATTCTACTTTAAACTGAAACTGATTTTGCATTTTAACGAAACCGGGTAAGCAAAATACAATTATCCTAACGATAAAATTGAGACCATGGTTTGAGATAGCAGCTTCACTTCTCTCCCGTATGCAGCATTACCGATCCCCTAATAATAGTATAGTACATGACGGGAAATAACCTGTTTAACCCATTCCCGCAAATGACGACTATAGCCGTCAAATTTTTGGTGATATATAGACAAATGACGGCTATAGCCGTCCTGCATATTTTAAATAATAAAAAAAGGAACATCATTCTTACGAAGTGTACTAATGCATTATTTTGTTAATTATTCAGTAATTCATCAAAGAAAAAATGATGTAACATTCCAGATAACATATATCAATTGTTTTTTGTGCGATTTTTCATGATTAGCAATTCGATATATTTCCGCCTACAGAAACAAATGACGGCTATAGGCGTCCTATTATATTCGCGCAAATGACGGCTATAGCCGTCATTTGTCTATATATCACCAAAAAATTCATCACCAACAAATTCATTTGTTTCTGTAGGCGGAAATATATAGAACAAATAATGTGATGAGCAAATGACGGCTAAAGCCGTCGAGAGTTTTCATTGGAAAACTGTGAGAAAATGTGATAATTTTCACTTCAAAACATATAAATGACGCTCAATTTCATATGGCAGTCATAAACAATTGAAAAACAAAAAGTGTGTTTCTGAGCACGGTCGTCAATTAAAAAGTGTGCGGCAATGGGTTAACGATCACCTGCCACCCTCGATATCAGAGTAAGTAGATAGTGCAATTGCACTTTTATCCGGAGATCCCCGATGAACGAATTGTTCCATTCT
This sequence comes from Nephrotoma appendiculata, assembly GCA_947310385.1. NCBI lineage: Eukaryota > Metazoa > Arthropoda > Insecta > Diptera > Tipulidae > Nephrotoma > Nephrotoma appendiculata. The sequence goes on from OX371223.1 coordinate 299,907,100, forward strand.
ACAAAGCAGCGAGTGAAACACCCGAACATACTCTTCACATGTAGCCTTATTACCACTCCTCCACTTTGAGAGATTCAAATTGAAAAAGGCCTATACTTTACAAAGATAGATCGATAGACAGATCAATTTGACAGAAATAGTAGCGGTCATTGAGGAACAGAATCCTCACTACCCGTACACAAAATCATAATTCTCTCACTTGATCAAGAAAGTGGAGAGTGGAGAAAACTAGGAACCATACAGATGAAAAAACAGAATGGAATCCTGTGAAAAAGAGAAGAGAACACCACTAGCCGAAACGAAGAGTTTAATGGTCCAGTATATTTCGGCCCTATTCTCCCTATCGGAAAAAAAACTAATGAACATTTCTGGTTATATTTTTAAATTTTAAATATTCAAGCTATCATTCAATCGAAATCACTCATTCATCTACTTACACAATTACAGGTTTCCACCTGCACGGTGTAAGGTTATCACTCAATTTCATGAAGATGATTTGGAACTGAGATTTGCAATCCACTAACAGATCATAGTTATGTTTATTAAATTATCGATCACAATCAGATATGAAATCAGTAACATAATTATATTGATGTGGAAGCGGGTTGAAATTAATTAAATTGGCTTATTACAGTGAAGCAGTTTGGCACTGAGTCTTGTAAGGAGTTCTATAAAGAAATTAACGTTTTTTGAAATAATTTCACCTAGATTGGATATCTTCACGGTGAGTATTATTTGTTCAGTATTCAATTCAATATACGCTGTTAGGTATAGAAAAGTGTTCAAATTTGTGAGATTATGGATTCCAGGTGTTTTTTACATGTGTGTAACACAAATGTGTATGGTTAAAATATAGAAACAGCTTGAACGTCTTGGAAGGCCTCATTTGAGATGTCACAAGAATTTTTGATTGTTACAGACTGTCAATGACTTTACACAGTATGCAATTTTGAAAAAACTGGAAAAAACTGTTTTAATTCCATACTAAATTCCGTACTATAAAATATCAAAGCTCAAAAATATCGATTTTGGAGAAAGATAATTGTCTTTCTCTTTCTCTTTTGCGGTAATATTATTTTTTTTTATAAGTTTCGATTGTATCTTTTATTTTCAGTTTCTTCTGACAAGTCGATGTGCATGGTTGCACTACATAATTAGGTTTTTTTCTTTAAAGTGTTGTGTGTTTCATTATAATGTTTTTCTATTTGTTAAAGTAAATAATTTTAAATTTAAGTATATAATAATAATTATTAAATCGCGATGTACAAATTTGGACTAAAAAGGTAATAGATTTGTCTCACAATGGCGTCGTCGCAAAATACATTTACGTTGTAAATTTTCAATGAATTTTTTTTTCAAGATCTCAATATGCTGAAGATTAATAATTCGGTAGCACGTGGCGAATGCGATACAAAACACAATTTATGAAATTTAAATACATATATAAATAAATTTTCTATGTAGGTATGTTTAATTAAGTAAAAAATAATAATTATACCTTCACAAAAACAAATGACAATAAAATCAAATTTCATGTGAAAAATACTAACGAAATCTGCTCTTTTTCACGCAGAAACGTATTGGGAATCAGTATAAAAAGTGTATGGAAAAATCCCGAGTTTCCGGCGAAATTCCACCTTCTTTCAAATTTAATTTTTTTCTTTTTAGTCGGATTTCACACCCACACTGGAATTTTTGTGACATTTTTCTTTGGCGAGTAGTACGGTTTTCCGTGTACAAAACATGGTTCTTTCCCTAAAAAGAGTGTAGTTTTTGCACGCGAATATAAACGGAATTCCGTCGGTATTGCATATTGGGTAAGCGTTTAGCTAATTATTTTATTTCCCGGTAGATGTTTCAAACTCACCGTTGGAATTCGTCATTTGTTTTTCATTTGCTGATCCAAGACAGTGTGTTGAATATAAAAGCAAAAGAAGACACATTTTGAGCAAATATTCTCTGCCGGTATTTTAAAAACCTATTTCCTAATTTTACTGAATATTAATTATTTACTTCAATTTGTGTTACTTATGTTAAATATGTTAACTTGATTATGCTGCCATCTTGTTGAATATATAGTTAATACACAACCGGACCGAAGAAATGAATAAACGAGGTATTTCTAGAATTTCTAGTATGTAGTTGAATTACACGAGCACTACAGTGCACAATTTATTAATGAACGATAACAAATATTTAACGAAATTTTTTAATTTAACGAAAAAATATTGCTTAATTATTTTTAGTACATATTCTCGAGTAGTATGCTTCACAACAGTTATTGATTGGGCTCTATTTGACACTATATAATATAGTATGTTGTTCATGTGTGTTGGTTGTAAATATTAATTTTTGTTTTTCTAAATTCTTATTTAATCAATTCTAAATAAAAATGGACAATGTTATTTATTATTATATTAGAAATGATATGTTTTTTTTTTATTATTATTATTTATTAATTTTAAACATTACTAGTTTATAGAAGATGTTATCGTTTTGTTTAGGCTTATAATTAATATTTATTTTTATTAAATATATACGGATTTTTATAGGTTATGTATATATGTAGAGTTTTATATAACTTAAGATTGTTGGATTACGTTTATCTTTTTTTTATTTGGAAGATTTTTTTTATGCATTTTGTACGTTGGTAGTATTATGGTGGATCGTAGAGAATGTCGGTGTATTATATTGCGCACGGTGCACATAACAAAATTGTAAAGTGAGTACAGGTTTGATGAGCCGGTGTGGTATTTATGGTTAGTGCTGTATAAGGCCAATTTTGTTATTTAAGTACAGAATCGCTTGTAATTCAGACACAGGTCTAGTTAGATTATATAATAAATATGCGGTATATATATGTATGTATGTAGGAATAGGGTGCCAAGTGATTTAAAGCATTCTACATAAATGTTATAAATTCTACAGTAAATTATCTATACCCTGTTCAACCAAACATCATTCCAAAATTCTAAATATCTGCGCATAGGGATTATCTACTTATATACGGGTTTTTAGGGAAATTGCTTTTGGTATTATCACAGATTATATATATACATTTATGCTTCACAAACAGACACGCGTTCTGATCATCATTTTATCCTGATGTAATATTGCAACTATAAAATCCCAAACAATAGTGAGGGATCCTTAAAATTTTTAAAATTTTGTGTTTGTTCGTAGCACGGTGGGAATTAAGCGATTTTGCTTGAATCGCTGCTGATTTTTCGTCAACGGGCTACATCGCGAGCTCACTTTACATTTTTGGAATATAATTCACAACCTAAATATGTCATAAATAAATATAATTCTGTTAACATTTTGTATTTTTTTTTTTGGGATAACAACAACTTTGTAAAACGTTGTTGTTGTTATTTGGTTTAAAAACTGATTAATTTATGTTTGGTTTTATATAATAAATATATGTAATATGTTTTATGTATAATAATAATATATAATATAATTTAATGTGAAGCACATGCATAAAATTATTTAGTTTTGTATTTATTGGAAGAAATTAAAAATTTTTAATATTTTTTTTTTATTGGATTATATATTATATGTAATTTTAATTAACTATTAACATTAATAAAATCAAAAATTAAAATTTATTATGTAATTATATTATGTATTATGTAAATAATTTAAAACTTAACTTAATCGTCCCATTTAGGAAAATGTGTCTCTTCAATAAATAATCCAAAACCGTTTGTAACATTACTAGATTCTTGCTGCTGCTGCTGCTGATGGGGCTGTTGTTGTGCTTGTTTCGGCTGCGCCTTTTGCTGTTGCTTCTGTTGGGATTTTGGAGGCGGTGGTGGTTGACGTGCCGGTTTCGATGATGATTGTGCTTTATTTTGTGTTGGTTTCTGCGGGCCAGTTGTGCTAGCCGGCGGTGGCCCAGATGACGGATTTACAGTTGTGCTTGTCTCATTCCATGTATTTGACCATGCATTCGATGCATAATTGTTTTGTGACCAAGTGTCTTCGGCCATTTTATTTTCATAACCATGTCGATCCCATACAGCAGTTTGCTGAAATTCGACCACTTGTGGTTGAACATAATTTTGATCTATTGTTAGCTCAATCTCATCAGTTGCTGTTTCGAGTGTGCTATTTTTAATACCGTAATAGAAGTACATAACTAAACCTGTAAAATACAAAAAAAAGGAAAACACATTTCAAAATTATGTTAAATAGAGGATTCAGTTGAAGACAAACCTAAAGACATCCAAACTGTAAATCTAACCAACGTTAAAATACTTAATTTGAATATTAAATAAATATTCACTGTTATTGCTACTGTAGGGATGAATGGTAATCCTGGTGTTAAGAAAGCCAAAGCATACCTGTAAACATTCGACAATTTAGTATTTATTACTAACGAAAGCAAAGCTCCCGATAAAATGACAAAACAAGTATGATTGTGTGGGTACTTGAAGGGTAACTGTCATAATTTGATTAACGGAACCATTTCGTTTGATGAGGATATCAAATGAAGGAGCATTAAATGATATAGGATAGGTGCTGTAGCAGATTGGCCGCTCTCCCACCGCATCAGAGTCTAGTTAATTGTTGATGATATTTCATCCAGAATGAGCATTGCTAATATCTTATTGTGCTTCTCTCAGAACACCTTCCTTGGGAATCGTTATATATTGTCGAAGTATTCTATCGGAATTCCATACTTCTATTATTAGTGGTGTTAGAAGTTCTTGCAATAAGGGTATATATTTATTCTTCATTTTAGCAGTGACACCGCTAACTCCTTGTTAAATCGAAGACTCCGTCGATAATCCTAGATGTTCCTTTCAATATGTTCAATTGCGCTTCGTTGTTAAGATTTGACTAGAGATCCATTCCCTTATTGGTTTGGTATTGATGAATTTTCTAGTTGCCCGTCATACGCATTGATGTAGTTCGCGCATCATCTGGGTGTTACTGCAGCCTCGAGAATGTTTTCAGCGTATCTACGGTCACTTCACACTACGGTCACCGACTGTTTTGTTGGCATATTTGCAACTTGAGTTGTTAGCATTCTTCAACACTTCCAACAAATATTTATTATCACTGATCCCAGCAGGGATCTTCTTCATTGGTTTGGAAGCTGGAATTTTTTTAATTTGCCGGTGTTCTTTCTTCCGATTTGAATTCATGCGTTTTGCAGTGACACCCATGCATTAGTTAAGTAACAAAAAGTTGTTCCATAAAGTTTTGTCAATTTATCAAAAACTTCACACACTCCCCATATAAATTTTATAACTAGAAATGTATAATAAAATTTTAAATATTTTGTTTACCTGTTTTGTGGCTGTCGCGATATAAGAAGTAATATTAATATAATTCCTAAAAATAAACACGAGATCGTGAGTCCCGCAAATGTGCCAGTGATACCGATCGCCATAAATAAATCCAAAAAGAAAATGAGCACATACATAATTCCAACTAATTTCGTCACATACATTCCACTTTCATTGGTTGCCGGTCCCGGATTAATCCATGGAAATAATCCGGGGCATAAATACGCATATTCTTGTAATTTTCTACCAAACACTCCTAGCCCTATTGAATCGAATGGCGCTGCATTGCCAGTTGGTGCCCCATGCACACTCCCGTAAAATTTTGTCTCGGATTTATCCGACACCAAAAACTGATCGTCACAACCCAAGTACCCTTCAGGACTATCCTCACCAAACGAATCATCCGAATCGGAGCGTGTCGTAACCTTTCGTATAATAACATTTTTATTAACAGTTTTTGTGGCAACTTCTGACGGTACATTTATATTTGGTGTGCTAGGCGGTTGTGGTGTTCGTAATTGTGCCGGCAGTAAATCGATTAATGACGTACTATGTGGTTGATAACGTAAAATTAAAACGCACGTTGATACCAGCGTATACGCTAGTAATGTACCAATTGACATCATTTCGACGAGTACTTCTAGTCGAACGACCAGCGATACTATTCCCGCTGCAATTCCACTTCCAAGCGTAGCAATTCCTGGTGCACCAGTCCGTTGCCATATTTGAGCAAGATTCTTAAATATTAAACCATCCTGTGCCATGGCATAAATGACCCGTGGCATTGGGAACATTGAACCAAACATGGCCACTGTTAAACCGGCGGTCGCTCCAACTGATACGATTGCCCGACATTTTGTAGCACCAACATAGCTCCACATTTGTAGTAAAGCTGAGCCGGGATCGATTTGATCATAGGGCACTGTTAACGTTAATATTAAACTACTTGATACATAGGCAATCAGTACAATAACTAATGATCCAACAATTGCTTTTGGTATACTTTTTTGCGGATTATTCGCCTCCTCGCCCGTCGTCGCGATTATATCAAAACCGATAAATGCATAAAAACATGTGGCCGCCCCGGTGAATACACCGCTCCATCCATATGGCAAAAAACCTTCGTGCTCCTCCCATGTTTTCGAATCGACGTAAAATAAGCCCGCGGCCATAATAAAAACCCAGGTAGCTAAATTAACCGCATTCAATACATTATTAAATATAACCGATTTACTAGCACCGAGCGCCATAACACATGTCATTAACATTGTAATGCCAAACGCTATAAAATCGGGTGCCCGTCCAAATATCGTGCCTACCGCATCACCAATACTTTTACTTATTGATCCACCCGATAATGAATCAAAACTAGCGCTCAATGCACATGCACAAGCTGAAGTACCTGCGGAGAAGCAAGAAAAATAAATTAGTTGTGAGTAATATTTAGATTAGACTGAAATGAATTTTGTAACGAAAATTGAATCATACACAAATTAACGTTTTAAAATTTGATGTCAGGCCTACAGTCTAGCTTCCCGCTAGAAACCCGGTTAACCATCCCGAGGACTATCTGTCATTAATCATCAAAATCATCTACACTTTTCCATTTGTGTAGACTAGAAAGTTCCAACTGTCTATAATTTAAAACATTCAAGAGAAACATCGATGGTTGACAAAATTTTAAGGTGGCCAAACAATTTGTGCATACCCCGGGTAACTTTTATACATCTACCCACATGAGAACCTTGGGATAGACTCCCGTATTCCTTTTTCTGGATATTAAGTACTAATTACACCCATCCCCCAATTCACATGGTAGACTGCTTCCGTAAAAAACCGTGTAAATCGAAAAATTACAATAAAATTCTTAAATAATCGTTTGGTTCATAATAATTCATTTATTTTAACATAAAATATATAGAATAAATACAAAATAACAAATGAAAATTAAAAATATAATAATTTTTTTTTCAAACCGTGGTAAACCGAAATCGTGAAGAGAAAAGTACCGAGTAAATCAAGGGATGGGTGTTCGTCAATCATTAAGTCTCGATGCTGACACATAGATGGCGCGCGTCTAATAAAAAATTCAGTTGATTTTTAGAAAGTGCCAACATTCAAATCATATTTGTTTAAATTGTATGACAATCACACTATTACATGGTACAGTTATTTTTGTAACGCTACTTTTGCATTTATAACACAATGTAAAAAAAATGTAATTCGTGTGTTGATTATACACTGATTTTCGTTGGGCAACAAATGGCAGGCAATGGCTTGGTAAGTGGTATAGGGACTCTGCTCCATCGAACGTAACCGTCGAATGTAGGTTTGCTGAGTTTAAACATGGCGACACAAACACTGGTGCTGATAAACATAGTTGGATGGCTCTGGTCGCCCGAATTCGGTAGTTATTCCCAAACATATAAAAAAAACTGTAACTTGAAGTTGGCTGAGATCGCTGTAACCTTAAAGATATCAGAAAGGAGTGTACGTACAATTTTACAAGAACATTTATTCATGAGAAAGCTGTGTGCAAAATGAATGCGGCGCTTGATTGATTCAAAAACAGCAACGCATCGAAGATTCAGATCGCTGTTTGGAGCTGTTTAACACTAATAAACAGGATTTTGTGTATCAGTACGTGGCAAAAGATGAATCATGGATAGTACCACTATACTTCTGAATCAAAACGTCAGCCACTCATTTTCTGGATCTAGCTCCTGGGAAAGAGGCAAAAATAGATCGCTCCACAAAAAAGGCATCGTTATGTTAGAGAAGCGTTGAAATGAGCGACTTTTCATTTTTGGTAGTATAGGCTGGCATGGAGCTTGCAATGTGCAGATGGTCTAAAATCGGTCCTATAGCCGTATGTCCTCGAATTGGCCGTCAGACGTAAAGTACGGACGTATAAAGCATAACCGCGGAAGAGCAGGGTGAGCCTTGAGCCCAAAAACCGATCGCATAGTTACCAATAAAAAAAAAAAAAAACCAAACTATGTTGATGAATAATGTTGAATTTTGCAAAAAAATTTAGTTAGCCTCGGAACTTATTGACTGACGTGATATTTTAATAAAAGTCAAATTTTGTTCATTTTCATTGTAATGCAAAAAATTTTTGTTTCGAGTTGTTTTGAATATTCTCTTGCCGTTCAACGTATTTAATAGATTTAAAAAAAATTCGGTTCGAATAACAAAAATTATTTTTCTGTTAAATTCTGGAATATGCCTAAAGGGGTAACATTCTACATGGGACTCGTCCATGGGAATTCTTAATTGATGTATTTGTGAGTCTAACGATTTTGCTAAAAGGTGGTTTTTGAGGTGGTATGAATTTGGCTATTTGGTTATCATGGGGAACATATGGGTTACCATTCATGGGTTACCTTGGACTACAATATGATGGAGTTGTTTGATAAGTCACATTACCCACTCTGGCTATAACAATAGCGTTTGTAAATTTCGATGCCAATTTTACTGGAAACTGATTTGCAATACTGCTCTACGGAAAGGTCCTGAGTTAAACCTTTTACCAACTGCAAATGGTTGGGGGAGGTTTGCGGCATTGTTTTTGGCATAGTTTGCGGCATTGTTATCGTTACACCTAAGTAATCTACTCTCTTCATAAACTTTGCCATGTGCAATGTGTTATTTTCAAAACACTAAGTAATACGGTGAGAATGAAGTTGAATTATGGACAACGTTTTGCAAGATGAAAGCATTTTAGGTAAAAACCGAGCGGATACATGCTAATACCTCATACTTCTGATATGGGTGACACCGTTTTTGCTAAGGAGGTTTCAGGAATAAAAGTAATAATGATCTAAATAATAAAAATGTAGGAATTCTCATTGCGGGACCTATAAGAAATCGAGAAATATCTGTTGGAAAAGTTCTAAACTAAACTAAAACAACAAAAAGTCAATATCGACAAAATGTCAATATCGAGTAAACAACCCAATATTTTCAGTTGAAAAGCACAATCTTCAACGACAGGTATTAAAATCGATAGTTGCCCAGCTTCTATCTTCGGCAAAATTCGGTTCGCATCGTACTCATTTTTTGAGTCACTGTATCGATATTCATGAGTGTAAAAGATGATAAAAGATCAAAAGATCAAGATGTAAAAAAATTAAATAGCGACATTACGCAATTTCTCCTGCAATACAAGAACTTACATTTACTAAAATCGATCGCGTAACTGTTGGAAATACCTCTCCGTTGCCGGTGATCGAAGGAATTATGAGTCGTTTTGAAAATACCGAATATATTTCTCGTTTAAATTTAAAAGATGTATGTGGCCTGTTGGTTGCGCAAGGTTAACCTTAAACTAAATATAAAAAAACAACTTTGAACAGAGCAGAACCAAGTATTTTCACCATGCATATATAATGAAGAAGGATGCATTCTAGTAGATCCGATCTGTGTGATATCGAACATTTATCTAAAATTACTCTTGTGTGGCTGGTGTTGGTGTATCTGGAATGAAGATAGATACAGGAGGTGTGGAACATCCAATTACTTTTTATTAAAAAAAAATTTAATGAGTCACCCGAAAATACTAAACCACTGAGGTGGAATGTTATGCAGCAATACCGAAAATTAAACATTTAAGGCGACACATAGATGGGATTCCGTCCGTAATATTAACCGACCACATGCGACTATAATGTATAATATAGTTAGTCGATTTCTTCATGGTATTACAATTAAAGGGTAACTTTGGCCGAGCGACGATCGATTTTCGAAGGACTTTAAACGAAAGACCGATATTAATTATTTTATTTTCGTAATGTTTTCTCAAATCTGAGCAAATCTGGGTAAACCTTAGTCTAAGTACAGGGGTCATTAGGGCCGGGCAGGTTCTGACTTCGTATAATTTGTTTAGTTTTTAGTAGGTCGTCATTATAGATTTCAATATGAAATGTATATGAGATTTAAAAAATAGTCCATTTAATTGGAACTAAGCCATTTGCTAATCGTTTGAAATGGAACTCATATGATGGAAATGGGACTCCGGTATGAGGTTATAATCTAGCTAATTTATATAGAATAACGCCATTCCTCCGGACAAGTGGTGCAGTGGTTAAAGCTTCGGCACCTGGACCGGGAGGTACTGGATTCGAATCCCATCTGAGGCTAGATGCCAATCGAATTTTAATCATTGATTACAATCGGTGGTGACATGGAGATTGTCTTGGTGCAGCTGGTATACTGTAGTTGTGTGAGTAGGTGAATAGGTGAATGTGTTAATGATGTGGCGTGAATACGTGATATCATAATGGGCCTAAATTGGCCTAAGTGTCAACCACTAAAACCACTGAAACCTAGCGTCATTCCTCAACCGACTGGAGAAGAACTAAGTTAGTACTATATAATGAATTTTCGATATAAGTAATTTTTAAATATCATTGTTTTGTTTGGAACTAAGCAATTGTCATAGTGATTCCATACCAAATATTTGAGTTGGTAGTAGCTTTGTATGGTAAAAATGAAATTCCAATAAGCTTCGAATGTTGCTCATGAGAGTAGCAATTTTCAGTGCAATTAAGGTACTTTACAAAGGGCTGCGAATCCTTCAATAGAATTCCAGTTGTTTGATGAAAATTGAATTCCAATCCATCACTTATTTGAATTTTACTAAGCTGCCTCAAAAGATGAGGATGAAACTCGGCTTAAAAGAAGAAAACTGAATTCCAAAATGAGTTCTAGGTTTTAGAAAATGGCTAGTGTTGAGTATAATGAAGCCGTTGGAAAAATTATGAGAACCGGAATAAAAGCTGTAAAGCTTTTATAGAATTTACATCTACCATAAACCAAGACCTAGAGACTGGCAAATGGCTTCTTATCAACACCAGGCCCAGATAGGATTACTCGCTTTCTTTTACAGGAGGAACTATAATTTAACATAATTAGCTTTCTAATATAGCCTGTTTGCTTGTTTAGGTTATGTTTTACAACCTCAGAGGTAAATAAAGATGCGGTTTTATCCTTAACGATTTAAAGAACAGTTATATAGACAATCTGAAAATGTACATTTTCAGTAAATTTTGTTTAGTTTCTAGCATTTTTCTTGAATGTTTTGTTGTAAAATAAAATTTTGATTCAACCGGATCGGCTGACAAAATTCGCAATACTTGGGATATTAAAAACTTCAAAAATTCTTCAAACATGGACATAATATATCGGTCATCAAGTATTGTGGCATATCTCTGACAATAAAATTGAAACGAGAACCTTTATTATGGGCTAGTTATATAGACGAAAACGAAACGGACCGAAACGAAACGAACGAATTGAATACACGAAAACATACTAAAATAATTATATAGAAGGAACGAAACGAAAACCGACGGAGAAATTAATTCAATTCAATTTGCTTTCGTTTCGTCTTTGCGGTTATACACTATCGGTTATGATTTTTTTGTTATCCTTACAAGCACATGTCAAATTGTCAAAATATTTTATATTTTAATTGGATTCAAACGCAGTGTATTTAGTTTGCCAATAATAAAATGGATTTTCCGAGTTAGTTTTCATACACACGACAAGTAAACTTCAAATAATATAAAATTAGAAACAAATATGAAAATGTCAAAATCGTTTTCACTTATTCGTCTATATAACCATGCCTCCTTCGTCTTTTCGTTTCATTTCGTTTCAGTCCGTTTCGTTTTCGTCTATATAACAGAGCTCTCACAATAGAAAATAATTTGCCTTTATCTTTTGCCTTAAACTTTTACCTTAAGAGTATCTCTCACAATGAGGAAAAAAAAATTAATTGAAACCAACTTCGTTTTATTTATCTTCATACTAATAATAATTTTTAAAATTGTATTTTATATTATTAATTATAATGTTAAGATATATTAAACCGATAAATTAGAACTTATTTGCATTTTAACATGTTCTGGTTGGAAAATGACAACAAAAACCCTGATTTTGAAATTTAGCTAACTTCATTAGTCTTTTCTTAAGGCAAAAGTTTAGAGTTTGCTAACTTTTTCCTTAAGGTAAAAACGAAAATTTTTTTTTTGTCAAGTTTTATTTTCAAACAAACTTGTAAGGCAAAAGTAAAAGTTTTTCTATTGTGAGAGCTCTGTAACTAGCCTATAATAAAGGTTCTCGTTTCAATTTTATTGTTAGAGATATGCCACAATACTTGATGACCGATATATTATGTCCATGTTTGAAGAATTTTTGAAGTTTTTAATATCCCAAGTATAGCGAATTTTGTCAGCCGATCCGGTTGAATCAAAATTTTATTTTACAACAAAACATTCAAGAAAAATGCTAGAAACTAAACAAAATTTACTGAAAATGTACATTAGGTAATTTTTTCGGCTTGAAATCAAAATATTGCAGGTTATATGTTGTGGTACTCAGATCCTCGTTGACTGCCTTTGTGTGGTAGCCGTTTAAATTGAGGCTGATATGAAACCACTAGCTCAGAGAGAATGGTTTATTTCAAAATTAACGGGACTCTAGTTTACAAAGTATGCAGTTTTTGCAGTTACAGACATTAGACAACCATTCCTTCACAGATAGTGCTGTAATTGGACACCGTCAATTCTGATGCGAAGTGAGCAACATTTAAACAGTTTGAGGTGTCAGAATCAGCTTTTGACTTGATGATGCCGTATTTTAAAAGAGACACCATCGAGTACATTACGGATACAGCTATAAGGTGAAAGAACTATGTGTTAGCTATTTAGATATATAATTTCTGAACTTTGACAAACAGTATTGCCACTAACTGAAATTCTATAGACTTTCTTAACCGTATACCGTAGGTTTGTTTGAAATCTAGCAATACTTCAAGTATACATCATATTGGAGCATTGAAAAATTAAAAGAAGGTTGCGTGTGTAGATCACGGCGGGGTCACCAATTTCGTTGTTGTGAAAAATCATCTGTCATTTTTGAATTAAATTGTTGGGTGACGGTCTCTTTATCGTAAACAATTTATCGTGTTTCAACTTAACGTGAACATTTAACCGTAGACCAGTTTATCGTACACACAATTTACTGTGGACATAATTTATCGTGTGGACAATTTATCGTATGCCAGTTTATCGTAGTTTGTAAATTTGACCGTATAATAAAATGATTTGTAAATAAAAATTAAAGTGTCTTCGGTTTATAAAAATTTTATTGAATTCGGCCATTCCCATTTTGATTGATTAATTAATTAAGATGAAATTTTGTATGTTGGATGGAAATGGAATTTTTAAATGATTTTTGGGAGAAGTTCTGGAATATGGCCACCTGCGACGGAACTCGGTAGTTTCTTAACCGATTATGATGGGGTTAGGTATGTTGGATAGAAATGGGATTCTTAAATGATTTTTGGAAGAAGTTTTGGAAAAGTTGTCATCTGAAACGGATCTCGGCCATTGCTTAGCCGCATCTTGATTAGACGAAAGTCGATGATAAATTGCTGTACTCGAAAAAGCCAAATTCTATTTTATATTTTTTAAACTCATCATTATTCGCTCTGACAAGTAGTGTCAAAGCCCATAAACAAAATTTCTTCTGCATCGCTTTCTCTCGACCTCCGTATTCGTTTAGACTCAGCCAGCACCGCAAAGAGGTAAATATCTAGATATTTGCTCCCAAATGTTATCGTCACATATAATATAAAAAGATTGACGATATTTGGGACCGAAACTTACAATTTTACAAAGAATAAAGAATTTGCGAGATGTAATGCGATTGACGTCAAACATTACCATTTTTTAATAAAGTACGAAAACTTAGTAACGAATAAAATGTTTAGTAGAGTATTGAACAGAATACTATATACTGAATATAGCAAGTGATAGATGAATTAAAGATGAATATTTTAAACTGAAACAAACGAAATGGAAACCTACTACTACTCTCCTTACTCAATCCGAAAACTCTTTGAACAAGCACTTTAATACAAATTTGATGGCCATATTCCAGAACTTCTTCTAAAAATCATTTAAGAATCCCATTTCCATCCAACATACTGTATTTCATGACGATGGTTAAGATAAATGGCCGAATTCTTATACGAAATACATATTGGAAATTTTTTTGTGTTCACTTCAAATCCAAGACACTAATTGTGATATACGATAAACTGTCCACACGATAAATTGTTCTACGATAAATTGTGTCCACGAAAAACTGTTTTACGATAAATTGTTCCACGATAAATTGTTCTACGATAAATTGATTCCACGATAAATTGATTCCACGATAAATTGTTTTCAGATAAATTGTTATATGATAAATTGTTCTACGATAAATTGCTCATGATAAATTGTTCACGATAAACTGACGAGTTATGTCGATTTCTGAATATTCGCCTTTTAACACATAGTGGCTGACACCTGGCGGAATATTTTGGAACTAGAGTGAAAGGTGATCGACTTCTTAAGAAACTAGTTTTAATGTAATATAAACTTCATAGGTGACTATAATTCGACTGGATATTATGTAAAATGTTCAATTAGTTTACAATTAATGTAACAAATGATGAAATAATAATAGAATGGAATGAGGCTTTTTCTCATATAAACAAGTATCACCTTTCGCTCGCATAGGTAGTGGCGCTGACTAGGCGGTGATTAAAAGGTCAATGAGTTTCTCGGTTTCGTTTGTTTGATTAAAATTATTTTGTTCAACGCATTCTTAGCATGACATCGGAACAAATAAAATCAAAGTAGATTCCAAATAACAAGATTAATGTACGATTTACATGTTCCAATTTTTTTTTCCAGTAAAATATGAAGGGTTAAGTATATTACGATTTTCGTTTGCGAGAGGAGCACGAAACAAATTCCAGTAAAATAAAATTCGATTTTTTTCTTTATAATTTGAGCAAATGTTGTTTACATATGGATGACTCTTTTTTACTAATAACTTTTTGTTATTTGCGTGCAGCTCTATTTTTCAGTAAAAAATTAATTGGGGGAAAAAATTGGAACATGTAAATCGTGCATTAAACTGAAACCGTTGAATATCGTTAAAAATCGTTGAATAATGATCCAATATACCGCTCAACACACACCTAATATAAATAATATGGGTTGAAACATGTCCGTTAAAAGTGGCCAAGAAAATATCCAAAGTAGTTCTAAACTAATATCGTTTTCACTGGCACAAAAATCCACATTTTTTTCTGATTGGAACCAATTGGAAATGGATTTTTTTAGATTTTTTGTTTTTTTTTTTTGAAAAAAAAATCCAATAAATTTGTTGGATTTTTTTTTACATTTACTCACACGTATACTAAACGTCATGTCAATTGTCAAAAAAGACGTCGCGCCATTTATATTTTATTATATTTGTGATAATTGTTTAAGCAATTTGTGTTTTTATTAAATTAAAAATTGTTTAATTCAAAGTGTTGTTTTATAAAGATTATTGCGTGAATGTGGTTAAAATGGATAATACCGTTTCGTGTTTTTTAGCGAATTCTTTGTATACTGTTTCAACTTCTATAAAAGATAGTTTACATTCGGCTTGGTAAATGTTTAACATTTTTTTTTATAATTTCTGGAGAACTGAAATTAGAAGACAATTTAGTGAATACCTCAAATGAATGTAAATGCACTCTCTTACTCATCTAATTTAATTTGAAAATGATTAAGTTGCTTTTGAAACAGCAGAGAGTCATTAAGACAGTTAAAGGCATATTTTGATAATAATATTTCATCCCAGATTTCATCGTTATCCCATAAAACGGTTAATTTAGCATATTCGATAGCAATATCCGTGCTGTAGTAGTCACGAAGAGCCCGTCTAAATAATTTTTGCAAACTTTCATATTCTTCGAGGCTTGTTGATAATTTTAGTTCGATTATTATCCATTTTAACCACATTCACTTTCATTTGATTCGTCAGACATTATTATAAATGAATTATTTAATAAAATATAGTAAAATCTATAATAAAACAAGAAAAAAACACGGCTTTCAAGTTTGCGTTATTTACTATAATTTACAGCGGATGAAATGCAAAAGTTGTAAAGTTATTTGTTGTAACATTGTTATCGGTGCACACGCAATAATCTTTATAAAACAACACTTTGAATTAAACAATTTTTAATTTAATAAAAACACAAATTGCTTAAACAATTATCACAAATATAATAAAATATAAATGGCGCGACGTCTTTTTTGACAATTGACATGACGTTTAGTATATGTGTGAGTAAACGTCAACAAAAAACAAAATCGTGTTCTGTGGCAAAAAATAAAAAATCCAAAAATTTGAATCAAGATTTTTGTGCCAGTAAAAACGACATAAAATATTCGTCGTTACAATGACACTGAAGAAAATATGTTTTTGCGACATTAAAATAAAATATTTCCGCTATCGCAAGAAATATTGTTATTTTTAAATTAATCTACACCGAGAGCTACCCCTCAGAGTAAAAAAGAAAAAAAAATATCCAATCAAATTAGTAATTATTATCTAGACAAAATATATTTAACGCCCATGTTCCTTATATAGCTTCGTTCCGTTGCCACTGGTGATTTCAGAACCACGTGAAATTGCACGTTATCCTTTGTTTTTTGTCATAAACTCAATATTAAAATTACGAGATTGTAGGCCAGTCCCGTCTTTAACATCTTCAAAGGAAAATTGTATTTTTTTGTTAATTTGGTTACGCTTTTCGTTAATAAGTTCAGTTCGATTTAGATTACCATATTAATGGTAATGCATTTATATACAAACCTATTAAGTATTCTAATATCATATTCCATCCTATCACAAATGCTACAAATTCACCCACAGAAACATATGAATACATATACGCTGACCCAGATGTGTGTGGTGCACGAACTCCAAATTCTGCATAACAAGCACCTGCGGAATAAATGAATTTCATGTAATACTTTGTAACGGTAAATTGCACAGAAATTGGTTAAGGTCATCAGTCAGCCGCACGCGCCCAATCGATCGGTACATCGCCTTACAAATATTATTTTCACTCATCCACTTTTGATAATTTGATTTTCCATTATATCATTAAAAATAAAATTAATTTTTCCAACACTTTAGAAAAAAATGTGTGTGTGTGTGTAAGTGATAAGGATGTGTATGATAATGGGTTTTCTAGTTTTTCCTTTATTATTTTTTTTTATTATTTATTTAGGTCATAGACATTAAGTCGCACAATATTATTATTTGCAGGCATCGCTACGTACATACCGCACTTAGCATATTTGCATTCATGCTTTTGATTGACGAAGGAGGAATAAATGAATCTTGAAGATGGATCACATTCTCTAGAGTTTTATAATTAAAAAATGTGGAATTAATTTTTATGCCCGTACTTAGAAAATTAATGGCTTTTTGCGCCTGTGTCCTATATGCTTTAGTATAGAATAATAATAAAAAGTTTTGTCCTCATTTTGCCTTTCAGACTCTATATATATAGTTGACATTGCGGAAGGAAACAAACAATGCTACTGTTCTATTCAAGAGTGGATACGTGTGGAATGGGGTAATTAATAATAAAGAACTTGTATGTATATGTACATCTGTATATGTGAGACAATAAAAATCACAACAAAGTTTTCCGTTTTAAAATTATAGCAACAAGTGTGATGATGAATCAAAAAATGTTGTTGAGGCAACAAAATCACAATTTACAAATCAAAACAAAGTTAATAACTGAGGCGTTGTCGAGTGGAAAAATGAAAAATTGCAGATGATTCCAGAAAATGACAATTTGAATAAACAAATTTTGTATTATCATCCTTGTACTCGAAGCTGCTGAGTAATTCTATAATCACAGACATTTAATATAGAAAGCCCTACTCTACGAATCTAAGATGCCATAATTTCAGAGTTTGATAACTGATAACTGAAAATCAAACATTTCAAGTCTGTTCGTTTCAATTTAAGTCATTTTTTTAAATACCTCTTAAAAACGCCGTTATAAAAATGAAAAATCTCCTGCCCACATCATATAACATAGCAAAGCATTTTGAGCTATTTATGAGCTCTCGAAACTCGCAAACAACAAATTTAGGCCTAATTCAATTCAACCCATCACAGCCCGATTTTTGAGATTCAATATCAGAAATGTTGTTTCGAAACGATGCAGCTTAAAAAACAAAGATTTGCCGTTTTATGCTGAATGTCTCATTCAGAAATAGATGGTTAGTTGAACTAGTCATTTATAGATGGCGCGCAAAGCAAAACGTGTTTTAATGAAAATTTAACTCGCTCACTGAAATATTTATAGTCTACGATTGATAAATGTTAGTCAAATTTGGCATTTTGAACTAAATAACAGGCCCATTTTGGTTTGTGAAAATAATGGCATTTAAATGGCAAATTTTTCGCAGTGGCTGGTAGTAGGAACTAACCAAAATCGACTACAACAACCAGATTTTAACACCTACTCTGTAAATAACCTTCAACTACAGAGTATTTCTAGTTTGTGAATTGGTGCCTTAATTGGTGTTGTTTATTGGAAGAGGTGCATGAAAGCCTCAACTTAGATTTAAGGTTGTTTACGTTCCGCATGTTTCCAAAAGCGGAGTTCATGTAGAACTTCCGGAATCCGGAATTATAAACATTATAGCGGCCATTTTTTCAGATTCCCTCCAAAATTGACATGCGTTTTCAGTATTGGTTGGTAAATATCATCATGGATAGAAATTGTTAAAATTGATTACAAAATAAATGAATCTATTCGGGCTACGTTTCGCGCATTTCTTGAAATTTATAGTCTACATAAACGACTCACAGAGCTTAGATCCGTAATGTAATTAAAAAATTGGGCACAAATGGTAGTGTTTGTGCATGTTAAGAATCCAACACGCCAAAAACGTAAACGTACTGCTGGAAATATCGATGCTGTGAACCGAAGTGTGTGAATCAGATTGGGCTCTAGAATAACTTGAAACAGATCCATTTTTTTGGGGAAAAATCAACTTCAGTGATGAAACTGTATTCTGGCTTCGTAAATAAGCACAATTGTCGCAATTGGAGTAAAAAAAAACCACAGAATTTGAATTAAATATAGAATGAATGACAGCAGCTGTCAAACGAGTCAAATTCGGAGGGTAAAAGAGAAAGCGAATAAATCAACGGGTCGTACTTAGCATTTGTCCAATCGAAATTAAAAACTACACAAATTCACAATTATTTTTATTCCAATATAGTACGCATTAATTGTTTTTATTTTCGGTAAACAATTGTGCTTATAGTATTCCAAAATAACGTAAGTTTTCTTATTAACGTAGTAATAAGAAAATTGCGATACTGTAATATAACATATGATTCTATTATGTTTACAAAAAGAAAAAGTCCAACAACATTTTTCAGTTTCTTACATTTTTTTGATTTATCACTTTGCTTTTAACATAATTTACATTTTGTTTTCTATAAACACTTACAGATGGTAAGAAATTCCTTTTCGAATTTTTTGAGGCGCATTTTGACAACACTTCACAAGGCACTTCATTGAAATATTTTAATGTTCAAAGTTTTCAATATTTATTCACAAACTTCACAAAATAACACGATACACAAACTGTTTTATAATATTTTATTTTTTTAAATTAATAATATCACGATTTTTTAAGAACATAAAATTTAGCGCGTCACTTTTTACAACAACAACAACTTGTCCGGTTAGCTTTTTCTTTGACATCTGAGGCCACCATATGCATTTTTTATATAACCATCCTGTTCCCACATGACTCAAAAGAGATAGCAAATATTATATTGATTTTATATGGGGAAAAAATAATTGCTGCTCTAGCTAATGTAACTCTATTAAAAAAACCCACATGCTTTTCATGAAAAACGTTTACATCCACAAAAATTAACAGTTTTGTGTGGTTTATGGTCTGGAGGTGTAATGGAACCATAATTCTGTAAATGAAAATGGCATACCATAGTTACCGCAATGGAGAACACTACAGACACGTACATAATTACTGATTTTTTGTGGCATGAATTAGATAATTTTGACTTGAACGATATGTGATTTCAAAAGGTGGTGCGCAAATGCTATACAAAGAAAATAACTTACGATCGGACTGAGATAACGGAAAAATTAAGGAATTCGCAGAGAAGCACGCGTCTATTGATGTTCATGTTAATGGTGGGTCAGGATGGGGTAAAGCAAGGTTAAGACGGGCCAAAGACGAGGCGAAGATGAATTAAAATGAAGAAAATCAGATAGATACATATTTCAACTTTGAACTAAACTTTTAACATTATATTTAGCAATAATTCAGTGTTAATGGTGGCGTTAAAATCGAAAAATAATAAAATGAGTACCTCTATTACCTTCCATCGTCCGTTTTAAGAACATTTGTTGGGGTCGTAGGCACAGAACGTGAACTTTGAGAGTATAGGTTAAAATTAATTTTCTTAATAAGACGATTCAATAGAACAAGATAACAATTGACAAGAAATAAAAATAGGGAATACGTTGTTTGACAAATGGTAAAGTTGACTTTATGAAGATAACCGAGATGTTTTTGATAGACTCGGTCAAATTCCAAGTAAATTCGTTGTTGAGTTTAAAGAAAATTCAAATTCTAAATTAAATTATAAAAAGCGAATTCCTTATAGATTGCATGATTAACTAAAGAAACAGATCCCGATACAAAATTGCCGTGAGTTATTTAAACGGATGCGTCTAAAGGCGGGATTGATTGTGTACTCCTGCAAAATGATCAACCAGAGACTTTTGCATCTAGAATCCTTACTGACAGTGAAAAGAGATGAGAGTAAATAGAAAAAAAAACTCTTGCAGTCGTAGTCGCTTCTGAAAAACTTCACTATTATAATTTTGGCGAGATATTTTGGTTCATTCCGATCATAAGCTCCTTGAGACAATAATTAAACAAGATCTCGATGAGATCGGAATATCCAGGAGGATGTGATTTCTTTTTGAGGTCTCGATAAGAGAATGTTGAAATGAAATGTTGGTAGCATTATCCTGTCAACAATTATACCTAACTACAATTAACGGTACTATTTTAACGGGAATAGTCGACCACTTTGTGGCGATTTTTATATTGTTGAATCAATTTCATACGGTCAGTTTGGTAAATTAAATCAATCAACAGAAAATTCTACGTCGCACAGCCTCCATTCTATTTTTATGGATTATTTGATATGGTGACCATGCCTGACCGGTATATTCGTCCAAGGATCTATCAAAGGTCATGCAAAGCGTCCTTGTAACTTAGGGATTTCAAAATCTTAGACCACCGTTTGATAAAACTAAGATCAGAATTAGCTCTATTTGTATGGTTTCGTAGTGTTTTCTAAAATTTAGTATTCTATCAGAAATGATATCTGCTTTCGGGATGAATGACAAATGAAAAACTGGATTAGCATTTATAAAATAATGTCTATAGTTGTGGATGGTTTTTTCTGCCGGCAATAAGTAATGGATATACCAGGTGTGTTACAACGAAACCGGAATTTACCAATAAATGGCGCCATCTGTCAATGTACCTTTCGACTAACTATGTCATCGGCGCCATTGTTTTCTTTTGACATCTGTCAATAACATATAATTGTACATAACCATACAATTCATAACCATACAAGTTTCATACAATTACGCATGTTTTAAAACGGAAAAAAATGTCGACTGCAATGCCAAATCGCCTCGGACGGAAGGCAATGCTCTGTATGGTGGGTTCAGAAGATTGTGATTTATTTTGACCTGCTAAAACCTGGATGAAATCGTAAATACTGAACACTACCAACAACAAATTGAATATGATAAAAAGCAACACAAAGTGATTTTGCTTCATGCGCACCATCACAGAAAGCAAAACCTGTCATGGAAACGTTGGTAGCACTTGGCCCCGTCCAATTATTACTTATTTGAATCAATGAGACACGGGCTTGTTGAGGAGCAATTCACTTCTTACGAAAACGGCTCGATTACTGGTTTCCCTCAAAAGTAGAACAGCAGAACAAAAATTCCGGTTTCATCTTTACACTCCTAGTACATTGGTTTAGTTGAAGTACATTTTTTTAAGCTTAGGCAGTGTCTGTTGTGGAAAAAAGAGCAAGCATATTGTCATGATGAATTGGCTACTTTTAGTGAATTATGTTTCCAAACTTACATGAGTCTCGCTGACGTGTTAGCACTGTACAGAAACCATTTTCTTATTTTATTCAAGTTGGAGGTATTGAGCTTGTTGATGCGACGAAGTTGGAGTAATCGCCAGTTATTTTCGTTTTATTTAAATTCTAAATTTGTTTAGTAATTTAATACTCCAAAGAGTACTACTGTATCAAATCTCGAGGGATCAGTCAAGCCGAAATGTGCCTATTTGGATTAGCATATGAAGTTAGAACATATCCAGGTCTTATGTAACGACGTTTCGCATCTTCAAATTTCTATGCACAAACTACTAGTTTGACCAATTGACAAAACAAGCAGCTTGTAACAGAGTTGGGCAAGGAATAATTGAAATTAATTATGTTTAGACTTTCAAAGATAGTAGTATAAGACGTGGTAATACCACGAGCTACGCTATCATCCAGACAGAAGGATCTCCAATAAAAGGAAACCCAATAAAAGAAGACGGTGATTTTGCGCTGCAGAAGACAATAAAAAACCACCAGCACAACCAAGTGTATTCAGTCTCAACCACAAACACTTTTTCAGTCTGTGCCTATCACAGTTTGCACAGCATCAATAGAGCGGTTAGTAGGAGTAGTTGATTTATGTACCGGTGTAAAGTTTTGGGATACTTATACAATTTTGGCCAAACTTTATGCGAGTATCCAATACTATTTTTTTAAAACAGAATATTCACAATCTTATTTTTGGAAATAATGTTAACCAGTGGGGAAGGTTGTTTTTGGAGCGAATTACTCGAATCTCAGAGATTGGCTCTCATACTAGTTATATATACATTAAAAAGGGGTTACATTGTGGAATTAAAATAATCATATGTCAATTCAAAATAAGCCGTAGGGCTTTCGAGTAGAATTTTGAACCTTGTAAACCTTGTAAACGTCGTGTAAACGACATCCTTTCATATAAATTCGCGGATAAAGTTAATGTTAAAAAAATTATGCAAGAGCCCTACGGCTTATTTCGAAATGATTTTATTCTACAATGTATCCCCTTTCTAACATATAGGCACTATGGGAGCCAATCTTTGAGGTTCGTGTAATTTACCATGAGCTGCACCTAACAACATCCTTTCCTACTGATTAACATTATTTCTAAAAATAAGATTGTGAAATACAAAAATCTGATATTTTTTATAAACAAAATTATATTTATATTTGCACTGTTAAGAAATGTACTCGCATGCAAATATCTGTCTAAAATCTATATACTGTAAAAAAATTACAATAATTTTGGACACTCGTATAAACTTTGGTTCAAAATATTATAAGTGTCCAATAATTTAAAAGTATCCAGAAACTTCACACCGGTGACTTATGTTTAGAAGGTGAAGCATTGGATTGGTTTTGGTCGTCGGTAGACAGAAACCCTAGATTGTCTTGTGAGACGTTCAGGCAATAAGTGTTTTTGAGTCTAGTCGTACTGACAATGACGTCCGGAGAATGTTATACAATCGCAAAAAAGGAAATTCCCGTGAAATTATTTTCTAAGGCTATTTAGTCGATTACCTTAGAAACAAAGAATATTTTCTGTCTGAAACGTAACAAAACATTTTCAAAACGCATTTTCCGGAATCGACTTCAGTTCAATTCTCTTTTATGTAAATTTACACAAAAAGTTTGGCCTGAAGCATACACTCTAAATTACTTGTTAATTATACCATCACTAATAAATGCTTCGACAATTGTTACAACTTAAGTTAAATTAGCGCATTCGAATAAAAATTTAGGCAATTCATGTCGCGCCATCTATCGACAACTGGTACGAACTAACTTAAATTAGTTTCAGCAGTAATTTGGTAGTACAAATGGGTACTAGTTCTGTGTGCCTCAGGGCAATTTTTCCGGCTAAATTATGAACTAAACTTTTTTGATGTGACCTTACCCTATTCGACCCAACAAGTGGTGCAGTGGTTAAAGCTTCCCGTTGGCCGTGAGGTACTGCGTTCGAATCCCATCAGAGGCTAGATGCAAATCGAATTTTCGCCATTGGGGATGTTAATAAACACAACTAAGACCCTCTGTTCGAGTGCAGAATTCAGCGCGACCCACCGTTCATATCAATGTAAAGGTTGACATGGAGCTTGCCTTGTGCAGGTGGTATACTGTAGTTGTGTGAGTAGGTGAGTAGGTGAAGGGGGTTAATAATGTGGTGTGAATGAGTGATAGCTGAAACCTAACACGTAACCTTCGCTTTTCGCCGCCCGGTTATAAAAGAAAAGACTCCTCGCGAGGTAACTTTTCAATTTAGTTGTCAAATGTCATTTTTAAAAATTTCTTTATTTCATTTCTTACATTTTTTTCATTTTCAAACATTTCGTAGTTTATAATAACATTTGCTAAAAATGCAACTTCCATTAGTTTAATTTATTTTAATGTGTCCTTTATCCACGAAATGTCGACAATTTAGTATTTCGATTAGTCAAGCACAGCTTGTTTTATTCGATGGCGAATAACCTAGAAAAATTGGCATTTCCTTAAACGGCTTTGGTACCAATAGCATCTCTCTTGTAGTTTATGAGCTTTTAGATAAAGTTAAAATTTTTTTACTTTTCTTATATACTCCTAAAGGTTGATAAAGAAATATATACACGTATACAGTCGAAAGAAATAGTTTGTCTGTGATATAAACAGATAAAATATTGTTCTTAAGGTATGCGAACGAGTGTCGCCAACTGTACTAATATGTTGTTTGACAACTGTTCAATTTACACAAATTTGAATATTTTTATGGTGTACTATCAAATTTTATTTATAACGCGAGTTTATGTCAATACTCGTATTGATACCAAGACCAACGTATTGATTTACAGCGGCGAAAAGTGTACAGTTTGTGAATAACATTGTTTAGAACACTGTACGTATATTTTTCTCTGTAAGCAATTTCTAAAAAGTTGCAGGTATAGAATTTTTACATTTTCAGGATCGGGGCCATACACACAATTTTTCTCTAAACATAGCCGCAAAGCACAGTGTTGCCAAAATAGTATTTTCGGTGATATATCTTGCTCACTTTCGGATTATTTTTAGCATCATAAAAATAATTTTGCACCCAAGGACTATCTGTCACTATTCGAACATTTTTGGCACCAATTTTAGTAAATAATATCATTTCAATGCAAATCATATCAACAAAATATCATTTTTTTGAATGTTGTGTAACTTTACATACATAATCCCTTCAAATTGTTCGAAATTATGAGATCGTTGGTTAATATGTTTTCCAAATGTTTAATTAATATTTTTTATATCAAATGGTCATTAATTCGGAAAGCAGCGAAATCACCTTACTCAAGTTTTTATACGAGTATTTTGAGTTACTGTTCAAAGGCATGCATTTGGTGAATCAGTTTAGCTCTATCTTGCAATTTCAGATTCAATTCTGCGAGATCTGCTTAAAAAGCTAAAATTATCTAACTGATTAATTTCACTAATCGTTTGAAGAAATGTCCTCTGTTTAACCAACAAACATCTTTGTGCATAAGAAATTCACTAGATCCAGTGAAAATATCATTTTGTTCAACTTCCATTCTAAAAAGCGAATTTTGAAATCATCGTAAATTTTATTTTAAAATTTTATAAAGTTTAAAATTTTCATAACGTAGGCCGTGATTTGAAAGTACCTGATGCCTATTCGCGATTTACAACAAAGTAGCTGACATCTGGTGAACAAATGTGAATCATAGTTTGATAGAAGCAAGGGGGATTTAAACTGTCATAACAATGGATTTGACAATTCTCGTCCCCCTTGTAGACGTAGAAACCTACGCTATCTACATTCGATGAAAATCGCCAATAATCTTGCTGTTCTAATAAATCGAAATTTATTTATATTGGTGGCCATTGACAGCGAGCGTAAACGTGTTTTATGCTCAATGGGCATATTCGATTGAAAATTTTATAAAAGAAAATATAAAGCCAATGTCATTCTGCATTTTGTTTTGTAATGTGAATTATTGTATTCGAAAAGTTATTTTGCACTATTTCAGTCAACCTAGCACTATATTTTAAAGTCAATTATGCATTCACAAAGCCATCATTACAACAACAATTGCATTGTATTAAAGCCGATTGTCTTAGAATGTTAAGAAAAAAATTTTTGGGATTAGGGAAAATAAAATCATTTTATGGTTATGGTGTTTACCGCAAGGCGTTTTTTTTTCTATTTTTCTCGAAAAATTTATCTTGTAGAATAATTTAGCATTTGTTATTTGATAGCAAAATACCGAATTTAATTTGTTCTATTTCATAAAATAAAAAAAAATTAAAATAAATATTAATAAAATGAACCATCACAGAAAAATTAAAACGCATTAAAAAATTAAAGCCAAAAGTTGTTGCTTTCACATTTCTTAGCTAAGCGAAGCGGATTTGCGAAAGCAACACCACTTTTGTTCGGAGTCTTTTCGAACAAGTTGGATTAACTTTATCTTTTTGTCTGAATGAACAATGTGCGAAAGAGACGGCACAATATCAGTTAAAAGCAGCTAATAGTAATCTTTCAAGAAAAAAATTAGTTTCATTTTGATTCATTGACATTTGAAAAATGTCGATGAATACATTCGTTTAATATTTGATCGTTTACATGAATTCGGTCTATGTATCAACCTAGCAAAATGCGAATTTGCAAAATCTGAAATACAATTTCTTGGTTATCTTGTGACACCGAGTTAAGGCACTACTGAAGAAAAGTAATGCTACCAACAATTTTAGAATACTAGAAGTAACTAAGGACCTCAAGCGATTCCTAGATTAGGTTAGGTTAGAGCAGCTGCAAACGCACACTTAGGTCACTAATGGTCAAATTTAAGCGATTCCTAGCAATGATAAACTTTTATCGACGATTCATACCGAATGCAGTAGATAATCAAATGCATTTGCAAAAACACACCAAAGACAATAACAAAATGATTGAGTAGGACGACGAGAAAACGAGTTAATTAAATCTGTGCAAAATGGAATTATCGATTTGCGTCGATGCATCGGATTTTGCAATGGATGCAATACTTCATCAATCCATTATATTAGAAAAAAACTACCACTCGGATATTATTCAAATAAATTCACGGCCGCACAATGAAAATACAGTACATACGACCGAGAATTGACCGAACTGTTTCAAGCAGTTAAATATTTCCAAAATATGATTGAAGGCTGGCTGATTGAAATGGCAATTTTATATTCTCACCGATCACAAACCGTTGATCTATGCATTTAACCTTCCTATTGCCTTTCGGGTTTATATGGTTGTTTATAAAATTCTTTTTTGATGAAGTCACTTTCAGTCAATCGTACTCGATCCAGAAAAGCATTTTATAAACAACTAAAATGCACTTCGGGTCATATAGACCCGAAAGGCAATAGGAAGATTAAACAAAAACTGGATAAATCTGCACCACGTCAAATTCGTCAACTTGATTTTATCAGTTAATATACGACATATTGCTGGCAAAGAGAACATTACAGCCGATTTACTATCACATCACGAGCCAATTAAATCGAGAAGTTCTTCATCATGTTTGAAGAGATTACTCAACAACAGCAACAAGACGATCATTTAGATCGACAACAATGTTCTAGCTCATCTAGACATAAAAGCGACTACGAGGTATATTACTCAAAAATTCGTATGGCCTGACATAAAGAAAGAGTGTAGAATTTGTTAAATCATGTCTGCAATATCAACGATCGAGAATTCATAGGCACAACCATTCAAAAATATTGACTACATTGTTTCGAGAACTACCTCGCCTAATTTACAAAGAGGATATTGAATCAACACCAGCACAATTGGTGTATGGTACAACAATGAGATTACCAGATAGGTGAATTATTTATAACAAGCAAAAACATTTTTCAATCCGATTTTTTAGATGGATTTTGACACACAATGCAGCAACTACAACCAGTTCCAGTGTCAGTTCACAATACGAAAGAAAATGTATTTATCCACACAGACATATGCAGCCAACGAAAGAATCAATTAATTGTACTAAACCAGCATTACACAGGAAGATCCAAGTGATTTTTTGCTGACATCGATCCACCGGCAGTAGCAGCTTCCATAGGAGCTTTTTCGTTTTCTGTAAATATTTTGAAAATCATATATCATTTAGGACAAAACGATTGAAACAAAAAGATTACAAATTAAATTTCAAACAAAATTAGTTCAGTTCACTTTTTAAATTTTACCGGAACAAATTTGCTACTATCTCGTCTGTAATTATTGAATTATTTGACAGTTGCGAATTAATGTTAATTTTTGGTTTGTTTATTTGTTTGCTAACGATTACTACTAGTGCTTTTTAATTGATATTGTACCGTCTCTTTCTTACATTGTTCATTCAAAAAGATAAAGGTTATCCAACTTGATGGTGAAAACTCCGAACAAAAAATAATGTCATTTTGACGACTATGGATTGCCTTAAAATATATACAGTGCGTTTTAATAGATTACCGCCACTCAATCAAAACAGGGAAAAATCACTTTGCAGCCGGTATGTGTGTGATAGAAAAAATTATGTAATAGAGAAAGAAAGAGTATTTAGTACTGAATACAATATCAAAAAGCAAAAATCGTAAACGGTTTTTGCTTTGTTTTGAAAATTGAGTTAGAAATTCATACTTTTACCGCCATTTCTTACCAAATTTTTTTTTTTTTAAATACATTATTAAAGTATAATTTCTAACATTCAGTGGAACTGACATTTTTCAGAGCTAGTCGTACACCGACGTCAAATAATTGATATCTTGACTTGTGATGTACGACTTAACAACGCAAGCTGTGTGTATTGGCGCATTATCTTATTGGAAAATCCATGAGAGTGATGTAAAAAGGTCATCAATTTTAGATAAAACAGATTCCAGTAACGTCTTATAACTGTTTCCGGTCACTTTTGTACTTACTAAATCCATTGTGCTATAATAAGAGATTGTACCCCAGACCATTACGCCCTCTTCTCTACTATAATGGCGATTCAAAAACACTTCCTCTTTCCTAATGTCATGAAAATAATAATTGTACCATCTGGCCCATCCAGATTAGTCCATCAGAAAGTACGAGTTTTCGCCAATCATGTGTTCCTTTGCAAATCCCAATCGATTCCGTTCATCATTCAGTGGTGGTTTTTTCTTTAACTTCAACCGCTTCAGGGAGTCAATTCGCGTTCCGTGAAATAATGAAAATGAAAAGTTTTTTTCATTAGCAATCGAGTAACTTGAATTATTCGGACGTAAATTTTAAATTTTACTGTGTGAAATCAAAATTTCTATGGGGAATGCAAACCTACTCGATTGCTAATGAAAAAAACTTTTCATTTTCATTATTTCATGGAACGCGAATTGACTCCCTGATGTTTTACACTTAAAATAACATGGCGAACAGTCAATTTGCTGGCATTGACACCAGCTGGAAGGGCAGCTTTTGTTGTAGAAAAAGCTGAATTGGAGGCTAATCTAACAATTTTTCGTTTATCCTGATAGCAAGTGCCGTTGAAACCCTTCCTTTATAATTACCTCCATAACATTTTGTATCCTTCCAATAATTTAGTATGACTTTGTCTGTTACCTAAAATACTCTTTCTTTCGCTCTTTCACAATTTTTCCTATCTCATACACACAGGCTGCAAATTGACTTTTGCTTCTTTTGACTGGGTGGCGGTAATCTATTGCACCGCACTGTAGATTACGACAGATTGTCGGAACGAATGCAATCGTGAAAGAGCCTTAAATGTTTTGTTCATAAATAAAACCACTGATAAGTTTATGGATAAAAACGAATTGGATGTAGGAAATACCTTTTAGACTAAATCCGATATATGGGCCAAATGTAAACTATATCAATTCATTCTGATATCACAATGGTGTGGTTCACAACACACACGAGTGTTGTGAACTCGCTCCTTTTATAAATTAGTGAGAAAATTTAAATTTTAATATCATTTCCGAGGTTATCGACCTTGTCTACATTGTCGACGATACATTACATTGTGTAATCTACCCCGCCCAACCCTGAAGTGGATGATAATCGTAGTTTATTTTACTTTGTAAAAGAAAGTTGTAACTCTGTTCGCGAGTGCTGTGCGATGGCATGTTCACACACTCTTAAGTACGAGTATAGATTTTTATAGGCAGTCTGAACTCATAAAAACAGAAACACTAATTGATAGATTCTATACATTGTTTTAAGTTTTATCTCATTTTCGACATTCACTCACAACCGGTTGTTACTAATAGAAACTTTTTTTTTGTTCTCTGTATTCAAATGAAAGTTTTTGATTAAATTTTGTAGCAGAAAGCTGTTACTATAAACTTTAAAACAAAAAAACTAACTTTAACTTTTTTAATAAATGGTAAGACGATATGTATTTGTATTTATGTGAATGTAATATATGGGGAGTGAGCGGTCGATGACTGATGAACACATTATATGTATAATTATGACTAACAAATGTAACAGAGGTTTCATAACATAATATATATAAAAATAATAATCAACAAGTCTCATTATTTATTAACCAACTTCCGCGAATCAAAATATTTAGAATGTGTTTCTTAGTACATATATATATATGTATATATATTGGGCTTACCTGAAAATATACTCGCAACAGCCGCAATAACAAAACTTAATATAACACCTGGGCCAGCGATATTTCGGGCCACCATACCAGCAACTAAATACATTCCGGTACCGCAACATGAGCCAATACCGAGCGACGTCAAATCTAAAGTGGTCAAACATTTTTTTAATTTTGGTTTTGTGCTACGCGGATCCTCATGCTGGAGCTGCCGTAAATCCTTTGTTCGAATTAATTTCGAGAATAGTGAGAGGCCTGTGCCCCCACCAGGTTTTGGAAATGAAAATTTCATGTTTTTTTGTGCGTTTATAACAAATATAATATTTTTTTTTCACTGTTCGGATTTATTTTTCACCCACCAAACAGTTCTCACTTTAATTTTTCACAATTTACAATAAAATTAATATTATATGTGTGTGTGTGTGCGTGTATAATATAATATAATATAATATATTTAATATAAGTTCACTTATGTTCTATTTATTTCCTTTAAAACTATAAAGACAACTAAAATATATTTAAATTAATTTTTAAAATTTTAACTTTAATATTCACTATGTATTTATTGCAATATACAATGATTTCTATGTTGAATGACGATATGCTTTTATTGTGTTCGCTTTAATATTGAGCGACACCATTTTAGAACAGATTCGTTGTTGTTGTTATTCAAATTGATATTAGAACAGAAAATGAAGGAAATATTAATTTATCATATAGACATGTGTATGTGTTTGGCATACATAAAATTTTCACTGTATAACATACTAATATTTATACATCCCACACACGCACGCACACACTTAGTTCATTCATAATTTTCATAAATACCCCATACGAAATTTTCTTATCAGCATTTCATTCATTCATCAAATAAACAAAAAGCGAGCGAACAAAATAAAAAAAAAACAAAATAAAAAGGAAAACGGAAAAACAAAAATGGATATTTTGGGAAAATATCGATTTTGTACACAGTAAATTTGCGTTTAAAACATGTACAAATTAAGATAATTTCGAAAAGTGAGTAATTTAATGTTTATAAATTTATTATATGGTTTGATTTGATCCTTTATTATGGTTTATTCGGAATACACATCACAATTTTTTATTTCCGTTATTCTATATTTTTTGGCAACATGTGTCCGAGATGTGATGACGTCGTTGATACTATTTTCCAACTCATTAATCATACCATCACCAGAATTTAGATGTATTGCATCATGTTCACCTACATATATACCCAGAAAAACGAGTAACTTTCCTTCATTTTCCTTTAAATACCCGATTACAACATAGACACAAATTCACATTTCACAATAAAAAAGCTTTTCATATTTCCACTGTATGGTATATCCACGCACATAAAAATCTTTATAAACAATTTTCTCTCTCGTCTACGAGAAATTATGGAATATTATTAAGGATATTAACATCCTTGCTAAATTTATAACACATTGTATAATTATATATCACAAAAGCTAGATATTATATGAAACCAAACACCAAAAAAAAAAAAAATTGCTTTAGATTTAAAAAGGATTTACCATTTTGTAAAATGTAAAAATCCTTCGACTTTATCTTCTTTATGTATAACAGTGAACTGAAAAATAAAAATGGAGAGACTAAAAGCTCAATTTGATTACGTACTTTTTTACGTGAAATATGTGGGTGTCTGAACTTATGTATACATATTTGGTTTAAGTATATATGTGTGAGTATATAATTACAAGTTATGACACATATATAGAAATATGTGTGTGTTTTTATTACAGAACCAGCGCGATGGGGAGCAAATTCAAAGTTTTAAATCCTTAAATAAATTGTAATTATAATTTAAATAAAAACACGTTTATGAGGTTAATCTATTCTTATTGAGTCTTGTCCGTTTTATATTTATCGTTTATCTCCTCGACATATCATGTCAACTTTTAATATTAAATAACTACAGGAGCCATCTCCATTTGATTAGATTAGCAATTAAAGTGTTATTAAATCTGTATAGCGTATAATTTAATGTCATCTATTTTCGAATAGCTAAACTAATTTGTGGGGAATTTAAAGAGATTTTGGACAAACGTCATACGGTTATATGTATATTGAAAGGATGTTCTTCCGAAACTGTCTTAAAATCTAAACTTCTTTTGAATCGTAATCGTAATTGAATTCTGTAAATTACTATTAAATATTCTGTTCAATTTAGAACAAGACGATCTGAAGTAAGTTTTAAATTAAATATTATCAAAAATTTTAAATGGTTAATTTTTTCATAATTATGCGAATCAAGAAAAGTTTCATCTGTCAGAACACTAATATTGAAATTAGTTCTTTGTCGTAAGATATTTCTTTACAGGGTCTTTAAAAACCAAAAATTTTCTGGGATATCTAGGGGAACACCGGGTTTAATATTCAAAATATACCTCAAAATCGTATTAAAAGAGTTTTGCCCTAACATATTTCTAAGATTGTCTAGCACAAAGAGAGCAAACCCATTTCAGTGGTAGTAACCTCCTAAAAATATCTTAGCATAAAACACTTTTAATGCGATTTTGAGGTATACAACTTTACAAGTTACTGAATATCCTGATAAAAATGATGAACAATTACCCTGATCCAAACCCATTTTTCTAGTCGTTTTGAAGATACTTGATTGCAAAAATGTTTGTCTGTCCATCTGGATGGCTGATATTTCAAGAACGATTTATGCGATTCGGGTTTTTTCTCCAATCTCCTTAATTTTTAATACGGAGAATTGAAAACCTTTTACATTTTCTATCGTTTGAGCCTCTATCACACCATAATAGTCACTTTTATTGCGTCTAGTCTAATGTAGTCAAATCGAAGCTCCCAGGAGGCCAGTTGACATCGCCATTTCGACTGGTAATGCGATTTTCGAAGATAGGGCGCTAGATAAGGATTTTTGAAGATAACACTTCGATTATATCGTTGGCGTGGCGCCGTCCAATTGTAATTAAATATCGGCCAAATCTTCCTCTTCAATCTTTGGGATTAAAAAGTCAGTTAATGTGGTATGATAACGGTCGCCATTAACTGTTATTGCGGTTCCTTGCTCATTTTCGAAGAAACTGTCACTCGTTTTTAGTGTATTTGCTTCTCAATTAGCACTAGTAGATTTTTTGTGCCCCAAATAAGGCAATTTTGCTTGTTCACATAACCGCCCGAGGTGAACCGACTTTGTCGGAACAGATGATTTTGAGATCTTCTTGAATCAATTGGACTTCTAACACATCGCCTGAAAAGTTCCCTGTTTAACAAAGAAAAGGCAATTTTTTGGGAAAAATAAATTTTATTAATAAACATAATTTCCTTCTAAAGCGATAAATCAGTCAAACGCCTCTCTAACATTTCAATGCCTTTTTTGTAGAACAATTTATCTTTGTCTTCAAAATAAGCTTTAGTTTCGGCAATTAGTTTTACGTTGGAGCGAAATCACTTTCCCTGTAGTTTTTTTTGAGGTCTGCAAACAAGTAATAATTGCCGGAGGCTAAATCTGGTGAATACGGTGGATGCGGAAGCATTTCAATGTGCAATTCGAACAGTTTTGCCATTGTTGCTATCGACTTGGGACATGGTGCTTTGTCTTGGTGAAAGAGCAATTTTTCTATTTTCATTTGACGTCGTTAAGCGGTGTCTTCCTTCAAACAGACCAATAACCCGATATAATATTCGCTATTGA
Organism: Nephrotoma appendiculata; assembly: GCA_947310385.1. NCBI lineage: Eukaryota > Metazoa > Arthropoda > Insecta > Diptera > Tipulidae > Nephrotoma > Nephrotoma appendiculata. The sequence continues at coordinate 299,941,791 of OX371223.1, forward strand.
TCTTTTCGCCTTTCGCAAGGTAGTCGACGAATATTATACCATATGCATCCCAAAATACAGACGCCTTTCATCTCGCCTTTCAGCTGTTTGCCGATTTGACTCTAGTGTATAGTGGTGGATCCATGTTTCATTCATTTTCACATACCGCATAAAAAATAATGAGCACGAAATCATCGACGCGTTGTCGTTTTTGATGCATTGTGAGCAAACACGGTGCCCACTTCGAACACATTTTTCTCATGGACAATTGTTAATTCAAAATATGATCAACACTTTCCATTGATATCTTTACAATGTCAGCTACCTCACGCAATTTCACTTTACGGTCTTTCAAAACAATTTCGTAGAGTTTTTTTTTAAATTTTGTGGAGTCATCGCCTCATTTAGCGTCCATAGCGTGGTGCATCATCGGTGGTTGTACGATCACGTTTAAATTCAACATACCAGTCAATGGTGATTGATTTTCTTGGTGCAGTGTCCTGATAACACTAATCAAGCCACAGCTTTCAGCTACAGTAGCAATATTCCTGTAACAAGTTGGAGGCGATGCGGAACGTGTTTATTGTATATTAAGAGCGTTCTTTACTAAATAAATCTGTTGTTCAACCTAACCGAAAAATTTAATTTCTTTGTGTCTATTTATACATTTTTTCTTTACCATTTGAACCTATACGTAATAGAAAAACTCCTTATTTGCATACCAAACAATACCTGGCCCTCTATCGACAAGTTTATGAGATAGTTTTCATAATTTTTTTTGAAAATTATTGGTAGTCTGTTTTTATTTAAATTTTTTCTATAATACAAAATTAAAATATTTAATAACAAACAAAATTAGGCACGAGATTATAGATCTAACTTTTTTATTGCGAAAAAAATGTGAGTCTATTATTGTTGTATATTTCGATCGAACTTGCACAACTTCTCTAAGTTTGAGAGCTAATAACAAAATATTAAAAGAAAATTACGGGAAGAGAAAAAGAACTCTCTTAACAAGCCAGTCGAAGGAACTTTATTCACAAAATTCCTCACACTGTTCTCAGTTGGCTCTTTTTTCTACCGAATATGCAATTTTTGACATGTTTCGGCAATTCTTATGTAATTTTCGACAAGCTTCGGCTACTGACGCCAGTTAATAAGCGATCCAAAAGAGGTCGCACCCGTCGTTATATCGTTTGAAAGGTCTTCGATCAGACAACAATTTTGATAGAACTTTAGTTCATAAGTCCACAGTTTTGGCGCTGGCACCTAATTTTTCGTTTATTATATTGAGCGTGTAAATATGACCGCCAATTTGTATTAAAATAAAACACATTTGCCTGTTTAGAAAATAAAAGAATTGTTTATTTAAAGTATCCATCTTCAACTACAATCTTTCAGGCAATTTACGGATTCCCTCTCTGAAGCTGGCTTTTTTAGGCGATCCAATCACTGGTGAATACGGCGGATGGGATAGAATTTGCTGTAAAATTAGATTGTTGTATCGATTCATCCATTTTGTTCATTTTCCCTCTATAGCTCGCTTCAAATATATTAGTTGTGATCGGTAGACATCGCCATTGATGGTTTCACCTGATTCCAGCAGTTCATAAAATACCACACCTTTCTGATCTCAACAGATACCAAGCATAACCTGATTGCAATGAATATCTTGCTTTGGTTGCGATGAACCAGCTTCACCAGGCTTCACCAAGGATTTTTTGCCTTTGGGATGCAGTAACTATTCGATGCAAAACACTAAAACAATATTTCACAAATGGCTTTTCGACGTTCGAGTTCTCTTTCTTCATTCATCTTCACCCAGTTGCCAGCTTTTTGAAACATTCCGATTGTTTGTAAACGTTTCACAACTGCTGATCGATCAACTTTAATACTAGAGCCAATACTGATTGATCTACGTATATTAAGATGTCGAAACTGAAGGACGATGGATCGGGACGAATGAAGGACCATAGTTCAGGGGGTAAAATCCCTTCATGAGATGTGAAAGCCAGAGAAAGAGAGGAAGAGAGGGAGGGAGGGAGGGAGGAAGAGAGAGAGAGAGTTAGAAATTCTGATTGTGTTTGAGAATAATCTACAGCCAATAACGTTTCCAATTTAGAATCTTCAAATTGTTAAGGTGGTTTTCCATGCTTTCCAATTTTCTTACTGGAAATTTGCGATGTTTCCCAATTTCCAGTGAGTTATTCGGGTTTGTCAATTGCCACACCGAAGTTCTGAATACCTCGTGAGGTTTCAGCCCTTAGCACTTTCTAAATAGGATATGTTGGTTGATCAATGACGTGAAATCGTAGAAAATAAACAAAAGCTGCGCGAATAATGATTAGCTCGTAATACTGGAGCACTCAAACAGAGATCTTAAAAGAGCGCAATTATAATATAAAGACTGCGATCGAAAACTTCAACTTTCAAAGATTCACGGCCATCAAAGCCACGAATGGAGAATTCAGAACAAACGTGGCTGAAGTTCTCTCAATTTAGCAATCCTACAAATTGTAACGGTGAAGTGACTGTTGTTTGAGCTCCTATCCGGGCGAAGAATTTCTTGTCCCGTATCCCACAGTAGAGAAAGTAGACTAATAGCTGTCTAGGTAGACAGTGAAGTAGATTAAAAAATGGAGGGGTGTAATCGTTGTGGCTAACACCAGTATATCGATTTTGTCTCGTGAGTTACTCATTTAAAATGAGTGAAGCAAAAAAAATCGATTACGTACACAGTGTATAATACACAATTATGTCTTAGTATTTGTATTTGTCTATTGTTCGAATTTGTGTCATTTGTATGATGAACAGTACCAAAATAACGCGATCCGGGCGAATCGGTTTAATTGTTATGGTTCTTATTTCCTTTTCTCAGCACATTACGTCTGCTCTCGAGCTGTGGAATGTCATTATTTAACATGCTAATATATTTTATATTTAATATTTTCTATTATCATAAATTAATTTTATATCTATTAATAAAATTTTATAAGTAAATTTATTTTAAATTTCATAAATTTTAAAAATAAAATGTTAATTATAAAATAATCGAATATACATAAACAACACAAAAATATGGCGTTACAATGGTTAACCCTTTGAGTGCCAAAAAGCGCAATCGTGCTTCTCAATATACTAGTCCAAATCATGTTGGCACTCAAAGAGTTAATATGAAAACAAAAAAAGAATGAGTGACTTGCATATGCATAGAAAAACAAATACGCACGAAACTAACGCAAACACATATGCTACTACTATATCATTCCGGTTACACTCATTTCGTTTCACACATTTTGAGACAAAATCGATATACAGATTTTCTTTTACGATAAATGTACATGGATCTCTAAAAAATCACACTTAATTTCTAAAGCGGAGTATTGAACTTACCGGATTTGGGAAAAAATTGTCTTGTGCCAGAGCCTCCTTAATATAAGAGCCGTAAGATTCCGCCATTTTTTTCCATGTGCTTTCCATAGAGGGGAAGCTTTTTGTACTTTTTCATACCAACCAGTGTATTTTAGTATTTTTGTAGAAGCTTTTTTGTATATAAAAACATAAATTCTTTGTTTGAATTTTCAATGTGAATGGTTAATTCAATATTCAGGAAAAGCATATTTTAATATTGAGTCATATTATGTTGAGTTAACGCAAAAACATTTAAATTAGTTTAACACAATTTTTTTTTTTTTTTGTAGAAACAAGAATTTGTTTATGTGTATGTACATAAAATTAGAAATTAGTATAGAGTGTTCCATAAAAAAGTCAGCATTATTTTCCCAAAATAAACGTTCGATAAAAAATGCTTTTGGAGTAGCAATGTAATATGGGTATTATTGTGTTTTGGGTTCTATTTCAACATTGTTGATGACAGACTTCGAAAACTGTTTTTTCGTTACTTGTTAAAAATTTGATTTTTCATCGCAACAAATTCGCAGCCTATATTGTTTCATCCTGTAGTATAAACAAAACAGAGCTTAACCAAAAAAAAAAAATTATAGTTTGATAAAGCTTTTCGCAATTACTAAACCTGTTAAAAGATGTCGCTTTCAAATTAATAAATTAATTCAAATTACCCGTATAGGAATTGTTACACAAATTGAAAGGGGGTCTCCAGGTTAGGACGGTTGTAACGGGCGTGTCTTATACCAGGCAGCTCGATGTATAAACGAGTTCAAAGTACGACTTGTGCTTTAAGATTTTGTATCCGTATATAAGCCAACCATGCAAAAAATGGGTAGAGACACGGGCCATTTATATACTCACCAAAACCAAAGAGTTATTAACAGTATACAAAGGCCTTGGATTATTTTATTGAATTCCACACAACAACGATCCCAGAAAACGTGCACGAACGAAGCTATAAAAATGAAACATGAAACATGCATAGCCTTTCAAGATCAGTAGATCTGCATAATCTATTGAACCAGCCGGGAACTACTACAATGTATACGAACTGTCTGTCATACACCTTAGCCGAGGGCTTTTAGCATCAAAAATCCTCAATAAATCCTTGTATTAACAAATTCGGGTACATTGTAAGAATTCCCGCCTGGATCGAAATAAAATAAAAACAAAAATTTGGAAAAATTGTGACATTTTTCTATTATTGTTTTACAGCGCGCAGCAACTATGATGGTGAATATTTTACGACGAAAAGTTTTATTTATGCCAACCGAATAATAAATAAAATTTATAATTGTTTTGAGTTTTATTAATTATGTTAAATTATTGTATTAAAGATTTCGCACTTAACTTACAATAATAATGGTTTATTTTCGTAAATAGTTATTTAATTATTTTACACTTTTCTGTAATTTCAAGTAAATTTATTACAGAGACATCTGTAAACGGATTTTCAAATTACAGAAAGCTCGGTTTTGCAATCGAATAAAATTGAAGTTTTTTTACATTTTGTTCTGTTTTGTAATAATATTTAATTAAGAAAACCATGACAACGTTGATTTTTTGTATACCAAAATAATAATAAATTTTGATGTAAAAATTTTATTATATGAATAATATTATTGTTTCTATATGGTGATTCATAAAATTTCGTTTCAGCTCACGTTTTCTCTTTAACTTTGTTATAAATGGAGAATGTTTAGATTGCTATTAAGTGCATCGTTCATCTCAAAAATTCTGAGGTGCATGTGACCAGAATTTACCAAATAAGTTACATTTTTATAAAACTAAATTTTAAATTGGATGTAAGAGGAATCCGCGGCAGCACCCTTTATTATCTTACTTTATAAACCTACACAACTAAACGGAAAGCTCACTTTTATAGAAAATTAATAAATTTATGCTCCGCTTTAGTTTAAATTTACCAAATAAATACTACATTATGATGGCTGATTTTCAAATATGTGTTCTTTGAATAGTTTATTAAAAATATAAAATTAAAATTTAGATGATTTGTTTAATTTTTTATTCATAAATTCATGTTCAAAAAATTTCCAATTACCACGGTTTCTTATAGTAATTCAAAAAAGCTTCCCCTCTACTGAAAGCTCTCTTTTTAATATTACGGCTCTTCAAAATCATAGATGGCTCTGCTTGTGCACATTTATTAAACATTTAATTTTCATTGCAAAAGTTGTAAAAGCTCGTACTGGAGGTACCACTTCTGATACACAGATGTCCACCACATTTTGCATGAAAATCCAAATTGGAATTAAATGGAATCTCCAAATTTACAGAAGAAGCTTTAGTATGAAGTTTTATTCCGAATAGTCAAAAAAATACATGCAAACACGAAAAAGCTCCTATTGAAGCTTTCACTTCTGATGGACTTCACGGTGGTTAAAATTCACTGCGATCTTCCAATTTATGGAAAAGGCTTAAGTATGAAGTTTAATCTCAATCAATCAATTCGAATGTGATGAACAGGGCCGAAATTTGTAGAAAAACAGTTTTTTTTTATCAAAAAACGTAATTTACGCTTAAATGTTGGAAAAATGATCAGAACCGATATTGTTGCAAGATTAATCTAGAATCTGTTAGTTTAGAAGGTGCTACTACCGGTAGACCAATTTCGGCCAACAATAACTGGGGTCTCCCAATTTATGACCAAAGCTTAAATATGAAGTTTAATCCACATCAGTCATTTTGCCTTGGCTGAAGAGAACCTACTACATTTGGTGGGCACGGCACAACGCAGATTTTTAAAAAACACTTTTTTCATCTTCTGCGATATAGCGAATGATAAATGTGTAAAATTTTCGAGGTCGAATGGTACCAATGTGGTATTCATTGCAACCACTAATCCATGTTTCACTTTGAGGATGTTTCTGAAAAAATGTTGGGAGTAATAACCAAACCATTCATCAACTCTATATCGACTTTAAACAGACATTTGACACCATGAATCGCGAGAACCTCTGGAAGGAATTCCAGAGAAACTTGTCTCTCTCTGTTAGCTAACAACACCTGGCCAAGGGCGGATCCATAGAGGGGGGGGAGGGCTAGGGCGATGGCCCCCCATGAAACCCAAAGATCATATATCAATAATACATGTTGTATCGTTAAATTATTTAAATAATTATATCCATGTATGTTTTTTCACAACCCTATTAATTATGTAATATTTTCCATTTCCCATTTTATACCTAAAAAATCTCATCGCATATATTTATGTGTATACATATTTATACCAAACATCATACTAGAGATGTGCAAAATCGGTACTAATATAAATATTTATGAATTTCCAAACAGCCAATTAACTTGTTTGCTCAGTGCAATTGCAAAATACACTCAGTGCATTTATCACTGGCCAAAAACAATAATAAAAATTAAACGTGCGCCGAAACCAAATGTATTTCATCTTTTTAGTTATACGAAATAAAAATGTGTGGTATGTGGGTAGTATTTTAAGTATTAACCTTTGTTTATAGGTAGGTATAAATTTATTCATTATTTACACAATTATAATATGTACGTACGAGTATGTATATTATGTACACATATGGAGAAATATATAAACCTTTTTATTCCAGTTTATTTAATCCAATATTCGTTTCGGAAAATGAAAAGATCAAAACAAGCATAACAACAACTTGAACACTTTTTGAAAAAGTCAACACAAAAGAATGACAATTCCGATAATAGCGGCAACCTAACTAAGTGTGACAACTTTACTCCTATTCAAACTCAAAATGAATTAGTGAACTCAAATCAAAATAATGTGTTTCTTGCGGATGAAATATCTGATAGTGAACTTTTATACGAGTCCGCTGATATTGCGTCATTGGGACTATGTTAATAAATTAAAGGACGATTCACAAAAATACGAAGTTCTTAAAAACTCTAGGAAGCCACCAAATTTCAAATTTCTGTTTTCGTTGCACCAAAAACAGAAATATATTTAAGGGATTATTCTGCAAATACTGTGTTTGTTTTGAAAACAGTTCGGATAGAAAGCTTGTTAATCAACCACTTAAGATATTTGCGAAACTAACTTTAAAAGATGGAGATTTGAACTTACACGAACGATCCCAATACCACAAAACAGCTGTAACTAAAGCGGATCAATTTTGTAAAATATTCGAGTATCCCACTATGTTAGTCGTTAATTTATTAAGCATTGGTATATCAAAAACGGTTGAAGAAAACCGCAAACGAATCAAACCCATTATTGAGCTGCTAATATTATTAGGGCGACAGAATATATCGCTTCGTGGTCACCGTGATGATGGCATATTAGATATTAATCCGATGCAAAATGATGGAAATTTTCATCAAATTTTAAAATACAGAGCTAGTGGCGATGCCATCCTTAAAGAACATTTATCCAATTCGAAGTCGAACGCAACATACTCGTATATTAGCAAGACTATACCCAAAATGAACTGATTGATATCATTGGAGCTGAAATTAGGGATCAAGTCATAAACAGAATCAAAAAAGCCAAATATTACTCTGTCATTATTGATAAAACTAATTCTGTCATTATTGATAAGTATACGGTTTCGCAGTTAAGCTTAGTACTAGATTATGTTCATAATGGGAAAAGATTCGAAGATTTCATTGATTTTTTGGATGTTCATCAAATTGCTGATCAAGTTTCATTTTACATGGCAAGGAGCCAAAAATTACAGGAAACATTCTTGGACAGCTAGTTCTAAAGCAATTAATAAAATATGGGTTAAATCCAAATTATTTAATTGGAATTGGTACAGATGGGTGTTCTGTGATGTTTTCGGAACAAATTGGTGCAGTGAATGAGATACAAAAGGTAGCTACGAATGCTTTTCGATGTCCATGTTTTAACCATGCGCTAAATTTAGCTATCTCAAAGTCTTCAATGGTACCAAGTGTTCGTAACTCTAGAGGTTTAATAAAGGAAATAATAGCATTCTTTAATATATGTCAGCCAAGCGAATGTTCGTATTTAAGAATATTTGTGATGAGAAATTAAAAAAACTTTGCAAAACTAGATGGTCGGATAAAATCGAAGCTATAGAAGATTTTGCCACTAATTTTAATAAAATTGTGCAGATTCTTGAAGAAATTTCTGAGTGGCATGGTGAAACCGGTGTGAGAGCAAAAATTTTTGCATTTGTTCTTTCCAGTAACGAAACTTTTACAAAAAAAAAAAAACGGTGGATTTTTTAAGAGCTAAACAGCACATCGACGAACTTATCTTCACACTAAAGGTCTAAAGGGTCGAAGAACAAACTGTGATTTGGAATTTGATTCCATTTATAAAAACATTAAACAAATTTGTGATACATACCAAATAGACTAGTTCAAAGTACCAAGGCTTGCTGCTAGACAGTGACATATTGAAATGAAGATATTTATCCCCGGATGATCGAGCTAGTTAGTATTTATGTGTCATTGCCTATAAGTATCGCATCTGCAGAAAGAAGTTTTTCAACTCTTAGAAGATTAAAAACATATTTACGGAATTCAATTAGACCGGATTGGTAGGTTTAGCTTTATTAAATATACATAGAGAGATGGAAGTAAATATTGACAATGTGATTAATAAATTCGGCCAAGGATCGAGAAAATTAGATTTTATTATTAGTTAACCCTTCCATGCATATTGTATCATATATGATACAACCATTTCATATTACAAAAAAGTACATGTATACATAAACATTTCTTATTTGCTTCATAAAAGAATCTTCTTATACACATTTTGAAAACCTATACCAACACATAATTTAGTTTTCCGCGTAATTTTATAGAATAAGGTGGATTTACATATCTGACGATTTTTCGGCGCGACTGCTTGCCGCAGGAAATTCGGCGAACGCGTATTATCGATGATTTACATATTCAACGATTTTTCGGCACAGTTTTTTCACACATCCATACATAAACAATAGAATGACACATAATTTAAAAAAACAGATGAAGTTAAAAAAAAATTATTCTATGTATGCTGTGTCGTTGCGCCGAAAAGATAAATTTTGTTCATGTCTTCGCCGTGCCGAAAATTCGGCGAAGAAATCCTTTCTGATTGGTTGAATGTGCCACGTGATGTTCGGCGCAGAAAAATCATCGGATATGTAAATCCACCTTAATGCCGGTTGAGTGTCGCTTGCTGTGGTGATTAGTTTTTCGCAACCAACGTAGATTTTTGGTCGTCTTTTTCTAGGGTATTTATAAACTATTTCACATAATAAAAATATTTTATTAAATATATGTAATTATATTATGTGTTTCAACCATTTTGACATATATATGTCTATATTATAATTGTAAATATTGAAAAACATGGGTTGTATCATATATGATACATCATGCAATTACGGCACAATTCTTGGTTGTATCAAATATGATACAACCGTATAAATTGAAGAAAAGGTGGAACTCTTCTTTAATAATAAATTTTATTCAACATTTTTGGTAATTAAAAATGACTGATCAACGCTAGTTTTTAAATGCTATGGAAATCGAGAAGTTTATGAATATGTAATTCTATTGACATTGATGAGAAAGAAGACAGTGGGGGCGATGATTTTTATAATTAAAATCCAACAAAGTGCTACTTCCGAATCGAACCACCATCTGAAATGGATGACGATGTACCATTAGACATTCAAAATACACCTGTGATACTACTAAGTGATAAAAATGTGATTGAATTACAAGATTCTGATATTGGCAACGCAATTGAGGTGACAAGTGAAACAAGGGAGGTCAAGGAATTAAAAAAGTTGTATAGTAATACTATTTGGAAGGAAAACATTTGAATGTTTCATCAGATAAATATAAATTTAACGGTGATGAATCACCACAAGAACTTCTCGAACTACAAACGCCTCTTGAAATTTTCTATTCTAATTAAAATGATGATAGCGTTAGAGAATCAAATAACTACGCAATGGAAACTAACATCAAAAAAACGGGAAGGATTTGGAAAAATTTCTCGGGGTGTATATTTTTACGTTCATGTACCAACTAACAAGTTTGTGCTGATACTGGTCCCATGAAGTGGAACAATATAATACGAAAAAGCAATTCGAAAAAATTCGTCAGTTTCCTCATTTCAATCGCAATGAGAACAATATGCCGCACACAAATCCAAATCACGATCGCCCGTTCAAAATACGACCCGTAATAGATGCTCTCATTAAAAACTTTCAGAAGATTCCAATCGACAAAATATATCTATTGATGAACAGATGTGCTTTACTAAAGGTGGAAGTTACTTGAAACAGTACACTCAAATGAAGCCGCATAAATAGGGCTACACATTTTTCTTCTCAGTGAAAATTTACGTACAATTTTGAACAATTTTCGGGGCAAGAAAATGATAAACGTATTTTATCAGAAAAAGATTTGGGGAGCTCATCAAATTTGGTCATTCGACTACTACGAAATGTACCAAGAAATGTGAACCACCACGATTACTTCGATTATTATTACACGAGCTTACCATCGATTATCGAACTAAATAAAGTTGGTGTTCACAGACTACCTTCAAGCAAGTTACCAACCGAACGTACTCTAAAGAATATATAGGTCACCACAAAAACGCTCCAAGAAATGGTGCATACAAATATTTACCATCTTAAGAAATATCCACGGTGGTAAATTCATGGTTACTTTCTAAAAGAATCGCTGCTGATTTAGGATAGGAACATCTCGCTCTAATGAATTTTAGAATTAAAGTTGCTGAAAGTTTGTGCAGAGCCAAACGTAAACGAAAAAAGCCCAACGCAAGTTACACAGCTGCAATAGACGTCGGCCAGTGTATCGCATTTTCTCAACTGGACATTTGAAAAACAGCGGTGTAAGTTACCCGGAAGTTTCAAACTCACTTTTATAATGTGTGAAAAATACAACATACATCTTTGTTGCAACAAAGACAGAAATTGTGTTATGTCCTTTATTATTTTAATTTTTATTATTAAATAGTTTTGTTAAATTAGGCTGTGAAAAACTATGTAACATTTTTAGTTATTTAAATTTAAAATTGAAAAAAAAAAAAAAAAATATGTTTGTTTTTAGTCGTAAATGCATGCCGTATCATACATGATACAACCACGAAAATCAATTTTCCGAGGAAACTACAAATAAGAATTTCTTATTTTGATATTATAAATAAGGATTGCAGAAACTATAATGTGGAATTTTTTCAACAAAATAGAAAAAATCATGCATTGAAGGGTTAAGTTTAAAAAATTTATGCTTTAGACTTTTAGTGTTTCAATTGGTTTAAATACCGCAAAAAAAGTTAAAAAGTTAAAAATTGTGGTGAATAAAAATGTGAAACTTTTTATCCGCTTCAAGAGCTGATAAATTTTTTATATAGAAAACATTTGGCTGACAAAAATATTTGTTTGTAAATAAAAATTTTCCATGTAAAAATTTTGTCAAAAATTGCAATGATATATCTGACCATAATTGACTAATATAAATTTAAAAAGTATTTATTTTACATGTTTTCGTATTTGTCTATTTATGTTCACAATTACACATAAAATAAGCAACCATGTTATTGTCAAAATTTAACCCAATTGAAACAGATAAAAAGGTAAAAAGTTAAAAAAATATTTACCACGAATAAATTTTTGACTTTTTAACTTTTTATGCGGCATTTAAAACAATTGAAACACGACCTAATTTATACATTGGACTGAATATGTTTTTTAATTTTAATTTTTCTTATTTTGTGTATCAATTTAGTATATTTGGTTTCGAAATAACATTTGAATTGTTTTAAAAATACGTGAACATGTTTTCTTACTAAACTTTCAAAATTAAATACATTTGCTTAATCGACTATTGATTTTTACCAGCAATTTAAAAAGTGGCCCCCGTAACAGAAAACGCTGGATCCGCGCCTGCACCTGGCTCACTATATGTAGAATTGTAGTGGAAAGGACTATGTCTGATCCCTACGAAATATCAGATAATATATCGACAGGGAGATGCGCGCTAGTGGAGTTCGTAGTAAGAAAAGTAGTATTGAGAGAACGGCAGGATTCAACTTACGAAACGAATTTTCGAAACCAGGTTTTTGATCTTTCAACAACTTCCTTCGATAAATTGGCACATGCCAACTCGAGTTTTGGAACAAGAATACAAGAGTTCTTGGAATTCCAACTTCGACATAAGAAAAACGACATGATTTTCCATAAACCAATCTTTTTCTTGAGATATAGCCGCGATCTATTTAACGATGCATATACCAAAGCGAGAAGGAAACGCCATAAATTTTTCCTCAACCTACTTCTGTGGGGACAGGGACCATCACCTCTTTGTAATCGTACAAAGCTTAATTCATTTTTGTATAGCTCGTCATCAAAAACTCCTAATCAAGAGTGACGCAAATTCACACCAGTGACCATTAGTCTGGGGAAACTTTGTAACGAATGGGTTCATTAAAATACTTGCTATTTGACTTCCGTGAAAACGCACTAACAAATATTAATTGTTTTGTTCGGGCAGTGCACCTAGAATACTACAGGCCACACTGCTTGCTATGTCATTAAATTTATGTCTACAGTTTATTCTTTGAACTGTAAACGGCAGTCATGTTCATAAAAAGAAAAAACGAAAACAAACACAAAAAAAACATTTTTTATACGAGTGCTAAAAGTAAGGTTATGTCTTCTCGTAAATAATACGAAATGTGTACACATTTTGTACGTGTTTTATATTTAACACTACTTAGAATGCATCATTTTATAATAATATTATGAATTATTACTTTTACCAATAGCTTTTTGTTGAATTTTAAAACATATTATTAAAATATTTTTCTTATTGTTTGTTTACAATTTTTTCTTATCAATATGACAGCAAACACAAAAAAAAATCAAAACAATCTTTTTAATTTTAGTGCTGCCTATAATAACCAAAGAGAGAACTGTCGACATAAATTGACGTCATATAGCAAAATTTTTAAAGCAGTGTGGCCTGTAGTATTCTAGGTGCACTGGTTCGGGCCATACCCTCTCACGGATACATCAAGAAGATTTTTTTTATGAGATTAAATTTAATGAGAGGTTTACTATCTGATCTACATACATCAATACTAAGTTGACATTACATGTACAAGATTGATTGGGGAAATTCGCAATTATTACGATAAGAATGATCAAATGGGACTGTGTACTTGTATCGTATTTAATTATTGTGATGGGTACGTCATCAATCGTACTTATACACAGGTATACCAGATATGATTATGCTGCTCATAATACGATATATCAAATTGATTATTGCGCTGAGATAACGTAGTATATAGAGCACACATGGCCAAACTCCACGTGTTTCACGACACGTGGAGCCGAATTATAATAATTTCTCGTTACTAGAGCCAACTTAATCGAAATCGCAATTTTCAATTAAGAGCACAAAATAATTTTAATGAATTATTAAATGTTATTTAATTTTTTATTTCTTTTCGAGAGCCGCATTCACTCTTTCAAAAAGCCACGTGTGGCTCGCAAGCCGCAATTTGGCCATGTGTGATATAGAGCATCTAGATTATTAAAAATGCGGCTTGATGTATTGGTGAGAGAGTGTGGTTTGGATAGAATAATTAGTCTCATTAAAAATTCTTCATAATGTTTGCTACCAAACAACACACACTTATTCGGTAGGTCAGTCTACCGCCAGCTGCTAAGGTACTTTGGAGTTCATACATTAAAATCAGTGTAATTAAATTGGGGTTTACATTAAACCAAACGTCATTGTGCCGTATTGTATATACGAGGGAGTATATGTCGGATCGATTTGTGTTTCCATATACATATAACACAGCAGTTTTCTTAAAGAAACGACTGCTCGATTGCTAAGGCAAGGGAAGAGCATCCGGTTCACGTGCGTGCGAGGATTGGTGCCATTTGGAATTGTTATAGACCTTCCGTGGTGGGTGATCAAAAATAAAAAACAAAACAAAAAGGAGGAAGGTCCAATTGTTTGTATGGTGACGACCCCTAGCAAGTTGCCTGCTGGAAAACATACGGTGCATGGGATGATACGGTTGTTTAGCGGCGTCATTTTTTTGTTATAAGGTCTGTGCTATCCCATTCACGCCAATAATACCGGATCGTATGTGCGTAGTGGTACATTGTGAACAAATCACGCTTGGCACGATAGTTTGCGTGCGGATTACTTTGTAATTTTAGTTTAGTTTAGTTTCGTTACAGTTTAATTTGTTTTTAATCTAATCAAGTTTCATAATTTTTTATTTAAATTCCTAATTAATGTTTACGATTAATTTATAATGATTTATTAATTACATCATTTACAAGACGTTAAAATCTTTATTAGTTTATGTGTTAAAGTGATATTAAATTTGAGTAAAACGAACGGTAATAAATTCTGTGACAACTATAAGATTGGGTAGCGTGAAACTTACGGTTCTCCCACAGTATATATATAATATTTTAATACCGGTGATAGGAAACCCAGGTTGTACCTACGCGGAGAAGCGCTTCATCGTGGCAGTTATAACGGGTAAGTCGTATATATATTCAAATTATTTCTATATTATATTGTATTATATTGTGGTAAGGAATAGTTTCACAGTGTAATTTTTTTTGGTGAATTCTCGTTTTTATTTCGGAACCTCGGTATACGGTTCTAACTACGGAAATTAATATCACTTCGTTTTGGTTTTTTCTGTACTATGAAAGTTTATAAAATGTTGAAGGTTGTCTATGAATAAACCAACTTTAACTATGTTGATGAATTAACTGTTTAAATTTTGGAGGGAGATGGGTTGAGTGAACGGTGTTCACAGTGGTGTTCCGCTATTTTGTGATTAATTTTTGCAGCTTTTTATATTCCTTGGTATCCGAAGTACCCCGCCCATCACCGATCTCAGCTAGCGGGCCAATGAGTGCACTTCGGAAGTACTAATGAATTTTCTGTTAACGTCTGCCAGCGTTACAACTTCGACACAAACTTAGGAGTGGGTGAGTATTTTTTAGGGAGCGGTGCGACCTTCATAGATGCCTGTATTTTCTCCAGACAAATCTGGGTATGGCCATCATCATCCTTAGCTGGCAGGCACCTAGCTTGTATCGCAGTAGGCGTCATTCTTTATCTATTTGTAGAGAGTAGAACATCTAAACTACAAGTACAAAAAACGATTATCGCATACGTTCCTCTCTCACTTAATATAACACAGTCTCAATGAGCAACAAGCTCCCGTCAATTTGTCGATCTTACAATGCTCTTTCTTTTAATTGTAAAATTCTACTTGGATCTGTCATGAAGACAAACGGCGAACTTACTACTTCAAGCAGGACTCTTAGATCATTATCGACAGGTGACTTCCTCTACTGTATAAAGCTTGGTGGTCATGTGGACATTAATATACACTCATCTTGAAAATGAGTGCACTCAATAATTCTTCATCGAGGTTTAGAATTATTAGCTTATCTAGTTGTGGATTAGGCATCCTGCAACCAATTGAATACCACAAACAGCGCCTGAAGCTTACTTCATCGGTCAACGGATGTTTCA
The DNA here is from genome assembly GCA_947310385.1 of Nephrotoma appendiculata. Classification (NCBI taxonomy): domain Eukaryota; kingdom Metazoa; phylum Arthropoda; class Insecta; order Diptera; family Tipulidae; genus Nephrotoma; species Nephrotoma appendiculata. The sequence continues at coordinate 299,957,724 of OX371223.1, forward strand.
AATGTGAAGCATTGGTCCAAAAGTGATACATTGGCTAAACTAGAGGGGCATTATTAGGGCTATGATTTTGTACTCAGCTTTGATCTGGTGACCAAAACCAGAACAAATATAACTTTTTGCACAACATTTAATAAAATTAAGGATCTAATCGGTTTAAGTGCAACAGATTTAGTAAAACGGAGTTCTTGAAATTTTCGGTCAACCAAGAGACTTTACTAGCCTAGTCAGCGTGGTTTTCAACTCTAAGCTATAGAGGTGTTTTTACTTTTTAAAAGGACCTCTATAGCTTAGAGTTGAAAACCTATCCTGTTTTGTAAAGAAAACACCTACGCTGATCCGATTTTTATAACATTATGTATTCCAAGAGTCATTTATTTTCATAGCAGAATTATGTATTAGGGAATAACGCAGTCCAACCATTTTGCAAACCTCCTCTTCGAATAAGACAAATTAAAAAAACCTTTAAGTTACAACATCGACCATCTATATGGAGTCAAGTTGGATTGTTAATCATTGAGATCATTAGTATGGATACATGGCATAGTATCATAGAAAAATGAGAAAATAAGGAAAACACTTGAACACATACTTACGTGGCGCGTAGTGCAGTTACACGTCGGACAACTCAACGATTTACTCATTTTTTCGATTAACATGGTCATCGGTTTTGTGAAAAAATAAAAGAGTTGATTTCATAACGAGCAAAAAGATAGTTCAAAAATAATAACACACCGGCGTAGTCTGAAAAGGAAAAATTCATTCCGCCATATTTTAATTTGTAATAAATATATAAAATTATGAATTGTTATCTTATAATAAATATTTAAAAATACAAATTGTAAATTGTATTAATATTGTAAAATACAGAGTGTGTGCATTTGTTTTGCACGGATCTTGCCGTGGAGCACCTGAAAGTAAAAGAAAAAATTGGTATAAATCCATTAGTGATCTTAAACATAATTTGTGAAATCACTAATCACCATACTTACTTTTCACATGCTACTTCCTCGCCTTTAAAGGGTTCCCATTCCTCAAAGCGTATACTTTAATGGCTCAACAACAAATAGGATTATTTTTCCTGAAATAGTAGCATTTATCAAGGAACTGAATCCTCACTCATATATTAGGTTAACTGGGACGCACAGTAGATCTAATATGACAGTGTACACCTCGCTAACACCTCGCACAATACGTGAAAGACATCATATCAATTTTATAAATCATGTCGCACTGTTAAAATTATGATCTTTAAAATAAATTCTCTATTTGATGCTAGATGTCTCTACTATGTCGTATAGAAAAAATTATGTTGTGTTCGAGAAATGGGTGATTATCTAAGTATTAGTGATACAACCAGCAGCAATATTTGAAATTTTCGTCCATAAAACGAGTGATCTGACGTCTATCGAATAAGATGATTTTCATTTCTCTATGAGCGGCTCTAAAAAATGGTCATAATCAAATTAATGATCACAATTTTGATTTATTTTTCCAGTACAACGCGATCGTTGATTTATAGTTTACTCTACTTTACACCAGTCGTGCAATCATGCGTTTTACACCCTTATGCACGATTTACATGTTCCAATTTTTTTTCCCAGCAAATTTTTTACTGAAAAATAGAACTGCACGCAAATAACAAAAAGCTACTAGTTAAAAAGAGTCAACCATATGTAAACAACATTTGCTCAAATTGAAAAGAAAAAAGTCCAATTTTATTTTATTGGAATTTGTTTCATGCTCCTCTCGCAAAAGAAAATCGTAATATACTTAACCCTTCATTTTTTACTGGAAAATAAAATTGGAACATGTAAATCGTGCATTATTCCGCTAGTCGAGTCGTTTCAAGTGACTCATTTAATATGAAACCAAAGGCGGCTGCCTTGCCAAAAAATTTCTAGTATGTTATATTAGCTGTGTTCCAATGGAGAAAGCAAACTACTCACAAGTACTTGTATCTACTCGCAGCTACCCATGCTCAAATGGTGGTGTAGATGTTGAAAGTAGTTACGCATAAAATTAACGGTAGGTATTTTGGTTCAAAAAATTCTAATAGATGGCTTTGTGAGGGGTAGGCTATGTTGAAATGTCAGGACAAACAATATTTTTTGTTTACTTCTGTGAAATACCAAAAGATTTTTGACATATTTTTCTTTTCGGCCGGCGTATATCATAATGAAAGCGTTGCCTTCATTATAAGAACAGTTTTTACTCATTTTTGAGATTTGATTGTGGATTTTAGTAAAAAAAAAATTAATTTTCCAAAATAGGACGACAGCAAAAATTATACACATAGCTAACTTTGTACACAAAAAACGTTATGTTTTACTTCTGTCATAGTTTTAGCTCGTTCCATTGGTTATCTACTTGCAAGTACTTGTGAGTAGCAAATTTGTCCCATTGGAACACAGCTATTATCGTAGTCACTTCAAAAGACAAACGACGTATTTTATGCCTTTTCTAGTCATTTCAAAATTTCACATGACTCAAAATGACAGTTTTTAATTGTTTTTCTCGCCTCAAGTCACTTATTGGCATGGCAACTGGCTTTTTATACAAATAGCAGATTTTTATTGTCACTTGAAACAACAAACGACTCGACTAGCGGAATAAGGGTGTTAATAGATGGTACTAGAAGTAAATAGTGTCTATGGCGATATATTTATTTTGTGTATTTTTGTTTGCCCATCTTCTTGATTCGTTAGTCTATGATTTGTTTTGATTTCAATCCCTTTTCTTTGGTTTCATAATTTGAGATTGGGACACCGTTCATTCCTCATTCATGATGAATGATAAATCTTCTGTGGTATTCAAGAGGTTGGGTAAAATGTAGTTAAAACATTGGATTTGAGGAAACCTCGACTTATTTAATAAAAATACTTTACAATTTTCAAAAGAAATATTTTTTATTTTACGAGTTCAGGATTCAGGTATAATACTGGATCAGTTCCATTTTTGTGTATATAGGACTTACAACTATTATAAAATATTGTCATTTTATTTTATCTAGGAGGTACTAAAACCTTTATTATCACAGCCATTTTTATTTGTTGCAATCGTATCGTAACATTTCTTAATGTATTTCCCGCTCGACTCATTATCATTTTCGCTTTGTACCTTCTTAAGTTTTATTATATTAATGTCAGTCAATTTCCGTTGATTATTAGAGAAATGAGTTTCAATATCCTCGAGCGTACGCCGTTCCGTCTCCGGTAGTAAAAAGTAGATGAATACAAATCCACACATATTTACGATGCAATAAAACCAGATCACACCATAAAGCCCTAGCCAACCTTCGAAATTGAGATATGTTTTGGTTGTGACAAATGAGAGTGAATAGTTGATTGCGGCCGTGATGCCGGTTGCAAAGCCTCGTGATCTGTAAATTAAATCGAATTGGAATTATTTTTCGGTACAAAGTTGTCGACTATAGGTAGCGTAAATTGTATATATACTTGAATGGAAATACTTCGCTCATGAGCATCCACGGAACCGATTGAATGCCAATGCTGGTGAAGAACGCGAGTCCAAAAAACAAATACATCGGAATCGAACTCTGCTCGGCATATTCGTACTCTGGTATCTCAAACGAACTTAAATTGTGCGGTAAATAATTATAACCGTATAGTCCGATTAGAAAGCATGATATAATTGTGCCGAACATCGAGAATAATGAAATTTTTCGTTTCCCCACGATCCGTATCGTTGCCATGCATATTATATTGGCGAATAGGCCGAGCATACCGATAATAACAGTGACCCAGCCAGGATCAACTTTGGTTCGATATGCTTTAAATATTTGTACTAAATACGGCCGCATGGAATGTAGCCCGCTAAATTGGACGAACACAAAATACGCGATCACAAGTAAAAAGGGTTTTAAGGTACGTTGCCGTAACAAATCCTTTAGTTTCTCTTGTAGTGTGGCCGGTGGATGTTCACATTTTAGGTTGGCTTTTTCACACGTCACGCATTTATTCGAATGTACTGAGTAGCGGCGTATCTCTTCGAATTCCTTACGCACGGTACCTTCTGGCACCCATCCCCTTAACCATTGCAATGATTTTAAAGCTTCATCGTCACGGCTTTTTGAAAGCAGCCACATCGGTGTTTCAGGTACAAAACATATTGCTATCATTGTTAATAGCGGAACGGATAAGCATATTAGTGCAGCTGTTCTCCAGAAAATTACTGTTCCTAAAAAGTAGATAAGGGTCATACCCAACATAACCGATACCCCGGCACAACACGTTAGTATTCCGCGTATCGATGGTTCGCATATTTCGCCGACGTATGTAATGATGGGTGCCTCCATAAATCCAACGCCGAGTCCGAGTAAAATAGCAGCAATAAATACTTCCTCTAGCGATGACGCAAAATACAGCATAATCCACGCGATGATGTGCGGAATATTAACCACGATCATAGCCCGTTTTCGCCCAATCGGCTCGGTGATTAGCCCCGACAGCAAACTTCCAATTGGTTGACATATATAAGCGACGCTACCGAGCCATGATGCTTGTACCGGGCTCAGCGTAAGCATTTCGAATTGGTCGGCATTTGTTGATATACCACGAATCGCAGGTATCACAATCGTTGGAAATGCCACCGCTAGACCTAAATCAAAGAGTAGAAAATTTTTTGCGGTACTTGCTAGTACTTGGGGTAGTATTCGACGAAATTTTGACACTTCTGGGGAATCGGACGTACCATCACCGCCGTGTGGATCACCCGATTTTTGCGGTGGTTGTGTTTCTAATTTCATTTTTGTGGTTTTGTGCTGTTTATAGCCTGAAAAAAAAAAAAAAAAATACAGAAGTGATTAGTATTTTCCGGAATGTCTATGATGTAGCACAATTTCTAATAAAACTTTTAAAATCCATTTCATTCCACTACCATCTGTACATATACATAAGTATGATTAATTGAATCTAAATAAATGAAATTATTATTTGGATATGAATTGAAATTATATGAAATTGCAAATAAAACCAGTTTTTGAATGATTTAGCCAGTATCTCAAAAAATAATGATTGATCATTGTGAATTTTTCTTCTTAAACTCAACTAAAATATTAAACACACACAAATCATAAACGTTGACGGGCATCCAATTATATTTAAGTATTTATCAATTTGCTGTTGTTATTTCTTGTATGCTAATCAAATAATGCCAGGTCTTCAAAACTTTCATATAGCAGTTGTTGATGGATGGGAGAGGGGATTAAAATTTACGTACGTACCCAGTTCATGACCACTAGCAGCTTTCAGTTGTTACCTTGTGCCAATTACATACACGCGAATGTGATCTCTCACACTTGACTTCCTTGTTTATATTGGATATGTGGCAACGATCTGCACATATGCACAAAGTGTGTCATGATAATTAATAAATTGCTCGGACTATAGAGCTGTGGCATTGCTGAGCATGTTGGTTTATAAGTAATGCATCTGTTATTGTATTGATTGGATTGTTTTTCTGAGTTGCAATAGCTGCATGTGATTGACAGGTGGGGCAATGCTTTACGTTTTGCAGATGGGGCCAATACATATACTTTTAACTGTATATGGCCCGTTCCACACTATACTTCTTGTGAAGTTACTTCTTTTTTGTCTCTTTCCCAGTTTACCTATGGCTATGATACAGGTTTTAATTGCAGCGACTTATTTTTCAACTAAATTTTTTTCGGTGAACTAGCTTTAACATAAATAGAAATGAAATAAAAACAATTTAAGGCCATTTTTGAAATGTAGATTTTAGTTTAAGTTTTATTTTCGAGAGAGCAGGATTAAAACAATACAAACAAATTTTGTGGCTAAATATAAAATAAGGTTTTAAATTAGCAATAAAAAAATCTATTACGACTAGACCGCGATAAATTATATTTTGATATTTTAAACAATTTATATTAAAATATTTGTGCTTCGTATTCACTGTATCGAATCCTAAAGAACTTATACTAAGACTGCGGTCCAATTTGTGACTTATATTGTGGAGACTGACTTATTTGAAAGTCTACAATAAGCCTCCTGTCGGCTAGACTTATTGTAAACTTGTTTGACTTTTATGCGAGGCTTGCACCCAAACTGATAATTTATCAAAATAATTCTAACAAGTTTCCAATAAGTCTATTCGACAGGAGGCTTATTGTAGACTTTCAAATAAGTCAGTCTCCACAATATAAGTCACGAATTGGACCGCAGTCTTAGACAATCTTAGACAGTCCTAGTCCAAATCATGCATTAAATTGTTGAATAAAGTTTATATTTGATTGTTCTAAACAACTCTGTCCAACTCTTGATTTTGTCTAGAGTACAACAGAGTTAATCAAAAAACTTAATAACTCCTGAACTGACGAAACAGGGAAATTTTTTTAGTACACAATTTTTTGATTGTTCCTTACTTCATTTACGAATGGAAATTTACAAAAATGACAGTTTTGTTTTATATGCGGATATGCCGGGTCGGATATAAAAATATAAATAATAAATGAACAATAATACGAAAGTGTAAGTATTTTGCTTTGTATACGTATTCAAAAACATGTTAATGCATAAATTAAATAGCGAAGCCGCTCACTATGGCACATTTCAAAACAGGATGTAATAAAACAGGACATCACAAAACAGTACATGGTACGGAACAGGACCGATTAAAACAGTACATCACAAAACAGTACATGGTACATTAAAGTACATGGTACAAAACAGGACCATTTAAAACAGTACAACACAAAACAGTACATGGTACACTAAAGTACATGGTACGAAACAGGACCACATTTATTGAATACGTTTAGTATTTAGGATATTATCAAGTGGATATTTGCCTTCACTTAGAGTAATTAGACAGTATACTATATAGAATTATAATTGCTTTAAATTATAATAAAATATCCCTTCACCTAAATATATAAATAATATATTTATTTTATTTATATATATATTTCAATTTTTGATCTGGTCGGCGATTGAACGTCGTAGAGGAAAGACGTGTTTTTTGTCTCTCCTCTAAATAATTAAAAATAAATAAATAGTTTAAATGTGTTTTAATTAACTAATTAATTAATTAAATAATATATATCTAAGTGTTCATAGACATAAATAATATATTGTGTGATTTAAAGAAGTTTGAAGCCGTAATAAGATACATATTGAATAGTTATATTATATTAATTTGTGTGTGATGCGCTTGCAATGGCGTAGAATATGTATATTACAATTTCGTTTATATGTATTTTAATACCGTTGTTGAATGCATCATACGCATTGTATGTATGTAATTTTTCAATATGTATAGGACTTTTATGATTCCAGAGGAGGAATAAGATAAGTGTTTTCTCATTTTTTCCATTGTGTTAAAACACGCTTTAATACATATTAATTAACATATATTTTTCCAAATAAATTTTAAGTATCTAATAAAATGATTACTGTATTCTATAACTCATAAAGGTGCAGAGTACTAGTATGCTCATGGTGGTAGTATTGTTTGAGTATTGTTTGTGCCAGAAAGTGTTTTTCAATTCTGTTATTCTGTTTTGTTACACTCGATAACAATTTTTGTTGTTCTTTTTGCGACGATTGTTTTTCGTTGGTACTTTTGAATTCTAACTTTTGTTTTTTATATTTATTTACTCGTACGACGTACATTATATTTTGTATGGAAATTAGTATTGGAGGTGTATAGCGGGATATAATGTACATTTCAATACCACCGAAAATGTGGTTTTGCAATGTATATACAAAGCTTGTTATATGCTTTCGGCTGTGCTTTGTATGGATGTGTATGTATTGATTACGAACGAAAAATATACAAGCTAGGACTTTTGTTTTCATTTTGTTTTATTTATGTCATTACATAATTATTATATTTTTTTTTTGTGCTTGGTAGTGTAAATGTTTTTCTATATGAAAAAAACGAATCAATCATTGATTTTTTTGCTTTTTCATTTCATTTTGTGTGATCAATTTACACAGGGCGGTGGATGTGTATTGCGATAAATTTTCTTTTATATTGATGTTAACGGGCGATCGCTGAATTTTCATCTATTGGAATTGGGAAATAACTTTATGGGTTGCAGTGTGTTGGTTTTTTTACTCTAGAGAAGCGGGTAGCGAGCACTCCTGGATCTACATTACATATTTTTCTTGGTACATTTTACTAAGATTATTTATGAAAATGATTCTTTCCACATTTTGATTTCAGAAATTAACTAATTTTACTAATTCCTACCTCCAATTATTCACCGTTTGAGTATTAAATTGTTATATTTATTATGTTTTATATGATGAGCAATTTAGAGTTATCAAGGTTTATCAGGGGCTTCATGAATTAAAGAGGTCCGAATTGAAGGGTTTTTTTCTGAATTAAAATAAGTGTTTTTGATTCGTTTTGGGGATGAATTAAAATCGGAGTTGAAGAAGAAATGAAAGAGTTCGATAAGGTGAATTTGGGCGGGGTATTTCTTGATTCATTTTTAAAATGAATTAATATAAATGTTTATAGAATGAAATAATATAAGCCTTTTTTATTTATATTTATATTTTATAACTAATCAATATAAATCCATGCAACTATTATTTTCATTAATGAAAATTTTTTGAAATTTAAATTTAAATTTTAAATAGAATGTGCCTTTTTTAATTCATTTTGAAGGTGAGTTAGGGTACGTGTTTTAAAAATGAAATAGTATAAGCCTTTGTTAATTCATTTCTGAGTTTTCTCCTTTTTCTAAATCGCTTTTTTAATTCATAATTTTAAGTTAAAAATATGAATTAAAATAAGTCAAGTCGCTGGTGTTCATACAAAAATCAACTTTTTTGCTTCATTTTTGGAGAACTTTCTTGATTCGGACTTTTTTAGTTCGGTATCCCTTTATCAGGTGTTTATTATTAATACTATATTATTCATTGCAGTTCCTGATTAAACTAATTTATTTAGTTCTAATGAACATTTTTGATTACAGAAGAATTTTGGAGGCGTAATGACTACATTTTTATTATTTACAGCTTTATTATTTTGTAAGCGTCGAGGAATAAATACTCCTTATTGATTCCAGATTGACTATTTTTGAAACCAGATGTCTTTGTTTCATTTTTATTTTTATTAATAAACATATTGGTTTGTTAGGGATTGTAGGGTTATCCGTTGAAGAGGGGATCCATCCGTTTGATACTACAATATTTGGATTTGATTTATTTTATTTTATTTGTTTTACGACAATCGAATTATAATTAATTTAGTTATATAATCATTACATTGTATTACATTTATTATATTCAAGAATAATTTAGGTGTATCGTACAAAATAATGATTCTCTAACGCATAATAATGACATTTTATTTCAGGAAACTTACTCGTACCATTAAGATGCCAACATTATTGATTATCAATTTTTTTAAAATGCTATAGTAAAGGTGTGTGGAGTGGTATGTGTGTGGGGAAGTGGTATTAAATAAAATTTCATCACTCATAGTAATGAAATTGTGTTTCAGGACATTTACCAATTGATCAATTACTTTTTAGGATGTTGCTTGCTGATTGTTTGTATCCCGAAGAACAAAAATAATTGTGCCGTCTTGTGCTTGACTAACTATTGACTACTTAGGTGTCTGTAACCGGGTCAAGTCTATCATACCTAACAACCTTTCCTATCCCTCCATCTTGTTGTATGTAGGGGGGGTGTACGATTGCCCCGGCGTGCCGGGATCCTTGCTTGGTCTTGGCCGTACATTCTAATCAATATAATTTAACTCATAATAATGACATTTTATTTCAGGAAATTTACTGCAACTTAATTAATTATAAATTTTAATTATAATAATCAATTTTTTTTAGGATGCTGATTGCTGAATATATCCAAAATAATCAAAAATAATTGTGTTGTCTCGTGCTAACCGTCTTATATTACATTTCAACTAACAATTTACTAACTATTGACTACTTAGGTGTCTGAAACCGGGTCAATTTCCATAATAATTAACTAACCTTTCCTATCCTTCCATCTTGTTATATGTAAAAGAGTGTGCGGATGGGCCCGGCATCAACCGGGAATCTTACTTAGGTTTGGTCGCACATTCCAATCAATCAATCAATCAAATATATATTTCAATTTTTGATCTATTTTGCAACAATAAATAAAACTTAATTAATTTTTTGGAATTAAAAACCTGCAAGATTAGGTTATTAAAATCTTAAAATTGACTATTAACTATTTTGTGGTGTTTTTTTAATACGTACTGTTTTGCAATGTGTTCTTCCGTACCATGTACTTTAGTGTACCATGTACTGTTTTGTGTTGTACTGTTTTAATCGGTCCTGTTTCGTACCATGTACTGAAGTGTACCATGTACTGTTTTGTTACATCCTGTTTTGTGACATCCTGTTTTAGCACATCCTGTTGTGAAATGTGTCGTTTCGTATGGGACCCATTAAATAGAAAGATAATTTAGTCCATTTACATTATAGCAACAACAACCCATATTGAATATGAGTGATATAAAACAAAGCTGTTTTCATATTCAGGTCATTCAAGGTCATATTCAGATGGAACGATTAAAAATTTACCCGATTCAAAAATTAACGCGGCATGTTTGATACTTTCGTGAAAATTTATCGAATTGAATTTTTTATATCGTGATTTCATTAATGAAAAATGTTTGCCGTTTCTTCAATTTAGAACCTATGAAGAAATGAAAAACCTATTGACACAAAACTGGCCTAGTGAATCTAAAATTAATTCACACATTACAATAAATTTAATGTATCTAATATTTCAGAGTACAACATTTAACTTTTGCTGCAATCTCAAAATTAATAGCAGCTGTATGTACATATCCATACCAAGTTATAAGGGCCCATCTGCAGGATCACCATCATTCATACAAAGAAACTTGGGGTTGTATAAAACAAAATTGGAGGTATGCGAAATAATGCCAGGTTTTAATAAAGGTCTGGTGGCATATTTGGCTCATGTAACACCAAATATTATGTTAGTTATTTTAATTTATGACAAATTTACTGTGTGGTAAAGAGAACGCGTAAGATTAAATCAAATCGCCATACCGACCAAATGGCACAGTGGTTAAAGCTTTGGCGTTTGGATCGGGAGGTACCGGGTTCGAATCCCGATAGGCGCAGGATGCAACGTGAAATTTCATCGACAGATTACGATCTGTGGTGAAATTAAACACATCTATGACCCCCTGTCGGTGTGCAAAACCCATGGGCCGACCGAATTTTGTCAGTATAGGCTGACATGAAACTTGCAATGTGCAGATGGTCTTTAATCGGTCCTATAGCCGTACGTCCTCGAGGTGGCCGCGAGGCGTAAAGTAAGGACGTATAAAGCATAACCGCGGAAGAGCAGGGTGAGCCTTGAGCCCCAAAACAGATCGCATAGTTATACCAATAAAAAAAAAAAAAAAAAAAAATCGCCATATTAAAATAAAAAAAAACTAATATAAGTCAAACAACGAAAATTAAATGTCTGAATTGTATATTTAATAAAAAAAACGGAATCCTTAATATTTGTTGGCCAAATTAATTAATTTATTTAAATATTATATATTTTGGTGTTTAATTCATCTTACACGATCTTATTTACCTGCCATTATGCCGTTAGAAGACATTCTTAAAATCAATGAGCCGTCAACTTCAGACATCATGCAGGCTATCTCAAAGTTAGTGGAAACTAGTATCTCTAACCACAAAGAATTATGTAACAACAAAAATTATTGATACTAAAAAAGTACTTGAGTTATCTGTTAGCGAGATTAAAGGCGAAATAAATAAAATTCACTCAAGAATTGATGGCATTGAGAACAAAGTGGATGCCAACGATACTTGCAATGCTAACTTGCAGTCTCAGATTAATTTTCTTCAACAAACCGGTTTGAAATGTGATATAATGGTATCTGGATTTCCCGTTAATATAAATGATAAAGATGAAGTTCTAATAAAGCTAAACTCTGTGTATAACTTTGGATTGGACAATATTGAATCGGTATATAAGAAATCAACGAAAACCCTACGTAGCGGCCGCAGTGGCAGAGGAGTTTACAACCAGTTTTATATAAAATTCAAAAACATTGAATCTAAAGATCATGTTATGCTTCAAGTTCGCGCCAATGGTCCGCTAAAATTAAAGCAGCTTTACCCTACGTCATCGAACGGTGAACAAACAATAAACCTGCGTGACAAGCTTACACCTACCAACACCAATATTATGAAACAGCTTCTAGGTTTAAAAAAAACAATATTATCAAATTCCGCTGGTTTCGTCACAATAACATTTATATTAAAATTAAAGATGATTCACAACCGAAAATCATATGTAATATAAACGACATTGACAAAATTAAATAGTGATACAGTGGAAGTTCTTTGTCATATCATGGATTGCTTCAAAATATTATACGGCTAATTTCTTATCAAGTAAACTACAGAAAATTCTACATATTTATCTAGTAGATTTCGCTAAAATTTGTGAAAATAATTTTCATTTTCTTTTCTATCATTTTAAATTGGTCTAATCTTTATATATATTACCATATATTATCACTATGTGGTTTAATTTAATGAACTATAATTAATGTTTACCTAGACTTACTAGCTAATTGAATATAATCAGTTTTCCAATTTACTTTGTATTATTAACTGTATATTTATTTTACATATTTCATTTGAATTATATAAATACATAATCATTTTAATTAATATTTTCATTAACATTTTATTTTTATTTTATTAGTTAATATAGCGAATCATAATAGTAATTTTATTAACAATAATGATAGCAACGTCAACAGACATTTTTAAAATCTTTCTACTTTTGAAACTGAAACTAACAACATATTAGCATTAAATATCTTTTACCTCAATATCAATAGACTTATGAATAAACTTAGGGAGCTCGAAATTTTATTATCTTCCCTTAACCAAAAAATAGATGTTATTGTACTCGCTGAAACCTTTTTACATGAATCTGAAATTAAATATTTCAACTTAAATAATTACAATGCTTATCATAACATGCGAGATACTAGAACTGGTGGAGGTATTGTAATTTTGTCCATCGCGATCTTGATTTTGTTTTAGTAAATTCCAAAAATTTTCTGGAAAATTATAGTTTGGTTATTTACTCCAAAATCTTAAATTTGTATATAACTGGTATTTATAAACCACCGCACACATGTCGTCAACAATTTCTGTCTTTCCTGGATAACATTATGTCTACTTATAATAATCAAATTATTCTGGGTGACTTTAATCTGAATATTTTATCCAGATCAGAAGTACAAATATCCGATTACAATTCCATATTACTTTTAAATAACTTCTTTATTATAAACAAAATACACGAATTTTATGCTACTCGTGTCAGTGATTCAACAAAGCCAATAATCGATCATCTACTATCCAAATTTAAGGAAGCATTTTTTGTATTATACGGCGATACCAGTCTAAGTGACCATCGTTATATGTTAGTCAAATTTGTTATAGCAAACAAGTCTGCCAATTTTACTGAAACTAGGAATATTATTAATTACAATAATGTACATTCAGATATTGTCAGCAAATTTTCAGAATCACATCCGCCTGATTTTATGGCATTATATTCAAGTATTCAAACTTCAATTAAGAAAAACACAGTAACCAAAACTACTACTGTAAAAATTAGTTCATATAAAAAGCCATGGTTTAATAATCAACTATTTAAATTATCTAAAATCCGGGATAAATACTATAAACTGCGTAAAGCTTACCCGCAAAATTCTTACTTTTTAGAAACTTTTACACGTCTAAACAAGGAATTTAAAAAACATGTCAACAATACAAAAAAATCTTATTATACGGGTAAGCTAAATGCTAACATTGCAAATCCTAAGCAAATGTGGAAATTATTTAATGAAATATTGACCAATGATCCTTTATCCCTTAGGCCTTAGGCGTAACAATAACAAAAGCAATAATATTGAACTTAGAATTAATGATAGTGTCATAGTTGAACAATCAATTGTTGCTAATGAATTTAATAACTTTTTTGCCACTATTGGAACAATAATTTCTAATCCATCATCCAGTCAATATGATCTTGAGCCACGCATTACTACGAGAGAACTCTCAGTTATTGACCCAATTAATATTAATGATTTCAATATTATAATAAGCAAGCTTAAAAATGATTCATCTCCTGGCTATGATAATATTACAAGTAGAATTGTGAAAGATTTGGTTAAAATTATTTCTCCTTCGTTACTAGTATATTTAAATTCTTGGATAAATGATGGGATGTTTCCTACATTTCTTAAAATTGCTCGTTTTCCCCAATCCATAAATCAGACGATCCTTTTACAATTAACAACTATAGGCCAATTTCCATCCTGCCTGTTTTTTCCAAAATCTTTGAACGGATAATGCACTCAACATTGATAGATCATTTAAACTTCAATAAACTTATAAACTGTAGGCAGTTTGGGTTTACTAAAAATTGTAGCACAGTTTCTGCTGCATTGCACCTTATTGAAGGAATTTATGAGTCGTTAGAAAACAAAACCGCTACATCATGTCTATTCCTTGATCTTAGAAAAGCGTTTGATTGCGTGAACCATTCGATATTAAAAAAGAAGCTAATTAATTCTGGTATTACATGCCATGCACTGGAACTGCTCTGCAGCTACCTGAGTGATAGGAAACAAACTGTTCGTGTCGGAAATTATGAATCATCTACTCTCAACGTGTCGGTTGGTGTTCCACAAGGGTCCATTCTAGGCCCTACATTGTTTTTGGTTTATGTAAATGATATTTTCAACTTAAACTTAAAAGGAAAGATCCAACTATTTGCGGACGATGCTGCATTGTTATATAGTTCTTCGTCATTTGAGCAGCTTCAACATGACATGGAAAGTGATATGATCATAATTAGCCGATGGCTGGAAAATAATAGATTGGTATTAAATGTTTCCAAATCTATCTTTCTTATATTTTATTTAAAGCACAAACCTCCTCTAATATTTATTGAGATTAATTTTCATAATGAATCAATTAAACGTGTCGCCTGCGTCCGATATCTTGGGTTGTTAATTAATTCTCAATTATCCTGGATAAATCATATTAGCGGAGTTAAACAGAAAATATCGCCTATTGTTGGAGTCTTAAGACGATTTGGACGATTTATACCTGATTCTCTTAAATACAATATTTATTATAGTTTTATTCACTCTCATCTATCATATTTAATACAAATTTGGGGTTCCTCAAGCGACACTCATTTAAATGATTTACAAATTTTACAAAATAAGGCCTTGAAAGCATTAAGAAACTTGCCTCTATTAACATCAACTAATATTCTTTATAATAATAAAATTCTTCCAATTCCTTCCATAATTGACTATCAGTACATCATTACAATTTATAAGATTAGACATGGGCTTTTGAAGTATAATGCGGAATTCCAAACGAACATTTCTGCCACTGAAAGAATTACACGCAATTCATTGAATTATCGCCCCCGAATTATAAATTTAAAACGATAAAATTTCGAATCTCAAGCTGAATTTAAAAATGACTCTATATGAACAATATATTGCTAATTATAATACTTATCATCACTAACAATATTATTTTAAGTTTATTTTTTATCAAGTTGTAGGAGTTGCTATTGTTGATTAATCAAATTATTACGTTGAATATGCAATATGTATGTATGTTATATGTATAGATGTATATATATATATATATATATATATATATATATATATATATATATATATATATATATATATATATATATATATATACATGTGTATATATATATTATTCTCTTGTTTAAAATTAAAAATTATAGAATATTTTCCTGTATGAAAATTGTAATATTTTTTCCTTGGAAAATAAAAAATTAATAAAAAAAAAAAAAAAAACAAAAAATTGCAAACCAAAAATTAAATGTTAAAATGATTGACTTGAAGTTGGTTAAAGTTGTTGTTCTAATTTTTTTTGTTTAAATTTCCCTGTATTTTCCCTATATTTTATCAACACCATATTTCAAAAAAACGCAACAATTAACATTATATGTAATACAATTATCCTAAACCCGATATCATTGCTCTCAGTATTTTCGAAGCTTTTCGGAAAATGTGTGAAAGCCAGATTGCTTCTATTTTTGAAAGACATTTCCTTCTTCTCTGATCAGCAATATGGGGTTAGGGATGGGAAAAGTACGGAACTTGCGCTGAACGATTTTGTTGACCATATTGTAAAATTATTAGATTTAGGTGAAAATGTTGCGACTAACTTTATTAATCTCACTAAAGCTGTTGATACGATTGACCACAAAATACTATTATATAAGCTTCATTGTGCAGGAATTCGAGGCGTCGCCTATAATTGGTTTGAATCTTATCTTAAGAATAGGTCACAGCTGGCAAAAGTTGGCAACAAATATAGCAGTGCTGGAGTCATTCGGTGTGGGGTTCCGCAGGGGTTAGTCTTAGGTCCCATATTATTGATTATTTACATTAACTCAATTTTTCAGTCAAAATTGAAAGGTAATGTTATTGGTTTTGCAGACGAAATCGCAATTACTTATACGGGCCTAACTAATGAGATCATTGCTAATCAAATAAACTATGATTCGCTGATCTTACGCAGGTGGTTGGATGTTCATTTTATGGTTTTGAGCAATAAGTCTAAAGTAATGTTCTTCAAATTAAATGGTTCTTTAACTATAGATTCTGACATTATTTATCATTCTAATATTTGCCAGAATTATGAATTTAATAACGTTACAGCAGTGATCACCAGCTGTTCAAACAAATGCAAACTTCTTGATGTAGTTGAATATTTCAAATATCTGGGTGTAGCCTTGGACTGCAGGCTAAATTTCAAATATCATATTGAAGTTTATATCTATGCTTCTAACAGAAAACTTTATCTGTTAAGACTTTTATTCAGTCAAAGCTACAGTATGGGTTAACTTAAGACCCAGCAAGAAATCGATCCGATATTCGAATCTTTAAGCAGCGTCAATATTCATTCGACTTCGTCGTTTGCAGTTTCAATAGAAAGCGTGGAATGTGCTGTCGCATCCCATGTCCCAATGGGTGCTGATGAAGTAGTTGAACCGGTTACTAAAAGTGGGGAGGTTGAAAGTCAGCTTTGCATTAATTCTGTGATAAATGTACCTGTTCCAGTTGTAACTTTCGCTCCCAGTAATATGCAAAAAGTAAATGAAATACATTTTAAGCCTACTGCTCCCATATTCGATTCCTACTGCTCCCACATCGTCGCATTCTGTTTTGACACCCATGGTTATGTTTCCCTATTTAAAATCGTGGAAGCAATTGAATATCATACAACCTCACATTCGTACATTAAATTAGCCGATTATGTTAAATTAAACATAAATCCTGCACCGAACTAAAATTGAATCAAATTTATAACAATCCTGAAATTCAGCTGACCACACCCTCCGAAGAACAATTTATTGATACAGAACTAAACACGTCATATACAATTTCTTCAAAAGCTGAATTAGAAACTTTGCGCAATAATATTAAGCTGAATGAAAACTTATTGTGGAAAGTAAAAGATCATATCGCCACTGGATTGACTTCCTATAGTAGTAGTGGTAGTGCAAGGTTAAATCAAGTCATAAATACTCGTTAGTTCCCAGAGTTATAATCCTGATTAAATTTCTATTTCAATGTATTTTTTTGTTCTTTAGAAAACATGCTACGATTTTGTTCGATATATTTATGATTCTGAAGTACAGGGTGGCTGAGACCAAATGAAAACGCTGTAATTTTTTTAATTTTGATTATTTTTTATTGAAATTTCGTGGAATATGTTGAAAACATATTACATTTTATGAAAAACATGTTACTGCTCGATATGACATCCTTTGGCTCTGATTATTTGATTCAGTCTTCCATAGAAAGCATTGCATGCTGACCGAACGTGGGCTTGCGGAATTTTATTCCATTCTCGAATAAGAGCTGGCTTCAATGCATCAACACTTTCGTATTTTTTAGTGAACACCTTACTCTCCAAAATGGATCATATGGTGAAATCCATGGGATTCAAGTCTGGTGAATATGGTGGCCATTCTTTCGACGAAATCAGCCGCGGAACGCAATTTTGTAAAAATTGCTGTGTCGCTCGAGCTTTGTGTGACGGTGCCGAGTCCTGTAGGAATGTTCAACGGTTCGTACCAAAGTGTTTACGTGCCCAAGGTAGCAAAGCATCGTTTAGGATCTTTTGGCGGTACACCTCTTGGTTTATCTTGACTCCATGTTCGATGAAAACCAGAGGAGTGCGTCCATCTGCAGTCACTGCAGCCCAAACCATAACTTAAACTGGTGATTGCTTGCGTATGGCAACTCTTGTGTCCAAATTATCGTTGGACTTGTGCTATAACCAAACACGATCATTTTGTTTATTCACATACTGTTGAATGGTGAAAATTTTCTCATCAGAAAAGACAATTTTTGGAATCTCATCACGTTCGGCCAAGGCCTTCAGTGCTCGTGTTCTTTCAAGCCTATTTTTTTTTGTGCCTCCGTAAGATCTTGAACTTTTTGTATCTTGTAGGGCTTCAAATGTCGTTCATTTTTCAATATGGTTTGAATGCTGTATCGTGAAACATGTAGACGTACGGCTAATTGATTGGCACTTTGACGAGGATTTCGTTGGATTCGTTTCTTCACCTTTCGTATCATTTCTTTTGATGTTGCTGTCTTTTTAGGACCGCCTCTGTTGCGTTTAGCGATGCTACCAGTTTCGTTGTATCGAGTTATGGTTCGATACACAAACATTTAATTCACATTCAAATGCTGGAGCTGACGAACTATTGCTGTTTGTGAATTTCCACTCAAATACAGTGCAATTACACTATTACGTTTGAATTCTATTACGATTTTTTTATGAAGATATTAATTTAGAACAATTATTTGTTGGCCACATGTAAACAACTAACCAAACTTCAATCTGTCAAAAAATTGACGCGCGAAAATGACAACTACACAAATGACAGCAGAGTGAAGTCAGTAACATTTGGTCTCAGCGACCCTGTATATGCGCATCACATTGAGCAGAAACTAGGAGAGCTCCTAACACAAGGTAAAGAATTTCGAAATATTAATTCTTCAACGCTAATAGCGATTAACACATCGAATGATGAACCAATTTCACGGGCCACCGAGGCCCTATAACGGATAAAACATATTGGAAAAATTTAAAGAATTGGCTTAAGAAATTAATTAGTTTACATATAAGTGTGGCAACATGGCAAGATCATAAGTTTTAGATCTCCGGGTTAGGGTACCGATAACCACACCCGTTTAATGATTTCATTTGTTGATGAACTCACGTTCAAAACTCCTAATCGTACTTTTTATTAGAATTTCACTAAGGTTCATGCACACAGCAATCCGTTATTTGTTACCTACGCAGACTCCATACCAAGATAGGAATTCATCTTGGTATCTCCATCTGGTATTTTTTAATAACATCCAGTGCGATAATACATCCATCAGTTATTCCAGCTGTACGATAAACCGATGTTTGAACCACATCTAACCTAATGTTACCCTCTTATTTGTTTATGGTACATTCATCTGTTGCTGTTAGCAAATTATAACGGGCAATGGCATCTATCTCTTCTGTATCTACCATATCAGAACGCACTACCGATTTCAAATCCAGTGTAAAGATGCATTCACGCTGTGTCAATATGCCAATAATAGCGACACTTTTGTAATCTGCTCCTAGTTATGTGATTTTAACGGTGTCCTTGCGGCATTTTACCCCTTCCATCAGCTTACGCTCCTCCAAACTTGTGTAACTTAGTTTTCCGGTCATTAAAGTGACAGCAGTCAATTGTTTTCTTTCGTCCTCTCGTTCGGCGTCTAAGTGCCTCCTATTTTGCAATCCCTCATGAAATGCCCGGGTTGTTGGCATCGGAAACATCGAGATGGGGAACGCGATCGTTTTCTTCCGTTACCTCAAAAAGTTGGCCGTGGTAATAAGAACCTTTATTTGCGTGATATCCTCCGCATTCAGCTTTTGCGCAATTTTTCTGTGTATTTGGACAAACTTGCTCTAGCTGCGTCATATAAGCCAACGCAAATACTTCATTCATGGTTTTACTTCTCGCATGCGTTCCTTCTTAAATGAACTTTCAGGTAGTCGTCCTTGACAGCACTGACAGCTCCATAAGCCGGATACGGTTTTAAAGATATCTGCAAATAACAATTGTGCTGCACTGCTGCTTGAAACTGCACTTTAAAATTCTCAAATTGGATTTCGCTGCAAAATGTCGGAGGCTTTAAAATTCCCCTTGAGATTCCAGCAACTAGTTCGGTCGGAAACGGTTTTATTTAGCTGAACATCTGGAATAGCCTGCGATGTATGTGTTTTGAGGCGGGCCTCCACTTAGCTCTTTAATTTAAAAATGTTGGGTTCGATGGACTTCGTCGAGTTTTTCATTCTGCACGCTCTGCTGTTTACGTAGTTCTGCAAGCTAAACAAGGCTACCTTACGTAGTTCTGCCAACTGTGCATTTTGCTACTTGTCAACGATGGCTTCTGCTGTTCGGGAGTAGGCGGTTGTACTATTATGGTTGTTTCTTTTTGCCCCATCGCTCCGGTTCCTTATTCGCAAGGCTGGACTTTGGCTCATCAGTCGGGGTAGCTGACGGAATCTCTGATGGTCCTAGCGTCGGTAATGATTGACGCGATCTTCGCCCTACTGTCTCAACATCTCCTCCATGACGCTCAGTATCGTCTCTATTTCTAATTCGACGTCGTCTCTATTTCTAATTTGACTGTCGGTGTTGACAACATAAAAAAACATAAAACTAAAAATCTTCGCCAACTTTATGCTACAATGTAAGTTGTTTTTCACTTTTTGCACTAAATTTTGTCAAGATGGCTAGGAGAAAATCATAAGGATTAGAACAAAAAGTCAATTTGTATACGATAAAAGTCATTTAAATTACTAAAATGTTTATCTGCGTGACAAAAAGTTGAATGAGTTTAGTGACAGATTTGTTAACACACAAAATATTCAGAAAAAATCACAACACTCATAACTGCTCTAACGTTAAATAAAAAATGCCGCGCGTGCAGATCTGTTTTCAGCATTAAGTTTTTAACCAGTACTGGTTTTTTGCAAAATCCTATTTCCGACACCAAATGTTACGAATTTCGAGAGTTCGATATGGTAGTACACAATTTTGCAAATAAAACACTCAGCGATTTATGTTACAAACTTTATTTTCGAACACCTTCAACTTCTCTACAGCAATACACTTATTTCACTCGTTTATTGCTCACTAATTTAATTTTACTGTTCACTTTCACTGTTTACTTTTACTGTTCTCTATACTTGTCGACTTGCACTGATCACTGGTTTACTTGTCTATATTGGTGTTCAAGATTACTATTTTTATTGCATCTAGCGATGTATGTGAATTACAATTGTAAATTAATTTCATGTAGTTGTGTTCGCGAACATTTCATCAATTCCAGTACTTCCCAAGATGATTATCGCCACCGTTCACAATTGCTTTCGTTATCTCCATATTCCCCTCCACTTGGAATGCCATTCTAAAATCCAATTCTCAATCAGTATTGGAGATCTGTCAAGATCGATCTAAAGGATCTTCTAAACACGTATATCACTCGACCACCGAGTGATATAGGTGTGGCGTCTTTCACACCTTGCCCAACATATTTGTTTCTTTTTCAATTATTTTCGTTTATTAAAATGTGTTGCACTTTTGCTTTTTCGTTGTTTGTTTTCGCGTTTTCGGTATTTTTCTGATTTTTTCTTTTTTGTTTCGGCGTATTGTTCAAGGTGTGAATGATCCACCTTATTCCCTACCAGTGACGATTGAGTCAGACTCGGCAGCGGCATCAACCAGCGGTTCAACAAGGGAGTCTAGCATCACGTTGACTCCCATTGAGCTGGCTGGTCTTGTTAATGATGCCGTTGCCAGGGCTATCTTACATTTAAATATTAACTCAAGTGGAATTCCAGAGACTTCGCGAGCAAATGTAAATTTTTCTGCCGGTGCTGGGCTTGTTGCTCGAGTGGCTTTCAAACCTCCACAGCCATTGCACTCTCAAAACCCAAATGTGTGGTTTGAGATACTCGAGCAGCAGTTCACTTTGGCAGATATCACGGTTGAGGCTACTAAATATGCTCATGCGGTGGGAGCCCTGGATGCACGTCTCCATGATACATTCGCTTATATAATCACTAGTCCGAAGGGTAATACACCTTACACTTCTTTCAAGGCGGAGGTGATTCGGGTGCTTGGCGAATCTGAAAAAAAACGAAACTGAACAATCTTATGCATGGTTTGACACTTGGGGACAGGAAGCCGTCCCAGTTGTTGAGTATCATGAAATTGAATGCTGGTGACAATTTTAACGAAGCGACACTTCGTCAATTTTGGATGAAGAGATTGCATCAGTCCGTTCAAATGGTACTCACACCATTCGAAAACGACGTCTCCCTGTCAGTCCTTGCAGAACGGGCTGACAACGTGCATGAGACTATGGCTCAGGCACAAATATGTTCTATTGAGACTTCTGCATCTGGTTCTTCTAACCAAAATTCAACCTTTTCTCTAGATAATAAACTTTCGGAATTTAAAAAAACATTATTATCGGAGATTTCGGAAATTGTTAATCAAAATTATAGATCACGATCTAAATCAAATTCACGTGGTCGTAATTATTCGCGATCAAACTCTAGGAATAATTATTCTCGTAAAAACTCTCCAAATTCTCGAAACTCTTACAATCCATTTTACGGTGAACCTTCGGCTGAGAATAATTTTATTTGTTTCTATCATCATCCTTTCGGCACAAAAGCATTAAAATGTAAACCAAATTGTAAATTTGTATCATATAGCTCCGATAATAATGTTTCAAAAAAATAAATAGTCATTCACAATTGGCGGTGTGTAATGACGATTCTAAAACTAGCCGCCTTTTAATTTTTGAAATTTTTCTCCAGACTCATTTTTTGATTGATACAGGTGCAGATGTCTCAGTTTTGCCAGTCCGTTTTGTTCGGAATCCAAGGGTCGATCCATCATTCAGATTGTTCGCAGCGAACGTTTCTTCGGTAAATGCGTATGGAACCAAATTTTTAAGACTTGACATCGGACTGCGCCGCGAATTCTCCTGAGAATTTATAGTTGCTGACGTGTCGATGCCTATCATCGGCGCGGATTTTTCGAGGAAAACTGGTTTGCTAGTAGATAGACAGAGGCTCATAGATCCGTTAACCTCTCTGTATTCAAATGGTTCTCCTTCCTCTTACGATGATACTACTGTTTCTAGGATCGACAAGTCAGCAATGGACCCAGGAGTTTTCAACGTAATATCAAAATTTTTAACGGTCATTCACGGTAATATTAATATTGACAATACTAGACATAGTGTGACTCACAAAATTGAGACGAACGGACTACCGGTTGCATGCAAACCACAACGACTAGCACCGGACAAATACATCATCGCGAAGACAGAATTCGAAAATATGATGAAACTCGGGATTTGCAGACCTAGTAGCAGTCCTTGGTCCAGCCCGTTACATTTAGTACCTAAAAAGAATGGAGCGTGGAGACCATGTGGAGACTTTCGGGCCCTAAACAGAGTCACAATTCCAGACAGGTACCCAATCCCACATCTCCTGGATTTTACACAACGACTCGAGGGCTGCACTATATTCACAACAATAGACCTTGTCCAGGCCTACCATCAAATTCCTATTGAACCGACCGATATTCCAAAAACATCAATTTCGACACCTTTCGGACTATTTGAATTTTGTAGAATGACTTTCGGACTTAGAAATGCAGCACAATCGTTCCAACGTCTTATGCATTCAGTACTACGCGGACTTGACTTCTGTTTTGTATATTTGGACGATGTGCTCATTGCCTCTCGAAATTACGACGAACATCTTGAACATATTAAAACCATTTTTTCTAAATTAGACGAACACGGACTAGTTGTAAATGTGGACAAATGCGTTTTCGCAAAGACCGAAATTATTTTTTTAGGCCATTTGGTAACTGGACAAGGTATATTACCGTCGCATGAACGGGTTCAAGTCATCAAAAATTTCGAACGACCACAGACTGTTAAACAACTGAAACGCTTTTTAGGTATGATAAACTTTTATCGACGCTTCATTCCAGGTGCCGCTGCTGACCAGGAATTGTTGAACGATTACCTAAAAGGCTATACCAAAAACAGTCGAGTTCCAATTCAATGGTCAACGGCGGCTATCGAAGCGTTCGATAACTGCAAAATTAAACTTACGAACGAGACTTTACTTATTCATCCATCATCATCAGCACCTCTGGCCATCATGGTTGACGCTTCCGATACTGCTCTCGGAGCGGTAGTTCAGCAGTTTGTATCCAATTCTTGGCAACCACTCGGTTTCTTTTCAGTACGTCTCAATGAAACGCAAAAAAGATACAATGCTTATGATCGTGAACTTCTCGCGGCATATTCGGGAACAAAACACTTTCGATATCTTCTCGAAGGTCGTACTTTTACGCTTTATACCGATCATAAGCCACTTGTCTACGCTTTTAATCAGAATCCGGAAAAAGCATCTCCTCGTCAATTTCGACACCTAGATTTCATCGGTCAATTCACAACCGATATCCAACACATCTCTGGGCTGGATAACGTTGTTGCAGATACTCTTTCACGCATTAATCAAATTTCTATTCCCGAAAGTATTGATTATGCTATCATCGCAGATGCTCAGACCAATGACGAGGAACTTCAGGAAATTTTAAGGAGTAACTCTGTTCTCAAATTTGAGAAATTTCCTGTTTCTTTCAATTCAAAAAAATTAATTTATTGCGATATTTCTACTACTACACCTAAGCCATTCATTCCCTTTAATTTCCGAAAACAAGTTTTCGATGCTTTTCATAACCTTTCACATCCTGGCGTCAAAGCTGCCATCAAACTTTTGACTCAGAATGTCATCTGGTCATCGATTAAAAAAGACGTTCAGAAAATGGCTCAAAGTTGTGTAGCTTGCCAAAAGGTTAAAATCTCTCGACATACAAAATCTCCGATTGGTAACTATAAATTAACTTCTCAACGCTTTTCGATTATTCATCTCGACATCATCGGTCCTTTGCCAGTTTCTGATAATCAGCGGTATTGCGTAACATTGACTGATAGATACACTCGCTGGTCTGAGGCGGTTCTAGTTCCGGATATAACTGCTGCAACCGTCGCTTTCGCTGTCTACTCACAGTGGATAGCTCGCTTTGGTGTGCCAGAGTACATTGTCACGGACCAAGGCATGCAATTCAAATCACAACTTTTTCACGAACTGGCTAACTTACTTGGTTTTGAACGCAGGAGAACAACTAGTTACAATCCCAAATGTAATGGCATGATCGAGAGATGGCATCGGGTCATCAAATCTGCCATTATGTGCTATAATCGTGCTGATTGGACTAGTGTTCTTCCTGCAATCTTACTTGGACTACGAACGACTTACAGTGACGAACTAAAAGCTACTCCAGCTGAACTGGTTTACGGATGTACAACTCGGGTTCCTGGAACATTTTTAGATGCGACGAACCAGCAAATTTCACAATCAGACTTTATTACGAATTTAAGACAACACTTTGATGAAATTCGACCTGTACCGGCTTCTCGGCATACTACGGACAAAATTTTCATCAGTAAAGATCTGTTTACTTGCTCGCATGTTTTCTTACGGACGGACGCAGTACGCAGATCACTGCAACCACCATATACTGGACCGTATTTGGTAATCGACCGTACCGACAAATTTTACACTTTGGATCTGAACGGGCGACACGCCAAAATAGCCATCGACCGACTCAAACCGTGTTACTCAGACAATCAAACAGAAATTAAGGACGTACCAACTATACAAACTGGATTACTTTTACCGACTCACGAACCAGAACTCATTTTTTCGGATGACGGGCCTAAAATACCTGCCGAGGAACCGAAAATTCGCAAAGAAGTTCGTTTTGATCTTTCGCCAAGTACTAGTTCAACTACAAGATCGGGTCGTGTAACCAGGACTCCTACCAGATTTTTAAATTATCGATAGATCTTCGATCTCTCTGGGAGGGGAGTATTGTGGCGTCTTTCACACCTTGCCCAACCAAATCATTCAACAATTTAAAATAAATTTCCTAAATTTTCAAGCACCATAAATGATTAGTTGGGTATCCAAAAAATATTGTAGTTTTTGGTTTTTGGTTAGCTAGCTTTGAGAAATAAAAGTTAGTCGTTTTTAGTTTTTTCCTGTAACCAGATATGTTAGTAAAATAAAATAAAAATATATTAAAATAAATTATAAAAAGATAATAATTGTTATTCCATATTTTAAAAATAAAAATAAGTTTTTTTGTGGTAATACAGTTGTGTTGACCATGTATCTAATAGATACCTATTAAAGTTTGGTGGAGCTCTATAACCACCAAATACGTATTTAGAGTAGAATTCGTAACAATATTAATCTGTTCAATCTGAGTTCAAGGCTCCAAAATAGACATGAGTTGCTAAAATGCTTGTTTATTGGCAACATTCTACTTAATCAAATTGATGCAGCATCCATACTAGAATTTTTTAAAATTAAGGCATCAAGTACGAACCTAAGAAAACGCAAATTACTTGAACTAGACCTACATAGCACCAAGATGGCGCAAATAAACCAATCAATCGGAGGCCTTTAACAACATTGACCACTTGTTTGACTTTTGCATAAGTAAGGACAGCTTTGGATGTAGGTTAAAGCAGTATTATGCCCCAACCTGAAAAAGTTTTGATTTTTTTTTGTTTTTATGCTTTATTGTATAAATAAAATTTTTGGTTAAATATTAAAAGCATGTACTGTGTAAACATACATATAGATATAAACGTACAATTAAAATATCTGTTAAGCGTTTGCAAGTCACACATTTGGAAACAACCTTGAAGCGCGATGCTATTGATTTAAGACATTTTATCAATATAGTTAAATATTTGATATTTCGTGTTAAAACTAATCAGGTAGCATCGCAAAATATTATTGCTCGTCACCTGACTACATTTGTCACATTTTCTATTGCCAATAACATCACGTCATGTATAATTAATACCAGCAAGCTGATTATTTTGGAGATAATTAATTAACTACTGGAAAAACTGGAATATTTTTATTTACGCGATCTTTGATGCAACAAACTATTTCAATACAGGCGGGCACTATACCATAAAAATGTGTGTTGCAGGCAACATCACAAATTCTCGACTGCCAGCCGATTATAAAGACAAACGAGCACGGCAATTAGAACTTAGAAGTTAGAACCTAACAAACCGTAAAGTTAGTTATTGACGCAGTTGAGATTCGGTTTTGTAGTTTTTTCGGTGTATTTATAAACAACCTGTATAAATAACAAACAACGAATCCCCGAGACACTGTCTAAACTATTTTTATTGTACAAAAGATATTTCACCAAATTATTGTTTTATTGTTATAATTCAATAACATTACAAAACTAAATAAATAAACAAGTATTTTTAATTTTGTGTAATTGAAGGTCATATTTATGCATGGTTGATATTCATTCTATCAGTTTGCCGGTAAATACCTGTATTTCGGCTGTGCTGTGCACCTTACCATATACATTTTGTGCTGTTCGCAGCATTAATTCCAAAATTAAAACTGGAAACCTTGGATCTTATATGATTTACCATCTTCAATTTAAGATTATTACGCAAACTTAATAATTTATAGGTACCCATAAAATAATTATCGATTGTAATGATGCTTTTGTGTACAATAATTATGTAAGATAATCTACTCGTTTAACCCTTAATTGCCCATTGTATCTTAAAAGATACAATTATATTTTTCAATCATATTAATTTAATTTTAGTAAATCACCAAAATTGAACGTAAACAGTTTGTTTCTGTTAAATACTCTTCATTCTCTCATTAGGCGTTTTCAGAAATAGCCCATGGTAACTTTTCGGGTAATTTTAATTTTTTTAATGTTGGTAACTTTGTTGTTACTCAAGTTACCCTGTCTATATAAAAAGTAAGCTTACATTTCGCGTGTGAATATTTTTATTCAGCAAAAATCATTGACGAGATACAACAATTTTGTTGTATTTTTTTTTAATAGTTTCTACTTTGAAAGTTTGTACTTTAATTTGTCTGACACTACTAATTTAATACAAATTGACAGAAAGACTGAAATTGAAAAATAACAATTAAAAGTAAATTACATGTTCGAAAATGAAATAGATTTGGTAATTTTTTGTCAGTAAATTACTCAAAAGTTACCATGGCATATTTCCGAAAACGCCTACTACCACTGATATGAATACATGGATACGACATAGGGAAAAATTCGTGGTAGAAGCAAAAAAACGAAGAAGAAGAAAAAAGTTTGCTTCTGTGTGACAGTGAAAGAAAATATTGGTTTTCCTTGTCTTGGATTTTCGAATTTTCGGAAATGGAATTTTATAAACCTAACCTACGTAGGCCGTTATAAATAGATGTCATATATATGTAATATATATAGTCAATTTTACTAAAAATTAATTAACGTCTATATTATTCATTATTATTGTATTAAATTAATAAATTTTTTATTGATAAACAATTATTTTGTGGTTTTGAATAGTTATTTATTATTACAAGAGAGAATCCTCATTTTCCGATGCATATATAAATTCGTTGTCTTGACATGACTTCGTTGTCTCAACATCGATTGGAATTTTTTTTTGTATTAAAATGGGATTGCATGTGTGCCGTTACAGCTGGTTTATTGGAACATTTTTTACCGCAATATGAACAAGTATTGGCCCCTTCTGATGAATGTTTCCAAGTGATATGCTTTTTCAAATTAATGGTAGATACTAATTTTCCACAAAATTCGCAAGAGAAGCGTTCACTAATTTCATTGTGGCACAGTAAGTGTGAGTGGTTTTTTCATTGTGGCACAGTAAGTGTGAGTTTAGTCCCTTCATGTGGCATTTATTATTTATTTATTTATGAGTTGGCGAAACCACCAAATTGCTCTTAAACTAATACAAAATGACATTTCACAACAAGTTTGTTTATGTTCGAAATTTGACGTTTCACTAGATTTTTTTTTGTTTTGATTTATTTTACAGATGTGTATTAAAAATTTCAAGGAAATAGAGTAACAAAAAATTTAAATATTTTCCGAAAATAAGTAGTGCATTGTTTGAATAGTTAAAATTATGCCGTAATTAGTTAATCAGTCTCAAAATCTTTGTACGGTTAATGAGTTTAACTCAAATTTGATGTTAAGAAAATTATTTTCGAATCAAGTACACCTCTTTTTCGGAATTAACTTTTTAGAGTGTGTGGCATTTATAAAATGAGCGGTACAACTAGAAAAAAAAGATGTACCATTCGTTTGCCCTGTTTATCATGAAAAATATTTTGCATGTCGTATCCATGTATTCATATTAGTGCCTACTACATATAAGCTATTTTTTTAGTTAGAATTGTTTTTTTGCAAGAAACGTTTGCAGTATATTGTGCATTTTAGTTTTTTATAAATTAAAATCAAAACGTTGTTTTTGCGTGATAAAAAAAAAATAAAACAAAATTAATAGTGATAAAATTTCTGGTAAGTATAATTATATGAGGCGAAGTGATATAACGGTATTCTGGTGAAATATTTTGTGTTTGTCTATATAATATATAGGTACAAATAACGGTCAACCAGTCAACAAAGTTTCTTGCCAAAAGATACTGTAAAAATCAAAAAATGACCTAAAGCAAAAACAAAAAATTAGTGCATTTTCTCGTTATTGGGCGCCGTTTAATTCTTGTGTCACGGCCGGATGATATTTGGTGCTTGTCATTGGCACATTTGGCTGCGAAAGAGTCGGTACTTTTTGTGAGATTAGTGTTAAGTATAATAATGTGATTGCAAAAGGTATTGCTGTTATTGTATGTGTGCAAATCTCTGACAGTTATGTTTTTTCCTGCGTGGAACTCAGTTGGTCGGTGAGCTCATAATGGATCCACAGGCAACTGGAGATATGGTGACTCATGATAATGGTGAGTAGCAGAGGAATGTGACACATATGGACCAATAACATATAATGCAAATTTGGACGATTTTCATTTTGATTAAATAATAGCAAACAAAGAAAATCTCAAATTATTTCCATGACAGCCATTTTCTTATTAATGTAAAAAAGTAAAGTATTGAAATAAATGTTTAATCTTTAAACTAAAAGAAATAATGTTTGTTTTGTTTTTGTCTTAATGCGAGTTGGTGATTAATGTTTTTCGTCAGTCCCTGAGGTGTATAAACGAACAGACTTGATGACTTGCCAACGCGAGAACTCGCAAACTGTAATTAGACCTGTGAAAAGCACATACTTTCTAGGTCCAACCCACCAAATGAACATTGTTTGGGCTTGTAACTTATTAATAGTCATTGCGAATGCCAAGCGAATTGGAAATTGCAGGCGTGTGATTGGAATGGACGAGTCTGAAGGAATCATTGGGATCCGTGGCAGAAGAACAACTTCACTTTGAAACTTGCCGTTCAAAATGGTAGAATCAGAACATTTCCCATGATTTTTTTATGACCAATCACGTGCCATTGCATAGCTTTGGTGCTTTTAAATTCCGAAGCAAAATGATTGGTGAACGAATTTTTAATCGCGAGTTATGTGGTGGCATCCCCGGTAAGTTCAGTGAATTCAAGAATTCAACAGGATAATTGACTGCTTCGTCATAGAATCGACAACATTGTCGATCGATTTGAACGACATCTCATTTCCAGGCAATGCTTAATTAGCGCGCAAATTCGGGAACATACTTTCAATCAAAACATCTGTCGTGGTTATCATCTTTATCCATGTTCATCAAATATTCATCCAGTTCGATAACATTGACCGGAATTGGCTGTGGAATTTTCGGTCATAATAATCGTCCCACCAGACAGTGGAGTTACACACGTACGTACTATTGTGGATAATATAGTGAATATCACAGCCGTAAGTGGTTCAGTTTAAAATGAGCCAAATCAGTCGATTCTAAGCCGTTCACAAGAATTGAAAATCTCTCAAACCACATTGTGGCGAATTATGCGTGAAGGTCTTTGCTTACCCCCTTACAAGATCAGATTACATCAAGAACTAAACCCTCTTAATCATTTGCAGCGTCGAAACTTCTACGATTAGGCTCTCCGTTTAAAGCAAATCATCGAAAAATCATCTTCAGTAATAAAGCTCATTTTTGGCTTAATGGCTTCATCAATAAGCAAAAGTCCCTTATTGGACAGCAACAAGCCCATTATGTGTTTCAAGAGACTCCATTACAACAACAAACAGTGATCGTGTGGTGTGAATTTCCATTCCGGAGGTGTAGTTGGACTATAATTTTTCGTCGATGAAAATGATCACCATGTTACGGTCATGATGGAAGACTATCGTACCATGATGGAAGACAATTTTTGGCCAGAATTGAATGGACTTGACATCGCATGATATGTGGTTCCAACAAGATGTTTTCACATGCCACACAGCTGGTCAAACCGCGTAATCTCGAGAAAAGATTCTGTCGAATGGCCATCTCACTTATACGATTTCACACCGTTGGATTGGTTTTTGTAGTAAGTCGTTTGTCTATGCCAACACGCAAACAACAATATCGAACGGGACAATATCGAACGCGAAATTGCCAACGTTCCGGCCGATATATATGAAAGAGTGGGGGAAAATTGACTGCAAAGAATCGATAGTGGAAAACCCCGATATATTAGTGCAAGATTAGCTAAACGGATTTAGCTTAACAGTATTAGTTAATCGCCAGTCAAGGGTATTAAATATAAGTATGTGGCAACAAGGCTATAGACCAAACCCAATTGCCATTGGTTCATAAGCATTGATAAGTCGTGCGCTCCAGTCGAGTCTGTCGCATATCCCGCAACTATTTGAGCACCTTCCTCACTGAAATTGTTGTTTTATTAATTAACGGAAGTATAATTAAAATTTAATTGTTGATACGACAGTTAATATTTTAATATACAAAACACTGTCATAATATGCTGCAAATACTCGTACGTGTAAATTATTATTTTCTATCTATAGCTAAGCTGTGCTGGTGAGAAATAATTATGTTAAATGAAAACTCAATTTTAAGTTTAACCGTCTATTCAAACTGATGATATGGACAAGAATCGGATAATTCAATCTAATATTATTCTAATTTGGCAGCAGGTTAAAATTTGAAATCTAAATGTATGTTTCACATTGTATGCAATTTAATTTATTACCGCAATTAAAATCAAAATATGAAAGTTCAATAAGAGATACAGAAATCACAATTAATTTAATACTAAACGAGTACGTTTATACCAACTCATGTTAAACACAATAATTCATGAACCTGTGTTTAGAAGTAAGATTTTTAGGTCAGATAAAACGACCGGCATTTTAGTCAAACTCACCAACAAGTGTTTATTAATAATATCTCTGCTAGAGAATCGCAATGTTTTATTATATTGTGTGTAAATTATTTATTCGTACATAGGCTTTCACATGTAACCGTTAAACATGTGTGTGGTACATACATTTATATGTTCAATGTACATCAAGCCGATTATGGTGATAGGTTATTTACCTTTGGCCGCAAATCAACCGGATTTATGAACATGCGCGAGTATTTTAGAATATATGTTGTGACTATGAATTGAATAATAATAACTGTTTATTGATGTATTAGGTATATAGTGAAGGTGTGTGAACGAAAAATAGTTTCAAGCTAATAAAATACTTAGATGATACCTGGTGACAATCTCGATATAACAGCAAAGCACCCAATCCCACTAATATTTTAAATGCGAAAGTTTATTTGAATGTTTATTTGCATGCGAGAACTACAAAACGAACGAAACTCAATTAGTATAGTATGCCAGTAGAACCAGTTAGAATATTTAAGGCGTTTGATTTAATTAGTTTACTATTAGTGTATTTTTAACCGGACAAGTGGTGCAGTGGTTAAAGCTTCGGCCCTTGGACCGGGAGGTACTGGGTTCAAATCCCATCAGAGGCTAGATGCAAATCGAATTTTCATCATCGAATACAATCGGTGATGTTAATATACACAACCATGACCCTCTGATGGAGTGCAGAATGCAGCGCCGACCCACCATCCATGTACCATCCATGTCAATGTACAATGTACACCATCCATGTTGACATGGAGCTTGCAATATGCAGGTGGTTAATGATGTGGCGTGAATGCGTGGTATCACAATGCGTGGTATCAAACATGGCCTGTTGGCATCACTGAAACCTAGCCTAACCAAACCTAGGGTATTTTTAACGAGTTTTCTAATTAGTGACATTATTAGTTGGCATTTTATAAAACTTTGATAAAAATGGGTAAAGGAAAAACACTAACAACCGAAGAAATAGGAAAAAAGTGAGTTTACAAGGATTGCAAGCTTTTCAATCGGCGAATCACTATAAAATTAGGCAAATCATGAACGGTTTGCAAACGTTATCATCAATTTATGAATGAAAACGAGAATTATTATTTTTGCGCCACAAACAAAAATCCTAAGAATTACGATTAAATAAAGGCCACACACATTATTTCGGAACTTGATCTGCCAGTTGGTATCCGCCGCATACAATTAATTTTGGATCAGAGCCATGTCAATTGGTGTAAAAGTTTAATAAAACCAGTGTCAAAAGAAGCACCAAAAATCAATAGATTAAACTTTGTAAAACAATACATGTTCACGGGATCAAATTGGAAAAATGTTATATTCTCGGACGAGTTTAGTTTAAACGGATCTGATGGATTTGTAGCAACTCATTTATTCGCAAAAAAATTTAATCTACAAGCTTTGACGAATACGACATATAATACACGATATTGGCGATTTTCATCGAATGTAGATAGCGTTGGTTTCTAC
Source organism: Nephrotoma appendiculata (assembly GCA_947310385.1). Lineage (NCBI taxonomy): Eukaryota > Metazoa > Arthropoda > Insecta > Diptera > Tipulidae > Nephrotoma > Nephrotoma appendiculata. The sequence continues at coordinate 299,991,734 of OX371223.1, forward strand.
GTCTACAAGGGAGACGAGAATTGTCAAATCCATTGTTATGACAGTTTTAATCCCCCTTGCTTCATAGCAAACTGTGATTCACATTTTGTTCACTAGATGTCAGCTACTTTGTTGCAAACCGCGAATACAACCGTGCGACATACAATTATCCGACATAAAATGAGCAACATGCATAAATCATCCGCGCACGAGCGCATGCAAAATAGGCCGTACGAAAATACTGGCATTGTTGATTTATCAATGTTGACAACTTAAGAAAAGAAACGGATTAAAAAAAATGGAAAATATAAAATAGAGCACGACGTATTTTTTTCTGCTAGCGCAATTATTCATTCGGTTTTGAGTTTTGTTTAAACATGACGGTCATTCGGTTTTGAGTTTTGTTTAAACATGACGGATGCGTTGCATCCACGATCAAACGTATTCAATTTTTCAGCATGGTAAATTATTAACATCGCTTTATATCGAAACTAGCTAAAACACTCAACCCAATCCACGAACAATTGACGCCTCTACCAAACAAGCCCAAGACGTCGAAAAACTTCTCTTCGCCCGACGAGTGCCGAGATGCATTTACGAAATTTAAAACGGATTTGGGTACAGTCACGTTATTGACACCTCCGCTGAACGACGCAAAGTTCAGTATTACAACGGATGCATCGAACACTGCTGTAAGAGCAGTGTTACAGCAATACAATAACGACTGTTGGAAACCATTTTGTTTCTTTAAAAAAAAACTCACGAATACCGAACGAAAGTATTTAGCATTCGATAGGAAATTATCCGCGATCTATCTCTCGATTAAGCATTTTAGATATTTCGTTCAAGGTCGGGACTTCACTATTTACACCGACCATAAACCTCTGACTAGAGCTATTCAGTTTAAAACTGAACATGCATTTAGATTACATCAGTCAATTTACCATGGATATTCGACATGTGAACGGTAAAGATAACGTTGTAGCAGATACGTTATCCCGCACGATCGACAACGAAACGGCAACATCGAACGAACGAACGAACGACAATCGAATCAGTCGAAACGAAGTTCGACTATTAGAAAATAATAGAGGCACAAAAAGCAGACTTAAAACTTCAGAATTTACTTTCTGGTTCCGAATGTCACGCTAATTCGACGTATAAACTAGAGCTTCTTAAATTGCTCTTAATAAAAATATACTGCGAAACATCGACAGGCGCCAATCGCTCATATATCGCAGAGCCGTTACGACGTAAAATATTCGACACGTTACACAACATTTCACATCCCGGTATCCGTGCCACTCGTAAATTAATTGCTGCTCGATATTTCTGGCTAAGCATAAACAAAGAGTAGGTAATTGGGCACTAGCCTGTTTATCTTGCCAGCGATCGAAAGTCCAATGGCATACAAAGGCGCCGATTGGACGATTCAAAATTCCACCAGGTCGATTTGAAAACATCCATTTGGATATAGTTGGTCCGCTTCCACCGTCCAATGGATATACTTATCTTTTAACCCGTGTCGACCGATTCACTCGATATGTCTGCAAACACCATTGAAAAAACATTCGTAAGTAATTAAATATATGAATTCGGCGTTCCGCAAACGATAAAAATCAACCAAGGTACGCATTTCGTATCCAAACTGTTCGCCGAATTAACGAATCTCCTTGGTTCTCATCGAATACACACGACTGCGTATCATCCGCAAGCGAATGGTATGGTCGAACGATTTCATCGGCAGCTCAAAGCTGCTCTCAAGGCCCAAGAAAACACAATACATTGGAGCTCTGAATTTCCCATCGTATGGCTTGGAATTCGTTCTACGGTTAATGAAGATCTCAAGTGCTCACCAGCCAAAATGGTCTACGGACAGACACTTAAACTACCTGCTGAGTTCTTTCCCGAAAATCCTTTTTCTTTTTCAATTTCAACCAACACAGTCGTCGTTCAATTACGCACAACCATGCAAAGTCGTATCCCCACGAATACTCGACAAACACGACAAAACGATATTTTTGTTAAAAATCCCTCGACGTGATTACGTTTTCGTACGAACGGATACGATTCGCACAGGACTACAACCCCCATATACGAAGGCCCATATAAAGTCATTCGTCGGTTACGTAAATAATTTGTCATCTCAATTAATAACAATGAACAATCAGTATCATCTATCGATCGATTAAAACCGGCCTACGGAATACTTTGCTCTGCAGAACGAATTCCTGCATTGAGATTTGAGCACACGAAAATCCGTACGAATCATGGCCTAAACAATCCGCTCCCAACTTTCAATCGTTTTCCAAACTAGGAAGGGGGTACTGTAACAACTCAATTATTCGCAAAATAATTGAATCTACATACTTCGACGAAAACACCTCATCATGATTCTCCAAATGGTTCATCATCCGGTAAAGGAACCTAAAGCACATTTAAGATCCAGTCAAAGGCCGATATCTGCAGACTTGAAATATGAATCACACACTCTTGAATCACCACTGGTCACATTCACACCATCATCATTCACACTCTGGAATCACAGTAATTATAGTTTTATATTCACTTTTATTAGAATTAGATCACTTGCATTTCTGTTTATTATTAATATTTTATTCAAACTTCACATCAACTATATTTCCAACTTTTTATCCACTGTATATTATTATTATTGTTATTGTTGTTGTTGTTTATATGTTTTCTATGTATTATTATTATTTTCTCTTTTGACATCAAATAATTTTGTTTTGTCTTGTTGTCATACTGGAATAGAGTTAAAACCTTATAAATGTCTTTTTGGCATTTGTCTAAAGGCTCAACTACACTACAATATTTTTTACCACTACATGGTCGGTTTATTTGATCGATATTTTTATTTTGATGAATGGCTCGGTAGTCTTACCAATTTAATTAAGCGGCGCAAAATAATAATTTTATTTATTACGAATGGTTACATTCATTTGATTATTATTAATTTCAATGGGCAGCTCAATGAACTTTAATCTTGTTTACCAAAACATACGTAGTATAAGGAAAAATTTAGATAAGCTGCTTGTATATATTGGGTCCGGTAATCTACAGCCTCAAATTATTGGTTTGTCTGAAATTTGGATTTACGACAATGAAGTCGAGAATTATGGTGTAAAGGGGTACGATCTATTCACGTCTTGCCTGCATGATAAACGTTCGGGAGGTGTTGCTGTTTATGCACATAGCAGTCTAAATTGCAAACAATTTAATCTACTTTTCCAAACATTCAACGCGGTCGGTCTGACGTTCTTTATAAATTCTAAATTAGTTTGTATTATTTGTATTTATCGTCTTGGATATACAGATATCTCCAGTTTTATTGATGAATTCAGTGGGCTTTTGGAAGGTCTATCCCACTCTAACTTAATTATCATGGGTGATTTTAATATCGACTTCCTCAAGCAGAACGCAATGCTTGATAGGCTGCTAATTTTATTATCGGAACATGGTTTGGATAATATTCTTGAACCAACACGAATTACAAATACCACAGCTACTTGTATTGATAATGTACTCCATAGATTTGATCAAAGGTATTTTCCGGTAGTTTCTTACAGTGTATTAGACCTAAAAATTTCAGATCACTGTTTAATTGAAATTAAATTAACAGGAACCTTTAACATTAAATCTACTTCTCGGCGAACCTTTGAAGTTTTACAGATTGATTTCAATAAGCTAAAGGAACTACTATTGTATGAAGTATGGACTGATGTTTATTCTTGCCTAGATGCTTCTAAGGCCTACGATAATTTTATTAAAATCTTCAAAGGTCACATTAAAAAAAGCACTTCCATTAAGTTGTGTGCCAATAGAGCAACGAAGCTAAAGCCATGGATGTCTGATGATTTATTGAGACTAATACGTAAAAGAAATAATATTTGTCGCCTTGCAAAAAAACATACCAGCAACCGTAGATTGAAACAATATAGCTTGACGCTGTGTGACTCTGTTAACCTACAAATTGATATAGCCAAAAAAAGCTTTTATTCTCAAAAGTTCAGCAACAATGGCAGTGATGCTCGTAAAAATTGGAAAACAGTCAATGAAATAATTAACGGAAAGCCTGATTCAGTCGAAATTAAAGAAATTGTTAATCAAAGAGGCTGCAAAATATCTGGTCCAGTGCAGATTACTAATGAATTTAACGAGTTCTTTACTAGTGTTGGTGATGCTAATGCTGCCAGTCTCCTCTCGGATGATGACAAAAATAGATTAATATGTCAATATTACCAATCTATAGATAGTTGCGTTTTTTCGGAAATTTCATCTGAAGAAGTGTATTTTACAATTCTTTCGCTAAAAAATAATTCAACTCCTGGTTTGGATGGGATTTCAAATAATGTTGTCAAAAAAATGTCCTGGTTCTTAGTTGATGTCTTATCTTTTATTTTCAATTTAAGCTTGGTAACTGGAATTTTTCCTACATCGTTAAAGCGAGCCTTAGTTGTTCCGATCTTTAAAAATAATGATAAAACTAGTATGAACAACTATAGACCAATCTCTCTACTTTCGGTCTTCTCGAAAATACTTGAAAAAGCCATAAAAAGTAGAATCGTTTTCTTCCTAGAAAAAAGAGACTTTTTCTCTCCCGACCAATATGGTTTTAGGAAAAATAGAAATACTGAACAAGCTATCGTGTCTTTCCTAGAACAAGTAACTGAACATATTGATAAAGGGTCCAAGGTATCTTCTCTATTTATAGACTTATCAAAGGCTTTTGACAGAGTTCAACATAGCACATTGTTAAAAAAGCTATATTGTTGTGAATTCAGAGGGATAACCCGGGATTGGTTGTCCTCGTATTTGAATGGGCGAACGCAATTGGTTAGAGTAAATGGACAATTAAGTAAAGAGTTACCGATAAATGTGGGAGTCCCACAGGGTTCTGTCTTAGGACCTTTATTATTTTTAGTTTATGTAAACGGTATCTTTCGACAACAATTTCGAGGGTCTCCAACTGCTTTTGCTGACGATTTCTCATTTACATATGCTAGTCCAAGTTATCAAGATAATATCATGCTCATAGATCATGATTTAAAAAGTTTGTCTATTTGGTTGGAAGCACATAATTTTGTTTTGAGTCACAAAACGAAATTATTACATTTTAGGGATACCCCATCGTTGTATCTTGAGACAACGTATCATACTTTCAAATGCAGCAGAAGCAATAACACGCAATGCCCTCCTAATGACTGCTTCTTAGTGAACACTGTTGATGAATTTCGATATCTAGGTATTATTATTGATCGAGATTTAAATTGGAAAGCGCACACACAAGGGCTGAAAACTAGACTATCATTGGTCTCCAGAAAAATGTATGTCTTACGGCTATTTTGTCCGCAATATTTACTTAGGACGATTTACTTTGCATTAGCGGACTCAATACTGCAATATGGTTTATCATGTTGGGGTAGTGCTTGCAATGCTACACTACGTCCTATCTACGTGCGACAAAAGCAGTTAATCAGAATAATGTGTTTTAAACCATCCTTTTCGCCTTCGTGGCCATTATTTGAAAATCTCAGCATACTTCGTCTACGTCACATATTCGTCTTCAAGGTACTTAGAATATTCTATGTTAAAAGTGGGAATAATTTTGTGACTCATGCAGGGTATAATCTCAGATCAAATCATACCTTCTTGAAACATATTCCTAAGTTTAGAATAGATCTAAGAAGAAACTTTATTAATGTCATTGCACCAATCATCTTTAACAATTTACCGTTGGATATTCGTAAGTGCGGCAACTTCTCTAGTTTTTCACTATACCTTAAAGAATGGCTTCATCAAACTAAAAATATTGACCATCTTTTTGAACTATTGGTTTAAAATATTATTGTTTTTGTTTTTATTGGTTTTAAAATTATATATGTTAAAATTAAATGGTGTAGTTTAAGAGGTTTTAATATATTCATGTGTAATAATTAATGATGTAGTTATAATTTTATTATACAATTTTTGTTTCTCTTAATTTTAATTTTAACTGTAAATTAACTTGATTTTAAATTGATTTTCTTTGTAAATAGAATTCAAATATTTTTTTGTGGCTTAGAATCAGGGGACCAGTCACGTGATCTATTTTGATCCAATGGTCCTCTTATTTTACTTTCTTAATCTTGTTAGTTTTAATAATGTTTTACACACAATGTATTTTATTTATAATGATTAAGCTGGTAATGAAATAAAAATAAAAATAAATAAAAAAAAGTTGTTTTAAAACTATTCCAATTTGGAATTATGTATATGGGATTGTTGTTGTAAATTTACCAAAGAAACATGACAATAAAAATAGGACACGCCGTGCCTTTTTCTGCGGACGTAAATATACATTCGATTTTTGAGTTGTGTTTAACGTCGACGTGCAATTGAGTATTTTTTCTTTCTCTATCCATCGCTCTCGTCCTCCAATTTCGACATCCTAACACGAGTAGGTCTTGTTCGACGTCGTCACGCCAGCACAGTCGGGGTCTTCCTCTACGACGTACTCCAGCTGGTTGTTGATGGAACACTTTGTAAATCATTCGTTGTTGTGGAAAACCATGCAACGTGGCCGAACCATCTCACTCGATTAGATTTGATGAAGCCGATAATATCGCTACCTCCGAGAAGGTGCTTTATTTCGTGGTTCATGCGAATCCGATATTTATTGTTCACAACTTTAATAGGACCAAAAATTGAACGGATGACCTTCCTTTCGAAGGTAGATAATAATCTACAATCGTTAGAGATCATGGTCCAGCTCTCGCTTCCGAAAGTCAGCACAGGTCTTATGAGTGCTTTATAAAGTGCGAGCTTGCACGACTGCGATAGGTATTTAGATCGCAATAATTTTGATTGGACGTAGAAAACTCGTTGTCCGACAGCGATTCCGGCTTTTATTTCTGCCTGCATATTATTCGATGATGTTATAAGTGACCCGAGGTATTTAAAGTTTTCGACGCTATCAAAGTTATGGTCGCCAATTTCGAGATTTGCGATGGAGATGTTCCTGGGTGTTGTTATGAGTTTCGTTTTGGTATACTGTTTACGGAGTGGTCGATCGGTTGGCATGAAAGCCACATTGATAGTCGCCAATGATGTTTTCGGCGAAAGGGATGAGTCTGGCAAGTACAACATTAGCCAACACTTTGTAAGCAGTGTTCAATAGAGCTATGCCATGAAAGTTTTCACATTTAAGATGGTCGCCTTTTTATGCAACGGACATATGAGTGCGGTCTTCCAATTCTCCGGCAACTCTTCTTGGTCCCAAATACATACGATGAGATTGTATAGACTTGTTACAAGTGTAGCGCCTCCGAGTTTAATCAATTCTGCGGAGATTCCATCGAGACCGGGTGCCCTACCGTTTTTGAATCGACTAATAGCTGCGTGTACTTCCTCTACTGTGGGACATTCGATAAAGACCTCTTCACCTGGTAGAGCCTCGCAATTGAGTATTGGTGCGTTACAACATAAATCAAAAAAATCACAAAAAAGAAATATAAATGGTGCATGCGTGTGGTTTCGCAAAGTTATATAAAATTGTGGGGTGAGTAACGAAATTTCGTTTTTTTCTAAATCTCGGTTTTCAAATTTCGGTTTTCAAAATTCCGGTTTTCAAAATCCCGGTTTTGTATAAAGAAGAACGCGATTTTTAGGAAATCCCGGTTTGAATTTTTAAAATTTGCATGTCGGAAAATGGGACTCTGAAATGTTTTTTTGACAAAATTCAAAAATGAGTTTGCGATAAAGTTCTATAAAGTTCTATTGCAATTAGACAACTTTATTAATTATTTTGTTGAATTAGAATTACATAGAAGAAAATAAAACCGGGATTTTGAAAAGCGGGATTTTGAAAAGCGGGATTTTGAAAAGTGGGATTTTGAAAACCGAGATTTAGAAAACAGAGGTTTCGTAGTACACCCAAAAATGTGTTTATCAATAAAAGTGAGTATTCATAAACGAATAAACGTAAAAGATTCAAGTATTACTGACATGATTTAAGATCGGATAAGAAAGTCCTTAATGATTTGGGCCGCACTTCACTATTTTAAGAAATGTTTAAAATTTTAACGCGAATGAAGTTCAAAGATTAAATATGGTAGAGCTGCTAGTTTAAATTTTAATAGATTTTGGTGAAAACCAACCAACCGCGAATTGGCTCTCATTCACAAATCAAAGGAAACGATTGATTGGTTTAGAGAGCGACAGATCGAAGTTTTGGGCTGGCCGGTACGTTCTACTGAGGAAAAAATGTTGTGTACTTTGTTAAGCACATTTTTTATTAAGCACGAGTTACTTTGTGAAAAAAATGATAAAAAACATTCTATTGTGAATAGTCCGGTGAGTAGTTTTAAAATCTGCATTAGTGTCGCATATTTTTCTGATAGTGAATCAACTTTCTGAAGTACCTACCTACATTGTTTTCCCGCTGGCCTTATAAAAATGATTTTATTGGAAAGGTACACTCTTCTAGATCGAATGAAAAAAGAAAGTTAAACAAAAGCACTCTTGGTTTTTTTTAAATTTATTTCTTGGTGATCCCGCATGCGTTTTCACTAAAAAATACTAGAAGTGAAATAATTTTTGTACCATCAAGAATTCGAAAAAATTTATTTGGATGTTTTCGTTGAAAATGAGCTCTCCTATCACCCTGCTTCATTTGATCGTCTACTTCTTGGACACCCTATATAATATATAGGATACCCTATAGTATATACATAGTTCAGATCTAATTACTAACAATCCAACAATAAACTAAGTAACCAGTTCCAAAAATTCAAGAAATTCTTCAATCTAAGCAACCTAATGTGAAATAAAACCAACACAAAATTACAACAACAAAATAAGAAACTGACATTTAAAAAATCACTCCTATTGTTCAGTCGGTCAAAAATGAAAAATATCATGATATTTTTTATTACGCTTTGTCATAAAACGCACTCATTTATCACAAAAAAAAAACTAAGAAAATTTTTGATTCTAGCTGTCAAAGTTTTTGTATATATGTATGTATACCTAATTTGTTTAAAAAAATTATTGTAATTTACGGGTACGATTTTGCTAACATTAATATGATGTTTACACATTAAATTGTTATCAATTCAACGTAAATTGTTTATAGTATTAAACGAACAATAATTGTATGTATTATCTGTAAATTTTTTCTCGAAAACAGCACTATTTTTTGTCTGAAAATTGGCATACTACCATTTTCTGGTGTGAAAAAACCATCTAGATAGCTCACGACTTTGGGGAAATTCGTTTAGGGCCCTAATTTTGGAAAAAGATTTTTTATATGAAAGATGTCACAAATACTTGGAATAGTTGATTGTATGTGCTAAATATTTTAAAAAGCACACTACAATTTAATTTGATTGTTAATTTGATAGTATAGAATAATTTGTCGGTATAAATATACAAAAAGGTTTGAATCCCCCCCCCCATCTAATATCAAAATTATTCTCCGCAGATTCAAAATTGTTGGTCTGCGAAAGCTGGTCAAAATCTTGCATATATGAAAATCAAGGTCTGTCATATTGAAGGTCTGTCATATAAACATGAAGACAAAATTTTTATTGCACTAAATTTTACATTTAGTTTTTCACCGGAAGTTATTGTATATCAAAAACCAAAAATAATAACTTTTGTGAAATAAAAATTAATAATAATTTGCCAAGTAATAAAAAACGTGGGGTATGTGCAATGGAACACGCCTATTTGTTACCGAATTATGTAACAACGTAGTTAAAGCAAAAATAATTACTGGGGAAAAAGTTGGACAAGAAGTACACATGCGATGACCGTGCATAAATCTCAAGGGCAAACGTTCGAATTTGTTGGCGTCGGCCTTCGTACACCTGTTTTTAATCACGGTATGTTGTACGTAGCACTTTTTACACTATTTGCCGTAGGCACTTGGCGAAACACACCTACACTTAATAGACACATTTTATTAAACACTTGTTTTTTATCTCGCAAAAATTATATTTTTTGAATATTTTCAAAAAGTTTAAAAAATAACTCGAACGATTTCGACTTGTTAGTTCATAAACAACACAAATATTCAAAAAATATAATTTTGCGAAATAAAAGTGGAAAGAAACATTGAACGCTCCTGATGAAACTTCAATTAAGTCTTGATAGTGACAGCGACGACGGTTACATCAGCAACATCGATTTTTATGACTCAACCGAATAAAATAAAATAAAATTAAAGTTGTTTTGCGAAAAAGATTAAAAAACTGTCTTTCTTTTCATCGAGCAAGCTCAGTCTCCTGGTCCCGTGTGGAGATGCCAAACTTCCATCGTGGCGCGTCCCCAGGTGGCGGATAGGGGAATGCTCTTTAACCGGCTTGCCGGAGGGTAGGTGGGAAATAAAATACCATCCGCGGACCAAAACTGGCTAGGGGAAGGAACCCCGAACAATAAACCAACCATGGCAGATCAGAAGAAGATTAATGCTACGGTGCAGGGATTAGGATGCCCAGTACCGGCGACTTCGGAAAGTGAGCGAGCGGGCTTCCAGTCGTCGATATCCAGCGACCGCAATGCTTTAGTAGTGGCAAGCTTAGCTACTGGAGCAGATAGAAGTATAAGCCCCATTTCTCCATTAGAACTCATGCATTCTCCAGCATTAACAAAAAGACACCGTATGCTTCAAGACGGCAATGAAATGACATCAAAATTAGCCTCGCTTGAGCGCCAGAATAATGAACTAAGGACAAAATGCCAGCAATATGAGTTACAATGTAATAAATACCAAGATATTTTGGTAAACTTACAAAACAGAATCGAATCACTAGAAAGGCAAAATAAACCTTCTACGTCTACTAATGGTAGAAGTCAAAGCCTACAAAGTCTAACCAATGACTACTTTACGGATGAAGAGGAACTTGAGAAAGAAACCCAACCTAGACAAAATAAACTAAATGTACATAAAAAGAGGAGACTCTCCAAAACGCCATCACCAAGGGTAACTCTACCGCAAGATAACGAAATACCAAAACAACCACAACAAGTACACAAAAAGGAACCGTTACCACCACCAATTAATATCAGCAATGTTAGGAATTTTAATATACTCAGAGATCAAGTATTGGCAGTGAGAGAGAAACCTGCTCAGTTTAAAGCAATATCCAATAACGACATCAAAATAACAACGCAGTCTGAAAATGACTACCGTAAAATTAAAAAACTACTTAGCGATATAAAAGAAACTGAATCCAATAACAAGGATAGTACACTATATAAGATGGAATACCATACTTATCAGCTCAAAAGTGAAAAATGGTATATAATCGTAATACGAGGTTTACCGTCATCTACCAATCGCGAAGAGATCAAAGCGGCAATCGAGGCCCATGGTCATAAAGTAACCAACATTATTAACGTTCATAAAAAGTTGACAATTAATAATGAGAAAATTATTAGACACTTCCCATTGTTTTATGTAGACCTGTTACAGGGGGAAAACAATAAGGACATATACGAAATTAAGAACCTGCTATATTGCAAGGTGTCTATTGAACCACCTAAAAAGGTAATAGGTATACCTCAGTGTACAAATTGCCAACAGTTAGGACACACGAAGAACTTCTGCAATAGGCAAGCCAAATGTGTCAAATGTGCTGAGAATCATCAAACAAAACAATGTCAAAAGCCGCGAAATGTTATACCAACTTGTGCACTATGCGGAGAAAAAGGTCATCCGGCTAGCTATAAAGGATGCCTGGTGTATCAGAAAAAACTAAATGCTCAGCTACCAAGAAAAATTACAGTAGCAGAGCGCCTACAGCAAAAGCCAAACCAACAATATGATACAATTAGAGAGGGGGTTTCCTACGCCCAGGTGACCAAAACCTCAAATAACAATTCAAATCAAGTAAGCAGGCAGAAGCCTGTGCCAAACGAGCCAACCATTAGTAATATAATGAAAATGCTCACCGAATTTCAGGCAGAAATGAGACAAAATTTCAGCCAGCTTACTAACAGGGTGGATAAACTAGAAGATAATTCCAAACCACCAAACAAACCGCTAAAACATAAAAAGTAAATGACTGTAACATTCCTACGTATAATTACCTGGAATGCTAACGGGCTTAATGCAAGAGCTCAAGAACTAGAAGTATTTCTAAGAACCAACAACATAGATGTAGCTTTAATATCAGAGACGCACTTTACGGAGAAAAACTTTATCAAAATTACAGGATATAGAGCCTATTGGACATTGCATCCTAGTGGTCGTGCTCGAGGAGGGACAGCAATCTTAATCAAACAAAATATCATACATTTCCAACAAGAAGAAATTAAGGAACCATTTATGCAAGCAACCGTAATAACGATTAACCATGGTGGTGCTGAACTAAGTTTAGGGGCGATCTACTGCCCACCAAGACATAATATCGTAAGAAATCAATATGTCAACATTTTTAATAAACTTGGACCAAGGTTTATTATAGGAGGTGACTACAACGTGAAACATACTGCGTGGGGATCTCGACTCATAACACCAGGAAAAGGAAAAGAACTCCTAAGTGCAATAGAAATATCAGGATGTGAATATCACTCATCGCGTAAACCTACCTATTGGCCTACAGACATAAGCAAAATTCCTGATTTGATTGACTTTTATATCTCGAAAGGAATAGCCTCAAATTACATTGAAGTTGAAGGCATTGACGACCTTACTTCCGATCATACACCGGTCTTAATGACTCTGAGTACATTAGTCATAAGAAAGAAAACCAAACTTAACCTTACTAATAAATTTACTGATTGGGAATTATTTAGAGAGAAACTGGATACTCTAATTGAGTTAAAAGTTAGTCTTAAAACTAAACAAGAACTTGAATTACAAACTAAACATTTTATTAACTCCATGCGTGATGCAGCTAAAGAGGCTACACCCGTTCTAGGTGAGAAAGTCGTACAAGAGATCAACTACCCCCTGGCGATTCGGGAACTGATAAAAGAAAGGCGTAGGAAAAGGCGCGTATGGCATAGAACTAGAAACATTAATGACAAAAGAGAATTTAATCGGGTAAGTAATAAAGTTAACCGATTAATTAAAGAACATAAAGAAGCTTGTACTGAATATTATTTGAAAGGACTGGGTCCTGAAGCTGACAAAAATTATTCTCTTTGGAAAGCTACTAAAAGATTCAAGAGACCAATAATCCAAGTGCCACCTATAAGGAACATAAATGGAGAATGGGTGCGACGTAACGAAGAAAAAGCAGAACTATTTGCACAACATTTGGCATCAGTATTTCAACCACACGACATACAATCTAGGATTGATGCTAAACCAGTCTATAGATCTCCATCAAATATCAGAAGTGTCACCCCACTTGAAATTGCACAAGAAATTGACATGAATCTGAATCCCAAAAAGTCACCTGGAATTGATGACATTTCGCCAAGGATGTTTAAGGAGTTATCAAAGAGGGCAGTGACTATGTTAACATATATATATAATGCTTGCTTTCGACTTACATATGTGCCTGAGTGTTTTAAGGTTGCACAAATAATCATGATAAAAAAACCAGACAAACCAGCCGAGCAAATGGGCTCATACAGGCCGATCTCTTTGTTACCTACTATTTCAAAATTGTTTGAGAAGTTGTTATTGAAACGACTGAGACCAATGATCATTATACCTGACTTCCAGTTTGGATTCAGGAATAAACATTCGACAATTGATCAAGTTCATCGCGTGACTGCAAAGATAGAACAAGCACTTGAAGAGAAGAAATATTGCCCTGCCGTATTTCTAGATGTAGCACAGGCTTTCGATAGAGTGTGGCATGAGGGTCTTATCTACAAGATAAGTAAATTAGTGCCAAAAAATTACTGCCAATTGCTCGAGTCGTATCTCTCCAAACGAATATTTAGAGTATCACATGAAGTAACATACTCCAACTTTTACCCAGCCGTAGCAGGAGTCCCCCAGGGTATCGTATTAGGACCCATCCTATATCTACTTTACACTTCTGATATACCGACAACGGAAACAACCTTCATTGGAACTTTTGCTGATGATACCGCAGTATTGGCATCAAGCGAATCGCAGAACCAAGCAGTAGAATACTTACAGCACGCACTCGATAAAATCAGCCAATGGACCAGGGATTGGAAAATAAAGCTTAACGAGCTGAAATCAGTCCATGTAACATACACGTTGCGGCACAAAAATAGCAACATCCATACATTTCTCAATGGGGTACAAATTCCCCAAGCTGAATCTGCAAAATATCTCGGATTGCATCTCGATTCAAGATTGAACTGGAAACATCACGTTAGACAAAAAGCAGAGCAAATGAAAATGAAACAACGTGAGATGTACTGGCTAATAGGAAGACATTCTAAGCTTAGCCTGTACTGTAAACGCCTGATCTACGAAACAATAATTAAACCTATTTGGACGTATGGTATCCAGCTCTGGGGCTGTACTAAACAATCAAATCGTTTAATTATTCAACGTTATCAAAACAAATTTCTACGTACAATAACGAATGCTTACCGCTACGTAACCAACGAGGAATTACACAAAGACCTAAATGACAAATGGATTGATGAAGTGATCCAGGAATTTGCAATCAAACATGAAAGAAGGTTACTGCAACATACCAACAGTGAAGCAATACAACTTCTTGACATAACACAAGAACTGAGACGCCTTAAAAGAATTAAACCGCATGAGCTAGTCATCTAATAAATAAAGTTTCATTATTGGGAGCAGAATATTGATTTCTGTAAACCCACACTCGCTCCACTTATTAGTTTCAAATAAGTGCGTTATTATCTTTAGTAATAAATTACAATATCATTTGATAAGATTGTACTATTTAAATAAATAAATAAAATAAAAAAAAAAAAAGTCTCCTGGTACTTAATATTTAAATGAACAGCAATAAACACTAGAAAATTATGTTCATATTTAAGAGTATCAGGGAAGATTTTAAAGCAATGTTTTACATGTCGATAGAATAAATAATAAATAGTTTTGTGTATAGTGTTTGTTTTGTAGCACACACCACCCACCATCCACACCTTTACGGTATACCACCTGCGCATTGCAAGTTCATGTCAACCTGTCCATTGACATGAACGGTGGGTCGGCGCTGAATTCTGCACTCCACAGAGGGTCTTAGTTGTGTTTATTAACATCACCGATCGAAAATTCGCTTTTGCATCCGGCCTCTGGTGGAATTTGAGAACCCACTACTTCCCGGTCCAAGTGCCGAAGCTTTAACCACTGCACCACTGCTCCACCACTTGTCTTGATTACATTTATAATTAATTTAATATTAATTGCTAGATTCTTCTTGCCAACAATACCTCTACATAATCATTTCATTTTTATGTGGTTGGAGTTTTATTTTCCTCTGTTGCACATGATGTAAATAGAGTCATAAATAATGGCTGTCGCGCCTTTAAAAATTGGAATTAAATTATTTATTATGACAAGCGTATATTGACGTACATAAATAATTTACAATTTTATTACAATTTGGTTGTTCACTCGGTTTTGACATAAAATTATACGGAGTGAAGTTACGGTCACGAAATATAATATCACGAAAATTATCAAAAATATCACGATAATTTTTATCATTTTGGTCGGACTGAACACGCCGAGGGGTTGAGCAGGTAGATCATCAAGCGGCTTACAGAGTTGCTGTAGCACAAGAGGAGATCCTAGAAAGGCATAAACAACATGCAGAATATTTGACATCGCGACGATGTCGAACTTCACTGGCTATAATTGTTTCAATGCCAGGATTTTACCCAATTTTTACTATTCAGGGGCAAGTTTACCAGAAAATTGGCTTTTATTTTCCCTCGGCCAACATGCAACCACAATTTTTACAGGTGTATTTCATGGAGAATGAGGAAGTCAGTCAGTAGGCGTTTAGAATACGTACAAGATGTTGTACAGGCCTTTTAGCAGCTCTATCCGAAATCATTTTGAAAAATTGGTAATTATATTTTTGTTGCTGGAGTGAAGCAGTGCCCCCCAGTGGAATGTTGAAGTACTCTAATCGGTGTGGATTGTATGATATATTCTGCGACAGCTTCCTGAAATGCTCTACACGAATATCTTTGGCTGGTTATCACACAATGTAGAGCAACTGCAAACATTTGAAGACAATAATTTATGGAGCTATGGGCTACATCCGTTTTATAATTGACCTTTTAGTGAAAACTATGAACTGCACCCTCATTATGAAACTGCACCCTCAAAATGGGGTGTGCGGTTTTGCAAAATTGTATAAAAATAAATCAATAAATAAATAAGGTGTAAAAAAATGTACCTCGCAAAAAATACAGAGTTGTGCACGATAACAACATTTTGGTGCATGAATTCACCATGAATGGGTAACACGTGGACAACATGAAACACGCTTTAACGCCCCGACCCGTAACGAAATAGTTCCTGTGTTGGTCGATAGCGAGTAAAATACGTCTCGGGACATAGTGCTGCAGACACACAAAGGCACGCTCATCAGAGTCCCACATATAGGTTTTATGATTCACTATGGAGCATGTAATTGTTTTTTTGGAACGGGCAAGAGGGATATAGCTTTTAAATCCAGTTACCAAAAAGTATCGTTCAAGGACTTTATCCCTATCATATGATGGTGTGTCGAGACAATTTTAGTTTATTGCTCCGGTGTAGGCTAATATTGCCTTCATTTCTGGTGGACATATATGTGAAGAAGCAGAGCGAACGCTTGAGGGTTATTTCTGTAGACGAAAAAAAAACTGCGGGCAGAAAACTATATCGACTTACCAGACGCGGTGAGGAGTGATGCGGATGTAGATCCGAATAACTTGGGATTGGTGGTGATCCTCCCGTTATCATTTGTGAACAGCCCGCGGTACCTGCATGCATATATATTATGATAGATTACAATGTTACAACATGAGGAAAGTGCAGGGGTCTGTTCGGAACGAGGTGGGGGTATTGTGAGGAATTATACTCAACATACGACATGTAAAACTTGGTGTTCGAGTGGTTACGGTACACCACCAAGTATTATCATCCCATCGGTTGCGGGTTCGAGCTCAAATCGAGTCTATAATTTTATTGAGCGATTATTCTTCTTACTATGCAACGATATATCCGGATCAAGTATTCCTCTAACACTGGAAGGGACGTACTGGAATAATCAAAGCAATTGTAAACGATGACGATAGTCATCATGGAAAATGCTGGAATTAAAAACGACGTTAATCATCACGTCTGGAGAATTGATTACTTGGTATATTCGTGAATATAGCTACATGAGATTTACAATCAAAATGAGTTAAGAACGTAACCAAGAAAACAATGTAGTGCAACCTCAACATTGGCCTAGGGTTAATTTGCAATCACAACAATCGGTCACAAAAGGTTTTAAAATTTGGAGCAAATAATATACTTTCTCTTTCTCTCTCCATTTTAAAGAGCATCGTATACTACAAGATCGATCTCCTACCGCTACTATAAGCCAAAATACTTGTCAAACATCATCAAACACGAATTTGGATTCCACATTTGTAACCGATATCGTTATACGTGATTAACTTCATACGTGCTTGTAATAGCATTTATTTATTCAGGCTTTATGGAACTAAAACGTGTTGGGTCATGAATACATGGATGGCGCAATCCAATATCCAATATTCAAGCAGCATCATCAATTATGTTAATCTCTGTTCGTATACAATAATTATCAGAAACTTCTTTTAATTTTTTCGTTTCCATTATGAATGAGCCCTTGTTCAAAATGGGGTTGAACAACAGTTTGGAGTGGATTTGCGTTAAACGTATAATTTCAAGGTTATAATAAATAAACGCATAAAGGAAATAAAAATAAATAAACATCAAACGTTTAGATGCGTCTTGAATAAAATAACGCAAATCGATGTCAAAATAATAGTAGACGATTTGAATGTGTCACGATGGGTCCAGACTCTTGATCTACAATATGCAGCTAGCATCGACTCTGGGAATATCTGCCAAAATGTTAGTCAACACGGTCGAATCGAAAATAACTAATACGATTATTCGACAATATACAATAATTGTTGAAGCGTTGAATAGTTAATTATGTTTCTCCAGGGCATACTTTGAAAAACCTATAGTTAGGAATTTTGGAGAGCCAGCTATTTCAGCGAAAAACTGGTTCGGTGTCTACTTTTGGGCGAAAATCATAACAACCCATATACAACTCTGGATTGTTAATTCACCCCGATGTAAAACAAATATATTGGTATCACCGAGTAGAATCAAAAATTTCATAACTACACTCGCGAATAACTAAATCGACTCAGATCTTTACTGGTCACAGAAAGACGAATTTTTTAAAATGACTTAACCGATTTTCACAAGACTTATTTTATGAAAGCTTGATATTTTTACTTTAAAATGCCACTATTTTCATTAAAATTGGTCCAGTACTTTTTTTATAAAGAATTTTGAATGAAAACGCAACCAAAATTGATGATTATGAAAAAAATATTGGGGATATTTAAATTTAAGTTACAACAAAAAATTCATGCCCCCATTATGTCTGCAATGGTTTGCATGCGGTTAACCATTGACTTTATTAAGGTTTCGACAAAGACTTGGGGGATCGCACCCCTACACTTCTCATCCAATGCAATCTTGAAGTCACAAGATTTGAAATTCTCCATATTACACAATTTGCTTTGATATTCTTCATATTATTCGGATTTTTCGCCGACTACTTTTTTTATGTTTTAATCTATGCAATCTGTTCTGGGACCAAAGCACTCCCAACTCTTGCGTGGTTCGCTTTTCACGTCCTACTTTACGCAACGCTTGCCAAATCGAGGACGTACGGCTATAGGTCCGATTTTATCACCATCTGCACATTGTATAGCTCAATGCCAGCCTATACTGGCATGTAAGATGTGTTCCATTTCACCATAGATCGTAATCTTTTGATGAAAATTCCCATTGCATCCTGCCCTTATTGTGATTCGAACGCGGTACGTCCCGGTCCAAACGCCACAATTTAACTACCATGCGATTTGGTCGGCGCCGACTATTTTAATAATTTTTTAAAATTTCTTTTCTTTTTTTTAAGAAACATAATTTTTCCCCCTACTAAGCGAAAAATTCCAACTAGACAAATCGATTCGAAATTATTCGCTTAGTAGGGAGACAAATATTAGTAAACTTGAGAAAAAGTTTGAAAAACGATTAAAGTAGTCGGCGATCGAATAATATGGCGAATTTCAAGAATACGGCCCCTGGACTGGTCACTTCAACATCTCGAGTCCAACCTCATCCATTAACTGCCGAGTGATTCGAGCTATGTGACACCGGGCATTGTCATGCATCAATAAAAAATCTCTCTGGCACTATAGTGTATCCCATCAAGGGATTTGGCCGCCACAAATGAGGTTTCGTAATCATACTTTCATTTCGGATAATGAATGATTAATTCATTGATTCAAAACTAGCCGTGAACTGTTTTCCTTGTCACCACCGGGAATCGAACTCGGGACCTCCGGTCGCTGGAGCAAGCATGCTGACCACTTTGCCACAGGGGCGGCCTCAACCAGGTTCGAAAAAAAAATCTGTTTTCCCTCAAAGGATATGCTAAAACAGCACGGCGAAAATTTCTCTCCTGAACTCTGGTAGACCGGGGCCTCTCTTATCACTACCATGGAGACATATTCTGCTGTCGTCAACGAATAGAACGGATTTCCATTGCTCGATACTCCAATTGATGCGTTCGCGCGCAATTCGAGTCGCTCTTTCGGTTGGCGTGCTGTAAATTTTAGGCTTCTAGTGGGCCGCCTTGGAATGAAATTGGCTTCCTTCAAGCGCCTTCTTATTGCACATTGACCAACAGCTCCATCTCGAACTTATATTAGCTCCTGCTGCACATCGATCTCCTTGAAATGGCGATTTCGTAGGTGATCGTTGCTCTCAGATGAACGCCGATACCGGATGGTATTTGGTCTCGGATTGAAGGTATCAGTTTCCTGAAACCTTCTGGACTACTGGACTACTTTTGAGATAGCAGATTGACTCATGTTTAGCTGATGAGCGACTTTTCGTTGATTGCGTCCTTCTTGCAATAAAGCAACAACTTCAGCTACTTTGTCTGGAGTAGTATCCATGATTTTGACGAAACAACGAATGAAACTGGAGATTTGTTCAGGTCAACGTCTGATAAGTGACTATACAGGAGATTGCAGCACGCCAATTATTTTCACCGAAACATCGCATTTTGCTACGAATGATTTAATTTGAAAAGTACTGTATAGATTTTAATGATAAAGGTGTCCTTGTAAAGATAAAATAGTAAGCTGTAAAAAAGTCCTTTTACGAAAATCGGTTACGCCATATTAAAAAATACGCCTTTCAGTACGCGCGGAGGTATGAGTGATTTAGTTCCTCGCGAGTGTAGTTGGTTGAAGAATGCAAGAATTATACTCTGGAAAAGAACAGCATAAAAATAATTGAATAACCCAAACAAATAAAATAATAACCAAGTGCTATCGTCAGTCGAGTATCAACGTTCAGATCTCCTCTAAATGAAAAACAACAAAACACCTGATGAAGTTGGTATTTGTTGCGAAATGTTCAAACATGGGGCGACCAAATGTCATTTAACTATATTTGTGGCAATTTAACATAATCACTTAAGTCGAGATAAGTGGTTATGTTGAACTATATTTTAAGCGATAGGATTTTCCGTTTTTCCTTTCCCTTTAATTTTTCATCAAAATCCGACTATTTTTGACTGAGATATAAGCAAAGAAAAAACAAAACATCTTATGTTTGTTATAGGTGTTTGGTATTTATTGAAAACCACCTATCTGATAATTTTTGATATTGTAGCATGAAATAAGTAATATTTAAAATAATATTTTTATTTGTAAAATCAGAAATAAACACTTATCTTGAAATAAGTTTTTATTTTGAATTAAATTTTGCGTTTGGTATTTACTTAAATCGATATAAGAGTTTTTCTAAATGATAATTGAATTTTTTTTGGAATTTCCGATGAACCCAGAGCATGTAACAACTTAAAGGTGTCAATAAACGCAGTTTAAAACCCTTGATACCATGGATACAAAAACAGTTTAGTTATGTCCCATAATTTGTTCACAAATTAATTTAAAATTTAAATTTGGTCCTCTGAAAAGTATAGCTAAAAATATAGATAAGTGGTTTTGTTGAATTGCCACAGATATATTTTGGGTATGTGGCCGACGTAACATAGCCATGACTGATTTTAATATAAATCGAGTCAGTCATTAGCGGACGCTGATGATATTTGTAGAGTTGATCTCTACAACATATTTCGTAATGAAGTTTCTCTTCCATTGAAAGTACAACCTTGACATACATATTTGTCATTAGACCTACAAATCAAAGATTAAATAAGTATATGATTACTGCAAGTCGGCAAAAGTTTCTGTTGAATGACATCCAATATATTAAGAAGATTAAATGATGTCTAGGACATAACATTGAGGAACGCCGCAGGTAACAGAGAATTGCAAGCTAATATTAAAATCTTCAAACCTTAATGATACAACTAGAGTCATGACGGGTCCCATTTGAACCGCGATATTTTAAAACGCGAATTATAAAAACACGATGTTTTAAAATGCGATATGTGAAAACGTGATACGGTACAAAACGCGATATGGTACAAAACGCGATATTTTAAAACTCGATATGGTACAAAACGCGATATGGTACAGTTTATAGGAATTTAAAAATCGATGGCGCGAGAGTATATAGGATCGGTATAAATCGGGTCGCTATGCTCCCGTCGCTTCGCAATGCACATTCTGTACCATAACGCGTTTTGAAATATCGCGTTTTGAAATATCGCGTTTTGTACCATATTGCGTTTTGTACATTATCGCGTTTTGAAATATCGCATTTTGAAATATCGCGTTTCGAGCGGATCCAAGTCATGACATTCTAAACGCTAAGTTCTTATCACACAGAAACAGTTTTGAACCTGAATACCGAAAAAAGAGGAGAAATCTCAATTTCGAAATGTAATTCCGAAAAGACTCACTACATCTTTCCTTACAAATATTAGTAATTAGATGAAGTGAGGCGCAATTGACTAAACAGGATTAGTTTAAAAGAAGTCCGGAGTATTGTTTAGCCCGATTTTTTCTTTCCACGTGCGGCAAATATTTTAATATAGTTATCGTAATGCCTCACCTGTATTTTAAGTTTCTGGTGTGTAATTAAACTTTAGTTATGGTCTGCAGCTTTAAAGGTCAAACAATATTATTAAAATGACTAAGTAGACATATTACATGTTCAATGATATTTGAGAATCATCCATATTAATGCCATTAATCAATCAATTACAACGTGCTATTTTAACTATTACGAGTATATTTGGTATTGGACATTGGTACCCATATTGTTTAGTAACCCTGATTACTGTCGAACGCCTTGAAAACTAAATTATATAACTAAAAATATTATAAAAAATACATTTCAATTTGGAATAAAAATTTGACATGATGATATAAAATATTGCTATAGAAAAATTATTTATTACTTTCAATTTGATTTTTATTATATTTTCATTGGAACTCATCATTTTTATTGTCCGTGAAATCATAAAGGTGAACCCCACCTGTAAACAGAGTACGTGAGCTTTTATTTATTTTATTGCAAATTACAATATGTCACGATGTTTATTTTAATGAATTCCGCATTTTTTATCAAAATGCTAGACTTATAAAATAATTCTGATAAAGCACGATCAACCACAGTGACAGGTGTTAAAATTTATTTTATAATGGTTTTGTTTGTTGTTATGCGAAAGTTCGTTGCCATTTTTGAATTCCATGACACGAAATGGTAATCGCAATATAAATATCGGAATCTCACCGATTGCGCAAATTTGAATCTTTTGTGGACAGGGTGCGCCCAACTCTTATAATTATTTAACACTTTACTTAATTTTTACACAAAACTATATATAATTTCTTGCATCATTATTTTTCATTTGTATTAATTTAGAAAATAGGTATTAGGAGATTGCCGTACATCAATCAATATTCCGTGAAGCGCGACGCAATTTCCGTCAATATAAACGTCAACGCTTGTTTTTATTATTTTAAATTGTAATTGAATCGTTTCCGATAAAAGTATTATTTGTAAAAATTGTAAATCATGACTTTCGATAAATAGTTTTGTGGACACAAAACTATGAATTAAAGTTTATTGTTATAAAATCAGAATATGACATTTATTGTTGGTTATGTCGTGGACTTTGGTTTGATTTAAATCTACATTACATTGACATTTCATGCATGCATTATTATAACAAATGACGTTTCATCTAAATCTGAGAGGCGGGTCGACGATATCATGAAATCCGCTTGATAATTTTAATTTTTAAATTTGCATATATTCAATAACAAGCATTTTATATATAGTTTTGGTGGATTTACTGCGACGTCTATTTCTTCTTAGAAATTTGGTTATTATGGATTGGGGGAATTCCAGAAATAAGCGGGTGTTAACACATTTTACCCAAAGAATTGTTAATTTTTTTTTGATTACGATGAACTGAATTAAAAAGCATTATCAATCGCAGAATCATTACAAATTAAAATACGTAACAGGATTTACTCTTAATAAAAGTCATAATATAAATTTGACATAATATACAATATACATACATCTGCAGACGATTAAGTTGTAATCATTTTCAAAATTCTACTATTGACTAGCACGAATTTCAAAATTGTTTTTATTTTAACACTAGATTTACCATACCAGTCAAAATGACTGGTTTTACAATTTTATTTTCAAATTACTACTTCTCCTTATTTTCTTTTTTATATTATTTTGTTTCAATTAACTAATGAATGAAGTTATAATTAACATAATATATTACAATTAACCTAATTGAAATTATTTATAATTTTTTTAAAATATGTAAAGACCGGAAATCCCAACTAACCATTTTTTCTAAGGCCAGTCATTTTGACTGGTGTCGGTAGAAATAGGTATGGTCAAATTGTCGGTATATCTAGTGTTAAAAACTGCCCAAAAAACATTTTCTCCGACCAACGAAACCAAATCATGCCAAAATTACGTTTATATTGCGTTCATGACATCGGAAGTTAGATAGGAAAAAAATCCCACGGTATCAAATAAAATGTATTAAAACAACAACAAAGTTAAAACAATTTCAGCTTGAGTTCGGAACTAGTAGGCGTGTTATAAAACATTTCACGTAATTTGATTGGTTTTGAGTTCGTTAGCGAGTATGGAACTATTTATTTCCTATGTCATGTACGCGACATTAATGCTCGTTTATTTTATTTCACTATATTGCAACCGCCAAAAAAAAATATTTTGCCTAGGTCGTTAGAAATCGTGGGGACGACTCATCACTGATGAAGGGCTCAAAGCTGGGCAAAGGTTAGTAATAAAACATAAAGTTATGTTACAGTTCAATTAATATCAAGTTTTTACTATTCTTTGCTGTGATGCGTGATTCTTTGCCGTGATGCGTATCCATGGTTTTTCCTTGTAAATCGGTTTTACAGAGGTAGGTTATTATAGGGTGACGCAGGGAAACTCCAATTTTGCCAAAGGATGTTAAAAGTTAAACTGAACTTCGAATTTGAACCACAAATCATTAAACCCAAACCATAATGTTTTTGTGATTTTCATTCATAGAATGAAAAAAAGCAGGGGTCAGCATCGAAGATTGTATTTCGTAAATCCTGGACACTCAACCCCTACCTCATAAGAAATCCTCAGCGGCAAACCTATGTAAAATTACATCTAACCCTAGAAACACATGGCTTAGTTGCCGAGTTTCAATTCAAGAAAAGGATGGCGCACGAAAACTTCTTTCAATCAACAAGGCAGTTACACAACGTTATATGGTTGCGAAATCACACACCAAACAATTCTGTAGAAATTGCATAAACAGCAAGTGCTTAAAATTGAAACTGTCAGTTTAAGAGACAGATAGATTTGCATAAAAAAGATGGCTTCTGACTTTCTTCCACGTAGTAGTGTTATTCGCATCGAATTTAGAGAGTTACAAATGAACACAAACACAGTCGCAAAAGAGAGGTAAAATTGTTTTTTGCCACTCTTACACAGATAAAAGAAAATCCCAGACGTGTGGAAAATAGCCATATCCTAAAATGGGCGAAGGCTGATTTGCACCAACTATCGCGAAACAGATTTCGGGTCGTGAACTTTGATCCGCAAAATTGAAAACACGTGAATAACAAGCAATACACATTACGAGATGGAGATTAAATACTTGGGATCGCTGGTAAATATACAAATCTCAGTCTCTGCAAACGCAAAAGTCTCGCAATGTATTGAGCAAGACAAATTTAAACATTTACAGAGCGTTGATAAGACCAGGAGTAATTTTTGGTAGCGAGTCTTGGATAACAACACGGGACAGGTAAAAACTTTCCGTTTTTGAGTACAAATTGGTACGTATGATGCTAGGTCCTATTAAAGAAGTAGAAAGGTACCGGGTGGGTCTGAATATCGAGATCAGAAATAATCTAGGCAACAACGGCATAATTGAAACAATTAAATAATTAAGGCGGCTTTGATGGCTCGTACATGCTCTAAGCTCCCAAAATTTGACCACCTTTATCAGGCTCTGATTCTAAGCACCTCTGCATAATTGAAAAGACATTAACACTTCATTTCTACATTTCGAGAAAGTAACGATATTCGGTATCCAGGTTTCCAGGTTTCAGCAGTACGAATTTCGAATAGTGGTCATGCATAATTATGTCGTTTCTACAAATTTCGCCGTTTATGACGCTGTTCATTTTGCAAGCGTTAAAATTCTTAATGAATAATTTTATTTCTTGCGCCATGCATGTTCAGTAAAATAATCTCGTTTGCATCCATGTGGAGTGAAGAAGGTGTAGATGCGTTAGTTTGTCTGCAATAGAAAGATTTATAAACCGGACTGTATCTGTATCTTGATAACGCTGAAATCAGTTTAGAGTTAAAAACTTTACCATCTTCAAAATTGGATGTTAGGATTGGCATCTGGCATTCTATCAATTTTATTTATCAGGTTCATTACTGTCACAAAAGGTTGAGTTTGATAAGTCAATGCAACTAAAGGTGGCAGCTCGAGGCTCCAACGTGCTAACTGCCCTCACAAAGCCATTTGTCACAGCCATTTAGAAACAGGGATGATCTGGTTAGATAGTAAAGGAATAATTTAACAAATACTGAGCAGCAGTTGATCATTTTACTTTAGAGCCCTTTTCACCAACTCCGTAATAGACGGGAGCAATAACTCTGTATGAACTACCGATACCATACTAAGCAAATTTCTATACATCAGTGATTCTGTTTTATTACTATTAGGAAAGGGAAATTCAAATAACGTTTGAACTTTCTCGAAATCCATTTTGAGGCAGCGGTTCATATGCCCTAATATTTGGACTCTTAACAGAATCTGTTTTTATGAAATTTATAGGTAGGTCATCAGGGTTTTTAGGATGATTGCAACCCCTTCTAACAACGATAAATTTTG
This sequence comes from Nephrotoma appendiculata, assembly GCA_947310385.1. Taxonomy (NCBI): domain Eukaryota; kingdom Metazoa; phylum Arthropoda; class Insecta; order Diptera; family Tipulidae; genus Nephrotoma; species Nephrotoma appendiculata. The sequence continues at coordinate 300,018,292 of OX371223.1, forward strand.
AAGAATTCTGTCATGCAGTTAGTCTGATCACGTAAACGCACGTGGTCGCCTTTTCTCTGGATGATTGATCCAAATAAATCTGATTAAATGCATCTTTTATAGATGGATGAAGAAAATTTTTCTTATAGGGTTTTAACGGTAACCTTGCTCAATTCAATGGCATCCAGACTGCGAGACGAATCTTGCCCATATAGTACTTAAGTTGGGTTGCGTTGAAAGGAATTATTAGTTAATGGGTCTAACCAATTTCATTCGATGAATTCTTTTGTACTAGCAGCGCAACTATCGATCTGTATTGCTACCTGTCTCCTTCGTTTGAATTGGCTTGACATAAAAACCTAAGTCTGCAGTTTTACCCTAATTAATTGAACAGGCTGAACTGTAGAGAGGACAAAATAGTACGTACAGCATCACACACATATAAAAACGTACCTACAGAGATCCAAACGTTCGAGGTCTCTTGCAGGATTGCAGAATCTTCCATTGAATGCGTCCTTAGAAAATACCCTCGCCATCACGTAAGTGAAAAATCAAAAATTCGCAAAAGTTTTGGTACAGGAATTTGCAACGATACGAGGTGAGAAGCTTGGTACTTCATTGGGGAAATGTCAAGAACAATAAATGAGGGATCGGTATGACATTCGCCCTATTAATAAAGGTTCATCAAGCCTAGAAAGTAGAAGCTTGGAGCTCCAGTGGTTCTTGAAACCTAAAAATAACATTCACGATGAGATTAGAAAGCTCGTTAGAATCGCTAAAATATTGCGAGAATGCGAAAGTTTATCTAAACAGCAGACGTTTGTTAACATGACAAAGCAGGTACCAGTATCCTGTGAGACCCAGATTTCGCAAACAATACCGCTTCGGTTAACAATGAAGCAAAAATGACATCTAATATTAAAAGGAGAAGGTCTAATGTACAAAAGGCACCGACCTAGATATAACCTGAAAGCAACCTTTAGCAACCTGAAATCTAAAGTGTGCGTAGACTGGCAGATGATAAGCACAAAACGCGGAACAATTTCGAAGGACTAGAAAGTAGAAGTGATTAAGAAGATGAAATGGGATTCAAATCTGACAGCCCTCACCAGCCGGATGAAAAATGGTACACCCAACGAAATTTGGGTTTCAAACTCCTTTAGGAATTCTCTAGCTGGAAATGGAAAAATCCAAACATTAATGCCATACAATGGCATGGTGGCTTCAAGACCTAGGCAACTGACTGGAGAGACATAAATATAGTACTGGAGTAGCAGTAGCACGACACGAAACATTATCATCAATAGATGTTACGCTACTCAATACTGGTTAATTTATAATTTATCATTTAACATAAGCTGTCTGACGCGAGTGGTAACTAAATTGGAAGGCAATGTCATTTATCAGATGTACTAGTATGAAATGCGGATGTCGTTTTACTAAAACAACATGTTAAATTGGGAAGAATGATAAAAAGTGCTTTATTCTAATTATTGATCCACCGCTTGTTGTTGTTATATATTTTCGTATTTTTTGGGAGATTTTCAGCAGTTTTATTCAAATGAAAACAAAAAATTAATACTGTCCGCGAACGCTCTTTGTTCGGTATAAATTTCGACATATTGAACACATCAATATAAATACAACTCTATGCAAACACCGTTCCAATTTTACACTCGTGCGCGTCTGACACTTCTTGATAACCCAACAAAATGGCGCAATGTTAAATTGTTATGGCACAAACTGCATCGGTGCGCCATCTGTTGTCCGAAATCTGTATTTCATACTTGTACATCTGGTACACACATTCGCAATCCTTACTAAATAAAGATGGAGGAAGTAAAGCAACATATAAAGGTTAGCAGGAGGGCAAGTACGTTTGCAAGTGACCGATTCACGCATTTTCTGGAAAACGCGAACCTCAAGGAAAATGCTAATGAAAAGCGGTGAATTATAATATCATTAACACCTGCAGAACAACTCAAAAACAATTTAACGTGACAATCAAAACATGTGCAATGTAATTGATCGTGATCAATAGGAAAGATCCCCTAGTTCTGTTGCCAAAAGGAAAGATACTTCTAAAGGAGCAACCTTCCTACCAACCATTGTGTATGCAGCATACAACAGGCAAAGTCTAGGTCTATACATCAAGAATAACTTGCCAACGTAGCTGTCTCTCAATGCACGATAGTCAAACCAGAATTATGGCATTCTGCTCCATTATCCTCTATAAATCACATTTGTAGGGTGAGGCTACCGTTCACCAAAAAGTGGATAAATAGGTAGCATGGTGTTCAAAGAAGCTTTGTATAGTGAAGAGGAAAAATCCATGGGACAGTGGAAGTGAAAGGTTAGCTAACCAGAATTGCTGCGGAGAATTGTCGCTGTTTTATTTTCACAACAACGGATGATATACACAACGTATATAGAGCTGGAACGTATTCTGAAAATTATTCAATCAATATGAATAACTGTGTATGAACTATACGGGTGGTAATTTGCAGACTTAAGAATAACAATGTACAGGAGCTAATTTTAGGTCCCACAGTTAGGAGTATTATGTACCAAAAATACAGTGTGGATGATACAGTGCGAATCTGTAGTGATCTTATCTCAATTATCAGTGACTGAGGTTAACGAAATTGCAGATGGCAGACTTACTTATTACAAGACATAAACTCTTATCTTTATTTTAAATATTTTGATGCCACATTCAATGTAAGACTGTCGTTCAAAGAGCATATTCTACATTAGAGGGAAGAAGGTTGTACCACGATGGACAGTAACCGTTTTCCATGACCTAACCTAATCTAAACACTTATGGTGATTGATGGGGCCTGATAACCTAGCAATTTCAATTTTAAAATTATACTCAAGTACTTAAGTAAGATCTGAAAAAACTGGGACACAATTGAGCTAAACAAGGTTTACAAAGGCATATCCCGTGATTAGTTGTTGCATGAAGCTGTTTTATTGAAGATTAATTTGTACATAGGAGAAATACGAAAACAGCTGAGGAAGCTTGGAAAGCTATATTACGAAAAGAGCACAACGCATAGCCGAAACCGTCTTGACAAATTTTATGCGACTAAGAATAAATGAAGGAGATCATAATGATACACTTAGCGATCTATAAAGGACAATTCATTGAAAATAGAATCACCGAAAATGAGTAACATGGACTACATGGCTACTGCGTAATGTAGGACAGCAAAGGCGAATCGTGACAGCGATTCTAAACTATTAGAAATAAAATAAATAAATGTTTGAAAAGGGTAATTAAATATTTAACACATAAGACGTTAATTTTTATTTTAATATTAAATTTAGATTATAATATTTAAAAGATTTACAACTTGAAAAAATAACGGTTCGTAAAGGGCATTTTATCCTGACCCCATCAAACAATCCGATTTTCATCTTAATCGTTAGTGATTTCATTAGGTCAATCCTAATCGTGTATAGTCGCTTTGCAGAATCGTTTCTGAAACTCGTGCTGGTATCCCATTTTATTTAAACACCCGAGTTTCGTTACAAAATGTAGTTTAGTTGTAAAGTTCTTGTTTTCCGGTAATACATGTGGTAAGATGTCGTATAACGATTCACTGAGAAAGACGCATAGATAGGCTATAAGCCAACGTCTATAAGTAGAAACAGGCAAGTATGCTAAATATTATCCATAAAGACAATCTTAGTGGTTTGAGAAGTAATAGATGGCCATTCCATTTCTAGCCACAGTTATTTCCAATACGAAGTATTTCCAATCGCTATGATTAGACTTTAAGTAAATTAGCAAAATTTTAGACAAACCCCAACCTCAAAAAAGCTGAAGAAAGCCAAGAAAATAAAGTCCGCTACGGACTGGAGTGCTATAAGTTCTCAAAATGTACAAATATGAATGTGGCACTCTCAAAATTATGTGAAAACCGATCCCCGTTTCACTTTTTGTTCTATTGGGTATTAGTAGACGGGACTTTCCAGAGTAATTACTCGAGGACTTGGATATATCATATGCTAAAAGTGTAGATTGTGGCGGCCGTTTTGGGCAGGTCTCACCACTAGTACGATTGTGTGCAGAGAAACGCCGAAAAGTGGTTTAGCTAAATCTCGATGTTTTAGGTAAATGTCTGGCTATCTAAGAGATGGGGGGATAATGGAACGAGCAGCATAGAGAGAAAATACATCAACGGAGCACAAAGAAGAATAGACAAAAATGAACGAAATGGAAAACCCCCATCCAGTATGTATCGTCCAACAGATCTTGGAGCTGGCTAAGATTCAACGAGCGCTAGTGAAAAAAAAAATCTAAGCGAATCATACAAAGCGTCATTGGAGTTACGTTTTTATACGCGCAATTGGGAAAGCTAGAACGAAAAAAATTCTTTATTAATTCGCCATCTTGATATAATAAATCGAGCTGTTTTGATCCCATCCCAATTTTGTGTAAGTTATTCTAAAAAATTGAACATGTCCCAATCTACTGGGTGTCTAGAGGTGTCGTACAGCTTCATAGGCTTCACTTTAGCCTATTCGACCACTAATAGGTTTCACAATCTAGTTCATTATTGTTCGTGTAAAGCTTAAAAAAATAATTTTGGATTACGCATTTTTTACTATCGTGACACTATCATGACACATAAGCACACGGTCAATTTTAATTTTAAGCTCTATATATTATGCAAATCGATTTTAAAAGACCACAATTTGCTTTCTCATTGTTTCCATTGAATGTGTTCAATAAACCTTCATGTTATTATTATTATTATTATTCTTGCAACCATATGAAAGTCATGTGTATTAAACCATATTATACTAATTTGTCACATTTGATCAAGTGTCAGTATTAAAAATAATATGCAACCTATAAATCATAATATAGGCAAATGATGTCAATGATCCAAAGTTTTCGACCGTGGTTTTTTCTTGGTGGAGATCACCGTTTCAAGGTGGCACACATCAATAAATTACGTATTGTAAAATTACATCACATAAAGATTGTGTCTGCAATTGCGATCAAATCACATTAAATAATAAAAATCTAAACATAGAACTTAAATTATATTATTGCAATAAATGAATTAATTTAATTTCATCTTCCTGTTTAAATACTCGTAATTTAATTAAGTTTTGTTTGAAATTTCAAAGCACAAAATACGGCGATTAAATAGGTATAGATCTTTATTTGTCGGAAGAAAAAAATACAATATCATATTCGATCAGCGTTCATTATGCAAGATTTTAAATTGCATTGCAGGTTGTAAAGTACCTATATATGTATACATTTGTTGGGTTACAATATCAATATTATCGAAAGACTTCACAGGCATTTAATTTGCCTACTAATAATAAGAAACGTGATATTTTAGAAAGGTGATGTTTTGTATAGTACCACAGATAATAAAATTAATCAACTTTGCCACACTGCACACACACACACACACATAACATGAAATATCTTAGACATTAAAATAATAAAATATATAAACAATGCAATGACTATCCATAACAATTAATAACAAACGATTCAGTTTAAAACTATTTCGAAGTGTGTTCATTTTGTACATAATTTGCAGTTGCACTTGCATGTTAACTTGCAACAATAATTGCAAAACGTCTCCACACTCAATAATTATTATTATATTTTTGTAATTTTAAAATTGGTCACAATATTATATAAATATTTAAATAACTCACAATTTATAATTAATTAGCACGCACAATTATCGCGCCTCCAAATGTTAAAGTTTCAAATCCAGTTTGTATAAATCAGCAGCACAACTAGTTTCTATATATCACGATCAATAATCACAAATCACTCAAAATTAGTGATATCAAATATTAATAAATCAATGAACTTAATCGATAATTATATTTCTTAAATAGACACACGGTACAAAATAAACAAAACATGAAATAAAAACCGTGAATGAAAAAAAATTCAACGCAACTCGATCAGTCGATCGTTAAAAACAAACTGAACATAAATTTTCTAATTGAAAATAATTTACCTATGCATACACAATATAATAAATAAAAAGCACAACACAAAAAATACTAGCAAAGTACGACAAAATAAACAATGTCAAGGGAAGTAGTGGTGCAATTAACGAAGATGTTTAATTAAAATAAAAACGTTATAAAGACGTTTTATGATCTCACGCCTCGCGGTAATCATCATCTAATCACTTTCTACAAGTTTACATTAAAATGTACTAGACAATTTCTGATAATTGTATCTTCTTAAATTATATTAACGATAAAAACTTAATTTATAATTTTTGTTCGATTTTTTAACGAATTATTACAAAATAATTTGGCAAAATACGGAAACATGCGACATGAAGGCGGGAAATTAATAAAATAAAAAAATAAGCAATAAATCGATTATATGTGTCTGAGATAATAAATAGTATATTTATTTTTAATAATAGATGACACTACACAAACATTGTTATTCATTTTGATAATAGGTAGTGCTGTATTATTTGGTTCTTATATTTGATAAAAAGTATTAGTTAAAAAAACAATTTCAAGGTGTCATGGTAGCTAATTAAATGAAATGTATATTTTGTTGAACTTTTACTAGTTTCGCTAGTATCAATGTGATGAAACGGTTTGAGCTCGAAATCCCGAGGGGATTGTGATTTAGGAATTTTGTAATTTTCGGTAATCCCGAAGTTACAAAATTCCTAAATCACAATCCCGTAATTTTGATAATAAGTGTGTGTGTGTGTGTGCGTGTTATCAAAACGAAACGGATTCTTTATTGAAAATTGGCTTGTAATAAATATTTTTAGATATTCTTTTTTCATTTGGACAAAAACATTAAAAGTTTTAGTGACGTAAATTAAGTGGTTATTGATTTATGCTTCTTAGGACATCACGCTGTTAAAGGAATATTGGTCAAACAATTGATTGGAAGCGCAGTATTTCACCTGAAAAACTGAAAAATGTCTCGGATTCAAACGTCGATTACAGCAGAACGTCGAAATATTTTAGCTTTATTTAATCGCAATTCGCCTCAAAATGTCCTATTATTTCTAAAATGTCAAAAAAAAATTTAATTCTGAGACAATAAATTTTACATCTTTAAAATCAGCAAGGCTAACAACCATCAGGCAAATTTGAAAAAAAAAAACAATGAAAAATTTTATTGACAAAATTAGATGGCGATTGATTTATAATTTTTAGGACATCACGTTGATGAAGGAATATTGGACTGATTGGAAGCGCAGTATTTTGACTGCGGCAGCTAAAACATGTTTAACAAAAAATCAATTTCAATCATCTAATATTAAAATTACAGGATTCTATTAATAAGATTGGTTGATTTTGAAATATGATCGTGAAAATACGGTATTTTGATTTACGCGATTTTAGGCTGCTCCCGATGAATCTGTATTACCCGGTTCAAATAATTGTTTTTAGTTTTAACAATTAGTAATAGGTGGCAGAGTAATTAGGCTTGATAATACTAACTGCATTACCCGGTTCGTATATGTGATAATGCTTAGTAAAATACTTACAAGGTGGCAGTCAAGCAACTATAGCGAAATTTTATAAAAGTAATTTAAACTTTCGCTATGGTCGCTGGTTACATTGTGATGAAATTTACGGTTCGTGTATATGATTTAAACATTTGCTTTTAGTTATAAAAGTTACTAATAGATGACACGCACATCGATTATATCATCGAGCAATAAATATATAAGAGAAATCAAGTAGCGCAAATTGTATAAGCAGGTTTTTCCGAGGTTAAACTTATTTTATAGTTTTGATATATTTATATACACAAATTTAATTTGTTTCTATATTTAATCCATATATACGTATCTTATAAACATATCGGCATAGTTATTTTATAGTTCATTGTTCTTGTTATTCTTGGAGAGATTGTCAAAAGTAAAATAGATTAACCTCAGGCATTACCCGGTTCATAAAGCAAAATATACATAAGAGTATGGTTATAAGGATTAGCGATTTCCCGAATTCTGGTCAGGAACATTAATATATTTATTCCAATTCTACTCTTAATACTTTCAGGTGCTCCACGGCAATACACAAGCAAACAACTGCACACACCAAACAATAGGCGTTTTTTAATTATAATTTATTTCATTTATTGCTTAGTAATTTTCAATATTTATTCTAAGTTTACACACTGTAATTTACAGTTTACAATACAAGTTTACAATCCGTAATTTACAATATTTATTACAAGTTAAAAATGGCGGAATGAATTTTTATTTTTCGGACTACGCAGTGTGTTAATTTTTAGAGCTCGCTTTATGCACATTACAAAACCGAATAATTTTTTGTTTTCTTTTTTTTACAAAACCGATGATCATCTTAACCGCAAAGAAAACTGAGTAAATCGTTGAGTTGCCCGATGTGTACCTGTCCTACGCACCGCAGCACTCCTTTACCGAAGAACGTGTCAACGTGAACGCAAACACTCTGCTCACCCGATGAATGTGCATTAGTCAGGTTAGGGTTGAAAGTTACTTTCCTTTGACGTGCGATCGTTTTAGTCTCTTTCGTAAGATCTTTCGCCGTTTCGGAGTCTGAAACTGTAGTTTGTTCAGTACCCTCCAACGGGCTAGTCGCAATATCCGGTGTATTATGGTGTGATTGGTGTAATTCTGTACTTTCAACAAAATAGGGCTTAAGTCTGTCTATAGACACTCTAATTTGCTTGTCCTTATATTCAATGACGAAATTCTAGTCAGCCCGACTAACTACTGCGAACGGACTTTCATATGGTGGCTGCAACGATTTCTGCAGCGCGTCAGTGCGTAATAACACATGAGAACAAGAGCCTAATGCCTTAAAAATGAGTTTGGGATGTATGTCGAGTAGGTGGATATGGACGTGTCTCATTGAAATGATTTCTAAGTGACGTAACAAAATCGGTTTGCAATTTGAGGATCTTAGTGTCCTCCACCATCTGTCCTGCAATACGCAATGTTGTACCATAAAGAAGTTCTGCCGATGTCCTACTAAAATCTTCGCGAAAAGCTGTTCGAAGCCGTAGTAAAATCGTAAGGAGCGAACGTGTCCAATCCGGTCTGTTCCGGCTCATAATAGCAGCCTTCAAGGTCCGGTGCCACCTCTCGATAAACCCATTATCCTTCGGGTTATAACTGGTTGTCCTTTTCCTTACAAACCCCAACAATTTGGAGAGCTCCGCAAAAAGTTCCGACTCGAACTGAGATCCTTGATCTGTAACGATCGACTCTGGAACTCCATATCGAGCAATCCAACCACTCAAAACCGCAAACGCCACCGTCTCAGCGCGGATATATACGATTGATATAGCTTCTGGCCACCGTGTGAAGCGATCAATCATCGTCACGCAAAAACGTTGACCGTCTGAAGATGGAAGCGGCCCGATTATGTCCAAATGAATCTGCGTAAATCGTTGTGATACTAGCGGAAAATTTCTCACGTCGCCTTTCGTATGTTTAGTCACTTTGGATCTTTGACAGTTCAAACAATTCTGTGCCATCCTGCGTACATCACTATTTCCTGATGTCCAAATGAATTTTTGAGCGACTTGTTTTGCCGTTGCGGCAATTCCCGGGTGCGCCAACTTGTGAATGAAGTCAAACATTGCAAGTTGAAACACTTCGGGGATGTACGGTCGATTAGTCCCGTAGAGGTTTCGCAGACAATATATTTATTTGAACTGGGTAACGGAATCTTCTGGAATATCAAATGTGTACTTTTTACCATCAAATTTTTCAATTCCTCATCGTTTTGCTGTGCATCAGCAATTTGCTCATAATCCACTGTCGGTGGTACAGTGATTTCATCAATGCGTGATAGTGTGTCGGCTACAAGATTTTTCGCTCCGAATACGTGTCGTTTATCGGTGGTACATTGCCCTATAAAATCTAGATGCCTAAACTGTCTCGGAGAAGCCTTGGCAGGGGTCTGCCTGAAGGCGAACACCAATGTCTTGTGATGTAAATAGGGTGAATAACCTTCCCTCAACTAGATGCCTAAAATGCTTAATAGCTGTATACGCCGCCAATAATTCCCGGTCGTAAGGCACTGTACCGACGTTGTGTCTCACTCAGCCTAACTGAAAAAAAACTTAGCGGCTTTTGGCAAAACTTTTTGTTGTACATAGGCGCGACATCAGACGCGTCAACCATAACTGCAAGCTCAGTGTCCTGTGCCGGATGTGCTAGAAGATTTGCCTTCACCAACTGTTTTTACTGGTTCTAAAGGCCTCAACCGCTTCGCATCTGTCTTTTGTCATTCTTCCTGCTACCTCTAAGATAATTATTTAGTAGAGCCTGATTACTCGCTGCATGCGGAATGAAACGCATGTAAAAGTTTAACATACCCAGTAATCGTCTGAGCTGTTTAATCGTCGGAAGAGGTCGGATACTTTGCGCGGTTATGGTATGTCCCAAAAATTAAACTTCGCTTTTTGCAAATTTACATTTTTCGTCCTTGATAACGAGTCCTGCTTCCTTCAATCGTTGGAACATAACCCTCAAATGGTTCAGATGCTCTTCCTGCGTACGTGATGCGATTAAAAGGTCGTCGATGTATACGAAACAGAAGTCCAATCCATTGACGACGGAGTGCATGAAGCGCTGCAACGACTGCGCAGCATTCCGTAAGCCAAACGTCATCCTCGTAAACTGGATAGAATACGAATGGAGTGGTGTAGGTTGGTTCAAAACACATACAACTATAAATTTTTCACATGATTCGTTTGCCTTACCCACACAATTGTGTGGGCAGGCCGGTAAAGGGATAATTTACAAGTTGGCGCATATTTGCGCGCTTTATCACTGAAACGATACTTGTACCAACAAATTCCATTTTTAACCGAAGCGTTCGAACATGATCTGGAATTATCTCGTTGTCTAACACGTGAGCCTGCACTTGGAGAGTTACTTCGACTATGACCATTAAAACCCGACCGCTTTACTGCCGGTGTCAGCTCGTTAATTTGGGCCTGTAAATTTAACTTCCATTTCTCCAAGCGTTCGTAACTCGATTGTTGGAACTCATTTGTCCGATTTGAATTAGTACTGTCTTGTTTAGAAGACTGCAAGAAACCGCCATTAGAATCGTCTCCGAACCGGCCTCTAATACTCTGTCGGCCAATTGTGCCACATCGTCTAATTTACCCACGCTGCCTGCAAGAACCATCCGCACCTTCGTAGGTAACTTCGCATCCCACAATACTTGCAGTGTCTCGCCCGGAAAAGCATTCATTGCTGTTGCTTGCATCTCCCGAAAAGTTGCGAGGGTTTTTTGTCGCCAAGATCCATTTCACTCAACACCTTCCGAATTCGGGCTGTCGATGAATCACCAAGTCTTGTGATTAGCGATTGCTTAAGAAGATCATAAGGATCTTTGGGTGTAATCACTTTTACCATAGCCGGTACTATTCTAGCCAATTCCGGGGTGAACACGCTTAAAACCGTGAAATATTTTGTTACTTGGCTAGTAATTCGCGCGTTCACTGATTGCGCTTCCAATGTGCCGAACCATAACTCGACATCGTGCGTCCAAATCGGGGAAGGCTTAAGTGCAACCAGATGTAGCTGCCTAGACATCAAATCAACATCAAATCCATTCTGTGGATCGTTAGACGTTAATATGTCCAATTATAAAGCGTAGGTTTGTCTCCGCCGTTTTTCTAGAACAATTAACCTATTCTCAAGATCCATTCCATTATTGAATATGTGTAAGAAAGTTGGAAATTATACCCACGTGCCAAAATATTGCACAAAAGACAGAAACTGGCACTAAACCTGGAAAATGCTTTAACCTGTTAAAATCCTGACTAAATAAAGAATTAATTCCTGAATAATGGAAAAGGCAGAGATTTGTTCTGCTTCTGTAATAAAAAAAACCACCACGGAAAACGCCCGCATACTGACCAACCCAGTCGTGGTAATTACGACTAATAAAGCAATTCAAGGCAGCAGACGGAAACGAGATAGCAAAAAATATTGCGTTCGTGTCTACAGAGTAACAAGGGGAGTCTTGCAAGGATCAGTATTGGACTCAATAATGGAATTTTATGTACGATGTGGTTTGTGCAATAGTTCTTGTAACCAAAATTAGTTAATAGTTTCCCTTCAGCTGTAAAATTCTGAAACCTGTTGGTTTCAAGTAGAATACTTTCAAGGTGGCAGTCAAGCAACTTTAGCAAAAATTTAGAAAAGTAATTTAAACTTTCGCTAGAGTCGCTGGTAACGAGAATGCATCCCTTTTGGCGAATTGAGACAAAGGCTAGTGAGAATTGAAAATGACAAAACGAAAAGTTCATTAAGCACAGGATATTAGAACAAATACAATAACAGTGATTTTGGGCTTGAAGAAGAACAATAGCTGTTAAAATAATGCTCGTTTTTTACTGAAAACCATGACAACGTTTTCTTTACGAAATTCTGATGTTGAGATAAGCAAGTGGTGACTCGGTTTCAAGTCAGCCTTAAAACCTTTATCACAGCGCGATTTTGCAAATTTATTGATTTTACAATAGTACAAAATTTAATCGAAGTCTGGTAACAATGGTAGCACGAAGCGGTGATAAATTTATTGTCGTCTCGTAATATTTACTAATTTACAGATACAAAATTATGATCCAAATATTCTTATTTCAATACATAATGTTGCAGTTATAGAAAACTCTATTTGTCTACGACTGTAGTTACCTACCTTGACCGTTTTCAGATCGACAATTTACATAAAATATGAGTTAACAAACTCAAAAAACCAAACATTGACTAAACGCTGAGTGAAATTAATTTTACAATTTTTCTATTCGATCGCAGTTGTTGTTCAATATTGAATATTGTTCAAAAAATTAATTACAATTTATTATAAAAACACAATAAGAAATTTAAAAAACAATTAGTTACAATTGAACTAGCGGCTTGTGTAGTTGGTGGTGTAGTACAAGTGAAATTTTTTTATATCGGAAAGTGAAAATTTATTAATTACATAATAAAACGATCGTAACTCGATCATAATGCTAAAATTAATCGGTATTTCAATAAATATTTTATGTGTTGTGCAAATCATAATTGGCAATCAAATCGTGATCGAGGATCCTCTCATCGACAATGATAAATCAAATCAAACGGATGCGCTCGTATTTCAGGCAATCGAATTATTTGACAAATTGAAGCAATTAGAGATCACGACGCTCGAAAACATAAATAAACTGAATTCGTTGTCAAAAGATCAACTGATCGCAAAAACTAAACTCAATGACAATTATGATTCGCAATTTAAAAAAGTGAGTGGCATATTGTGCGATGTACCAAATCTCAGATCGTGATCAATTTTTTTTATCTGTATAGGAAATGGGAAATCTTCAAAATAGTATTACACCAAAATTAGCCAAAGGTATGGATTTCAAAAATTGCCCAGCTGAAATGGCCAAAGACTTAGAAGTGTTGTATGCCAATGAAAATGCATATCCAAATATTATGATGACGGAATCGCAGCTGGAACAAGACAAAATTGTTAAAAATTATACGCGACAAATTGAGGATTTATTTCTAAATGGCATTGAAGAATTTAAAATGTCGTTCATGAATCCGGATTCGATGAATATTACGGAATTGACCACAGTAAGTATTTCGCCAAAATTTCACCATCACAGTTGTAGTAATAATTTTTTATACTGATTTTAGTTCAATCAACATTTTGAAATGTTTCTATTCGACATAAATGAAAAAGTCGATAATGAATATCGTACCGCGTATAGAGGAATAGAGAACACCACCGCCGCGTATCGAGCCAATTTGGATGAAAAGTTAACAAAAATTAAGGATCGTATCAAAATTTTAATTAAAACGTTTGAAATGTGTATGAAGGATGTAGAAATTGTTTTATTAAATAAATAATATATTTTAAAGGTTCTGTATACTCAAGTGTATTAAAGGCGCGCGAACAATTCATTTGGCAACCAATAAGGCCTTGCTATATTTTGCTATGAACGCTGTCCGTGCGAATAAATGTATATCCGCCTTTTTTTATTTGCGCTTACTTGTGCTTACCGGTGATCTGGAGTGACTGATACCCTTGAGATGTCGTATCGTAATGGCGAACATAGTGTGCGTTGGAATTAGCCCACCTCGCGTTTTTAATCGTTGTTGTGCCTTCATGATGCAGCTTATTCGTGTTGAAATTGCTTAGTCGCTGGATAAATCCAGAGTTGTGTATCGGTGACCGGAAAGAAAGATTTTTAGGGCGTGAATTGTGGGATGTATCTTATGATTTTTGGTTCCTGTCAATACTGGCACTCCCGTCTTCATTTAAGTTCTTTTAACAATCCTAAACGTTGCTTTTTCGATAAAGTTTGCACTGTATTTTCGATAAAGAAATAGACTGATGACAGTAAGATACTACGAATGTACTGTAAGTTAATGGGCAGAAAGCTCTGAAATTTAAACAGAGTTGTTTTTGTTTCAAAGGGGGTCTAGTTCCTCATACTTTATAGCTTTAGTGCCATCGATGAGTTTCTATAGATGAGTTTTATTAAACTCACGACTCTCCAGACTCCTAAAGTTCAATGTTCGGTGAGATTAGTAGTATGAAATGCCAATCTGCCGATTTTTACATTTCATTTGCTCCTACAAAACTAATCCTGCTGTTATAAATTTCCAATACTTCTTTGCCGGCCAACAAACCTCTAGAACTCACTATGGAACCTTTCTGCGAGCAGATCAGATACTACTTCGATGTGTATAGTCTAAAGCCCTGAATTGTCAACTTTTGAATAAATGAACGGAGAGAATATGGTGAACAGAAGACTGCGTAGATTTCCCATTAGATGTTCTGATCTTCTAATTTCTTCATGACTGCTGCTTGCCATAACCCTCCAAATGTAGGTGCCACACTGGGAATGAAATGCCAATTTATTGTTTCTGAAGTGAGAGCTGAAAGAATATGATTAGAATGAGTTTTTAAGTACTCGACAATCTTGCGTAGTTCGTTGTTTGGGCCAATGAAGTTTGAACCGTTTTCGGAATAGATGTCGCTACATACTCTGCGATGTGACACAAATTTGTGTAACGCTGCTATGAAATTTGCCATTGTTAGATTTGAAACAACTTCAATGTGAACGGCCTTGGTTGCCATGCAAACGAATATTGCAAGAGACGCCTTCCATCTTTGATTTGACCTGCCGTAAATCTGCCTCGGTTGCAATGGTTCCGCATAGTCGACACCAATTTTTAAAAAGGGAGTCTCGTAACGGACACGATCGATCTGTAGATTTCCCATCAACTGGTAGTTCGATTTCGAATTAAATCTCCGGCATCTATTGCATCGCTTAATCACTTCCTTCACATGACGTCTGCAATTCAATATGTCATATCGTTATCGTATGATACTGGTTAGCAATGAAGCTCCTGCATGCTGGAGTCTTCCGTGTAAATATCGTATCATCATTTTGGTGAAATCGCTGTTCGGCATTATTTTAGAATGTATATATGGTATCATATAGTTCACAGGTGCGTTTTTGATGCAACCTCCTACTCTTAATAAGTGTTGGTTGTCGATGAAAGGATTTAGAAAGCGAATCTAGCTTTTCTTTGATTGTTGGCGTTTTGATCTGGGGGTCGATTTTTTCCAAAATTCGACAAGTTGACGAAATAACCGAAAGTATATAGTAGTGGTATATATATGTGTGTTTGTGTTAGCGCGAATACTCGCCCTTTAAATTTTTTGAATATGACATTTCTACGTTAGTTAGACGTTAGTTTTAGTCGTGTCCGTGTGTTTGATAAAGTTAGTGGTGATTAATTATATTTTAATAGTGTTTTCTATTATTGAATATTTTCTTTTTATAAGAAATACATAAATAATTTAAATGAACGGAAATATACCAATGCTACATTACGAGCGTAAAGTCAAAACTAGGCGCTACAACGAATATTTGCGCGATACCATGGATCCATTTAACATTTCCGATCGATGGTAAGATAAACATTTATTAATTTTGTTAAAGTAGTGTGTAGTATAAAATTTTTTGAATTATTTATTTGTTAAAAAACAATAATTTTATTTCATTTTTCAGTTTTATTGACAATTACCGACTACCAAAAAGTTTGGTATTAAAATTATTAGACGAAATTAAACCATTTGTTCAGGAATCTAACAATCAAAGGAAAATTCCTTTGCATTTAGAAGTGTTGGCTGCCTTAAACTTCTTTGCAAGTGGAAGCCATCAACGACGCGTTGGCATGGACGCTTTTGCTACAATGAGCCAAAGCAAAATTTCGTCTAGCATCGCACGCATAAGTGAGGTGATTGGAGTTAATTTGGGCAAAAAATATGTTATTTTCCCAAGAACGTTAGCCGCAGCAAGTACGGAGTTCCAGGAATTGTGGGCCTTATCGATTGCACACATATCGCAATCGCCAAATTAACTAAAAGGGACGAGTATGGCTACATCAATAGGAAAGGTGTCCATTCAATAAATACTCAAGCGGTAAGAACAACTTTTAAATAGATGTATTAATATGTAACTAATGTACAATGTTTTACATTTGTTGTACTTACAGATATGCGATTCAAAACTGAGGATACTTGCACTGAATGCACGATATCCAGGTTCCACTCATGATTCCCATATATGGAACAGCAGCATAATAAAGCCAGTAATGGAACAATTTAATTTGCAGGATAGAAATACTTGGTTATTTGGTATTAAACTAAATATTATTAAATCAACGTAATTTAATTACTAATCATGTTCTTTCAATTTATTCAGGTGACAGTGGATACCCGTTGAAACCGTATATGATGGTTCCTTTCCGTAGACCAGTAAGTGTAGCGGAACAAAAATTTAATGAAATACACTCCAAAATCCGAAGTGGCATAGAGCGTTACTTTGCAAATTTAAAAACGAGATTCCGGTGTCTCAAACGAATATCGGGCCATCTACATTATAGTCACGACAAAGCGGGACATATAATATATTCGTGTGCTGTGTTGCACAACTTAATGATCGAAAGCAACTATCTATTTATTTATTTATTTATTTATTTATTTATTTAAAGAAATCTATTTTGTAATATACATGTATGATTTCAGATTATTTACAGTTATAGTTAAAATTATATTAAAACAACAACTTTAAAACAGAATAAAAAAAAAAAAAAAAATATAAACCAAATTTTGGTTTAAACAATTAAAAATTTAGAAAAAAGTCTTTAAGGATATTTTTAAAGTTGTCCTTTGATAAGTTGAAGTCAAATACATCGTCAATTAAGTTGAAAGATTTAGACATCCTATTAATTGGGTTGTTTTCTCCATAGTTGGTGGAATGGTGTTCAAGTGCTAAAAATTTATGGTTTCTAAATGTTCTGCATGGCACGTGAATTGATATGTTTTCCAAGATGTAAGCTGAATCTACGTGACCAAGCAAAACGTTACCAATAAAAGCTGCTCCCAAGAGAAGTCGTCTATTTTCAAGCGTGCATATTTTGTAATCTGTGCATCTTGTTGTGTATGGAGGTAAGCGAGCCACATTTTCATGGAATGGTAAGTTGTGGTCGTAATCCCAGTCACTCTTCTTTAACAAAAAAATCAGGAACTTCTTTTGAATGCTTTCAATTCTTTTTATGTGTACAGCATAGTATGGATTCCAGACCGTTACAGCGTATTCCAGTTGAGATCGAACATAAGCGAAATAGAGTGAACATAAGGTTTGGATATCCTTAAATTCACCTGTCCATCTTTTAACAAATCCGAACATGGCATTCGCTTTCGCAATACAATTTTCAATATGCCTATTGAAACTGGCGTTTTCGACAAATGTAACACCTAAGTCTATAACCTCATTGACTCTTTGCAGTACTTCGTTGTTGACTTTGTATGAAGTAATTATTGGATTTCGTTTACGATGGAAAGACATGATTTTGCATTTCTTAATATTTAAGTATAGTGAGTTCCGATCACACCACTCACTTAATCTATCTAAGTCTTCTTGAAGTTTCTCCGTATCTAACAATCCATTAATAGTACGAAAAATTTTCACATCATCTGCAAATATGAGCACGTCTGAGTTTTTGATTATCTCGGTTATTCGGTCTATGAAAACAATAAAAATCCAAGGCCCGAGGTGTGATCCTTGGGGAACACCAGATGTAACTTTAATACAGTTTGATTTTTCATTTCCCATTATCACAAATTGGCACCGGTTTGATAGATATGATTTAAACCAATTTATGTAATCGAGAGAAAACCCAAAATTGAATAAACTCTGGAGTGCTTTATGATGACAGATAGAATCAAATGCTTTACTAAAAAAGCTTTACCTATCGACATTGAAGATGAAGAACCTGAGGAAATCGTTCCTGTTTCAGATGCAGATGAAAACGAAAATTCCGGAGAGGAAAATAGATATTTTTTAACAAATTTTATTCAAGAGAGACAAATAGAATAATATGTAGATTATAAAAATAAATAAAAAATTTATAAATTTAAATTGTTTTTTAATTTATTTAAATGATTACAAAATACACGTTGTTAAAATAAATTTTTAAACTTAAAACAATGTTTTTCCATTTCGATATGTATCTGAGAGAAGTGTTGGTTGCGATCAGATCATAAGACAATAATTTTACGAGGTGGTCCGAATGATGTTTCTTGAATGCGTACATAAAGAGTAGATCATGTATTTCTCGTTCATGATGTTTTCCTGCTGCAAATATTAGTCTTAACATTTGCTAAGTAGGTCCTCTTTTACAACACAGTTATACAGGGTTATCCAATTCGAGGTTGATAAAGTAGAAATCTGTATACCGACATCTGTCAAAGATAAACGTCAAGTACGCTGTCATTTATTTGGTTGACATTCTGCCATTTAAGAATATGGAGCATTTAACAATCGACTCAATCGATTTAATTGGGTGTTGGAAAAACAGGCCGTCGATACTGATCTTTCGAACAAAATTGTCTTCAGTGATGAAGCTCATTTTTCGCTTGGTGGATACGTTAATAAGCAAAACTGTAGAATTTGGGGCTCAGAAAATCCACAATTGATTGTAGAGAAGCCATTACACCCGGAAAAAGTCACTGTTTGGTGCGCATTGTGGTCTGGTGGTGTGATTGGGCCGTATTTTTTTGAGAACAACCATGGACGAACCGTTACCGTCAATTCTGAGCGCTATGGCCGCATGTTAACCGATTATTTTTTTACGAAAATCGAAGATTATGATCTTGACGATATGTGGTTCCAGCAGGATGGAGCAACCAGTCACGTAACACGAGCAAATCGAGATCTTTTGCAAGAGAAATTTCCTGGACGTTTGATTTCGCGATTGGCTGATGTCAATTGGCCTCCAAGATCCTGTGATTTAACGCCTTTGGATTTCTTTTTGTGGGGCTACGCGAAAGATCGTGTTTACGCAAACAATCCTCAAACTCTTGACGAATTGAAAACTAATATTCGTAAGGTAATGGCCGAGATACCGCCCGAAATGTGCCGAAAAATCATTGAAAATTACCTCAAAAGAATCAAGGCCTGTAAGAAGTCCCGTGGAGGACATTTGAATGATATCTTGTTTAACTAAAAATGGCAAGGATCAATCTGTAAAATGAAATAAAAATTACAATACATTCCGAATATTTTGTGTGTTTTTTTTAAGTTTACTTTATCAAGCTTGAATTGGATAACCCTTTAGTTGACTCACTTGACGGAAAAACTTGAGACCTCCAACAAATAGAGATTATTCGCTTGGTAAAAAATTGTATAGGCGTAAAATTTTACCATCAAGTGAATCTTCTCTATTGTGATGCATATGAGGGTGTTAACTATTTAAAAAATTGGAAATTTGTTGGGGGCGACAATTTTTACCATCAAGTGACTCATCTCATTGTGATGTAACGACGATGTAACAGGTATGTAAAAAAATTAAATTTATTGAGGACGTTTATTCTCCACAGTTGATGATTCATTTAATATGATTTTTTGAATTTGATGTATCGTGTAATAAACGGATAAGGCGATTTAAATCCATGTTGGCAATCGTTTTCCACAAAATCAGTAAATATGTTCCTTCCTATCCGAATGAATTATTTTGTTTTTTCAAAAATATCGAACTTGTAAATTCATTACACTCATCACATTTATATAAAATCATCACATTTATAGATATAATTCCTGTGATTCACATCCAATGAAGCTGTGTTTGAATAAAAGGATTTGCATCGTCAAACTTTTCGCGAGTCGTTGGCAAGCAATGTCTTGAAGCTAAATGGATTGGTATATTTAAACTCTTAACCAATCTAAATAGATTGGTATATTTAAATTTCAGTAAATTTGTTTAGAGCCACCCTCGTATACATCACAGCCCACGAAGTTATTCTTTTGATGGTAAAATGTACGCCTCCAAAAAATTTTCAATTTATTAAACATTTACTGCTAAAAATTTTGGGATTAACCCATTTTTTAAATCAAAATATTTGATTTTTTGGAATTAATTTTAATTTTGCGGCTTTTCCTCTGGATTTTGGCTTTTAGGATTTATTTAATTGATAAGTATCGCTCCTCTTATATAGTTTTCTGTTACTTTTATTATTTGGCTTCTTTTTATTTGTTTCTTTTTAGATTTTAACACGAAGTTCTGTGATCTTGGTTCTTCCTTTAAAGAACATAGTATTTATGTATATGAAATTTTGTATGCATGTAAGTATTGTTATTGAAGTGCGCCACGACTCGCGATGCCCACCGAGAGCATTTATTTGCCCTCGGTTCTCTTAAAATGTATGCTTCGGACTAGGTCCAACATGTTTAACGTGGTTAGTTTGAATGTTCAAAGCCTTACTTTGAATATTGACGAGCTTCGTCAAACTTTTAATGGGGTCCCAATTGATGTTATTTGTTTATCGGAAACATTTTTGACATCTAATATTTCTAATTCTGCGTTGGCCATTAGTGGCTTTAATTTGTTCAGGCGGGATAGGGTTAGTCCACCGGTTAATTATGGTGGGGTATGCATATATGTTAACGAGCATATTAAATGTAGTGTTGTATCGGTACCCCCCTCAATTTCTCAAAGGCTCGTTTCTGACTTTGAGTTTCTTTTTTTAAATGTCTTCGTGAATAAGCGGAAATTTCTTTTAGGTGTAGTTTATAATCCTCCTAAAACGAACAAGAGTGTCTTTTTAGTTATTTTTCCTGTCGGTATGATGAGGTTTTCATTTCGGGTGATTTTAATTTTGATATTTCTCAAGAGTCTTTATTTTCTCGTAGCTATTTGAATATCTTAAATAGCATTAACCTTTCGGTTTATAATACTGTAGAGCCTACTTACTCTTGCGCTACTGCAAGTGGTGGTTCTTTTTCGCTCATTGATCACGTCGTTGCTTCTGCTGATAATTCCATTTGTTTTTTCAATCAATTGTCTCTTGGTATTGGTTCTCACCATGATCTTCTTGTTTTTTCTGTTAATTATTACTCTCGACCTAGACCTAAAAGTTTCAGCTTTAGGGATTTTTCTAAAATTGATGAATCACACCTTTCATCAACTTGTGGCTCTATTTGTTGGGATAATATTTTTTCTCTATCTACTTCTACTGACCAAATTGACTATTTTAATTCCTCTATTAACTATGTATGTTATAATTGCGTTCCTCTCACTACTATTTATTTTAGACCTAGATCCCCCCTTTGGATGACTCAAGAGATTTTGAGTGCTATTTCTGTTCGTTTTTCCAAATATCGTCTTTGGAAGCCCTAATTCTTTGTCTTATCTAGCTTATTAGGAATCTCGAAATAGAGTGGTAGGTTTAATTCGTATCGCTAAGCAAAATTTTTTCAAGGATAAGTTAGATCCCTCACTTCCCTCTAAGATATTTTGGCGCAACGTGCGCAACTTGGGTCTTGGTAGTTGCAAAGGGGCTGCTTCTGTATATTTCAAAGCAAATGATTTTAACCTTTATCTAATTAACTCTAGTCACACTCATGATAATTCCATTATTGATTTAGTGTCCGTCGAACCCATTAATTCTTTTTCGTTTACAAATATATCTACTGTTGATTTGCATTCTGCTATTTGGGAAGTTAAATCGCAATCCACTGGCTTAGATATGGTTAGTTTGAAATTAGTTAAGCGCATTTTTCCTATTGTATCAAGGTATTTGTTACATATTTTCAATTTTATTTTAACGACCTCTTCATATCCCGCTCACTGGAAGATGAGTAAAATTATTCCTATTCCTAAAATTAGTAATCCTTCTGAGCTTTCCCATTTCCGCCCTATTAGCATTTTAAGTTCACTGTCCAAGGCATTTGAATTGGTAGTAAAAAACCAAATTCAATCTCATATTGATAGCTTTAATTTGCTTAGCCTTTTTCAATCAGGTTTTAGAAGGTTTCACGGTACTACCACTGCTTTACTGAATGTTTGTGATGATATTCGTCGTAGTATGAGTAAAAGAGAAATGACTTGCCTTACTCTGTTAGATTTTTCTAAAGCGTTTGATTCGATTAATCATCAAATTTTGTTTAATAAGCTTATTTCAAACTTTAATTTTTCTCTCTCTCTGCTGCTAAATTGATTTTAGACTATATTTCGGGTCGCTTTCAGGCAGTCTTTTATGACAATTCCTTTTCTGACTTTTTACCTGTCTCTTCTGGCGTTCCTCAGGGGTCGGTTCTTGGCCCTTTACTATTCTCAATGTACATTAATGATATTGCATGTTCCATTCGTCATTCTTCTTTTCATATATTTGCTGATGATGTCCAAATATCTAGGAGTAGTCGCTTAGATAATGATTCCATTCACTCTAATATTTCTTTAATTAACGATGATTTGGGAAGTATTTATAGTTGGTCATTATCTAACCGACTCGCTCTTAATGCTAGTAAATCCCAGTCTATTATAATCTATAAAAAATCTTTAAATACTTCCTCTTTTCCTGGAATTTTTCTCGGTGATTGTTTAATTCCATTCTCTAATACAGTTAGAAGGTTTCAGGTTTTAGGTTTCAGTGGTTGACACTTAGGCCATTTTTGGCCCATTGTGATACCACGCATTCACGCCACATCATTAACCCATTCACCTATTCACCTACTCACACAACTACAGTATACCACCTGCACATTGCAAGCTCCATGTCAACCTGTATATTGACATGGACGGTGGGTCGGCGCTGAATTCTGCACTCCATCAGAGGGTCTTAGTTGTGTTTATTAACATCACCGATTGTAGTCGATGATGAAAATTCGATTTCGATTCGAATACAGTTAGAAATTTAGGGTTAATTTTTAATAAAACTCTTACTTGGGGTGATCATTTAGTTAAGGTTAGTAAAAGGATTTTTGGAATGCTTAGTTGTTTATATAAGGTTGTAGGGCTCGCTGATAGTAGTTTTAAAAAGCGTATGTTCCTCTCGCATTTTCTTCCACATTTTCTTTATGGTGACGTTGTTTTGTTTGGAATGCTTCAGGATAATATGAATGTTCTCCAAAGATGTTTCAATGCTTGTACTCGTTTCATTTTTAGTATTAGGAAATATGATCACATTTCTCCTTTCTTAAATTTGACTCTTGGCTGTAGTTTGGTTAACTTCTATGAACTTCGTGTGTGCCTTTTTATTTTTAAGCTTCTCAGATCGAAGCAACCTCCCTATTTATTTAACGAGTTATTGTTCAGTAGGTCCCATTCTTCAAATTTACGTTTACTTCCCCCTATAAATCTGTGTAGGTCCTTAAATACATCCTTTTCTGTTAGGGGTATTTCTCTTTGGAATTCTATTCCACTAGAAATTAAGAGGTCAGCGTCGCCTAAATCTTTTAAAGCAGATTATTTAGCGTGGCGCACTTGAATGATAATACATGTAGTACTATTTTTGTAATAATTTTTTTCATTTTTATTATTTTTGTATGTAGTATGTAAGTATTCACTTCTTGCAGTGTTCTCTGTAACAAATGAGCTTGAGCTCAATACGGAGGGTACTAGCATGGAGTGGATTTGTTTTTTGAAAAAATCTGAGGTTTTTATGCCTAATGGAAGTATTTTTTTTTTGTGGTTGTTGTTCCTCATTTATATTGCTTCCATATGTGCTTTTCCTTTACCAAAATTGTAATGTCAATGAACAAATAAATAAAATAAAATAAATAAATAAAAAATTTTTTGAGAGGTTTTTTTCGTTTCGGGTCCTTTTATATTCAGGTACAAAGTCGCTCTTATCCAGGTACAAACATAGTACATACATATTCCAGATTTGTAACTAGTTTTCCAAATAGTTATTGAATGCGAGTGAATCTTGACGTGTGTCTAAAAAATAAACAAAAATAATTTGAATTGAGTGTTGCTGTGCTGATTAAAATAAATTTAAAGTTTTAAAATGGTAAGTAGTCTGTGAACAAATTAATCTGTATGTAATTACTTCCACGCACTTCTCACCAAATATATCAACGGAATACGTCCCACCATTGATACAATCCCAGCCCTATACCAGTCAATTCGTTTCACCATTGTCACAATCGCTTCCCTCTACAAGTCAATACATACCGCCATTGACACAATCCTCTCCCTCGACGATTGAATCGCTTCCCTCATCAAATCAATCTGTTCAGTCATATTTTCCAACACCACTTACCTCATCGACACATTTATTAACTGAAGAATCAGCAGCACAGCCACGGCCATCGCACCAATCTCAGCCATCACACCGACCAGGCACATCTTCACGACAACGGCTACTATCTACATCACAAAGCGCTGCCCGAGCGAGACGATATCGCTCAAGATTAAATGAAATTTTACCACGTCGAGCACAGCGGTATCGGGATAATGACCCTAGAACTGTAAGTATTGATTGAGATTAAATTTATTGTTTAAAATTAATGTTTGTTTTATAATACTAAATTAATACTTATCCATTTTTTTTTGTTTTATAGGAAAGTGTAGCGTATGCATCTGTCGTACGCCAGCTTAATCTGCAAGAAGAAACTGTTGGTTTACTTCGAGTAATAAGTGACACTCTTGCAAAGTTTCGTGAAGAAACTCTCGCTGTGTTAAGGAACATCCAAACAACACGTAACAATTAGGGATGACAATATAAATCATCTTAAAAAATATAGTAACTTTAAATAAATTAATTTAATATTTTAAATGACGAACGTGATAAACACCGTGATATTGTATTTTAAAATTTTGACATATTATAAATTATAAATGTATATTGTTTGCAAATATATTGTTTTAAACTTACTTGATGAGTTGATTCTATTAATATGTATACATTTTTTCCATAACTACAACAATTTTTCCTATCTCGCCACTCAAAAACTTGGTGAGATGTCAAAAAACTGAGATGACGAAAGGATATAAGCACCAAAAAACTGAACCGATTTGTACCGATTCATAATTTTTGATGCTTACGTTCGCAGAAAACAAACAAATATAAACACAGAAAAATTACACACACTAATATAAAAATGTATAGTATACTCCTTATACGTATACGAAAACGTCATTCGTCGTTCGTCGAATTTTGGAAAAAATCGACCGTCGGTTATCTCGGTGATGAAAAATTCTTCTTGTATCCACTTATAAAAAATTCTTGTTTGACTTCCCTTGAGGTCATTGCTGTACTCGTACTGTCAGCACGTATTACTCAGGTTTTTCGAGTCAGATTATGATTTTAGGTTTTCTAAATTGTCAAACAGATTGCGTAGTATAATGTTGCTCGTAAGTGGTATTGTAGTCAGTACTGATGTCTTAGCTTTCCTTTCTTCTTTCATCAGCTCGAGATTAGCATGCTTTAAATCTTGGTTTGGCCAGTGTTCTTTTGATAAACTTAAGCAATAATGCCCATATGCCACCATAATTCATGTGCTACTATAGTTTCCATGGTATCATCCCGCGCGATGTGCAATCGGCTGGGTTGTTTTGTGAATCGACGTGATTCCACGATTCTCTCGATGTTTTAGTTAGTATGTCATCTGCTGTTCGATTTGCTATAAATGTTTTCCATATTCTTGATGGTGCAGATAACCATCTTAGAGATATCCATTCTAGAGGTCCATAATGTCGTTTTCAGGTCTGGATCTCCCAATGCTTTCGTAAAAACCGTGTAGCTCAAATTGTTCCTCTTTCGTTCCGTACCATCTGGGAATTCTTATTCTCCCGAGGTCCGGTAGCTCTTCTTTGATCATTCGCCACTCCCTTCCTTCAACTGTTGGTAATGGATCATCCCAGTTCAGATTTAATAACAACTAACTTTGGAACAGGATCTTAATGTTCACGACAATTCGCAGCCAGTCAGCCCATTGGATCAAAAAATCGTGCCGATTGATTCGTTTTTAACTGAAACCTTGAACTGGAACTGGTTATCGATGGGGTTCCATTGAATGCCAACCAATTTGATGTATGCTTCCCCTTGTTCTATATTTAGTGGAAAGTTCTCTTTATCTTCCGGACGGATTTTCTCTAATAAAGAGGTGTACCCGACAAACAATTTGAATTGTTGGTATTGTAAAATAACCGGTGTGGGACTGAAGGACCGACCGGTTTTTTGTCAGACTCAGCTTTCCTCAAGTACTATAAAAAAACCGAGTTTTGGAACACCTTGGGCGATCCCTATTGCCTGAACAAAGACCGCAAGCGTAATTTACAGTCCAACCGTCAGTAATATGTAAGTCAACTTTTCCGACTTTTAAACAGCATGTTGTTTGTAATAGCTACCGTTTTATTACGGTCCAATTGCCGGTAACTGGAAAGTTGACTTTTATGACTATTAACCACCAATTACATAGTTTGTATTAGCCACTGTTTTTTACAGTCCAATGTCGGTAACTTATAAGTCTACTTTTCCGGATTTAAACTAACGTGTTATTTATGTTTTCCACCGTTGATATACAGTCCAATTGCCGGTATCTAGTCCAATTGATCGTAAACTTTAGTGACTAATCCACAGTGTTGTTTATATTAGCCACACTTTTATTTTACAGACCAATTGTCGGATTCTCATTGGCCACTTTCCTTAATAATTTCTTATAATATTAAATTTAATATTTTAAAAATTATTAATAGTCTTGAAAGTGAAAATTATAAGTCACCGGCAATTTGACTATAAAACAATACCGTAACAAATATAATGTAAACGACCGCGATCAATAGTCGTTAAAGAGGGATTACAAGTTACCGGCAATTGAACCATAAATCAAATTATAAACAACGCGGTGATCTAAAATCGGAAAATGGACTTACAAGTCAACGATAAATGAACTGTAACTCAACTAATACCCTAAACAGTGACTAATAGTCATTAAAGTTGACTTACACAGTACTATCAAATGAACTGCAAGTAAGCTATGGTCCCACTTTGGGAGGGGGGGGGGGGGGGGGATCGCCAAAGATGTTGCAAATCATATTTTTTTATAGTATTTGAGGACAGATAAATTTGAAAAAAAATACCAGTTGAATCTTCAGTCCCACACCGGCTATTTTATAATTTAAACAATTCAATTGTTTGTCAGGAGAATAACTTTCAAATCAATTGTTTCAATCAATCGTTTAGTCAGCCCAATGACGCTTTTTGGATACAATAAGTATTCATGTCCGCAGGTGAAAGTATACGGACGGAAGACAAAATTATCTGGTTATCGTTAAAAGTATATATTAATTAACGTCATCAACGAGAAATGATAAATTATGTATTAGAAAAAATTACTAACATCTTATCTCTGATATAATACCGATCTTTAAACATTCGTGATCATTGCAGACTTTGTCATGGTTAGCTGAAATACTGCAAATACAGGGTGTGTATGCCCTGCAGAGAATCACCCTCGCGCCTCCCTAATAAGGTTCGTTAAAGTCAGTAGACAAAAAAATCATTATTACATCGTATTTATTTTCACGAAAACATTTCGTATTGCTTTATTTATTATAAAATTGATATTCATAACAAACTAGCGGGCCTGTGACTGAATAATCAGTCACGTGATTACATTTTATTATATTTTTGATTAAGAAATGATTAAGAAGATTTATTAAGATGTAAATTTGGTGCACTTTTATTAAAAATAAAGTAAATTCATATACATGGGTAATTTTTAAATCTTAAACAGCAAGCACGCGCTCAAATGTACACAGTATGACTTACGTGCCAAGTCAAATATTCATATCTCAAACAGGAAGCGCGCGCTCGGGATCGCATGATCACTTACGCACCCAAACTAAATATTAAAATCTCAAAAGGGAAAAGCACACAATTGCTGAGGCAAACTTTAATCTAAATATTTCATAAGAAATTACAAAAGGATAATAAAATAGTAGTAGAAGGTAGATAATAAAATAGTAAAATATATTACAATTTACATGCACAGAATCTCTTCAAAAAATACATTCTTTGTTGTGATGCGCCCATCCCGACCAGCTGATTGATCGCTTGTCTCAACGATAAACCCCTTGAGTCCGTCAAGAGTGGCATCGTGAAAAGGCCACATACATCTGATTATGCGTAAATACGGGGGCCGGCAAGTACACTCCTACCTTCTTCAACCTTTAACCCTAACTCTTGTTGATGGTTGTCTCGAACGCGAGCTGAACCGGAAATTGAAGGCGTGATATTTTAAATGAGAAGATGCCTTCCGAGGGTGAGAGCTTAATGCGTGGCATGAGAACGCACTCGTCTTTTGAGAAGTCAGTCAGCACTTCACATTCCAGAATGTAGCGGTTTATTTTTGTGACGCGCATGCGTGTTTCATTGATTCGACCCTTGCTAGTGTTTAGATTCCTCATCAAACGAACGATCGCGTTTACCTTTAGCGGGATGGCTTGGCGCGGCAATCCGGACCTTTCAATCTTGTTGAGAAACTCGACGGGCAGGCGGAGTTTTTCATGCATGTCGTCACTCTCATGTTTATCAGCACTATGTTTCACTTCTGGTTGGTCGGGCAGGAGGTCAAGCACCTGCTGATTGGTTAGCGCGCAATCATCATTCTTGGGTGCAAAGATGGTGCGCTCCTCGATGGTTCCCTCAGCTGGTGTTGTGTTGATGTCACCATACACGAAATCAATCAATTGAGGAAGTCTGCCGGAAGTGTGATCGAGTCGGTTCGAGCATTGCCGTTTCCAACAGAAAGCAAATATTGCGCAAACTCGTCTGCACCTTCATCGACGCGCATCTGCTCCTGGCATGATTAACTTTAAATTTAAATCGCGCGTCAACCATTAAGCAACTTTGAAATTGATTCGCGCGCCGACAGTGTTGCTACTTCGAATCTGAATCGCGTACCAACTGTTTTACAACTTTGAATTTGAATTACGCGCCACTAACTTGAACAAAAATATTTGCTTTTTTGGTCGTCCCATAAAATTCTCAAATGTTGCAAGATTTTACGCGCACAAAAACTTGGAAATTTTCTGAAACAACCTGAGGTACCCATTTCGGGTACTTTCCGGTTGAGTTGTTCTGATTTTTCTAGCCTACGCACAACGCAATATTTATGTCGACCTACCCTGAAAAAATCTAACGGATCGGATCATGTTTAGGGGTCATTTTAGGGTTGAGTATGAAAAAATTAAGAATTTTAATATAATAGATAGAAGATAGATAGAAGATAGATAGAAGATAGATAGAAGATAGATAGAAGATAGATAGAAGATAGATAGAAGATAGATAGAAGATAGATAGAAGATAGATAGAAGATAGATAGAAGATAGATAGAAACTGACCTTCGACTGAATAATCAGTCACGTGAATACATTTTATTGAATTTTTGGTTAAGAAATAATTAAGAAGATTTTTTAAGATGTAAATTTGATGCACTTTTATCAAAAATAAAGTAAATTCATATACGCGGTTAATTTTTAAATCTTAAATATGTAGATAGAGTGTCATGACAAAATTGTATTTTTACACTCACAACTATTAACACCAAAATGTGTGTAAAATCATTTTATGTTCTCTGTTTTGTTTAATTGAGATTCAATTACAAATTTTCTACTCATTTTGTCATCACAGTGTGTCATCACAAAAACATCGGCAATTTTAATAAATTTTTTCATGTCACGGTGTAATGCGCATGATTTCAGATTCAATATAAACATATTTTGTCATGGCATTCTGGCGTCGTGACAAAAGTGTGCTGAAAACACCTGAGGTACCCGTTTCAAGTACTTCCTGGTGGAATTTTTCAGATTTTTCTAGCAAAGGCACACCGCTATATTTATGACGACCTACCCTGAAAAATTTAAACTGATCGGATCATGTTTAGGGGTCATTTTAGCGTTGAGTTTGAAAAAATTACGCGTATTAATATAATAGATAGAAAATTTCAAAATTAACGATATTTGTCAAATGTTTTAAATATTCGTGTTATAAAATTCAGTTATTAAATTAATTCAATTCCAATAGTAAAATTCAGTCTTAATTAAAAAGTAAAAAACAAATATCAGTATTCATCAATAATTGGAAAGTAATACTAAAGTAGAGCTATCTATATTCACTGATTAATTAATTAAGAAAAAATAAAATATGTAATTGTTTTTTGATTAAACGCTACTGTGCAATATTTTATTTTGTCGATGATTGGTCCGCTTTAAGAATTCCTTTATACTTAGATTTATTGCCTCGGTTGTGACAGCGTTACTCAATTTTAAATAATTATGGACGTTTCGGAGCAGCTCTATAATATTTGGAAGCTCCGCAAATATTTTCTTAGTGATAACTGAAATAAAAAAAATTGAGGAAAAATCAGTTATAATATAGGGTTTTTAAAATTATGTTAACATTTTACCTTTGGCGAGCGAATTCTGCCCTGACCAAGAATACTGTGAAAGCAAATCATAGGAGCATAGATGCTCTAAGCAATTTTTAACTATTTTATTGCTTTTTTCAGTTGAAAACTTATGCAAGTAAAGAGTCTGAAATAAAAATGAATCTAATTAATTATTATGATTATATAGTGTATGGTAATAATTACCATTTGGTCCATGTAGGGTTGCGAAGATAACTTAGTATTCAATAAATTGAGATGTTGTTCACTCGTAATGGGTAGTTTCGGATATATAATGCTCATCGCATTCAGAATTGGAAAAATCCGCTAGCAATTTTTCTTTCTCCTTGGCTTTGACGTAGTCCACTATATCTCGTTTCAAGATTTTACAAAAATAATGTTTCCAATCTGGATTGGGCTCTTGTTTTTCTTTTATTGCTTGATTATAGTGATTAGGCCAAGCTACCATTCCATCCTTAATCCAACTTGTACATACGACCGATACTTCTTTTTTGCCATCGTCACTTAATGTTTCTATTACCGAATACATGGTCGATCGAGCAACTGAAAATATGTGTAAAATAATTGTTAAGTAGGTAAAATGTTAAAGAATAAAATGAAGAAGCGGAAAGAAAACGTAAAAGCCACCCTCATTATTCCGCATTGCAAATAATTTTTTTGTGAACATTATTAACGGCAAATTTTTCTACACGTTCCTCAGTATTCAACGAAGTTCAATAAATATCTAATTTACTCAACGATATTGGTAAATTGTAGAAATCCATATTCGTTTTCATTTTTTTACCCCAAATGACCATCGTATTTTAATAATTCCAGCACAATCAAACTTTACAATTATTTTATCTTTTGTTAAGAACCATTGATTTCTTTCACTAGTATCAAATTCAGCGCATTCAAATTTATCTATTAGTCTATCCGATATTTTAGCAGATATATCTATTAGTCTATCCGATATTTTTTGAATACTTATCACTAACCCAAGGCATACCAGATGCATGTAATCCAATGGAAAAGTTTTCACCATATCAAATGAAAGTTCTTCCAATATTGTGTCGGTTCTATGATGCTCCAAATTTTCGCGATTTCTAAAAGAATTATCCGTTCTTAACCGTGCTGTTGTGTTAACTGGAAATGTCATTCTATTTTTGATGAAATCTTCCTCTACGTCACAACAGCCAAAATATCCTGTGTGCGATTTTGTGCCAAGAACACTAGAACGTGCCGGCGCATCGCATATTATAGCTCTAATTTTCACATTAATTTTGGAGTTTTTCCAAATATACCCATTTACCATATATTTTTTCAGTTCATCGACTAATGGTCTTAAATATTGATAGAAATCTTTTGGTTTATTATAACCATGATAAATTCCAATTACAAATAGCGTGTTGCAAGAATTTGTAGAATTGTAAATTCTACCCAAAATTGGCCAAAAACAGCTTTGATTACTTCTTGAAATAGGCAATCCGTCAATATTTATGTCAAAAATGATATCTGTTAACGGGATTTCATTATTATTCCAATACAACTCAAAGGCTGAAGTGCATCGTATATGTACATATTTTCTCGGAGAACAATCTAAAGTGTCTCTAGTTTGTGGAGTTTTTAAAAGAGTTCGACTGTCGATCGGAATACTATATCCTAGCGACTTAATAAAAACTAAAAGTTCATTCAACGCGTTTGATTTGACACTATATTTAACCGCCCAAGTATGTAAAAAATCTAACATTTTTACATTATTTAACAGTTCAATATCTTCTCCTTCAAAATCCGATAATACTTCTCGGTCACTGCCGTCATCATTTAGATCAACATTTAACAGTTTATCAGTAGAATCTTCATCAAGCGTGAGTGTAATCGGATTTGATAAGGGATGTTCTGAGCTACTAGAACATTGTTCATTTTTTTCAGCTTGGACTCTATGGCAGTTTTGAGATTTGTTCGGATTGGTAAGACGTCTTTTAATAGACTGTTTCGAGAGATCTCTCAACATTTTATATTTCGGCATTTTTACAAAAACTATAATATTTAAAATGAAAACAATGATTTTTTAAAAAACTAAAAATTTTATATCCTAATTTGAATCTATGATAATTAAAATTAAATTAAATGACGGTAAATGGCAATTTAAGAGCTTTTAAATCCATTCAAAATGAATAAATTGATCAAAGATTTTATATATTAGTGTTGATTTTATATATTAAATTGTGCGAAAAACTAAGCACAAACTTGATTAAATTTATTTTATTCCATGTAATTATTTATCTTGCATTAAATATTTAACCAGCCAATTTTGATTTAACAACTTTTAACCGAACGTTAAATATTAACAAAAATAAATCTAGTTTTATCAAGGATGCATAAAGTTTTGTCTTGTCTGCCTGCGGAACAAATTTTCATATACAATTTTTGATTGGCGCACAACAAACCGGGCGGCACATTCTGTGCAACCGGACATAATTGAAGTATGCGTATATGTAGATTTGAAAGTGCATTAAACTCGAAAATATATAATAAGTGAACGATATAATACATACTTTAGCAAAATAAAACTATATTTTATTATGCCTTTTTTAGCTCGACGGTAATTGAACAAAAAGCACAATAGACGAATTTAAACGAAATTTACGATTTAGTGAATCCCATTTGTCGCCATTGTTATTCGCACCACCAAAACATTTTTCACTTTATAACATTTATTCTAAATTAAAATATAATTATAAAATCTTACCTTGTTTTATTGTTAGTTTAATAATACGGGCAGATATAATAATCAAACGGTGCACTTTAATTATTCAATTCACTGTATTAAATTTTTTTTTTGTTTATTACCAAAAACACACCATCACCACACAATAGTTTTCTTTTAATAAGAGCATTTTGGTATAGAATTCATTCGGTCGTTGTCGTATATATTATAACAGAATTATTCGAAATGATTTATTATTTCGTTTTTTAATACAGACATTTTATGGTCACAAAACCATAAAATGTAAATAAATATTATTTCGTGCTACAATCGGCTTCACTTCAATTAGTTTTTGTTATTTTATTATTTTGTTTTTTTGCGACAGACCTTTTACAATCACCAAACCGCAATTTGGAATTACGTATTATATTATGCCAAATATAATATTGCCGATCTCATATACATTTTTTCGCCAAATTTTTTTTTTAAAGATGGAACCAATGCACACTAACCCACCATACGGACACTTTTTTCATTAAAAAGTTTAGCTAAGACAACAATTTTTGTGAGCATCTAACGTTACATGAACAAAATTTTACGAACTTTAAATTTTTTTATCGATCTTTATTTTCGACGATTTGCACATGCTGGATGCACATGTTGAAGTATGTGCATATACTTGTTGAATAAAAACGTAAACAAGAAGCAAGGCAAGATCAGGTTTGAATTTCTACAATGGTTTTTGTTTTTCGTAAAATATTTTTTTTTTGTTTTGTGTCCTTTTAAAACAAAATTATGTTTTGTGTCCTATATTACCTACGAGTATGTACCTTATGAATGAACTGTGAAAATATTTTATGATACGAGAGACTC
The DNA here is from genome assembly GCA_947310385.1 of Nephrotoma appendiculata. Classification (NCBI taxonomy): domain Eukaryota; kingdom Metazoa; phylum Arthropoda; class Insecta; order Diptera; family Tipulidae; genus Nephrotoma; species Nephrotoma appendiculata. The sequence continues at coordinate 300,052,593 of OX371223.1, forward strand.
CATTAAAAAGAAGTTATTGTAAATAAGACTTATTATTATTGTAAATGCAACATTGTTATTCATATTATTAAGCGATAATTTGTTAATCCGTGGATAATTGATAGTAGGGATAATAAATATGTAGATTATATTTTTTTAATATTAAATCTAAGGAAGCATGCACGTGTTAATTTTATCTTGTCTTTATGAGTGTGTATTTTAAAAACGCATATGAACAAAATCGACCTTGAACTAGTGTATGAACTAGACATTTTTGTTTTATAAAGTTATTCTTAGTGTGGAATACCGTCGATGAGGTAAACTAGTTCAGCGTTGCACTTTTTTATTTATTTATTCTTGCATCGATTGGTTTTGATATCGAAAAAATCTGAGAATGATAAAATTTTATAAAAGGGCCCCTTTATTATTATTATACTTAATTTATAAATATAGTCTAGGAAGTAAGAATATTATTAAATTATAGGAGCCTATTATAATGTAAAATATTATTTCGTTAAAGAAATAGCAGCAGATAATTTTTTTTATGAAAGCTGATATTCGATAGGAACTAGAAGAAACTCGCGTTTATACTTGATAAATTTGAATTTAGTTTGATTTCGGTTTGTTATTTATTTAGTAGAAATGTGGAAATGGGAATTGAAGGAAGACGAACAAATATGAATATTTATACAAAATATTTTTTTGATTTTTTCCTGTGATGTATGTGCAATAAACTTTTATTTAAAAAAGTCGAATATTATAAATGTATTGTTTCTCCAAAATTATTTTTCCGAGGAATTAAATTATTTTTCCTTTAAATATTATAAACTTTTAACAGGAGAAGCTGCCACATTAGTTCGTCATATCGCAGTAACTGAGGCAAACATAGTGCGGCTACGGAGAAGATTAAATAGAGATACGATAAAAAAAGGCTCGTGATGACAAATCTCATAAAGCAGTTTGTTGATCATCCAGATATATCAAAGGTTTCGGCTAAGGCGCTTCATCAAATAGCTGACGTATCGGATGAAGTTCTGAGAGGATTGAAGGTGTTAGCCGAAGCGGAAAAAGGGACCCATGGCTCATTCATATTTTGGTAAACAAATTGGATAGTGTGACTAAGGGCAAATGAGATAACTGTAGAGGATTTCCCTACGATGAGAAGATTTTTCCGACTTTTAAGCAAACGAAGTGATTTATTGGATGCTATAGAAGTCAATAAAGTGTCGACCAGCAATCGAGTTAAATCCTTCCAATCAAGTGCAGAGCCTTTGTGCCTTAAATGCTCGCAAGGCCATTACCTCAGTAAATGTGACCAGTTTCTTTCCCTAAGCGTTAATGATAGACAGGTAGGTTTTGTGCCTGAGAGAAAGCTGTGCTTAAACTGTTTCACTCCAAGCCATCAGTCAATCGTATGCAGCTCGAGTTATACATGCGGTAAATGCCACAGAAAACACCATCTTATGCTACACACCGAAGATGCAGTCAGGCCAACAGCGAACACGGCTACTAGAAAAACATAGAAGAGGCTATGACTCATGTCGTTGTCAAATGCAGCAACCATATCAAGTTTCCAATTATTATTACCAACAGCAGTAGTTCGAGTTCCAATCTGGAAATCTACAAATATATGCAGAATGTTGCTGGACTTGGGATCTTAAGCGTTATTCATTACCGAGGAATGTATGCAGCGATTAAAACCTACGAGATCAAAGGCAAACTTCGCAATATGGGGCTTGGCACCGAGAAAGGTCACTACGAGAGTTTCAGCTTGTGTCACACTGAAATCCTTACACTCGACAAAGAACGAGGTTCTGATTTTTTTTTAAATTTTACTGTTACATTTTTGGTTTTGCGCAGCAGTGTCTAATAAAGAAACTACAACATTTTCATTGTGAACTTTTAATTTTTTAGGTAACATAAAATAGCAAATATGATTAACAATTAGCTTTTCTGAGATTCTGAAATTTTCATCAAAAAATATTTACTGACGTAAAGTAATGTTAAGAGTTAAATGATACAGAAAGAAAATAATTTCTTTAAAAAAATAGAATTCTAAAAGTTTTGTTTAAATTTGAAATACTTTTTAACTAAATATTAATAATTATTATACCTTATTTAAAAGAGAATAGTATCAGCTTTTTAAAGAAATTAATACTTGGAAATAAAAATAGTCATTTCTCAAGATATTGAAGTTTCTTTAATACAAGGTGCTGCGTTGGAAGGCTGCTCTTTAAACATGTATAACTTGAAAGGGGGCTTTAACGTGCAAAGTGACAGAAGTAACCTTACCTTCGTTTTGATCAAGGAATCCAACGGTACCATTCGTGTTAGCTACTTTAAGGACACCCTGTATGTATAGATGATAATTAATATAAATATGGGCAAATATTTAAATAATAAAAATTTAAGATTTATTTACTTAAATTTTTAATATTTCTTAATAAATTTTGAGTTTGAGTTTCTTGTATTTTTTAAGTTCTGGAATACGATTCCAAATTAACCAGAAATTTGAATATTGCTTAAAGAGATTAAATGAAATTTGCTATGATCTGCGGGAATTGGATTCTAAGATTAATTGTTTTTGAAGTTGTTACATTGTATTGGAGTGAAACTTCATACTTAAGCTTTTCTCATAAATTAGGAGATCCCAGTTATTTTTAGCCGAAAGTCCGGAAGTGGCGTACGAGCCTTTTCGGTTTGTGCAAATATTTTGCAAAGTGTATTATTATAATTAGAAAAAACATTTTGAACTAAAAGATTCTAAATTAAATTCACAATAATATTGGCTAAAATCAGTGTTTCAATGGAAATTGTAATTTTAACAGAAAACTGTTTATCAACAAAATTCAGCCTTTGTACAGCGAGACTTTACTATAAATTAAGAGACCGCGTTAATTTTAGAAGTGGCAGCAATATTAAATACATACTTTTATATAACATTCACGAAAAAACCATTAAAAACCAAAAGATTGTAAATTAAATTTGAAACAAAATTTGTTCAGATCATTTTAATTTATTTTACGTATTAAAATAAAGTAAAGTAACCATGAAACATGTTGATCTTGCGATTTTTGTTATTTTCTCACAGAAAAGCAAGGTCTGATGGAAACATCGCTGCTGTGCGAGCTGCGAGAGTGTACGGGAAACTCCTTGGCAGTTAAATTTCTCGTCATTCACAAGATCTTGCCCCGCGACAGCTTGGCAAATTTAGTGTAGAGGCTTGAGTCTACAGCCGTATAAAATCCAACTGACCTAAGAACTTAAGATAAACGGCTATAGACAACGCCGTAAGCTAGCTGGTTTAACTCTGGAGCAGTTAGAAGTTAACCCAAATTTCGCTAAAAAAATCATCTTTATCGACTTCTTCCTTTGGGGCTACCTTAAATTGCAGATCTATGCGAGTAAATCGCAAACAATTGATGCCCTCAAAGTAAACATAACGAACGCCATCCAGAAAATTCAGCGAGATTTATTCGATTCATTGAAAATTGTACCTCCTCAATACGTCCCACCAAGCAAAACCCCAACGGACATTTGAATGACGTTATATTCCAAGCTTAAATATCATAAAATATTATTACAAACAAAAAATTTCACACAACATGTTTTATTTACAATTAAAAATCGAGCATCCTCGTAAATTTAATTTCAAACACATTAGTTTGAAGTTTAGCTTTGATAATGATGTTAAATTGACATCGAAAGCTTAGAAATTAATTATTATAAATTTAAAATCTGAGCTATATACCAAAAAACCTTTTATTTACTATTATTTACTCATAAAATATTTTCCAAATACATTAGTTTGCTTAATTTTTAATTTTTTATCGGAAATGATGACATTTTCTAAAATAAAACTTTATTTCACAAAAGTTCGACATCTATATAGCCCAGTCTGATTAACTAATCTGTATCAATTTGTATTAATTGCGAGATTCTTGCGAGATTTAGTGGGAATCTGTGTTCCAGAAGTGGCAGCTTCCACGGAAGCTTTTTCAATTTTTTCACTGATGTTAAAAAGTTATAGATTTAAAGATTAAAGTTTTAAATAAATTTAAAGATTAAATTTACAACAAGGGTTGATTTTGTTGGTTTTCTGAAGTTTACGCGGGAATTATGATTTTTGATTGTGCAAAACAGTTTTACCAAAAGACAAGTAACTTTAATTTTTCGCTTTAGAAATCAAGTTTGATGTATTCGAGATCTATGTATACATTCGTGGTAAAAAAAGTGTGGTGTTGGCCACAACATATTCACCAATCCAATTGTTTACAAGTTTTTCTGCATCAATGCACTTTGTGCCAATAATATTTGCCACGGAGATGCTAGCGTTCATGCGTAATGTTTACAAAAAATGTCAACAAAAGTTTCCTTTATATAATATACTCGTAAAGGTTAGTAACATGATACTATAAGTAACTTGTACTATGGAATTTTATTGGAAATAAAATAATAAATTTTAATTTTCATCCCCATGCTTCTTTTATTGCTCCAATTTTAAAAATTTATAAAATTAATTTACATTTAATTGTGTGACGATATTTTAAAAAGTTAAATAACAATCGTTAAAAAATCCAAATGTAATCATTTATTAAATTTGGTTATGCAACCAGTTGCAACTTATTATTTTAAAACAAAAAATCTATATATATATAGAAATCTAAATCTAAAATCTGATTCTATTTCCTGCCAATCAAATTAGATTTTTCATTTTGAATTAATATTAGTGAACTATTTCCATGTTCCAGGAAATCGCTTAAATAAGTGAAACAATCCCAACTAGTTGAAATTACTCATTCGATAAATTTTTCGTAATCAGCAATAATTTTAATTTTTATTTTTACCAAACCACTGGACTTTTCGCGACCAGGAGGTCAGTAGACTTACTTTGGCAAAAAATCTGAGGAGGAGTTACACGAAACTGGGGATAATCACTTGATTACGCCGAGTTATCAAAATACTTTATTATGCAATGTAAATTACTAAATGGGTACAAGACTCAGTCGTAATATAAATAAATAAAAAAATAAAAAATATCCAGATATCATTACATAAGTCAATCATCTGTTCAACCGCTAAGAAATATTAAAAAATTTAAGGTTTATTTAATTTGTCCATATTTCATACTTAAATCGTTAAAAAAATTGGCTACCTGCTTTTTAATATTATTAATGTATATTACATCTTGTAATTTGTATGTTATATTAATAACTATCGTTTATATATTAGCATTAGAATAAATTGCAGTCGAGAGTACACGATCAACATAAAAAATAAAAAGAAACAAAATAGGAATTTAAATAATTTCGTTTTTCTGTTTATAATATTTAAAGGAAAAATAATTTAATTCCTCGGAAAAATAATTTTGGAGAAACAATACATTTATAATATTCGACTTTTTTAAATAAAAGTTTATTGCACATTAATTATACATCACAGGAAAAAATCAAAAAAATATTTTGTATAAATATTCATATTTGTTCGTCTTCCTTCAATTCCCATTTCCACATTTCTACTAAATAAATAACAAACCGAAATCAAACTAAATTCAAATTTATCAAGTATAAACGCGAGTTTCTTCTAGTTCCTATCGAATATCAGCTTTCATAAAAAAAAAATTATCTGCTGCTGTTTCTTTAACGAAATAATATTTTACATTATAATAGGCTCCTATAATTTAATAATATTCTTGCTTCCTAGACTATATATTTATAAATTGGGGCCCTTTTATGAAATTTTATCATTCTTAGATTTTTTCGGTATCAAAACCAATCGATGCAAGAATAAATAAATAAAAAAGTGCAACGCTCAACTAGTTTACCTCATCGACGGTATTCCACACTAAGAATAACTTTATAAAACAAAAATGTCTAGTTCATACACTAGTTCAAGGTCGATTTTGTTCATATGCGTTTTTAAAATACACACTCATAAAGACAAGATAAAATTAAAACGTGTATGCTTCCTTAGATTTAATATTAAAAAAAATATAATCTACATATTTATTATCCCTACTATCAATTATCCACGGATTAACAAATTATCGCTTAATAATACGAATAACAATGTTACATATACATAACTCGAAAAAAATTATTTTGATTAAATTTAAAACAATAATAATAAGTCTTATTACAATAACTTCTTTTTAATGGAGTCTCTCGTATCATAAAATATTTTCACAGTTCATTCATAAGGTACATACTCGTAGGTAATATAGGACACAAAACATAATTTTGTTTTAAAAGGACACAAAACAAAAAAAAAATATTTTACGAAAAACAAAAACCATTGTAGAAATTCAAACCTGATCTTGCCTTGCTTCTTGTTTACGTTTTTATTCAACAAGTATATGCACATACTTCAACATGTGCATCCAGCATGTGCAAATCGTCGAAAATAAAGATCGATAAAAAAATTTAAAGTTCGTAAAATTTTGTTCATGTAACGTTAGATGTCTCACAAAAATTGTTGTCTTAGCTAAACTTTTTAATGAAAAAAGTGTCCGTATGGTGGGTTAGTGTGCATTGGTTCCATCTTTTAAAAAAAAATTTGGCGAAAAAATGTATATGAGATCGGCAATATTATATTTGATTATGCGCAATGAAAGATTGTTCGGGATAGTTTTATTAATTTTTTGTTCACGACAGACTTTTTAAGAACACAAAACCATAAAATGTACGTACTATTTATTTCGTGCTACAATCGGGTTCTCTTCCAATTCTTTTTCCTTATTTTAATAATAATGTTCGTATAATTTTTTTGTAAAACACGATGGTTTATGCTAAAATTGGCTGCGGTCGATATATTTAACTTTTGTTTTAATATGATCGGGTAAATTTATATTTTGTTTTTCTGAGTATATCAACTCGGGAAAGCCTTCGTGATAATATTTTCAATTTTGCATTAATTTGACAACCGACTTTTTACGGTAACCAAACCATAAAGCCTATTGCGGTCCCAAATTGTTTGTCGGGGTAGTTTGATGACCATTTACGCAGATGAAATTCATAGGACCATAGGACCATCCATAATATACTCCATTGAGTATATGTCTTCTCAATGCTCCGCGATTTGTTTTTCCTAAACTCATTGGTGTAAATGATTTATTTGAATGGAAGCTTGACTACGAATCTTCCATCCCGTATAGTCGTATAGGCGTTTGGCTATAAATCTCCTCGCAGCATTTTTCTTCCTGTGAAGAAAAATGCTGCGAGGAGATTTATAGCCCTCATTCTTCTAATTTCCAAAAATTTTGAAATAGTTTTTCTACATTAAGATCACAATGTAGACTATTGAGATTATTTACTTGTTGGTTAATGTTCTTGTTACCCATTGATCCGGGAATAATCCACCCAAAAACGGTATTTTGCGCTCTTAGTCCACTACTGTTTTAATGTACGATGCCTTCTTTCATTAACCTGAAGAAATGATCGCTTCCCAACAGGACTTCAAGTTTATTGGACTGGTTGAAAGAGGAGTAAGTCAGGAATAAATTTTCTTATTTATTAAATATATCATTTCCGATTAAGGTGGCTGGTTGATAGGATGTTATTTTGGGGATTATTAGGCACTCTACACTTTAATTTCTCTTGGTTCGAAGCGTGATGATATGCAGACTGTTACTTTGACTAGTGTAGCACGTGCTTTTATGTACACGTGCGTTTCATCTCGCTAGTTGTAGTTGTTGGATCAGGTTCTCACTCACCTCGTGTGTACCTGTTTGGTCTGTCCAACCAAAGTATTTGATTCTATTGGTACGCTTTCATGAGACCTTTAACGCGTCTGTGCTACTTGATCAACCTTGCATGAATTGGACGACATGTATTAGATTTCATAGACAACTTATTTGCTGACCTTGCAAATTGGAACTTATCAGTCCGAAGACAAAATATTTTCCCCTTTTGCGATGAAAAGCTTGATACCACAACTTTCATTGTGAGAAAAGTTGTACAATACTCGGTAATTTATAAAATGGCCAGTAAAAAATTTTTTTGCACGTTGATATAAACATTGATTTTTATTTGTTTGTGACATTAAAAACTGAAACGTGATATATCATAGAAATATACATACCCACAGGTCTATGTGCTCATTGACTGTAAAACTGCTAAAGTTGAGAAGCTAACATCCAAAATCTGAAATTTATTATAAGGCAGTTTATTTAAAATAGAAAATTTCGTATTTTAAAAGCACAAACCGATACAAAAGCTTCCATATTACATTTGAACATTTTGAATCCATTCAAACCGACCTCCTTTTGTGATCTATGAATTACCAACAGAACACACTGTTTTATAGCTTTCTTGTTCTGTAAGTGCCCGTGCGTCCATTTACAAGCATAAGCCACATTAGCGATATTAAAACTTTCGTCGGTGATCATCGTGCCAAATATGGAATAAAATAGTAACTGGCAAATGGCACCAAACACAAACGAGAAATCTTTTATTTTATCCGTACGGCCAGTATTGTCCAGTGTCGATTGAAATATAACCGTACATATTATCAGCGAACTGTTCACAAATTGTGCAACGATTATCGGACCAAAAAAATCGTTCAATCGTTTAATCATACGAAGAATATCGTTATGAAAATCTATAGCGTCTTTCAACTGTGGTAAATTGTCTTTGTCCACATCCAACTCAAACATCGTGTGCAAATCTTTAAATAACGCCCGCGTATATAAACAGTACGCGAAAAATGTTAGATCTACGCTTAGATATGATAATCCCATTAGAATGATGCTTATTATACCTATTGTTACAGTAACTAGGTATTGAGGCACCGAGGTGATCGTAAAAAAATATCTGTGAAATAAAAAGCCGTCTGTAATTTTCAAGATTTGTGTAAATCGGTGACGTACACATGCTTAAATGGTAACAGGTAAGTATGCTGCGATGCCGAATCCACAAAAAATAAATAAATTTGATAAGCCAACGGAGGTATTATATAAATAGCAACATAAAAAAATATTGAGATTGTAAACCATTTCGTAAGTTTTGTTATCTCCATCTCAGCTGCTGCATAACATCTTTCAGAATTAAGCGATCTTCCTAAAAAAAATGTATTAAATTGAATTATACATAAAGCGAATTTATATAACGTTGGGTACTTACGTTTCCGTACGGCCAATTCATAGACGTGCAGCAATTTGAAATGGGCATTGATCCGAATTGATGTATAAAATATTTTAAAGATTGTGGCTAATAGTTGACAAAGAGTTGGAATCACGGATGTGCAGACTCTTATATTATGCAAATGTGTTTTAAAAAATGTTAATTCAGGCACCAAATTATAAAATACGCCGCAAATAATCAAACCCTTCAGACAATAGTAAGTAACTTTACTTTTGTAAAATGGTGTTGTAACCGTAATACGTTGAAGCTTTGTTACAGCAGCCATAATTGTGGGCTCGAAACGATACATCTTGATGTATTCAACTGAATACTGACACTTATTGGCCTTTTGATCGGAGAATCTTTATATTTTATATGCAATTTAAATTAATTAAATATTCATAATTGTCCCTTATACTTATTTTAATAACTGTTGCATGTTAGGGCAGGCTATTATATCGCTACACATCAATTAGCAAAATGGATTATGAATTATTGAATATGAGAGCAACGTGTTGTGAACTATATACAACCTCACCCTCCGTTTAATTTGTATACTGGAATAGTCTGCAATTATATCGCCAATGTTATCCAATACATGTGGGTGAATCTGTTTGGCGAAACGAATTTCAATGCTATAAGGAAATGAGAGTAACATAAATACAATATCGAGTGTCCAAAATGTTTAATGGATTGAGTTTTAAGGAAAAACGTACCCCTTAAAGGACCTGCAAAGGTTAGCTTGATTTGTAAGATGGTCAGTATAGGGATTGTTATGGAATGGAATAGTTGGAGTTTTGGTAAAATTTGAATTTCATCTGCATTAGCATTATCTATATATTGCAAAATATTCGTAGATTGTATTTTCTCAAAGGGATTTGGGAATTAAATTTTTACAAAAACCAGCTGAATTACCCGGTTTTGCACGGGGGCAATTAAAATTACTAGTGGTCGCCCAGTGGTCGAAATTCGACCGTAATTCATTAAATTTTTATGTTTCGTTATTTAGGATCTTTTGTCTAAGAGTATACCTCTATAATCATTGCATATAATTTTTGTTCTATTACGTCAACTGCGAGCGTGTACAAATTCGTCATTAGCGGTGTGTTGTTTGCCTTAATTCATTGCAATACCTATGAAATTTGAAATATAATGTTAGTAACAGTAGAAAAAACACAATTTCATTATTCGATTTATTTTTTGATATAATTCATTCTCAGTTTCAATCTGAATGTAATGAGTCAGTACTTCCCGGATAAAATTTATACGGAAAAAAAACTGAACGGATAAAATTTATAGTCACGGATTTCGAATGTTTCGTTTATTTTGGATCATCGATGTAATTATGAGTAGATCAACGTTTAGTTTGCTTCAATATGTCGCCTCGTTCGCCTGCAATTCAGGTTCGAAACACAATGTGGCCGAATTTCAAAATACGAAACTTCCAGTAACCACTGCTTTCCTTAAGCATCTTGCCGGTGGTTTCGTGCTCAACGTGTTGTATACTGTACCTATAATCATTTTGAACCGGAATTTCAACAACAAAAAGTTTTCAGTTTTTTGCGAAAACACGTGATGGTTGTTAGCCTTTTTTTTTTTGAACGGATAAAATTTATAGTCACCGATTTCGAATGTTTCGTTTATTTTGGATCATCGATGTAATTATGAGTAGATCAACGTTTAGTTTGCTTCAATATGTCGCCTCGTTCGCCTGCAATTCAGGTTCGAAACACAATGTGGCCGAATTTCAAAATACGAAACTTCCAGTAACCACTGCTCTCCTTAAGCATTCTACCGGTGGTTTCGTGCTCAACGTGTTGTATACTGTACCTATAATCATTTTGAACCGGAATTTCTACAACAAAAAGTTTTCAGTTTTTTGCGAAAAAACGTGATGGTTAGCCTTACTTTTTTTGAACGGATAAAATTCATAGTCTCGGATTCCGAATGTTTCGTTTATTTTGGATTAACAATGTAATTATGAGTAGATCAACGTTTAGTTTGCTTCAATATGTCGCCTCGTTCGCCTGCAATTCAAGTTCGAATCACAATGTGGTCGAATTTCAAAATACGAAACTTCCAGTAACCACTGCTTTCCTTAAGCATGCTACCGGTAGTTTCATGCTCAACGTGTTGTATACTGTACCTATAATCATTTTGAACCGGAATTTCAACACAAAATTTTTTTCAGTTTTTTGCGAAAAAACGTGATGGTTAGCCTTACTTTTTTTGAACGGATAAAATTCATAGTCTCGGATTCCGAATGTTTCGTTTATTTTGGATTATCAATGTAATTATGAGTAGATCAACGTTTAGTTTGCTTCAATATGTCGCCTCGTTTGCCTGCAATTCAGGTTCGAATCACAATGTGGTCGAATTTCAAAATTCGAAACTTCCAGTAACCACTGCTTTCCTTATTCATCCTACCGCTAGTTTCTTGCTCAACGTGTTGTATACTGTACCTATACTCATTTTAGACCGAAATTTCAACACAAAAAAATTTTCAGTTTTTTGCGAAAAAACGTGATGGTTAGCCTTACTTTTTTTGAACGGATAAAATTCATAGTCTCGGATTCCGAATGTTTCGTTTATTTTGGATTATCAATGTAATTATGAGTAGATCAACGTTTAGTTTGCTTCAATATGTCGCCTCGTTCGCCTGCAATTCAGGTTCGAATCACAATGCGGTCGAATTTCAAAATTCGAAACTTCCAGTAACCACTGCTTTCCTTAAGCATCCTACCGGTAGTTTCTTGCTCAACGTGTTGTATACTGTACCTATACTCATTTTAGACCGAAATTTCAACACAAAAAAATTTTCAGTTTTTTGCGAAAAAACGTGATGAGCCTTACTTTTTTTGAACGGATAAAACTCATAGTCTCGGATTCCGAATGTTTCGTTTATTTTGGATTATCAATGTAATTATGAGTAGATCAACGTTTAGTTTGCTTCAATATGTCGCCTCGTTCGCCTGCAATTCAGGTTCGAATCACAATGCGGTCGAATTTCAAAATTCGAAACTTCCAGTAACCACTGCTTTCCTTATTCATCCTACCGGTAGTTTCTTGCTCAACGTGTTGTATACTGTACCTATATCCATTTTAGACCGAAATTTCAACACAAAATTTTTTTCAGTTTTTTGCGAAAAAACGTGATGGTTAACCTTACTTTTTTTGAACGGATAAAATTCATAGTCTCGGATTCCGAATGTTTCGTTTATTTTGGATTATCAATGTAATTATGAGTAGATCAACGTTTAGTTTGCTTCAATATGTCGCCTCGTTCGCCTGCAATTCAAGTTCGAATCACAATGTGGTCGAATTTCAAAATACGAAACTTCCAGTAACCACTGCTTTCCTTAAGCATCCTACCGGTAGTTTCTTGCTCAACGTGTTGTATACTGTACCTATAATCATTTTGAACCGGAATTTCAACACAAAATTTTTTTCAGTTTTTTGCGAAAAAACGTGATGGTAAGCCTTACTTTTTTTGAACGGATAAAATTCATAGTCTCGGATTCCGAATGTTTCGTTTATTTTGGATTATCAATGTAATTATGAGTAGATCAACGTTTAGTTTGCTTCAATATGTCGCCTCGTTCGCCTGCAATTCAGGTTCGAGTCACAATGTGGCCGAATTTCAAAATACGAAACTTCCAGTAACAACTGCTTTCCTTATTCATCCTACCGGTAGTTTCTTGCTCAACGTGTTGTATACTGTACCTATAATCATTTTAGACCGGAATTTCAACACAAATAAATTTTCAGTTTTTTGCGAAAAAACGTGATGGTTAGCCTTACTTTTTTTGAACGGATAAAATTCATAGTCTCGGATTCCGAATGTTTCGTTTATTTTGGATTATCAATGTAATTATGAGTAGATCAACGTTTAGTTTGCTTCAATATGTCGCCTCGTTCGCCTGCAATTCAGGTTCGAGTCACAATGTGGCCGAATTTCAAAATACGAAACTTCCAGTAACCACTGCTTTCCTTATTCATCCTACCGGTAGTTTCTTGCTCAACGTGTTGTATACTGTACCTATAATCATTTTAGACCGGAATTTCAACACAAAAAAAATTTCAGTTTTTTGCGAAAAAACGTGATGGTTGGCCTTACTTTTTTTGAACGGATAAAATTCATAGTCTCGGATTCCGAATGTTTCGTTTATTTTGGATTATCAATGTAATTATGAGTAGATCAACGTTTAGTTTGCTTCAATATGTCGCCTCGTTCGCCTGCAATTCAGGTTCGAGTCACAATGTGGCCGAATTTCAAAATACGAAACTTCCAGTAACCACTGCTTTCCTTATTCATCCTACCGGTAGTTTCTTGCTCAACGTGTTGTATACTGTACCTATAATCATTTTAGACCGGAATTTCAACACAAAAAAAATTTCAGTTTTTTGCGAAAAAACGTGATGGTTGGCCTTACTTTTTTTGAACGGATAAAATTCATAGTCTCGGATTCCGAATGTTTCGTTTATTTTGGATTATCAATGTAATTATGAGTAGATCAACGTTTAGTTTGCTTCAATATGTCGCCTCGTTCGCCTGCAATTCAGGTTCGAGTCACAATGTGGCCGAATTTCAAAATACGAAACTTCCAGTAACAACTGCTTTCCTTATTCATCCTACCGGTAGTTTCTTGCTCAACGTGTTGTATACTGTACCTATAATCATTTTAGACCGGAATTTCAACACAAAAAAAATTTCAGTTTTTTGCGAAAAAACGTGATGGTTAGCCTTACTTTTTTTGAACGGATAAAATTCATAGTCTCGGATTCCGAATGTTTCGTTTATTTTGGATTATCAATGTAATTATGAGTAGATCAACGTTTAGTTTGCTTCAATATGTCGCCTCGTTTGCCTGCAATTCAGGTTCGAATCACAATGTGGTCGAATTTCAAAATTCGAAACTTCCAGTAACCACTGCTTTCCTTATTCATCCTACCGCTAGTTTCTTGCTCAACGTGTTGTATACTGTACCTATACTCATTTTAGACCGAAATTTCAACACAAAAAAATTTTCAGTTTTTTGCGAAAAAACGTGATGGTTAGCCTTACTTTTTTTGAACGGATAAAATTCATAGTCTCGGATTCCGAATGTTTCGTTTATTTTGGATTATCAATGTAATTATGAGTAGATCAACGTTTAGTTTGCTTCAATATGTCGCCTCGTTTGCCTGCAATTCAGGTTCGAATCACAATGTGGTCGAATTTCAAAATTCGAAACTTCCAGTAACCACTGCTTTCCTTATTCATCCTACCGCTAGTTTCTTGCTCAACGTGTTGTATACTGTACCTATACTCATTTTAGACCGAAATTTCAACACAAAAAAATTTTCAGTTTTTTGCGAAAAAACGTGATGGTTAGCCTTACTTTTTTTGAACGGATAAAATTCATAGTCTCGGATTCCGAATGTTTCGTTTATTTTGGATTAACAATGTAATTATGAGTAGATCAACGTTTAGTTTGCTTCAATATGTCGCCTCGTTCGCCTGCAATTCAAGTTCGAATCACAATGTGGTCGAATTTCAAAATACGAAACTTCCAGTAACCACTGCTTTCCTTAAGCATGCTACCGGTAGTTTCATGCTCAACGTGTTGTATACTGTACCTATAATCATTTTGAACCGGAATTTCAACACAAAATTTTTTTCAGTTTTTTGCGAAAAAACGTGATGGTTAGTTAGCCTTACTTTTTTTGAACGGATAAAATTCATAGTCTCGGATTCCGAATGTTTCGTTTATTTTGGATTATCAATGTAATTATGAGTAGATCAACGTTTAGTTTGCTTCAATATGTCGCCTCGTTTGCCTGCAATTCAGGTTCGAATCACAATGTGGTCGAATTTCAAAATTCGAAACTTCCAGTAACCACTGCTTTCCTTATTCATCCTACCGCTAGTTTCTTGCTCAACGTGTTGTATACTGTACCTATACTCATTTTAGACCGAAATTTCAACACAAAAAAATTTTCAGTTTTTTGCGAAAAAACGTGATGGTTAGCCTTACTTTTTTTGAACGGATAAAATTCATAGTCTCGGATTCCGAATGTTTCGTTTATTTTGGATTATCAATGTAATTATGAGTAGATCAACGTTTAGTTTGCTTCAATATGTCGCCTCGTTCGCCTGCAATTCAGGTTCGAATCACAATGCGGTCGAATTTCAAAATTCGAAACTTCCAGTAACCACTGCTTTCCTTATTCATCCTACCGGTAGTTTCTTGCTCAACGTGTTGTATACTGTACCTATAATCATTTTGAACCGGAATTTCAACACAAAATTTTTTTCAGTTTTTTGCGAAAAAACGTGATGGTTAGCCTTACTTTTTTTGAACGGATAAAATTCATAGTCTCGGATTCCGAATGTTTCGTTTATTTTGGATTATCAATGTAATTATGAGTAGATCAACGTTTAGTTTGCTTCAATATGTCGCCTCGTTCGCCTGCAATTCAAGTTCGAATCACAATGTGGTCGAATTTCAAAATACGAAACTTCCAGTAACCACTGCTTTCCTTATTCATCCTACCGGTAGTTTCTTGCTCAACGTGTTGTATACTGTACCTATACTCATTTTAGACCGAAATTTCAACACAAAAAAATTTTCAGTTTTTTGCGAAAAAACGTGATGGTTAGCCTTACTTTTTTTGAACGGATAAAATTCATAGTCTCGGATTCCGAATGTTTCGTTTATTTTGGATTATCAATGTAATTATGAGTAGATCAACGTTTAGTTTGCTTCAATATGTCGCCTCGTTCGCCTGCAATTCAAGTTCGAATCACAATGTGGTCGAATTTCAAAATACGAAACTTCCAGTAACCACTGCTTTCCTTATTCATCATACCGGTAGTTTCTTGCTCAACGTGTTGTATACTGTACCTATACTCATTTTAGACCGAAATTTCAACACAAAAAAATTTTCAGTTTTTTGCGAAAAAACGTGATGGTTAGCCTTACTTTTTTTGAACGGATAAAATTCATAGTCTCGGATTCCGAATGTTTCGTTTATTTTGGATTATCAATGTAATTATGAGTAGATCAACGTTTAGTTTGCTTCAATATGTCGCCTCGTTCGCCTGCAATTCAAGTTCGAATCACAATGTGGTCGAATTTCAAAATACGAAACTTCCAGTAACCACTGCTTTCCTTATTCATCCTACCGGTAGTTTCTTGCTCAACGTGTTGTATACTGTACCTATACTCATTTTAGACCGAAATTTCAACACAAAAAAATTTTCAGTTTTTTGCGAAAAAACGTGATGGTTAGCCTTACTTTTTTTGAACGGATAAAATTCATAGTCTCGGATTCCGAATGTTTCGTTTATTTTGGATTATCAATGTAATTATGAGTAGATCAACGTTTAGTTTGCTTCAATATGTCGCCTCGTTCGCCTGCAATTCAAGTTCGAATCACAATGTGGTCGAATTTCAAAATACGAAACTTCCAGTAACCACTGCTTTCCTTATTCATCCTACCGGTAGTTTCTTGCTCAACGTGTTGTATACTGTACCTATACTCATTTTAGACCGAAATTTCAACACAAAAAAATTTTCAGTTTTTTGCGAAAAAACGTGATGGTTAGCCTTACTTTTTTTGAACGGATAAAATTCATAGTCTCGGATTCCGAATGTTTCGTTTATTTTGGATTATCAATGTAATTATGAGTAGATCAACGTTTAGTTTGCTTCAATATGTCGCCTCGTTCGCCTGCAATTCAGGTTCGAATCACAATGTGGTCGAATTTCAAAATTCGAAACTTCCAGTAACCACTGCTTTCCTTATTCATCCTACCGGTAGTTTCTTGCTCAACGTGTTGTATACTGTACCTATACTCATTTTAGACCGGAATTTCAACACAAAAAAATTTTCAGTTTTTTGCGAAAAAACGTGATGGTTAGCCTTACTTTTTTTGAACGGATAAAATTCATAGTCTCGGATTCCGAATGTTTCGTTTATTTTGGATTATCAATGTAATTATGAGTAGATCAACGTTTAGTTTGCTTCAATATGTCGCCTCGTTCGCCTGCAATTCAGGTTCGAATCACAATGTGGTCGAATTTCAAAATACGAAACTTCCAGTAACCACTGCTTTCCTTATTCATCCTACCGGTAGTTTCTTGCTCAACGTGTTGTATACTGTACCTATACTCATTTTAGACCGAAATTTCAACACAAAAAATTTTCAGTTTTTTGCGAAAAAACGTGATGGTTTGCCTTACTTTTTTTGAACGGATAAAATTCATAGTCTCGGATTCCGAATGTTTCGTTTATTTTGGATTATCAATGTAATTATGAGTAGATCAACGTTTAGTTTGCTTCAATATGTCGCCTCGTTCGCCTGCAATTCAGGTTCGAATCACAATGTGGTCGAATTTCAAAATTCGAAACTTCCAGTAACCACTGCTTTCCTTATTCATCCTACCGGTAGTTTCTTGCTCAACGTGTTGTATACTGTACCTATACTCATTTTAGACCGAAATTTCAACACAAAAAATTTTCAGTTTTTTGCGAAAAAACGTGATGGTTAGCCTTACTTTTTTTGAACGGATAAAATTCATAGTCTCGGATTCCGAATGTTTCGTTTATTTTGGATTATCAATGTAATTATGAGTAGATCAACGTTTAGTTTGCTTCAATATGTCGCCTCGTTCGCCTGCAATTCAGGTTCGAATCACAATGTGGTCGAATTTCAAAATTCGAAACTTCCAGTAACCACTGCTTTCCTTATTCATCCTACCGGTAGTTTCTTGCTCAACGTGTTGTATACTGTACCTATACTCATTTTAGACCGAAATTTCAACACAAAAAATTTTCAGTTTTTTGCGAAAAAACGTGATGGTTAGCCTTACTTTTTTTGAACGGATAAAATTCATAGTCTCGGATTCCGAATGTTTCGTTTATTTTGGATTATCAATGTAATTATGAGTAGATCAACGTTTAGTTTGCTTCAATATGTCGCCTCGTTCGCCTGCAATTCAGGTTCGAATCACAATGTGGTCGAATTTCAAAATACGAAACTTCCAGTAACCACTGCTTTCCTTATTCATCCTACCGGTAGTTTCTTGCTCAACGTGTTGTATACTGTACCTATACTCATTTTAGACCGAAATTTCAACACAAAAAATTTTCAGTTTTTTGCGAAAAAACGTGATGGTTTGCCTTACTTTTTTTGAACGGATAAAATTCATAGTCTCGGATTCCGAATGTTTCGTTTATTTTGGATTATCAATGTAATTATGAGTAGATCAACGTTTAGTTTGCTTCAATATGTCGCCTCGTTCGCCTGCAATTCAGGTTCGAATCACAATGTGGTCGAATTTCAAAATTCGAAACTTCCAGTAACCACTGCTTTCCTTATTCATCCTACCGGTAGTTTCTTGCTCAACGTGTTGTATACTGTACCTATACTCATTTTAGACCGAAATTTCAACACAAAAAATTTTCAGTTTTTTGCGAAAAAACGTGATGGTTAGCCTTACTTTTTTTGAACGGATAAAATTCATAGTCTCGGATTCCGAATGTTTCGTTTATTTTGGATTATCAATGTAATTATGAGTAGATCAACGTTTAGTTTGCTTCAATATGTCGCCTCGTTCGCCTGCAATTCAAGTTCGAATCACAATGTGGTCGAATTTCAAAATACGAAACTTCCAGTAACCACTGCTTTCCTTATTCATCCTACCGGTAGTTTCTTGCTCAACGTGTTGTATACTGTACCTATACTCATTTTAGACCGAAATTTCAACACAAAAAATTTTCAGTTTTTTGCGAAAAAACGTGATGGTTAGCCTTACTTTTTTTGAACGGATAAAATTCATAGTCTCGGATTCCGAATGTTTCGTTTATTTTGGATTATCAATGTAATTATGAGTAGATCAACGTTTAGTTTGCTTCAATATGTCGCCTCGTTCGCCTGCAATTCAGGTTCGAATCACAATGTGGTCGAATTTCAAAATTCGAAACTTCCAGTAACCACTGCTTTCCTTATTCATCCTACCGGTAGTTTCTTGCTCAACGTGTTGTATACTGTACCTATACTCATTTTAGACCGAAATTTCAACACAAAAAAATTTTCAGTTTTTTGCGAAAAAACGTGATGGTTACTTACTTTTTTTGAACGGATAAAATTCATAGTCTCGGATTCCGAATGTTTCGTTTATTTTGGATTATCAATGTAATTATGAGTAGATCAACGTTTAGTTTGCTTCAATATGTCGCCTCGTTCGCCTGCAATTCAAGTTCGAATCACAATGTGGTCGAATTTCAAAATACGAAACTTCCAGTAACCACTGCTTTCCTTAAGCATCCTACCGGTAGTTTCTTGCTCAACGTGTTGTATACTGTACCTTTACTCATTTTGAACCGGAATTTCAACACAAAATTTTTTTCAGTTTTTTGCGAAAAAACGTGATGGCTAGCCTTACTTTTTTTGAACGGATAAAATTCATAGTCTCGGATTCCGAATGTTTCGTTTATTTTGGATTATCAATGTAATTATGAGTAGATCAACGTTTAGTTTGCTTCAATATGTCGCCTCGTTCGCCTGCAATTCAGGTTCGAATCACAATGTGGTCGAATTTCAAAATTCGAAACTTCCAGTAACCACTGCTTTCCTTATTCATCCTACCGGTAGTTTCTTGCTCAACGTGTTGTATACTGTACCTATACTCATTTTAGACCGAAATTTCAACACAAAAAAATTTTCAGTTTTTTGCGAAAAAACGTGATGGTTAGCCTTACTTTTTTTGAACGGATAAAATTCATAGTCTCGGATTCCGAATGTTTCGTTTATTTTGGATTATCAATGTAATTATGAGTAGATCAACGTTTAGTTTGCTTCAATATGTCGCCTCGTTCGCCTGCAATTCAAGTTCGAATCACAATGTGGTCGAATTTCAAAATACGAAACTTCCAGTAACCACTGCTTTCCTTATTCATCCTACCGGTAGTTTCTTGCTCAACGTGTTGTATACTGTACCTATACTCATTTTAGACCGAAATTTCAACACAAAAAAATTTTCAGTTTTTTGCGAAAAAACGTGATGGTTAGCCTTACTTTTTTTGAACGGATAAAATTCATAGTCTCGGATTCCGAATGTTTCGTTTATTTTGGATTATCAATGTAATTATGAGTAGATCAACGTTTAGTTTGCTTCAATATGTCGCCTCGTTCGCCTGCAATTCAAGTTCGAATCACAATGTGGTCGAATTTCAAAATACGAAACTTCCAGTAACCACTGCTTTCCTTAAGCATCCTACCGGTAGTTTCTTGCTCAACGTGTTGTATACTGTACCTATAATCATTTTGAACCGGAATTTCAACACAAAATTTTTTTCAGTTTTTTGCGAAAAAACGTGATGGCTAGCCTTACTTTTTTTGAACGGATAAAATTCATAGTCTCGGATTCCGAATGTTTCGTTTATTTTGGATTATCAATGTAATTATGAGTAGATCAACGTTTAGTTTGCTTCAATATGTCGCCTCGTTCGCCTGCAATTCAAGTTCGAATCACAATGTGGTCGAATTTCAAAATACGAAACTTCCAGTAACCACTGCTTTCCTTATTGATCCTACCGGTAGTTTCTTGCTCAACGTGTTGTATACTGTACCTATAATCATTTTGAACCGGAATTTCAACACAAAATTTTTTTCAGTTTTTTGCGAAAAAACGTGATGGCTAGCCTTACTTTTTTTGAACGGATAAAATTCATAGTCTCGGATTCCGAATGTTTCGTTTATTTTGGATTATCAATGTAATTATGAGTAGATCAACGTTTAGTTTGCTTCAATATGTCGCCTCGTTCGCCTGCAATTCAGGTTCGAATCACAATGTGGTCGAATTTCAAAATTCGAAACTTCCAGTAACCACTGCTTTCCTTATTGATCCTACCGGTAGTTTCTTGCTCAACGTGTTGTATACTGTACCTATAATCATTTTGAACCGGAATTTCAACACAAAATTTTTTTCAGTTTTTTGCGAAAAAACGTGATGGTTAGCCTTACTTTTTTTGAACGGATAAAATTCATAGTCTCGGATTCCGAATGTTTCGTTTATTTTGGATTATCAATGTAATTATGAGTAGATCAACGTTTAGTTTGCTTCAATATGTCGCCTCGTTCGCCTGCAATTCAGGTTCGAATCACAATGTGGTCGAATTTCAAAATTCGAAACTTCCAGTAACCACTGCTTTCCTTATTCATCCTACCGGTAGTTTCTTGCTCAACGTGTTGTATACTGTACCTATACTCATTTTAGACCGAAATTTCAACACAAAAAAATTTTCAGTTTTTTGCGAAAAAACGTGATGGTTAACCTTACTTTTTTTGAACGGATAAAATTCATAGTCTCGGATTCCGAATGTTTCGTTTATTTTGGATTATCAATGTAATTATGAGTAGATCAACGTTTAGTTTGCTTCAATATGTCGCCTCGTTCGCCTGCAATTCAAGTTCGAATCACAATGTGGTCGAATTTCAAAATACGAAACTTCCAGTAACCACTGCTTTCCTTAAGCATCCTACCGGTAGTTTCTTGCTCAACGTGTTGTATACTGTACCTATAATCATTTTGAACCGGAATTTCAACACAAATTTTTTTTCAGTTTTTTGCGAAAAAACGTGATGGTTAACCTTACTTTTTTTGAACGGATAAAATTCATAGTCTCGGATTCCGAATGTTTCGTTTATTTTGGATTATCAATGTAATTATGAGTAGATCAACGTTTAGTTTGCTTCAATATGTCGCCTCGTTCGCCTGCAATTCAGGTTCGAATCACAATGTGGTCGAATTTCAAAATTCGAAACTTCCAGTAACCACTGCTTTCCTTATTCATCCTACCGGTAGTTTCTTGCTCAACGTGTTGTATACTGTACCTATATCCATTTTAGACCGAAATTTCAACACAAAATTTTTTTCAGTTTTTTGCGAAAAAACGTGATGGTTAACCTTACTTTTTTTGAACGGATAAAATTCATAGTCTCGGATTCCGAATGTTTCGTTTATTTTGGATTATCAATGTAATTATGAGTAGATCAACGTTTAGTTTGCTTCAATATGTCGCCTCGTTCGCCTGCAATTCAGGTTCGAATCACAATGTGGTCGAATTTCAAAATTCGAAACTTCCAGTAACCACTGCTTTCCTTAAGCATCCTACCGGTAGTTTCTTGCTCAACGTGTTGTATACTGTACCTATATCCATTTTAGACCGAAATTTCAACACAAAATTTTTTTCAGTTTTTTGCGAAAAAACGTGATGGTTAACCTTACTTTTTTTGAACGGATAAAATTCATAGTCTCGGATTCCGAATGTTTCGTTTATTTTGGATTATCAATGTAATTATGAGTAGATCAACGTTTAGTTTGCTTCAATATGTCGCCTCGTTCGCCTGCAATTCAAGTTCGAATCACAATGTGGTCGAATTTCAAAATTCGAAACTTCCAGTAACCACTGCTTTCCTTATTCATCCTACCGGTAGTTTCTTGCTCAACGTGTTGTATACTGTACCTATACTCATTTTAGACCGAAATTTCAACACAAAAAAATTTTCAGTTTTTTGCGAAAAAACGTGATGGTTAGTTAGCCTTACTTTTTTTGAACGGATAAAATTCATAGTCTCGGATTCCGAATGTTTCGTTTATTTTGGATTATCAATGTAATTATGAGTAGATCAACGTTTAGTTTGCTTCAATATGTCGCCTCGTTCGCCTGCAATTCAGGTTCGAATCACAATGTGGTCGAATTTCAAAATTCGAAACTTCCAGTAACCACTGCTTTCCTTATTCATCCTACCGGTAGTTTCTTGCTCAACGTGTTGTATACTGTACCTATACTCATTTTAGACCGAAATTTCAACACAAAAAAATTTTCAGTTTTTTGCGAAAAAACGTGATGGTTAGCCTTACTTTTTTTGAACGGATAAAATTCATAGTCTCGGATTCCGAATGTTTCGTTTATTTTGGATTATCAATGTAATTATGAGTAGATCAACGTTTAGTTTGCTTCAATATGTCGCCTCGTTCGCCTGCAATTCAAGTTCGAATCACAATGTGGTCGAATTTCAAAATACGAAACTTCCAGTAACCACTGCTTTCCTTAAGCATCCTACCGGTAGTTTCTTGCTCAACGTGTTGTATACTGTACCTATAATCATTTTGAACCGGAATTTCAACACAAATTTTTTTTCAGTTTTTTGCGAAAAAACGTGATGGTTAACCTTACTTTTTTTGAACGGATAAAATTCATAGTCTCGGATTCCGAATGTTTCGTTTATTTTGGATTATCAATGTAATTATGAGTAGATCAACGTTTAGTTTGCTTCAATATGTCGCCTCGTTTGCCTGCAATTCAAGTTCGAATCACAATGTGGTCGAATTTCAAAATTCGAAACTTCCAGTAACCACTGCTTTCCTTATTCATCCTACCGGTGGTTTCTTGCTCAACGTGTTGTATACTGTACCTATACTCATTTTAGACCGAAATTTCAACACAAAAAAATTTTCAGTTTTTTGCGAAAAAACGTGATGGTTAGCCTTACTTTTTTTGAACGGATAAAATTCATAGTCTCGGATTCCGAATGTTTCGTTTATTTTGGATTATCAATGTAATTATGAGTAGATCAACGTTTAGTTTGCTTCAATATGTCGCCTCGTTCGCCTGCAATTCAGGTTCGAATCACAATGTGGTCGAATTTCAAAATTCGAAACTTCCAGTAACCACTGCTTTCCTTATTCATCCTACCGGTAGTTTCTTGCTCAACGTGTTGTATACTGTACCTATAATCATTTTGAACCGGAATTTCAACACAAAATTTTTTTCAGTTTTTTGCGAAAAAACGTGATGGTTAGCCTTACTTTTTTTGAACGGATAAAATTCATAGTCTCGGATTCCGAATGTTTCGTTTATTTTGGATTATCAATGTAATTATGAGTAGATCAACGTTTAGTTTGCTTCAATATGTCGCCTCGTTCGCCTGCAATTCAAGTTCGAATCACAATGTGGTCGAATTTCAAAATACGAAACTTCCAGTAACCACTGCTTTCCTTAAGCATCCTACCGGTAGTTTCTTGCTCAACGTGTTGTATACTGTACCTTTACTCATTTTGAACCGGAATTTCAACACAAAATTTTTTTCAGTTTTTTGCGAAAAAACGTGATGGCTAGCCTTACTTTTTTTGAACGGATAAAATTCATAGTCTCGGATTCCGAATGTTTCGTTTATTTTGGATTATCAATGTAATTATGAGTAGATCAACGTTTAGTTTGCTTCAATATGTCGCCTCGTTCGCCTGCAATTCAAGTTCGAATCACAATGTGGTCGAACTTCAAAATACGAAACTTCCAGTAACCACTGCTTTCCTTAAGCATCCTACCGGTAGTTTCTTGCTCAACGTGTTGTATACTGTACCTATAATCATTTTAGACCGAAATTTCAACACAAAAAAATTTTCAGTTTTTTGCGAAAAAACGTGATGGTTAGCCTTACTTTTTTTGAACGGATAAAATTCATAGTCTCGGATTCCGAATGTTTCGTTTATTTTGGATTATCAATGTAATTATGAGTAGATCAACGTTTAGTTTGCTTCAATATGTCGCCTCGTTCGCCTGCAATTCAAGTTCGAATCACAATGTGGTCGAACTTCAAAATACGAAACTTCCAGTAACCACTGCTTTCCTTAAGCATCCTACCGGTAGTTTCTTGCTCAACGTGTTGTATACTGTACCTATAATCATTTTGAACCGGAATTTCAACACAAAATTTTTTTCAGTTTTTTGCGAAAAAACGTGATGGTTAGCCTTACTTTTTTTGAACGGATAAAATTCATAGTCTCGGATTCCGAATGTTTCGTTTATTTTGGATTATCAATGTAATTATGAGTAGATCAACGTTTAGTTTGCTTCAATATGTCGCCTCGTTCGCCTGCAATTCAGGTTCGAATCACAATGTGGTCGAATTTCAAAATACGAAACTTCCAGTAACCACTGCTTTCCTTATTCATCCTACCGGTAGTTTCTTGCTCAACGTGTTGTATACTGTACCTATACTCATTTTAGACCGAAATTTCAACACAAAAAATTTTCAGTTTTTTGCGAAAAAACGTGATGGTTAGCCTTACTTTTTTTGAACGGATAAAATTCATAGTCTCGGATTCCGAATGTTTCGTTTATTTTGGATTATCAATGTAATTATGAGTAGATCAACGTTTAGTTTGCTTCAATATGTCGCCTCGTTCGCCTGCAATTCAAGTTCGAATCACAATGTGGTCGAATTTCAAAATACGAAACTTCCAGTAACCACTGCTTTCCTTAAGCATCCTACCGGTAGTTTCTTGCTCAACGTGTTGTATACTGTACCTATAATCATTTTGAACCGGAATTTCAACACAAAATTTTTTTCAGTTTTTTGCGAAAAAACGTGATGGCTAGCCTTACTTTTTTTGAACGGATAAAATTCATAGTCTCGGATTCCGAATGTTTCGTTTATTTTGGATTATCAATGTAATTATGAGTAGATCAACGTTTAGTTTGCTTCAATATGTCGCCTCGTTCGCCTGCAATTCAAGTTCGAATCACAATGTGGTCGAATTTCAAAATACGAAACTTCCAGTAACCACTGCTTTCCTTATTGATCCTACCGGTAGTTTCTTGCTCAACGTGTTGTATACTGTACCTATAATCATTTTGAACCGGAATTTCAACACAAAATTTTTTTCAGTTTTTTGCGAAAAAACGTGATGGCTAGCCTTACTTTTTTTGAACGGATAAAATTCATAGTCTCGGATTCCGAATGTTTCGTTTATTTTGGATTATCAATGTAATTATGAGTAGATCAACGTTTAGTTTGCTTCAATATGTCGCCTCGTTCGCCTGCAATTCAAGTTCGAATCACAATGTGGTCGAATTTCAAAATACGAAACTTCCAGTAACCACTGCTTTCCTTAAGCATCCTACCGGTAGTTTCTTGCTCAACGTGTTGTATACTGTACCTATAATCATTTTGAACCGGAATTTCAACACAAAATTTTTTTCAGTTTTTTGCGAAAAAACGTGATGGCTAGCCTTACTTTTTTTGAACGGATAAAATTCATAGTCTCGGATTCCGAATGTTTCGTTTATTTTGGATTATCAATGTAATTATGAGTAGATCAACGTTTAGTTTGCTTCAATATGTCGCCTCGTTCGCCTGCAATTCAAGTTCGAATCACAATGTGGTCGAATTTCAAAATACGAAACTTCCAGTAACCACTGCTTTCCTTATTGATCCTACCGGTAGTTTCTTGCTCAACGTGTTGTATACTGTACCTATAATCATTTTGAACCGGAATTTCAACACAAAATTTTTTTCAGTTTTTTGCGAAAAAACGTGATGGCTAGCCTTACTTTTTTTGAACGGATAAAATTCATAGTCTCGGATTCCGAATGTTTCGTTTATTTTGGATTATCAATGTAATTATGAGTAGATCAACGTTTAGTTTGCTTCAATATGTCGCCTCGTTCGCCTGCAATTCAAGTTCGAATCACAATGTGGTCGAATTTCAAAATACGAAACTTCCAGTAACCACTGCTTTCCTTATTCATCCTACCGGTAGTTTCTTGCTCAACGTGTTGTATACTGTACCTATACTCATTTTAGACCGAAATTTCAACACAAAAAATTTTCAGTTTTTTGCGAAAAAACGTGATGGTTAGCCTTACTTTTTTTGAACGGATAAAATTCATAGTCTCGGATTCCGAATGTTTCGTTTATTTTGGATTATCAATGTAATTATGAGTAGATCAACGTTTAGTTTGCTTCAATATGTCGCCTCGTTCGCCTGCAATTCAGGTTCGAATCACAATGTGGTCGAATTTCAAAATTCGAAACTTCCAGTAACCACTGCTTTCCTTATTCATCCTACCGGTAGTTTCTTGCTCAACGTGTTGTATACTGTACCTATACTCATTTTAGACCGAAATTTCAACACAAAAAAATTTTCAGTTTTTTGCGAAAAAACGTGATGGTTACTTACTTTTTTTGAACGGATAAAATTCATAGTCTCGGATTCCGAATGTTTCGTTTATTTTGGATTATCAATGTAATTATGAGTAGATCAACGTTTAGTTTGCTTCAATATGTCGCCTCGTTCGCCTGCAATTCAAGTTCGAATCACAATGTGGTCGAATTTCAAAATACGAAACTTCCAGTAACCACTGCTTTCCTTAAGCATCCTACCGGTAGTTTCTTGCTCAACGTGTTGTATACTGTACCTTTAATCATTTTGAACCGAAATTTCAACACAAAATTTTTTTCAGTTTTTTGCGAAAAAACGTGATGGTTAGCCTTACTTTTTTTGAACGGATAAAATTCATAGTCTCGGATTCCGAATGTTTCGTTTATTTTGGATTATCAATGTAATTATGAGTAGATCAACGTTTAGTTTGCTTCAATATGTCGCCTCGTTCGCCTGCAATTCAAGTTCGAATCACAATGTGGTCGAATTTCAAAATACGAAACTTCCAGTAACCACTGCTTTCCTTAAGCATCCTACCGGTAGTTTCTTGCTCAACGTGTTGTATACTGTACCTATAATCATTTTGAACCGGAATTTCAACACAAAATTTTTTTCAGTTTTTTGCGAAAAAACGTGATGGCTAGCCTTACTTTTTTTGAACGGATAAAATTCATAGTCTCGGATTCCGAATGTTTCGTTTATTTTGGATTATCAATGTAATTATGAGTAGATCAACGTTTAGTTTGCTTCAATATGTCGCCTCGTTCGCCTGCAATTCAGGTTCGAATCACAATGTGGTCGAATTTCAAAATTCGAAACTTCCAGTAACCACTGCTTTCCTTATTGATCCTACCGGTAGTTTCTTGCTCAACGTGTTGTATACTGTACCTATAATCATTTTGAACCGGAATTTCAACACAAAATTTTTTTCAGTTTTTTGCGAAAAAACGTGATGGCTAGCCTTACTTTTTTTGAACGGATAAAATTCATAGTCTCGGATTCCGAATGTTTCGTTTATTTTGGATTATCAATGTAATTATGAGTAGATCAACGTTTAGTTTGCTTCAATATGTCGCCTCGTTCGCCTGCAATTCAGGTTCGAATCACAATGTGGTCGAATTTCAAAATTCGAAACTTCCAGTAACCACTGCTTTCCTTATTGATCCTACCGGTAGTTTCTTGCTCAACGTGTTGTATACTGTACCTATAATCATTTTGAACCGGAATTTCAACACAAAATTTTTTTCAGTTTTTTGCGAAAAAACGTGATGGTTAGCCTTACTTTTTTTGAACGGATAAAATTCATAGTCTCGGATTCCGAATGTTTCGTTTATTTTGGATTATCAATGTAATTATGAGTAGATCAACGTTTAGTTTGCTTCAATATGTCGCCTCGTTCGCCTGCAATTCAGGTTCGAATCACAATGTGGTCGAATTTCAAAATTCGAAACTTCCAGTAACCACTGCTTTCCTTATTCATCCTACCGGTAGTTTCTTGCTCAACGTGTTGTATACTGTACCTATATCCATTTTAGACCGAAATTTCAACACAAAATTTTTTTCAGTTTTTTGCGAAAAAACGTGATGGTTAACCTTACTTTTTTTGAACGGATAAAATTCATAGTCTCGGATTCCGAATGTTTCGTTTATTTTGGATTATCAATGTAATTATGAGTAGATCAACGTTTAGTTTGCTTCAATATGTCGCCTCGTTCGCCTGCAATTCAAGTTCGAATCACAATGTGGTCGAATTTCAAAATACGAAACTTCCAGTAACCACTGCTTTCCTTATTGATCCTACCGGTAGTTTCTTGCTCAACGTGTTGTATACTGTACCTATAATCATTTTGAACCGGAATTTCAACACAAAATTTTTTTCAGTTTTTTGCGAAAAAACGTGATGGTTAGCCTTACTTTTTTTGAACGGATAAAATTCATAGTCTCGGATTCCGAATGTTTCGTTTATTTTGGATTATCAATGTAATTATGAGTAGATCAACGTTTAGTTTGCTTCAATATGTCGCCTCGTTCGCCTGCAATTCAAGTTCGAATCACAATGTGGTCGAATTTCAAAATACGAAACTTCCAGTAACCACTGCTTTCCTTAAGCATCCTACCGGTAGTTTCTTGCTCAACGTGTTGTATACTGTACCTATAATCATTTTGAACCGGAATTTCAACACAAAATTTTTTTCAGTTTTTTGCGAAAAAACGTGATGGCTAGCCTTACTTTTTTTGAACGGATAAAATTCATAGTCTCGGATTCCGAATGTTTCGTTTATTTTGGATTATCAATGTAATTATGAGTAGATCAACGTTTAGTTTGCTTCAATATGTCGCCTCGTTCGCCTGCAATTCAAGTTCGAATCACAATGTGGTCGAATTTCAAAATACGAAACTTCCAGTAACCACTGCTTTCCTTAAGCATCCTACCGGTAGTTTCTTGCTCAACGTGTTGTATACTGTACCTATAATCATTTTGAACCGGAATTTCAACACAAAATTTTTTTCAGTTTTTTGCGAAAAAACGTGATGGCTAGCCTTACTTTTTTTGAACGGATAAAATTCATAGTCTCGGATTCCGAATGTTTCGTTTATTTTGGATTATCAATGTAATTATGAGTAGATCAACGTTTAGTTTGCTTCAATATGTCGCCTCGTTCGCCTGCAATTCAAGTTCGAATCACAATGTGGTCGAATTTCAAAATACGAAACTTCCAGTAACCACTGCTTTCCTTAAGCATCCTACCGGTAGTTTCTTGCTCAACGTGTTGTATACTGTACCTATAATCATTTTGAACCGGAATTTCAACACAAAATTTTTTTCAGTTTTTTGCGAAAAAACGTGATGGCTAGCCTTACTTTTTTTGAACGGATAAAATTCATAGTCTCGGATTCCGAATGTTTCGTTTATTTTGGATTATCAATGTAATTATGAGTAGATCAACGTTTAGTTTGCTTCAATATGTCGCCTCGTTCGCCTGCAATTCAGGTTCGAATCACAATGTGGTCGAATTTCAAAATTCGAAACTTCCAGTAACCACTGCTTTCCTTATTGATCCTACCGGTAGTTTCTTGCTCAACGTGTTGTATACTGTACCTATAATCATTTTGAACCGGAATTTCAACACAAAATTTTTTTCAGTTTTTTGCGAAAAAACGTGATGGTTAGCCTTACTTTTTTTGAACGGATAAAATTCATAGTCTCGGATTCCGAATGTTTCGTTTATTTTGGATTATCAATGTAATTATGAGTAGATCAACGTTTAGTTTGCTTCAATATGTCGCCTCGTTCGCCTGCAATTCAAGTTCGAATCACAATGTGGTCGAATTTCAAAATACGAAACTTCCAGTAACCACTGCTTTCCTTAAGCATCCTACCGGTAGTTTCTTGCTCAACGTGTTGTATACTATACCTATAATCATTTTGAACCGGAATTTCAACACAAAATTTTTTTCAGTTTTTTGCGAAAAAACGTGATGGTTAGCCTTACTTTTTTTGAACGGATAAAATTCATAGTCTCGGATTCCGAATGTTTCGTTTATTTTGGATTATCAATGTAATTATGAGTAGATCAACGTTTAGTTTGCTTCAATATGTCGCCTCGTTCGCCTGCAATTCAGGTTCGAATCACAATGTGGTCGAATTTCAAAATTCGAAACTTCCAGTAACCACTGCTTTCCTTATTCATCCTACCGGTAGTTTCTTGCTCAACGTGTTGTATACTGTACCTATATCCATTTTAGACCGAAATTTCAACACAAAATTTTTTTCAGTTTTTTGCGAAAAAACGTGATGGTTAACCTTACTTTTTTTGAACGGATAAAATTCATAGTCTCGGATTCCGAATGTTTCGTTTATTTTGGATTATCAATGTAATTATGAGTAGATCAACGTTTAGTTTGCTTCAATATGTCGCCTCGTTCGCCTGCAATTCAAGTTCGAATCACAATGTGGTCGAATTTCAAAATACGAAACTTCCAGTAACCACTGCTTTCCTTATTGATCCTACCGGTAGTTTCTTGCTCAACGTGTTGTATACTGTACCTATAATCATTTTGAACCGGAATTTCAACACAAAATTTTTTTCAGTTTTTTGCGAAAAAACGTGATGGCTAGCCTTACTTTTTTTGAACGGATAAAATTCATAGTCTCGGATTCCGAATGTTTCGTTTATTTTGGATTATCAATGTAATTATGAGTAGATCAACGTTTAGTTTGCTTCAATATGTCGCCTCGTTCGCCTGCAATTCAGGTTCGAATCACAATGTGGTCGAATTTCAAAATTCGAAACTTCCAGTAACCACTGCTTTCCTTATTGATCCTACCGGTAGTTTCTTGCTCAACGTGTTGTATACTGTACCTATAATCATTTTGAACCGGAATTTCAACACAAAATTTTTTTCAGTTTTTTGCGAAAAAACGTGATGGTTAGCCTTACTTTTTTTGAACGGATAAAATTCATAGTCTCGGATTCCGAATGTTTCGTTTATTTTGGATTATCAATGTAATTATGAGTAGATCAACGTTTAGTTTGCTTCAATATGTCGCCTCGTTCGCCTGCAATTCAAGTTCGAATCACAATGTGGTCGAATTTCAAAATACGAAACTTCCAGTAACCACTGCTTTCCTTAAGCATCCTACCGGTAGTTTCTTGCTCAACGTGTTGTATACTATACCTATAATCATTTTGAACCGGAATTTCAACACAAAATTTTTTTCAGTTTTTTGCGAAAAAACGTGATGGTTAGCCTTACTTTTTTTGAACGGATAAAATTCATAGTCTCGGATTCCGAATGTTTCGTTTATTTTGGATTATCAATGTAATTATGAGTAGATCAACGTTTAGTTTGCTTCAATATGTCGCCTCGTTCGCCTGCAATTCAGGTTCGAATCACAATGTGGTCGAATTTCAAAATTCGAAACTTCCAGTAACCACTGCTTTCCTTATTCATCCTACCGGTAGTTTCTTGCTCAACGTGTTGTATACTGTACCTATATCCATTTTAGACCGAAATTTCAACACAAAATTTTTTTCAGTTTTTTGCGAAAAAACGTGATGGTTAACCTTACTTTTTTTGAACGGATAAAATTCATAGTCTCGGATTCCGAATGTTTCGTTTATTTTGGATTATCAATGTAATTATGAGTAGATCAACGTTTAGTTTGCTTCAATATGTCGCCTCGTTCGCCTGCAATTCAAGTTCGAATCACAATGTGGTCGAATTTCAAAATACGAAACTTCCAGTAACCACTGCTTTCCTTAAGCATCCTACCGGTAGTTTCTTGCTCAACGTGTTGTATACTATACCTATAATCATTTTGAACCGGAATTTCAACACAAAATTTTTTTCAGTTTTTTGCGAAAAAACGTGATGGTTAGCCTTACTTTTTTTGAACGGATAAAATTCATAGTCTCGGATTCCGAATGTTTCGTTTATTTTGGATTATCAATGTAATTATGAGTAGATCAACGTTTAGTTTGCTTCAATATGTCGCCTCGTTCGCCTGCAATTCAGGTTCGAATCACAATGTGGTCGAATTTCAAAATTCGAAACTTCCAGTAACCACTGCTTTCCTTATTCATCCTACCGGTAGTTTCTTGCTCAACGTGTTGTATACTGTACCTATATCCATTTTAGACCGAAATTTCAACACAAAATTTTTTTCAGTTTTTTGCGAAAAAACGTGATGGTTAACCTTACTTTTTTTGAACGGATAAAATTCATAGTCTCGGATTCCGAATGTTTCGTTTATTTTGGATTATCAATGTAATTATGAGTAGATCAACGTTTAGTTTGCTTCAATATGTCGCCTCGTTCGCCTGCAATTCAAGTTCGAATCACAATGTGGTCGAATTTCAAAATTCGAAACTTCCAGTAACCACTGCTTTCCTTATTCATCCTACCGGTAGTTTCTTGCTCAACGTGTTGTATACTGTACCTATATCCATTTTAGACCGAAATTTCAACACAAAATTTTTTTCAGTTTTTTGCGAAAAAACGTGATGGTTAACCTTACTTTTTTTGAACGGATAAAATTCATAGTCTCGGATTCCGAATGTTTCGTTTATTTTGGATTATCAATGTAATTATGAGTAGATCAACGTTTAGTTTGCTTCAATATGTCGCCTCGTTCGCCTGCAATTCAGGTTCGAATCACAATGTGGTCGAATTTCAAAATTCGAAACTTCCAGTAACCACTGCTTTCCTTATTCATCCTACCGGTAGTTTCTTGCTCAACGTGTTGTATACTGTACCTATATCCATTTTAGACCGAAATTTCAACACAAAATTTTTTTCAGTTTTTTGCGAAAAAACGTGATGGTTAACCTTACTTTTTTTGAACGGATAAAATTCATAGTCTCGGATTCCGAATGTTTCGTTTATTTTGGATTATCAATGTAATTATGAGTAGATCAACGTTTAGTTTGCTTCAATATGTCGCCTCGTTCGCCTGCAATTCAAGTTCGAATCACAATGTGGTCGAATTTCAAAATACGAAACTTCCAGTAACCACTGCTTTCCTTATTGATCCTACCGGTAGTTTCTTGCTCAACGTGTTGTATACTGTACCTATAATCATTTTGAACCGGAATTTCAACACAAAATTTTTTTCAGTTTTTTGCGAAAAAACGTGATGGCTAGCCTTACTTTTTTTGAACGGATAAAATTCATAGTCTCGGATTCCGAATGTTTCGTTTATTTTGGATTATCAATGTAATTATGAGTAGATCAACGTTTAGTTTGCTTCAATATGTCGCCTCGTTCGCCTGCAATTCAGGTTCGAATCACAATGTGGTCGAATTTCAAAATTCGAAACTTCCAGTAACCACTGCTTTCCTTATTGATCCTACCGGTAGTTTCTTGCTCAACGTGTTGTATACTGTACCTATAATCATTTTGAACCGGAATTTCAACACAAAATTTTTTTCAGTTTTTTGCGAAAAAACGTGATGGTTAGCCTTACTTTTTTTGAACGGATAAAATTCATAGTCTCGGATTCCGAATGTTTCGTTTATTTTGGATTATCAATGTAATTATGAGTAGATCAACGTTTAGTTTGCTTCAATATGTCGCCTCGTTCGCCTGCAATTCAAGTTCGAATCACAATGTGGTCGAATTTCAAAATACGAAACTTCCAGTAACCACTGCTTTCCTTAAGCATCCTACCGGTAGTTTCTTGCTCAACGTGTTGTATACTATACCTATAATCATTTTGAACCGGAATTTCAACACAAAATTTTTTTCAGTTTTTTGCGAAAAAACGTGATGGTTAGCCTTACTTTTTTTGAACGGATAAAATTCATAGTCTCGGATTCCGAATGTTTCGTTTATTTTGGATTATCAATGTAATTATGAGTAGATCAACGTTTAGTTTGCTTCAATATGTCGCCTCGTTCGCCTGCAATTCAAGTTCGAATCACAATGTGGTCGAATTTCAAAATACGAAACTTCCAGTAACCACTGCTTTCCTTATTGATCCTACCGGTAGTTTCTTGCTCAACGTGTTGTATACTGTACCTATAATCATTTTGAACCGGAATTTCAACACAAAATTTTTTTCAGTTTTTTGCGAAAAAACGTGATGGCTAGCCTTACTTTTTTTGAACGGATAAAATTCATAGTCTCGGATTCCGAATGTTTCGTTTATTTTGGATTATCAATGTAATTATGAGTAGATCAACGTTTAGTTTGCTTCAATATGTCGCCTCGTTCGCCTGCAATTCAAGTTCGAATCACAATGTGGTCGAATTTCAAAATACGAAACTTCCAGTAACCACTGCTTTCCTTAAGCATCCTACCGGTAGTTTCTTGCTCAACGTGTTGTATACTGTACCTATAATCATTTTGAACCGGAATTTCAACACAAAATTTTTTTCAGTTTTTTGCGAAAAAACGTGATGGCTAGCCTTACTTTTTTTGAACGGATAAAATTCATAGTCTCGGATTCCGAATGTTTCGTTTATTTTGGATTATCAATGTAATTATGAGTAGATCAACGTTTAGTTTGCTTCAATATGTCGCCTCGTTCGCCTGCAATTCAGGTTCGAATCACAATGTGGTCGAATTTCAAAATTCGAAACTTCCAGTAACCACTGCTTTCCTTATTCATCCTACCGGTAGTTTCTTGCTCAACGTGTTGTATACTGTACCTATAATCATTTTGAACCGGAATTTCAACACAAAATTTTTTTCAGTTTTTTGCGAAAAAACGTGATGGTTAGCCTTACTTTTTTTGAACGGATAAAATTCATAGTCTCGGATTCCGAATGTTTCGTTTATTTTGGATTATCAATGTAATTATGAGTAGATCAACGTTTAGTTTGCTTCAATATGTCGCCTCGTTCGCCTGCAATTCAGGTTCGAATCACAATGTGGTCGAATTTCAAAATTCGAAACTTCCAGTAACCACTGCTTTCCTTATTCATCCTACCGGTAGTTTCTTGCTCAACGTGTTGTATACTGTACCTATATCCATTTTAGACCGAAATTTCAACACAAAATTTTTTTCAGTTTTTTGCGAAAAAACGTGATGGTTAACCTTACTTTTTTTGAACGGATAAAATTCATAGTCTCGGATTCCGAATGTTTCGTTTATTTTGGATTATCAATGTAATTATGAGTAGATCAACGTTTAGTTTGCTTCAATATGTCGCCTCGTTCGCCTGCAATTCAAGTTCGAATCACAATGTGGTCGAATTTCAAAATACGAAACTTCCAGTAACCACTGCTTTCCTTATTGATCCTACCGGTAGTTTCTTGCTCAACGTGTTGTATACTGTACCTATAATCATTTTGAACCGGAATTTCAACACAAAATTTTTTTCAGTTTTTTGCGAAAAAACGTGATGGTTAGCCTTACTTTTTTTGAACGGATAAAATTCATAGTCTCGGATTCCGAATGTTTCGTTTATTTTGGATTATCAATGTAATTATGAGTAGATCAACGTTTAGTTTGCTTCAATATGTCGCCTCGTTCGCCTGCAATTCAAGTTCGAATCACAATGTGGTCGAATTTCAAAATACGAAACTTCCAGTAACCACTGCTTTCCTTAAGCATCCTACCGGTAGTTTCTTGCTCAACGTGTTGTATACTGTACCTATAATCATTTTGAACCGGAATTTCAACACAAAATTTTTTTCAGTTTTTTGCGAAAAAACGTGATGGCTAGCCTTACTTTTTTTGAACGGATAAAATTCATAGTCTCGGATTCCGAATGTTTCGTTTATTTTGGATTATCAATGTAATTATGAGTAGATCAACGTTTAGTTTGCTTCAATATGTCGCCTCGTTCGCCTGCAATTCAAGTTCGAATCACAATGTGGTCGAATTTCAAAATACGAAACTTCCAGTAACCACTGCTTTCCTTATTGATCCTACCGGTAGTTTCTTGCTCAACGTGTTGTATACTGTACCTATAATCATTTTGAACCGGAATTTCAACACAAAATTTTTTTCAGTTTTTTGCGAAAAAACGTGATGGCTAGCCTTACTTTTTTTGAACGGATAAAATTCATAGTCTCGGATTCCGAATGTTTCGTTTATTTTGGATTATCAATGTAATTATGAGTAGATCAACGTTTAGTTTGCTTCAATATGTCGCCTCGTTCGCCTGCAATTCAAGTTCGAATCACAATGTGGTCGAATTTCAAAATACGAAACTTCCAGTAACCACTGCTTTCCTTAAGCATCCTACCGGTAGTTTCTTGCTCAACGTGTTGTATACTGTACCTATAATCATTTTGAACCGGAATTTCAACACAAAATTTTTTTCAGTTTTTTGCGAAAAAACGTGATGGCTAGCCTTACTTTTTTTGAACGGATAAAATTCATAGTCTCGGATTCCGAATGTTTCGTTTATTTTGGATTATCAATGTAATTATGAGTAGATCAACGTTTAGTTTGCTTCAATATGTCGCCTCGTTCGCCTGCAATTCAGGTTCGAATCACAATGTGGTCGAATTTCAAAATTCGAAACTTCCAGTAACCACTGCTTTCCTTATTGATCCTACCGGTAGTTTCTTGCTCAACGTGTTGTATACTGTACCTATAATCATTTTGAACCGGAATTTCAACACAAAATTTTTTTCAGTTTTTTGCGAAAAAACGTGATGGTTAGCCTTACTTTTTTTGAACGGATAAAATTCATAGTCTCGGATTCCGAATGTTTCGTTTATTTTGGATTATCAATGTAATTATGAGTAGATCAACGTTTAGTTTGCTTCAATATGTCGCCTCGTTCGCCTGCAATTCAAGTTCGAATCACAATGTGGTCGAATTTCAAAATACGAAACTTCCAGTAACCACTGCTTTCCTTAAGCATCCTACCGGTAGTTTCTTGCTCAACGTGTTGTATACTATACCTATAATCATTTTGAACCGGAATTTCAACACAAAATTTTTTTCAGTTTTTTGCGAAAAAACGTGATGGTTAGCCTTACTTTTTTTGAACGGATAAAATTCATAGTCTCGGATTCCGAATGTTTCGTTTATTTTGGATTATCAATGTAATTATGAGTAGATCAACGTTTAGTTTGCTTCAATATGTCGCCTCGTTCGCCTGCAATTCAGGTTCGAATCACAATGTGGTCGAATTTCAAAATTCGTAACTTCCAGTAACCACTGCTTTCCTTATTCATCCTACCGGTAGTTTCTTGCTCAACGTGTTGTATACTGTACCTATATCCATTTTAGACCGAAATTTCAACACAAAATTTTTTTCAGTTTTTTGCGAAAAAACGTGATGGTTAACCTTACTTTTTTTGAACGGATAAAATTCATAGTCTCGGATTCCGAATGTTTCGTTTATTTTGGATTATCAATGTAATTATGAGTAGATCAACGTTTAGTTTGCTTCAATATGTCGCCTCGTTCGCCTGCAATTCAAGTTCGAATCACAATGTGGTCGAATTTCAAAATACGAAACTTCCAGTAACCACTGCTTTCCTTATTGATCCTACCGGTAGTTTCTTGCTCAACGTGTTGTATACTGTACCTATAATCATTTTGAACCGGAATTTCAACACAAAATTTTTTTCAGTTTTTTGCGAAAAAACGTGATGGTTAGCCTTACTTTTTTTGAACGGATAAAATTCATAGTCTCGGATTCCGAATGTTTCGTTTATTTTGGATTATCAATGTAATTATGAGTAGATCAACGTTTAGTTTGCTTCAATATGTCGCCTCGTTCGCCTGCAATTCAAGTTCGAATCACAATGTGGTCGAATTTCAAAATACGAAACTTCCAGTAACCACTGCTTTCCTTAAGCAT
Organism: Nephrotoma appendiculata; assembly: GCA_947310385.1. Classification (NCBI taxonomy): domain Eukaryota; kingdom Metazoa; phylum Arthropoda; class Insecta; order Diptera; family Tipulidae; genus Nephrotoma; species Nephrotoma appendiculata. The sequence goes on from OX371223.1 coordinate 300,090,966, forward strand.
CCTACCGGTAGTTTCTTGCTCAACGTGTTGTATACTATACCTATAATCATTTTGAACCGGAATTTCAACACAAAATTTTTTTCAGTTTTTTGCGAAAAAACGTGATGGTTAGCCTTACTTTTTTTGAACGGATAAAATTCATAGTCTCGGATTCCGAATGTTTCGTTTATTTTGGATTATCAATGTAATTATGAGTAGATCAACGTTTAGTTTGCTTCAATATGTCGCCTCGTTCGCCTGCAATTCAGGTTCGAATCACAATGTGGTCGAATTTCAAAATTCGAAACTTCCAGTAACCACTGCTTTCCTTATTCATCCTACCGGTAGTTTCTTGCTCAACGTGTTGTATACTGTACCTATATCCATTTTAGACCGAAATTTCAACACAAAATTTTTTTCAGTTTTTTGCGAAAAAACGTGATGGTTAACCTTACTTTTTTTGAACGGATAAAATTCATAGTCTCGGATTCCGAATGTTTCGTTTATTTTGGATTATCAATGTAATTATGAGTAGATCAACGTTTAGTTTGCTTCAATATGTCGCCTCGTTCGCCTGCAATTCAAGTTCGAATCACAATGTGGTCGAATTTCAAAATACGAAACTTCCAGTAACCACTGCTTTCCTTATTGATCCTACCGGTAGTTTCTTGCTCAACGTGTTGTATACTGTACGTATAATCATTTTGAACCGGAATTTCAACACAAAATTTTTTTCAGTTTTTTGCGAAAAAACGTGATGGTTAGCCTTACTTTTTTTGAACGGATAAAATTCATAGTCTCGGATTCCGAATGTTTCGTTTATTTTGGATTATCAATGTAATTATGAGTAGATCAACGTTTAGTTTGCTTCAATATGTCGCCTCGTTCGCCTGCAATTCAAGTTCGAATCACAATGTGGTCGAATTTCAAAATACGAAACTTCCAGTAACCACTGCTTTCCTTAAGCATCCTACCGGTAGTTTCTTGCTCAACGTGTTGTATACTGTACCTATAATCATTTTGAACCGGAATTTCAACACAAAATTTTTTTCAGTTTTTTGCGAAAAAACGTGATGGCTAGCCTTACTTTTTTTGAACGGATAAAATTCATAGTCTCGGATTCCGAATGTTTCGTTTATTTTGGATTATCAATGTAATTATGAGTAGATCAACGTTTAGTTTGCTTCAATATGTCGCCTCGTTCGCCTGCAATTCAGGTTCGAATCACAATGTGGTCGAATTTCAAAATTCGAAACTTCCAGTAACCACTGCTTTCCTTATTGATCCTACCGGTAGTTTCTTGCTCAACGTGTTGTATACTGTACCTATAATCATTTTGAACCGGAATTTCAACACAAAATTTTTTTTAGTTTTTTGCGAAAAAACGTGATGGTTAGCCTTACTTTTTTTGAACGGATAAAATTCATAGTCTCGGATTCCGAATGTTTCGTTTATTTTGGATTATCAATGTAATTATGAGTAGATCAACGTTTAGTTTGCTTCAATATGTCGCCTCGTTCGCCTGCAATTCAGGTTCGAATCACAATGTGGTCGAATTTCAAAATTCGAAACTTCCAGTAACCACTGCTTTCCTTATTCATCCTACCGGTAGTTTCTTGCTCAACGTGTTGTATACTGTACCTATATCCATTTTAGACCGAAATTTCAACACAAAATTTTTTTCAGTTTTTTGCGAAAAAACGTGATGGTTAACCTTACTTTTTTTGAACGGATAAAATTCATAGTCTCGGATTCCGAATGTTTCGTTTATTTTGGATTATCAATGTAATTATGAGTAGATCAACGTTTAGTTTGCTTCAATATGTCGCCTCGTTCGCCTGCAATTCAAGTTCGAATCACAATGTGGTCGAATTTCAAAATACGAAACTTCCAGTAACCACTGCTTTCCTTATTGATCCTACCGGTAGTTTCTTGCTCAACGTGTTGTATACTGTACCTATAATCATTTTGAACCGGAATTTCAACACAAAATTTTTTTCAGTTTTTTGCGAAAAAACGTGATGGCTAGCCTTACTTTTTTTGAACGGATAAAATTCATAGTCTCGGATTCCGAATGTTTCGTTTATTTTGGATTATCAATGTAATTATGAGTAGATCAACGTTTAGTTTGCTTCAATATGTCGCCTCGTTCGCCTGCAATTCAGGTTCGAATCACAATGTGGTCGAATTTCAAAATTCGAAACTTCCAGTAACCACTGCTTTCCTTATTGATCCTACCGGTAGTTTCTTGCTCAACGTGTTGTATACTGTACCTATAATCATTTTGAACCGGAATTTCAACACAAAATTTTTTTCAGTTTTTTGCGAAAAAACGTGATGGTTAGCCTTACTTTTTTTGAACGGATAAAATTCATAGTCTCGGATTCCGAATGTTTCGTTTATTTTGGATTATCAATGTAATTATGAGTAGATCAACGTTTAGTTTGCTTCAATATGTCGCCTCGTTCGCCTGCAATTCAAGTTCGAATCACAATGTGGTCGAATTTCAAAATACGAAACTTCCAGTAACCACTGCTTTCCTTAAGCATCCTACCGGTAGTTTCTTGCTCAACGTGTTGTATACTATACCTATAATCATTTTGAACCGGAATTTCAACACAAAATTTTTTTCAGTTTTTTGCGAAAAAACGTGATGGTTAGCCTTACTTTTTTTGAACGGATAAAATTCATAGTCTCGGATTCCGAATGTTTCGTTTATTTTGGATTATCAATGTAATTATGAGTAGATCAACGTTTAGTTTGCTTCAATATGTCGCCTCGTTCGCCTGCAATTCAGGTTCGAATCACAATGTGGTCGAATTTCAAAATTCGAAACTTCCAGTAACCACTGCTTTCCTTATTCATCCTACCGGTAGTTTCTTGCTCAACGTGTTGTATACTGTACCTATATCCATTTTAGACCGAAATTTCAACACAAAATTTTTTTCAGTTTTTTGCGAAAAAACGTGATGGTTAACCTTACTTTTTTTGAACGGATAAAATTCATAGTCTCGGATTCCGAATGTTTCGTTTATTTTGGATTATCAATGTAATTATGAGTAGATCAACGTTTAGTTTGCTTCAATATGTCGCCTCGTTCGCCTGCAATTCAAGTTCGAATCACAATGTGGTCGAATTTCAAAATACGAAACTTCCAGTAACCACTGCTTTCCTTATTGATCCTACCGGTAGTTTCTTGCTCAACGTGTTGTATACTGTACCTATAATCATTTTGAACCGGAATTTCAACACAAAATTTTTTTCAGTTTTTTGCGAAAAAACGTGATGGCTAGCCTTACTTTTTTTGAACGGATAAAATTCATAGTCTCGGATTCCGAATGTTTCGTTTATTTTGGATTATCAATGTAATTATGAGTAGATCAACGTTTAGTTTGCTTCAATATGTCGCCTCGTTCGCCTGCAATTCAAGTTCGAATCACAATGTGGTCGAATTTCAAAATACGAAACTTCCAGTAACCACTGCTTTCCTTAAGCATCCTACCGGTAGTTTCTTGCTCAACGTGTTGTATACTGTACCTATAATCATTTTGAACCGGAATTTCAACACAAAATTTTTTTCAGTTTTTTGCGAAAAAACGTGATGGTTAGCCTTACTTTTTTTGAACGGATAAAATTCATAGTCTCGGATTCCGAATGTTTCGTTTATTTTGGATTATCAATGTAATTATGAGTAGATCAACGTTTAGTTTGCTTCAATATGTCGCCTCGTTCGCCTGCAATTCAAGTTCGAATCACAATGTGGTCGAATTTCAAAATACGAAACTTCCAGTAACCACTGCTTTCCTTAAGCATCCTACCGGTAGTTTCTTGCTCAACGTGTTGTATACTATACCTATAATCATTTTGAACCGGAATTTCAACACAAAATTTTTTTCAGTTTTTTGCGAAAAAACGTGATGGCTAGCCTTACTTTTTTTGAACGGATAAAATTCATAGTCTCGGATTCCGAATGTTTCGTTTATTTTGGATTATCAATGTAATTATGAGTAGATCAACGTTTAGTTTGCTTCAATATGTCGCCTCGTTCGCCTGCAATTCAAGTTCGAATCACAATGTGGTCGAATTTCAAAATACGAAACTTCCAGTAACCACTGCTTTCCTTAAGCATCCTACCGGTAGTTTCTTGCTCAACGTGTTGTATACTATACCTATAATCATTTTGAACCGGAATTTCAACACAAAATTTTTTTCAGTTTTTTGCGAAAAAACGTGATGGTTAGCCTTACTTTTTTTGAACGGATAAAATTCATAGTCTCGGATTCCGAATGTTTCGTTTATTTTGGATTATCAATGTAATTATGAGTAGATCAACGTTTAGTTTGCTTCAATATGTCGCCTCGTTCGCCTGCAATTCAAGTTCGAATCACAATGTGGTCGAATTTCAAAATACGAAACTTCCAGTAACCACTGCTTTCCTTAAGCATCCTACCGGTAGTTTCTTGCTCAACGTGTTGTATACTATACCTATAATCATTTTGAACCGGAATTTCAACACAAAATTTTTTTCAGTTTTTTGCGAAAAAACGTGATGGCTAGCCTTACTTTTTTTGAACGGATAAAATTCATAGTCTCGGATTCCGAATGTTTCGTTTATTTTGGATTATCAATGTAATTATGAGTAGATCAACGTTTAGTTTGCTTCAATATGTCGCCTCGTTCGCCTGCAATTCAGGTTCGAATCACAATGTGGTCGAATTTCAAAATTCGAAACTTCCAGTAACCACTGCTTTCCTTATTGATCCTACCGGTAGTTTCTTGCTCAACGTGTTGTATACTGTACCTATAATCATTTTGAACCGGAATTTCAACACAAAATTTTTTTCAGTTTTTTGCGAAAAAACGTGATGGTTAGCCTTACTTTTTTTGAACGGATAAAATTCATAGTCTCGGATTCCGAATGTTTCGTTTATTTTGGATTATCAATGTAATTATGAGTAGATCAACGTTTAGTTTGCTTCAATATGTCGCCTCGTTCGCCTGCAATTCAGGTTCGAATCACAATGTGGTCGAATTTCAAAATTCGAAACTTCCAGTAACCACTGCTTTCCTTATTGATCCTACCGGTAGTTTCTTGCTCAACGTGTTGTATACTGTACCTATAATCATTTTGAACCGGAATTTCAACACAAAATTTTTTTCAGTTTTTTGCGAAAAAACGTGATGGTTAGCCTTACTTTTTTTGAACGGATAAAATTCATAGTCTCGGATTCCGAATGTTTCGTTTATTTTGGATTATCAATGTAATTATGAGTAGATCAACGTTTAGTTTGCTTCAATATGTCGCCTCGTTCGCCTGCAATTCAAGTTCGAATCACAATGTGGTCGAATTTCAAAATACGAAACTTCCAGTAACCACTGCTTTCCTTAAGCATCCTACCGGTAGTTTCTTGCTCAACGTGTTGTATACTGTACCTATAATCATTTTGAACCGGAATTTCAACACAAAATTTTTTTCAGTTTTTTGCGAAAAAACGTGATGGCTAGCCTTACTTTTTTTGAACGGATAAAATTCATAGTCTCGGATTCCGAATGTTTCGTTTATTTTGGATTATCAATGTAATTATGAGTAGATCAACGTTTAGTTTGCTTCAATATGTCGCCTCGTTCGCCTGCAATTCAAGTTCGAATCACAATGTGGTCGAATTTCAAAATACGAAACTTCCAGTAACCACTGCTTTCCTTATTGATCCTACCGGTAGTTTCTTGCTCAACGTGTTGTATACTGTACCTATAATCATTTTGAACCGGAATTTCAACACAAAATTTTTTTCAGTTTTTTGCGAAAAAACGTGATGGCTAGCCTTACTTTTTTTGAACGGATAAAATTCATAGTCTCGGATTCCGAATGTTTCGTTTATTTTGGATTATCAATGTAATTATGAGTAGATCAACGTTTAGTTTGCTTCAATATGTCGCCTCGTTCGCCTGCAATTCAAGTTCGAATCACAATGTGGTCGAATTTCAAAATACGAAACTTCCAGTAACCACTGCTTTCCTTAAGCATCCTACCGGTAGTTTCTTGCTCAACGTGTTGTATACTATACCTATAATCATTTTGAACCGGAATTTCAACACAAAATTTTTTTCAGTTTTTTGCGAAAAAACGTGATGGTTAGCCTTACTTTTTTTGAACGGATAAAATTCATAGTCTCGGATTCCGAATGTTTCGTTTATTTTGGATTATCAATGTAATTATGAGTAGATCAACGTTTAGTTTGCTTCAATATGTCGCCTCGTTCGCCTGCAATTCAGGTTCGAATCACAATGTGGTCGAATTTCAAAATTCGAAACTTCCAGTAACCACTGCTTTCCTTATTCATCCTACCGGTAGTTTCTTGCTCAACGTGTTGTATACTGTACCTATATCCATTTTAGACCGAAATTTCAACACAAAATTTTTTTCAGTTTTTTGCGAAAAAACGTGATGGTTAACCTTACTTTTTTTGAACGGATAAAATTCATAGTCTCGGATTCCGAATGTTTCGTTTATTTTGGATTATCAATGTAATTATGAGTAGATCAACGTTTAGTTTGCTTCAATATGTCGCCTCGTTCGCCTGCAATTCAAGTTCGAATCACAATGTGGTCGAATTTCAAAATACGAAACTTCCAGTAACCACTGCTTTCCTTATTGATCCTACCGGTAGTTTCTTGCTCAACGTGTTGTATACTGTACCTATAATCATTTTGAACCGGAATTTCAACACAAAATTTTTTTCAGTTTTTTGCGAAAAAACGTGATGGCTAGCCTTACTTTTTTTGAACGGATAAAATTCATAGTCTCGGATTCCGAATGTTTCGTTTATTTTGGATTATCAATGTAATTATGAGTAGATCAACGTTTAGTTTGCTTCAATATGTCGCCTCGTTCGCCTGCAATTCAAGTTCGAATCACAATGTGGTCGAATTTCAAAATACGAAACTTCCAGTAACCACTGCTTTCCTTAAGCATCCTACCGGTAGTTTCTTGCTCAACGTGTTGTATACTATACCTATAATCATTTTGAACCGGAATTTCAACACAAAATTTTTTTCAGTTTTTTGCGAAAAAACGTGATGGTTAGCCTTACTTTTTTTGAACGGATAAAATTCATAGTCTCGGATTCCGAATGTTTCGTTTATTTTGGATTATCAATGTAATTATGAGTAGATCAACGTTTAGTTTGCTTCAATATGTCGCCTCGTTCGCCTGCAATTCAGGTTCGAATCACAATGTGGTCGAATTTCAAAATTCGAAACTTCCAGTAACCACTGCTTTCCTTATTCATCCTACCGGTAGTTTCTTGCTCAACGTGTTGTATACTGTACCTATATCCATTTTAGACCGAAATTTCAACACAAAATTTTTTTCAGTTTTTTGCGAAAAAACGTGATGGTTAACCTTACTTTTTTTGAACGGATAAAATTCATAGTCTCGGATTCCGAATGTTTCGTTTATTTTGGATTATCAATGTAATTATGAGTAGATCAACGTTTAGTTTGCTTCAATATGTCGCCTCGTTCGCCTGCAATTCAAGTTCGAATCACAATGTGGTCGAATTTCAAAATACGAAACTTCCAGTAACCACTGCTTTCCTTATTGATCCTACCGGTAGTTTCTTGCTCAACGTGTTGTATACTGTACCTATAATCATTTTGAACCGGAATTTCAACACAAAATTTTTTTCAGTTTTTTGCGAAAAAACGTGATGGTTAGCCTTACTTTTTTTGAACGGATAAAATTCATAGTCTCGGATTCCGAATGTTTCGTTTATTTTGGATTATCAATGTAATTATGAGTAGATCAACGTTTAGTTTGCTTCAATATGTCGCCTCGTTCGCCTGCAATTCAAGTTCGAATCACAATGTGGTCGAATTTCAAAATACGAAACTTCCAGTAACCACTGCTTTCCTTAAGCATCCTACCGGTAGTTTCTTGCTCAACGTGTTGTATACTGTACCTATAATCATTTTGAACCGGAATTTCAACACAAAATTTTTTTCAGTTTTTTGCGAAAAAACGTGATGGCTAGCCTTACTTTTTTTGAACGGATAAAATTCATAGTCTCGGATTCCGAATGTTTCGTTTATTTTGGATTATCAATGTAATTATGAGTAGATCAACGTTTAGTTTGCTTCAATATGTCGCCTCGTTCGCCTGCAATTCAAGTTCGAATCACAATGTGGTCGAATTTCAAAATACGAAACTTCCAGTAACCACTGCTTTCCTTAAGCATCCTACCGGTAGTTTCTTGCTCAACGTGTTGTATACTATACCTATAATCATTTTGAACCGGAATTTCAACACAAAATTTTTTTCAGTTTTTTGCGAAAAAACGTGATGGTTAGCCTTACTTTTTTTGAACGGATAAAATTCATAGTCTCGGATTCCGAATGTTTCGTTTATTTTGGATTATCAATGTAATTATGAGTAGATCAACGTTTAGTTTGCTTCAATATGTCGCCTCGTTCGCCTGCAATTCAAGTTCGAATCACAATGTGGTCGAATTTCAAAATACGAAACTTCCAGTAACCACTGCTTTCCTTATTGATCCTACCGGTAGTTTCTTGCTCAACGTGTTGTATACTGTACCTATAATCATTTTGAACCGGAATTTCAACACAAAATTTTTTTCAGTTTTTTGCGAAAAAACGTGATGGCTAGCCTTACTTTTTTTGAACGGATAAAATTCATAGTCTCGGATTCCGAATGTTTCGTTTATTTTGGATTATCAATGTAATTATGAGTAGATCAACGTTTAGTTTGCTTCAATATGTCGCCTCGTTCGCCTGCAATTCAAGTTCGAATCACAATGTGGTCGAATTTCAAAATACGAAACTTCCAGTAACCACTGCTTTCCTTATTGATCCTACCGGTAGTTTCTTGCTCAACGTGTTGTATACTGTACCTATAATCATTTTGAACCGGAATTTCAACACAAAATTTTTTTCAGTTTTTTGCGAAAAAACGTGATGGCTAGCCTTACTTTTTTTGAACGGATAGAATTCATAGTCTCGGATTCCGAATGTTTCGTTTATTTTGGATTATCAATGTAATTATGAGTAGATCAACGTTTAGTTTGCTTCAATATGTCGCCTCGTTCGCCTGCAATTCAAGTTCGAATCACAATGTGGTCGAATTTCAAAATACGAAACTTCCAGTAACCACTGCTTTCCTTAAGCATCCTACCGGTAGTTTCTTGCTCAACGTGTTGTATACTATACCTATAATCATTTTGAACCGGAATTTCAACACAAAATTTTTTTCAGTTTTTTGCGAAAAAACGTGATGGTTAGCCTTACTTTTTTTGAACGGATAAAATTCATAGTCTCGGATTCCGAATGTTTCGTTTATTTTGGATTATCAATGTAATTATGAGTAGATCAACGTTTAGTTTGCTTCAATATGTCGCCTCGTTCGCCTGCAATTCAAGTTCGAATCACAATGTGGTCGAATTTCAAAATACGAAACTTCCAGTAACCACTGCTTTCCTTATTGATCCTACCGGTAGTTTCTTGCTCAACGTGTTGTATACTGTACCTATAATCATTTTGAACCGGAATTTCAACACAAAATTTTTTTCAGTTTTTTGCGAAAAAACGTGATGGTTAGCCTTACTTTTTTTGAACGGATAAAATTCATAGTCTCGGATTCCGAATGTTTCGTTTATTTTGGATTATCAATGTAATTATGAGTAGATCAACGTTTAGTTTGCTTCAATATGTCGCCTCGTTCGCCTGCAATTCAAGTTCGAATCACAATGTGGTCGAATTTCAAAATACGAAACTTCCAGTAACCACTGCTTTCCTTAAGCATCCTACCGGTAGTTTCTTGCTCAACGTGTTGTATACTGTACCTATAATCATTTTGAACCGGAATTTCAACACAAAATTTTTTTCAGTTTTTTGCGAAAAAACGTGATGGCTAGCCTTACTTTTTTTGAACGGATAAAATTCATAGTCTCGGATTCCGAATGTTTCGTTTATTTTGGATTATCAATGTAATTATGAGTAGATCAACGTTTAGTTTGCTTCAATATGTCGCCTCGTTCGCCTGCAATTCAAGTTCGAATCACAATGTGGTCGAATTTCAAAATACGAAACTTCCAGTAACCACTGCTTTCCTTATTGATCCTACCGGTAGTTTCTTGCTCAACGTGTTGTATACTGTACCTATAATCATTTTGAACCGGAATTTCAACACAAAATTTTTTTCAGTTTTTTGCGAAAAAACGTGATGGCTAGCCTTACTTTTTTTGAACGGATAAAATTCATAGTCTCGGATTCCGAATGTTTCGTTTATTTTGGATTATCAATGTAATTATGAGTAGATCAACGTTTAGTTTGCTTCAATATGTCGCCTCGTTCGCCTGCAATTCAAGTTCGAATCACAATGTGGTCGAATTTCAAAATACGAAACTTCCAGTAACCACTGCTTTCCTTAAGCATCCTACCGGTAGTTTCTTGCTCAACGTGTTGTATACTGTACCTATAATCATTTTGAACCGGAATTTCAACACAAAATTTTTTTCAGTTTTTTGCGAAAAAACGTGATGGTTAGCCTTACTTTTTTTGAACGGATAAAATTCATAGTCTCGGATTCCGAATGTTTCGTTTATTTTGGATTATCAATGTAATTATGAGTAGATCAACGTTTAGTTTGCTTCAATATGTCGCCTCGTTCGCCTGCAATTCAGGTTCGAATCACAATGTGGTCGAATTTCAAAATTCGAAACTTCCAGTAACCACTGCTTTCCTTATTCATCCTACCGGTAGTTTCTTGCTCAACGTGTTGTATACTGTACCTATATCCATTTTAGACCGAAATTTCAACACAAAATTTTTTTCAGTTTTTTGCGAAAAAACGTGATGGTTAACCTTACTTTTTTTGAACGGATAAAATTCATAGTCTCGGATTCCGAATGTTTCGTTTATTTTGGATTATCAATGTAATTATGAGTAGATCAACGTTTAGTTTGCTTCAATATGTCGCCTCGTTCGCCTGCAATTCAAGTTCGAATCACAATGTGGTCGAATTTCAAAATACGAAACTTCCAGTAACCACTGCTTTCCTTATTGATCCTACCGGTAGTTTCTTGCTCAACGTGTTGTATACTGTACCTATAATCATTTTGAACCGGAATTTCAACACAAAATTTTTTTCAGTTTTTTGCGAAAAAACGTGATGGCTAGCCTTACTTTTTTTGAACGGATAAAATTCATAGTCTCGGATTCCGAATGTTTCGTTTATTTTGGATTATCAATGTAATTATGAGTAGATCAACGTTTAGTTTGCTTCAATATGTCGCCTCGTTCGCCTGCAATTCAGGTTCGAATCACAATGTGGTCGAATTTCAAAATTCGAAACTTCCAGTAACCACTGCTTTCCTTATTGATCCTACCGGTAGTTTCTTGCTCAACGTGTTGTATACTGTACCTATAATCATTTTGAACCGGAATTTCAACACAAAATTTTTTTCAGTTTTTTGCGAAAAAACGTGATGGTTAGCCTTACTTTTTTTGAACGGATAAAATTCATAGTCTCGGATTCCGAATGTTTCGTTTATTTTGGATTATCAATGTAATTATGAGTAGATCAACGTTTAGTTTGCTTCAATATGTCGCCTCGTTCGCCTGCAATTCAGGTTCGAATCACAATGTGGTCGAATTTCAAAATTCGAAACTTCCAGTAACCACTGCTTTCCTTATTCATCCTACCGGTAGTTTCTTGCTCAACGTGTTGTATACTGTACCTATATCCATTTTAGACCGAAATTTCAACACAAAATTTTTTTCAGTTTTTTGCGAAAAAACGTGATGGTTAACCTTACTTTTTTTGAACGGATAAAATTCATAGTCTCGGATTCCGAATGTTTCGTTTATTTTGGATTATCAATGTAATTATGAGTAGATCAACGTTTAGTTTGCTTCAATATGTCGCCTCGTTCGCCTGCAATTCAAGTTCGAATCACAATGTGGTCGAATTTCAAAATACGAAACTTCCAGTAACCACTGCTTTCCTTATTGATCCTACCGGTAGTTTCTTGCTCAACGTGTTGTATACTGTACCTATAATCATTTTGAACCGGAATTTCAACACAAAATTTTTTTCAGTTTTTTGCGAAAAAACGTGATGGTTAGCCTTACTTTTTTTGAACGGATAAAATTCATAGTCTCGGATTCCGAATGTTTCGTTTATTTTGGATTATCAATGTAATTATGAGTAGATCAACGTTTAGTTTGCTTCAATATGTCGCCTCGTTCGCCTGCAATTCAAGTTCGAATCACAATGTGGTCGAATTTCAAAATACGAAACTTCCAGTAACCACTGCTTTCCTTAAGCATCCTACCGGTAGTTTCTTGCTCAACGTGTTGTATACTATACCTATAATCATTTTGAACCGGAATTTCAACACAAAATTTTTTTCAGTTTTTTGCGAAAAAACGTGATGGTTAGCCTTACTTTTTTTGAACGGATAAAATTCATAGTCTCGGATTCCGAATGTTTCGTTTATTTTGGATTATCAATGTAATTATGAGTAGATCAACGTTTAGTTTGCTTCAATATGTCGCCTCGTTCGCCTGCAATTCAGGTTCGAATCACAATGTGGTCGAATTTCAAAATTCGAAACTTCCAGTAACCACTGCTTTCCTTATTCATCCTACCGGTAGTTTCTTGCTCAACGTGTTGTATACTGTACCTATATCCATTTTAGACCGAAATTTCAACACAAAATTTTTTTCAGTTTTTTGCGAAAAAACGTGATGGTTAACCTTACTTTTTTTGAACGGATAAAATTCATAGTCTCGGATTCCGAATGTTTCGTTTATTTTGGATTATCAATGTAATTATGAGTAGATCAACGTTTAGTTTGCTTCAATATGTCGCCTCGTTCGCCTGCAATTCAGGTTCGAATCACAATGTGGTCGAATTTCAAAATTCGAAACTTCCAGTAACCACTGCTTTCCTTATTCATCCTACCGGTAGTTTCTTGCTCAACGTGTTGTATACTGTACCTATATCCATTTTAGACCGAAATTTCAACACAAAATTTTTTTCAGTTTTTTGCGAAAAAACGTGATGGTTAGCCTTACTTTTTTTGAACGGATAAAATTCATAGTCTCGGATTCCGAATGTTTCGTTTATTTTGGATTATCAATGTAATTATGAGTAGATCAACGTTTAGTTTGCTTCAATATGTCGCCTCGTTCGCCTGCAATTCAGGTTCGAATCACAATGTGGTCGAATTTCAAAATTCGAAACTTCCAGTAACCACTGCTTTCCTTATTCATCCTACCGGTAGTTTCTTGCTCAACGTGTTGTATACTGTACCTATATCCATTTTAGACCGAAATTTCAACACAAAATTTTTTTCAGTTTTTTGCGAAAAAACGTGATGGTTAACCTTACTTTTTTTGAACGGATAAAATTCATAGTCTCGGATTCCGAATGTTTCGTTTATTTTGGATTATCAATGTAATTATGAGTAGATCAACGTTTAGTTTGCTTCAATATGTCGCCTCGTTCGCCTGCAATTCAAGTTCGAATCACAATGTGGTCGAATTTCAAAATACGAAACTTCCAGTAACCACTGCTTTCCTTATTGATCCTACCGGAAGTTTCTTGCTCAACGTGTTGTATACTGTACCTATAATCATTTTGAACCGGAATTTCAACACAAAATTTTTTTCAGTTTTTTGCGAAAAAACGTGATGTTAGCCTTACTTTTTTTGAACGGATAAAATTCATAGTCTCGGATTCCGAATGGTTCGTTTATTTTGGATTATCAATGTAATTATGAGTAGATCAACGTTTAGTTTGCTTCAATATGTCGCCTCGTTCGCCTGCAATTCAGGTTCGAATCACAATGTGGTCGAATTTCAAAATTCGAAACTTCCAGTAACCACTGCTTTCCTTATTCATCCTACCGGTAGTTTCTTGCTCAACGTGTTGTATACTGTACCTATATCCATTTTAGACCGAAATTTCAACACAAAATTTTTTTCAGTTTTTTGCGAAAAAACGTGATGGTTAACCTTACTTTTTTTGAACGGATAAAATTCATAGTCTCGGATTCCGAATGTTTCGTTTATTTTGGATTATCAATGTAATTATGAGTAGATCAACGTTTAGTTTGCTTCAATATGTCGCCTCGTTCGCCTGCAATTCAAGTTCGAATCACAATGTGGTCGAATTTCAAAATACGAAACTTCCAGTAACCACTGCTTTCCTTATTGATCCTACCGGTAGTTTCTTGCTCAACGTGTTGTATACTGTACCTATAATCATTTTGAACCGGAATTTCAACACAAAATTTTTTTCAGTTTTTTGCGAAAAAACGTGATGGTTAGCCTTACTTTTTTTGAACGGATAAAATTCATAGTCTCGGATTCCGAATGTTTCGTTTATTTTGGATTATCAATGTAATTATGAGTAGATCAACGTTTAGTTTGCTTCAATATGTCGCCTCGTTCGCCTGCAATTCAAGTTCGAATCACAATGTGGTCGAATTTCAAAATACGAAACTTCCAGTAACCACTGCTTTCCTTAAGCATCCTACCGGTAGTTTCTTGCTCAACGTGTTGTATACTATACCTATAATCATTTTGAACCGGAATTTCAACACAAAATTTTTTTCAGTTTTTTGCGAAAAAACGTGATGGTTAGCCTTACTTTTTTTGAACGGATAAAATTCATAGTCTCGGATTCCGAATGTTTCGTTTATTTTGGATTATCAATGTAATTATGAGTAGATCAACGTTTAGTTTGCTTCAATATGTCGCCTCGTTCGCCTGCAATTCAGGTTCGAATCACAATGTGGTCGAATTTCAAAATTCGAAACTTCCAGTAACCACTGCTTTCCTTATTCATCCTACCGGTAGTTTCTTGCTCAACGTGTTGTATACTGTACCTATATCCATTTTAGACCGAAATTTCAACACAAAATTTTTTTCAGTTTTTTGCGAAAAAACGTGATGGTTAACCTTACTTTTTTTGAACGGATAAAATTCATAGTCTCGGATTCCGAATGTTTCGTTTATTTTGGATTATCAATGTAATTATGAGTAGATCAACGTTTAGTTTGCTTCAATATGTCGCCTCGTTCGCCTGCAATTCAAGTTCGAATCACAATGTGGTCGAATTTCAAAATACGAAACTTCCAGTAACCACTGCTTTCCTTAAGCATCCTACCGGTAGTTTCTTGCTCAACGTGTTGTATACTGTACCTATAATCATTTTGAACCGGAATTTCAACACAAAATTTTTTTCAGTTTTTTGCGAAAAAACGTGATGGCTAGCCTTACTTTTTTTGAACGGATAAAATTCATAGTCTCGGATTCCGAATGTTTCGTTTATTTTGGATTATCAATGTAATTATGAGTAGATCAACGTTTAGTTTGCTTCAATATGTCGCCTCGTTCGCCTGCAATTCAAGTTCGAATCACAATGTGGTCGAATTTCAAAATACGAAACTTCCAGTAACCACTGCTTTCCTTATTGATCCTACCGGTAGTTTCTTGCTCAACGTGTTGTATACTGTACCTATAATCATTTTGAACCGGAATTTCAACACAAAGTTTTTTTCAGTTTTTTGCGAAAAAACGTGATGGCTAGCCTTACTTTTTTTGAACGGATAAAATTCATAGTCTCGGATTCCGAATGTTTCGTTTATTTTGGATTATCAATGTAATTATGAGTAGATCAATGTTTAGTTTGCTTCAATATGTCGCCTCGTTCGCCTGCAATTCAGGTTCGAATCACAATGTGGTCGAATTTCAAAATTCGAAACTTCCAGTAACCACTGCTTTCCTTATTGATCCTACCGGTAGTTTCTTGCTCAACGTGTTGTATACTGTACCTATAATCATTTTGAACCGGAATTTCAACACAAAATTTTTTTCAGTTTTTTGCGAAAAAACGTGATGGTTAGCCTTACTTTTTTTGAACGGATAAAATTCATAGTCTCGGATTCCGAATGTTTCGTTTATTTTGGATTATCAATGTAATTATGAGTAGATCAACGTTTAGTTTGCTTCAATATGTCGCCTCGTTCGCCTGCAATTCAAGTTCGAATCACAATGTGGTCGAATTTCAAAATACGAAACTTCCAGTAACCACTGCTTTCCTTAAGCATCCTACCGGTAGTTTCTTGCTCAACGTGTTGTATACTATACCTATAATCATTTTGAACCGGAATTTCAACACAAAATTTTTTTCAGTTTTTTGCGAAAAAACGTGATGGTTAGCCTTACTTTTTTTGAACGGATAAAATTCATAGTCTCGGATTCCGAATGTTTCGTTTATTTTGGATTATCAATGTAATTATGAGTAGATCAACGTTTAGTTTGCTTCAATATGTCGCCTCGTTCGCCTGCAATTCAGGTTCGAATCACAATGTGGTCGAATTTCAAAATTCGAAACTTCCAGTAACCACTGCTTTCCGTATTCATCCTACCGGTAGTTTCTTGCTCAACGTGTTGTATACTGTACCTATATCCATTTTAGACCGAAATTTCAACACAAAATTTTTTTCAGTTTTTTGCGAAAAAACGTGATGGTTAACCTTACTTTTTTTGAACGGATAAAATTCATAGTCTCGGATTCCGAATGTTTCGTTTATTTTGGATTATCAATGTAATTATGAGTAGATCAACGTTTAGTTTGCTTCAATATGTCGCCTCGTTCGCCTGCAATTCAAGTTCGAATCACAATGTGGTCGAATTTCAAAATACGAAACTTCCAGTAACCACTGCTTTCCTTATTGATCCTACCGGTAGTTTCTTGCTCAACGTGTTGTATACTGTACCTATAATCATTTTGAACCGGAATTTCAACACAAAATTTTTTTCAGTTTTTTGCGAAAAAACGTGATGGTTAGCCTTACTTTTTTTGAACGGATAAAATTCATAGTCTCGGATTCCGAATGTTTCGTTTATTTTGGATTATCAATGTAATTATGAGTAGATCAACGTTTAGTTTGCTTCAATATGTCGCCTCGTTCGCCTGCAATTCAAGTTCGAATCACAATGTGGTCGAATTTCAAAATACGAAACTTCCAGTAACCACTGCTTTCCTTATTGATCCTACCGGTAGTTTCTTGCTCAACGTGTTGTATACTGTACCTATAATCATTTTGAACCGGAATTTCAACACAAAATTTTTTTCAGTTTTTTGCGAAAAAACGTGATGGTTAGCCTTACTTTTTTTGAACGGATAAAATTCATAGTCTCGGATTCCGAATGTTTCGTTTATTTTGGATTATCAATGTAATTATGAGTAGATCAACGTTTAGTTTGCTTCAATATGTCGCCTCGTTCGCCTGCAATTCAGGTTCGAATCACAATGTGGTCGAATTTCAAAATTCGAAACTTCCAGTAACCACTGCTTTCCTTATTCATCCTACCGGTAGTTTCTTGCTCAACGTGTTGTATACTGTACCTATATCCATTTTAGACCGAAATTTCAACACAAAATTTTTTCAGTTTTTTGCGAAAAAACGTGATGGTTAACCTTACTTTTTTTGAACGGATAAAATTCATAGTCTCGGATTCCGAATGTTTCGTTTATTTTGGATTATCAATGTAATTATGAGTAGATCAACGTTTAGTTTGCTTCAATATGTCGCCTCGTTCGCCTGCAATTCAAGTTCGAATCACAATGTGGTCGAATTTCAAAATACGAAACTTCCAGTAACCACTGCTTTCCTTAAGCATCCTACCGGTAGTTTCTTGCTCAACGTGTTGTATACTATACCTATAATCATTTTGAACCGGAATTTCAACACAAAATTTTTTTCAGTTTTTTGCGAAAAAACGTGATGGTTAGCCTTACTTTTTTTGAACGGATAAAATTCATAGTCTCGGATTCCGAATGTTTCGTTTATTTTGGATTATCAATGTAATTATGAGTAGATCAACGTTTAGTTTGCTTCAATATGTCGCCTCGTTCGCCTGCAATTCAGGTTCGAATCACAATGTGGTCGAATTTCAAAATTCGAAACTTCCAGTAACCACTGCTTTCCTTATTCATCCTACCGGTAGTTTCTTGCTCAACGTGTTGTATACTGTACCTATATCCATTTTAGACCGAAATTTCAACACAAAATTTTTTTCAGTTTTTTGCGAAAAAACGTGATGGTTAACCTTACTTTTTTTGAACGGATAAAATTCATAGTCTCGGATTCCGAATGTTTCGTTTATTTTGGATTATCAATGTAATTATGAGTAGATCAACGTTTAGTTTGCTTCAATATGTCGCCTCGTTCGCCTGCAATTCAAGTTCGAATCACAATGTGGTCGAATTTCAAAATACGAAACTTCCAGTAACCACTGCTTTCCTTAAGCATCCTACCGGTAGTTTCTTGCTCAACGTGTTGTATACTGTACCTATAATCATTTTGAACCGGAATTTCAACACAAAATTTTTTTCAGTTTTTTGCGAAAAAACGTGATGGCTAGCCTTACTTTTTTTGAACGGATAAAATTCATAGTCTCGGATTCCGAATGTTTCGTTTATTTTGGATTATCAATGTAATTATGAGTAGATCAACGTTTAGTTTGCTTCAATATGTCGCCTCGTTCGCCTGCAATTCAAGTTCGAATCACAATGTGGTCGAATTTCAAAATACGAAACTTCCAGTAACCACTGCTTTCCTTATTGATCCTACCGGTAGTTTCTTGCTCAACGTGTTGTATACTGTACCTATAATCATTTTGAACCGGAATTTCAACACAAAGTTTTTTTCAGTTTTTTGCGAAAAAACGTGATGGCTAGCCTTACTTTTTTTGAACGGATAAAATTCATATTCTCGGATTCCGAATGTTTCGTTTATTTTGGATTATCAATGTAATTATGAGTAGATCAACGTTTAGTTTGCTTCAATATGTCGCCTCGTTCGCCTGCAATTCAGGTTCGAATCACAATGTGGTCGAATTTCAAAATTCGAAACTTCCAGTAACCACTGCTTTCCTTATTGATCCTACCGGTAGTTTCTTGCTCAACGTGTTGTATACTGTACCTATAATCATTTTGAACCGGAATTTCAACACAAAGTTTTTTTCAGTTTTTTGCGAAAAAACGTGATGGCTAGCCTTACTTTTTTTGAACGGATAAAATTCATAGTCTCGGATTCCGAATGTTTCGTTTATTTTGGATTATCAATGTAATTATGAGTAGATCAACGTTTAGTTTGCTTCAATATGTCGCCTCGTTCGCCTGCAATTCAAGTTCGAATCACAATGTGGTCGAATTTCAAAATACGAAACTTCCAGTAACCACTGCTTTCCTTAAGCATCCTACCGGTAGTTTCTTGCTCAACGTGTTGTATACTGTACCTATAATCATTTTGAACCGGAATTTCAACACAAAATTTTTTTCAGTTTTTTGCGAAAAAACGTGAAAAAACGCCTTACTTTTTTTGAACGGATAAAATTCATAGTCTCGGATTCCGAATGTTTCGTTTATTTTGGATTATCAATGTAATTATGAGTAGATCAACGTTTAGTTTGCTTCAATATGTCGCCTCGTTCGCCTGCAATTCAAGTTCGAATCACAATGTGGTCGAATTTCAAAATACGAAACTTCCAGTAACCACTGCTTTCCTTAAGCATCCTACCGGTAGTTTCTTGCTCAACGTGTTGTATACTGTACCTATAATCATTTTGAACCGGAATTTCAACACAAAATTTTTTTCAGTTTTTTGCGAAAAAACGTGATGGCTAGCCTTACTTTTTTTGAACGGATAAAATTCATAGTCTCGGATTCCGAATGTTTCGTTTATTTTGGATTATCAATGTAATTATGAGTAGATCAACGTTTAGTTTGCTTCAATATGTCGCCTCGTTCGCCTGCAATTCAAGTTCGAATCACAATGTGGTCGAATTTCAAAATACGAAACTTCCAGTAACCACTGCTTTCCTTATTCATCCTACCGGTAGTTTCTTGCTCAACGTGTTGTATACTGTACCTATACTCATTTTAGACCGAAATTTCAACACAAAAAAATTTTCAGTTTTTTGCGAAAAAACGTGATGGTTAGCCTTACTTTTTTTGAACGGATAAAATTCATAGTCTCGGATTCTGAATGTTTCGTTTATTTTGGATTATCAATGTAATTATGAGTAGATCAACGTTTAGTTTGCTTCAATATGTCGCCTCGTTCGCCTGCAATTCAAGTTCGAATCACAATGTGGTCGAATTTCAAAATACGAAACTTCCAGTAACCACTGCTTTCCTTAAGCATCCTACCGGTAGTTTCTTGCTCAACGTGTTGTATACTGTACCTATAATCATTTTGAACCGGAATTTCAACACAAAATTTTTTTCAGTTTTTTGCGAAAAAACGTGATGGCTAGCCTTACTTTTTTTGAACGGATAAAATTCATAGTCTCGGATTCCGAATGTTTCGTTTATTTTGGATTATCAATGTAATTATGAGTAGATCAACGTTTAGTTTGCTTCAATATGTCGCCTCGTTCGCCTGCAATTCAAGTTCGAATCACAATGTGGTCGAATTTCAAAATACGAAACTTCCAGTAACCACTGCTTTCCTTAAGCATCCTACCGGTAGTTTCTTGCTCAACGTGTTGTATACTGTACCTATAATCATTTTGAACCGGAATTTCAACACAAAATTTTTTTCAGTTTTTTGCGAAAAAACGTGATGGTTAACCTTACTTTTTTTGAACGGATAAAATTTATAGTCACGGATTTCGAATGTTTCGTTTATTTTGGATTATCAATGTAATTATGAGTAGATCAACGTTTAGTTTGCTTCAATATGTCGCCTCGTTCGCCTGCAATTCAGGTTCGAATCACAATGTGGTCGAATTTCAAAATTCGAAACTTCCAGTAACCACTGCTTTCCTTATTCATCCTACCGGTAGTTTCTTGCTCAACGTGTTGTATACTGTACCTATACTCATTTTGAACCGGAATTTCAACACAAAATTTTTTTCAGTTTTTTGCGAAAAAACGTGATGGCTAGCCTTACTTTTTTTGAACGGATAAAATTCATAGTCTCGGATTCCGAATGTTTCGTTTATTTTGGATTATCAATGTAATTATGAGTAGATCAACGTTTAGTTTGCTTCAATATGTCGCCTCGTTCGCCTGCAATTCAGGTTCGAATCACAATGTGGTCGAATTTCAAAATTCGAAACTTCCAGTAACCACTGCTTTCCTTATTCATCCTACCGGTAGTTTCTTGCTCAACGTGTTGTATACTGTACCTATACTCATTTTAGACCGAAATTTCAACACAAAAAAATTTTCAGTTTTTTGCGAAAAAACGTGATGGTTAGCCTTACTTTTTTTGAACGGATAAAATTCATAGTCTCGGATTCCGAATGTTTCGTTTATTTTGGATTATCAATGTAATTATGAGTAGATCAACGTTTAGTTTGCTTCAATATGTCGCCTCGTTCGCCTGCAATTCAAGTTCGCCTGCAATTCAAGTTCGAATCACAATGTGGTCGAATTTCAAAATACGAAACTTCCAGTAACCACTGCTTTCCTTAAGCATCCTACCGGTAGTTTCTTGCTCAACGTGTTGTATACTGTACCTATAATCATTTTGAACCGGAATTTCAACACAAAATTTTTTTCAGTTTTTTGCGAAAAAACGTGATGGCTAGCCTTACTTTTTTTGAACGGATAAAATTCATAGTCTCGGATTCCGAATGTTTCGTTTATTTTGGATTATCAATGTAATTATGAGTAGATCAACGTTTAGGTTGCTTCAATATGTCGCCTCGTTCGCCTGCAATTCAAGTTCGAATCACAATGTGGTCGAATTTCAAAATACGAAACTTCCAGTAACCACTGCTTTCCTTAAGCATTCTACCGGTGGTTTCGTGCTCAACGTGTTGTATACTGTACCTATAATCATTTTGAACCGAAATTTCAACACAAATTTTTTTTCAGTTTTTTGCGAAAAAACGTGATGGTTAACCTTACTTTTTTTGAACGGATAAAATTCATAGTCTCGGATTCTGAATGTTTCGTTTATTTTGGATTATCAATGTAATTATGAGTAGATCAACGTTTAGTTTGCTTCAATATGTCGCCTCGTTCGCCTGCAATTCAAGTTCGAATCACAATGTGGTCGAATTTCAAAATACGAAACTTCCAGTAACCACTGCTTTCCTTAAGCATCCTACCGGTAGTTTCTTGCTCAACGTGTTGTATACTGTACCTATAATCATTTTGAACCGAAATTTCAACACAAAATTTTTTTCAGTTTTTTGCGAAAAAACGTGATGGTTAACCTTACTTTTTTTGAACGGATAAAATTCATAGTCTCGGATTCTGAATGTTTCGTTTATTTTGGATTATCAATGTAATTATGAGTAGATCAACGTTTAGTTTGCTTCAATATGTCGCCTCGTTCGCCTGCAATTCAAGTTCGAATCACAATGTGGTCGAATTTCAAAATACGAAACTTCCAGTAACCACTGCTTTCCTTAAGCATCCTACCGGTAGTTTCTTGCTCAACGTGTTGTATACTGTACCTATAATCATTTTGAACCGAAATTTCAACACAAAATTTTTTTCAGTTTTTTGCGAAAAAACGTGATGGTTAACCTTACTTTTTTTGAACGGATAAAATTCATAGTCTCGGATTCTGAATGTTTCGTTTATTTTGGATTATCAATGTAATTATGAGTAGATCAACGTTTAGTTTGCTTCAATATGTCGCCTCGTTCGCCTGCAATTCAGGTTCGAATCACAATGTGGTCGAATTTCAAAATTCGAAACTTCCAGTAACCACTGCTTTCCTTATTCATCCTACCGGTAGTTTCTTGCTCAACGTGTTGTATACTGTACCTATACTCATTTTGAACCGGAATTTCAACACAAAATTTTTTTCAGTTTTTTGCGAAAAAACGTGATGGCTAGCCTTACTTTTTTTGAACGGATAAAATTCATAGTCTCGGATTCCGAATGTTTCGTTTATTTTGGATTATCAATGTAATTATGAGTAGATCAACGTTTAGTTTGCTTCAATATGTCGCCTCGTTCGCCTGCAATTCAAGTTCGAATCACAATGTGGTCGAATTTCAAAATACGAAACTTCCAGTAACCACTGCTTTCCTTAAGCATTCTACCGGTGGTTTCGTGCTCAACGTGTTGTATACTGTACCTATAATCATTTTGAACCGAAATTTCAACACAAATTTTTTTTCAGTTTTTTGCGAAAAAACGTGATGGTTAACCTTACTTTTTTTGAACGGATAAAATTCATAGTCTCGGATTCTGAATGTTTCGTTTATTTTGGATTATCAATGTAATTATGAGTAGATCAACGTTTAGTTTGCTTCAATATGTCGCCTCGTTCGCCTGCAATTCAAGTTCGAATCACAATGTGGTCGAATTTCAAAATACGAAACTTCCAGTAACCACTGCTTTCCTTAAGCATCCTACCGGTAGTTTCTTGCTCAACGTGTTGTATACTGTACCTATAATCATTTTGAACCGAAATTTCAACACAAAATTTTTTTCAGTTTTTTGCGAAAAAACGTGATGGTTAACCTTACTTTTTTTGAACGGATAAAATTCATAGTCTCGGATTCTGAATGTTTCGTTTATTTTGGATTATCAATGTAATTATGAGTAGATCAACGTTTAGTTTGCTTCAATATGTCGCCTCGTTCGCCTGCAATTCAGGTTCGAATCACAATGTGGTCGAATTTCAAAATTCGAAACTTCCAGTAACCACTGCTTTCCTTATTCATCCTACCGGTAGTTTCTTGCTCAACGTGTTGTATACTGTACCTATACTCATTTTGAACCGGAATTTCAACACAAAATTTTTTTCAGTTTTTTGCGAAAAAACGTGATGGCAAGCCTTACTTTTTTTGAACGGATAAAATTCATAGTCTCGGATTCCGAATGTTTCGTTTATTTTGGATTATCAATGTAATTATGAGTAGATCAACGTTTAGTTTGCTTCAATATGTCGCCTCGTTCGCCTGCAATTCAGGTTCGAATCACAATGTGGTCGAATTTCAAAATTCGAAACTTCCAGTAACCACTGCTTTCCTTATTCATCCTACCGGTAGTTTCTTGCTCAACGTGTTGTATACTGTACCTATACTCATTTTAGACCGAAATTTCAACACAAAAAAATTTTCAGTTTTTTGCGAAAAAACGTGATGGTTAGCCTTACTTTTTTTGAACGGATAAAATTCATAGTCTCGGATTCCGAATGTTTCGTTTATTTTGGATTATCAATGTAATTATGAGTAGATCAACGTTTAGTTTGCTTCAATATGTCGCCTCGTTCGCCTGCAATTCAAGTTCGAATCACAATGTGGTCGAATTTCAAAATACGAAACTTCCAGTAACCACTGCTTTCCTTAAGCATCCTACCGGTAGTTTCTTGCTCAACGTGTTGTATACTGTACCTATAATCATTTTGAACCGGAATTTCAACACAAAATTTTTTTCAGTTTTTTGCGAAAAAACGTGATGGCTAGCCTTACTTTTTTTGAACGGATAAAATTCATAGTCTCGGATTCCGAATGTTTCGTTTATTTTGGATTATCAATGTAATTATGAGTAGATCAACGTTTAGTTTGCTTCAATATGTCGCCTCGTTCGCCTGCAATTCAAGTTCGAATCACAATGTGGTCGAATTTCAAAATACGAAACTTCCAGTAACCACTGCTTTCCTTAAGCATTCTACCGGTGGTTTCGTGCTCAACGTGTTGTATACTGTACCTATAATCATTTTGAACCGGAATTTCAACACAAAATTTTTTTCAGTTTTTTGCGAAAAAACGTGATGGCTAGCCTTACTTTTTTTGAACGGATAAAATTCATAGTCTCGGATTCCGAATGTTTCGTTTATTTTGGATTATCAATGTAATTATGAGTAGATCAACGTTTAGTTTGCTTCAATATGTCGCCTCGTTCGCCTGCAATTCAAGTTCGAATCACAATGTGGTCGAATTTCAAAATACGAAACTTCCAGTAACCACTGCTTTCCTTAAGCATTCTACCGGTGGTTTCGTGCTCAACGTGTTGTATACTGTACCTATAATCATTTTGAACCGGAATTTCAACACAAAATTTTTTTCAGTTTTTTGCGAAAAAACGTGATGGCTAGCCTTACTTTTTTTGAACGGATAAAATTCATAGTCTCGGATTCCGAATGTTTCGTTTATTTTGGATTATCAATGTAATTATGAGTAGATCAACGTTTAGTTTGCTTCAATATGTCGCCTCGTTCGCCTGCAATTCAAGTTCGAATCACAATGTGGTCGAATTTCAAAATACGAAACTTCCAGTAACCACTGCTTTCCTTAAGCATTCTACCGGTGGTTTCGTGCTCAACGTGTTGTATACTGTACCTATAATCATTTTGAACCGGAATTTCAACACAAAATTTTTTTCAGTTTTTTGCGAAAAAACGTGATGGCTAGCCTTACTTTTTTTGAACGGATAAAATTCATAGTCTCGGATTCCGAATGTTTCGTTTATTTTGGATTATCAATGTAATTATGAGTAGATCAACGTTTAGTTTGCTTCAATATGTCGCCTCGTTCGCCTGCAATTCAAGTTCGAATCACAATGTGGTCGAATTTCAAAATACGAAACTTCCAGTAACCACTGCTTTCCTTAAGCATCCTACCGGTAGTTTCTTGCTCAACGTGTTGTATACTGTACCTATAATCATTTTGAACCGAAATTTCAACACAAATTTTTTTTCAGTTTTTTGCGAAAAAACGTGATGGTTAACCTTACTTTTTTTGAACGGATAAAATTCATAGTCTCGGATTCTGAATGTTTCGTTTATTTTGGATTATCAATGTAATTATGAGTAGATCAACGTTTAGTTTGCTTCAATATGTCGCCTCGTTCGCCTGCAATTCAAGTTCGAATCACAATGTGGTCGAATTTCAAAATACGAAACTTCCAGTAACCACTGCTTTCCTTAAGCATCCTACCGGTAGTTTCTTGCTCAACGTGTTGTATACTGTACCTATAATCATTTTGAACCGGAATTTCAACACAAAATTTTTTTCAGTTTTTTGCGAAAAAACGTGATGGCTAGCCTTACTTTTTTTGAACGGATAAAATTCATAGTCTCGGATTCCGAATGTTTCGTTTATTTTGGATTATCAATGTAATTATGAGTAGATCAACGTTTAGTTTGCTTCAATATGTCGCCTCGTTCGCCTGCAATTCAAGTTCGAATCACAATGTGGTCGAATTTCAAAATACGAAACTTCCAGTAACCACTGCTTTCCTTAAGCATTCTACCGGTGGTTTCGTGCTCAACGTGTTGTATACTGTACCTATAATCATTTTGAACCGGAATTTCAACAACAAAAAGTTTTCAGTTTTTTGCGAAAAAACGTGATGGTTAGTCTTACTTTTTTTGAACGGATAAAATTCATAGTCACGGATTTCGAATGTTTCGTTTATTTTGGATCATCGATGTAATTATGAGTAGATCAACGTTTAGTTTGCTTCAATATGTCGCCTCGTTCGCCTGCAATTCAGGTTCGAATCACAATGTGGCCGAATTTCAAAATACGAAACTTCCAGTAACCACTGCTTTCCTTATTCATCCTACCGGTAGTTTCTTGCTCAACGTGTTGTATACTGTACCTATAATCATTTTAGACCGAAATTTCAACACAAAAAAATTTTCAGTTTTTTGCGAAAAAACGTGATGGTTATACGTGATGGTTATGCCTTACTTTTTTTGAACGGATAAAATTCATAGTCACGGATTTCGAATGTTTCGTTTATTTTGGATCATCGATGTAATTATGAGTAGATCAACGTTTAGTTTGCTTCAATATGTCGCCTCGTTCGCCTGCAATTCAGGTTCGAAACACAATGTGGCCGAATTTCAAAATACGAAACTTCCAGTAACCACTGCTTTCCTTAAGCATTCTACCGGTGGTTTCGTGCTCAACGTGTTGTATACTGTACCTATAATCATTTTGAACCGGAATTTCCACAACAAAAAGTTTTCAGTTTTTTGCGAAAAAACGTGATAGTTAGCCTTACTTTTTTTGAACGGATAAAATTCATAGTCACGGATTTCGAATGTTTCGTTTATTTTGGATCATCGATGTAATTATGAGTAGATCAACGTTTAGTTTGCTTCAATATGTCGCCTCGTTCGCCTGCAATTCAGGTTCGAAACACAATGTGGCCGAATTTCAAAATACGAAACTTCCAGTAACCACTGCTTTCCTTAAGCATTCTACCGGTGGTTTTGTGCTCAACGTGTTGTATACTGTACCTATAATCATTTTGAACCGGAATTTCAACAACAAAAAGTTTTCAGTTTTTTGCGAAAAAACGTGATGGTTAGCCTTACTTTTTTTGAACGGATAAAATTCATAGTCACGGATTTCGAATGTTTCGTTTATTTTGGATCATCGATGTAATTATGAGTAGATCAACGTTTAGTTTGCTTCAATATGTCGCCTCGTTCGCCTGCAATTCAGGTTCGAAACACAATGTGGCCGAATTTCAAAATACGAAACTTCCAGTAACCACTGCTTTCCTTAAGCATTCTACCGGTGGTTTCGTGCTCAACGTGTTGTATACTGTACCTATAATCATTTTGAACCGGAATTTCCACAACAAAAAGTTTTCAGTTTTTTGCGAAAAAACGTGATGGTTAGCCTTACTTTTTTTGAACGGATACAATTCATAGTCTCGGATTCCGACTGTTTCGTTTATTTTGGATCATCGATGTAATTATGAGTAGATCAACGTTTAGTTTGCTTCAATATGTCGCCTCGTTCGCCTGCAATTCAGGTTCGAATCACAATGTGGCCGAATTTCAAAATACGAAACTTCCAGTAACCACTGCTTTCCTTAAGCATTCTACCGGTGGTTTCGTGCTCAACGTGTCGTATACTGTACCTATAATCATTTTGAACCGGAATTTCCACAACAAAAAGTTTTCAGTTTTTTGCGAAAAAACGTGAAGGTTGGCCTTACTTTTTTTGAACGGATAAAATTCATAGTCTCGGATTCCGAATGTTTCGTTTATTTTGGATTATCAATGTAATTATGAGTAGATCAACGTTTAGTTTGCTTCAATATGTCGCCTCGTTCGCCTGCAATTCAGGTTCGAAACACAATGTGGCCGAATTTCAAAATACGAAACTTCCAGTAACCACTGCTTTCCTTAAGCATTCTACCGGTGGTTTCGTGCTCAACGTGTCGTATACTGTACCTATAATCATTTTGAACCGGAATTTCCACAACAAAAAGTTTTCAGTTTTTTGCGAAAAAACGTGATGGTTAGCCTTACTTTTTTTGAACGGATAAAATTCATAGTCACGGATTTCGAATGTTTCGTTTATTTTGGATCATCGATGTAATTATGAGTAGATCAACGTTTAGTTTGCTTCAATATGTCGCCTCGTTCGCCTGCAATTCAGGTTCGAAACACAATGTGGCTGAATTTCAAAATACGAAACTTCCAGTAACCACTGCTTTCCCTAAGCATCCTACCGGTGGTTAGCCTTACTTTTTTTGAACGGATAAAATTTATAGTCACGGATTTCGAATGTTTCGTTTATTTTGGATCATCGATGTAATTATGAGTAGATCAACGTTTAGTTTGCTTCAATATGTCGCCTCGTTCGACTGCATTTCAGGTTCGAAACACAATGTGGCCGAATTTCAAAATACGAAACTTCCAGTAACCACTGCTTTCCCTAAGCATCCTACCGGTGGTTTCGTGCTCAACGTGTTGTATACTGTACCTATAATCATTTTGAACCGGAATTTCAACAACAAAAAGTTTTCAGTTTTTCGCGAAAAAACGTGATGGTTAGCCTTACTTTTTTTGAACGGATAAAATTTATAGTCACGGATTTCGAATGTTTCGTTTATTTTGGATCATCGATGTAATTATGAGTAGATCAACGTTTAGTTTGCTTCAATATGTCGCCTCGTTCGCCTGCAATTCAGGTTCGAAACACAATGTGGCCGAATTTCAAAATACGAAACTTCCAGTAACCACTGCTTTCCTTAAGCATTCTACCGGTGGTTTCGTGCTCAACGTGTCGTATACTGTACCTATAATCATTTTGAACCGGAATTTCCACAACAAAAAGTTTTCAGTTTTTTGCGAAAAAACGTGATGGTTAGCCTTACTTTTTTTGAACGGATAAAATTCATAGTCACGGATTTCGAATGTTTCGTTTATTTTGGATCATCGATGTAATTATGAGTAGATCAACGTTTAGTTTGCTTCAATATGTCGCCTCGTTCGCCTGCAATTCAGGTTCGAAACACAATGTGGCTGAATTTCAAAATACGAAACTTCCAGTAACCACTGCTTTCCCTAAGCATCCTACCGGTGGTTAGCCTTACTTTTTTTGAACGGATAAAATTTATAGTCACGGATTTCGAATGTTTCGTTTATTTTGGATCATCGATGTAATTATGAGTAGATCAACGTTTAGTTTGCTTCAATATGTCGCCTCGTTCGACTGCATTTCAGGTTCGAAACACAATGTGGCCGAATTTCAAAATACGAAACTTCCAGTAACCACTGCTTTCCCTAAGCATCCTACCGGTGGTTTCGTGCTCAACGTGTTGTATACTGTACCTATAATCATTTTGAACCGGAATTTCAACAACAAAAAGTTTTCAGTTTTTTGCGAAAAAACGTGGTGGTTAGCCTTACTTTTTTTGAACGGATAAAATTTATAGTCACGGATTTCGAATGTTTCGTTTATTTTGGATCATCGATGTAATTATGAGTAGATCAACGTTTAGTTTGCTTCAATATGTCGCCTCGTTCGCCTGCAATTCAGGTTCGAAACACAATGTGGCCGAATTTCAAAATACGAAACTTCCAGTAACCACTGCTTTCCTTAAGCATCCTACCGGTAGTTTCTTGCTCAACGTGTTGTCTACTGTACCTATAATCATTTTGAACTGAAATTTCAACAACAAAAAGTTTTCATTTTTTTGCGAAAAAACGTGATGGTCAGCCTTACTTTTTTTGAACGGATAAAATTTATAGTCACGGATTTCGAATGTTTCGTTTATTTTGGATCATCGATGTAATTATGAGTAGATCAACGTTTAGTTTGCTTCAATATGTCGCCTCGTTCGCCTGCAATTCAGGTTCGAAACACAATGTGGCCGAATTTCAAAATACGAAACTTCCAGTAACCACTGCTTTCCCTAAGCATCCTACCGGTAGTTTGTTGCTCAACGTGTTGTCTACTGTACCTATAATCATTTTGAACCGAAATTTCAACAACAAAAATTTTTCATTTTTTTGCGAAAAAACGTGATGGTGCCTTACTTTTTTTGAACGGATAAAATTTATAGTCACGGATTTCGAATGTTTCGTTTATTTTGGATCATCGATGTAATTATGAGTAGATCAACGTTTAGTTTGCTTCAATATGTCGCCTCGTTCGCCTGCAATTCAGGTTCGAAACACAATGTGGCCGAATTTCAAAATACGAAACTTCCAGTAACCACTGCTTTCCCTAAGCATCCTACCGGTGGTTAGCCTTACTTTTTTTGAACGGATAAAATTTATAGTCACGGATTTCGAATGTTTCGTTTATTTTGGATCATCGATGTAATTATGAGTAGATCAACGTTTAGTTTGCTTCAATATGTCGCCTCGTTCGCCTGCAATTCAGGTTCGAAACACAATGTGGCCGAATTTCAAAATACGAAACTTCCAGTAACCACTGCTTTCCCTAAGCATCCTACCGGTAGTTTCTTGCTCAACGTGTTGTCTACTGTACCTATAATCATTTTGAACCGAAATTTCAACAACAAAAATTTTTCATTTTTTTGCGAAAAAACGTGATGGTGCCTTACTTTTTTTGAACGGATAAAATTTATAGTCACGGATTTCGAATGTTTCGTTTATTTTGGATCATCGATGTAATTATGAGTAGATCAACGTTTAGTTTGCTTCAATATGTCGCCTCGTTCGCCTGCAATTCAGGTTCGAATCACAATGTGGCCGAATTTCAAAATACGAAACTTCCAGTAACCACTGCTTTCCTTATTCATCCTACCGGTAGTTTCTTGCTCAACGTGTTGTATACTGTACCTATAATCATTTTAGACCGAAATTTCAACACAAAATTTTTTTCAGTTTTTTGCGAAAAAACGTGATGGTTGGCCTTACTTTTTTTGAACGGATAAAATTCATAGTCTCGGATTCCGAATGTTTCGTTTATTTTGGATTATCAATGTAATTATGAGAAGATCAACGTTTAGTTTGCTTCAATATGTCGCCTCGTTCGCCTGCAATTCAGGTTCGAAACACAATGTGGCCGAATTTCAAAATACGAAACTTCCAGTAACCACTGCTTTCCTTAAGCATTCTACCGGTGGTTTCGTGCTCAACGTGTTGTATACTGTACCTATAATCATTTTGAACCGGAATTTCAACAACAAAAAGTTTTCAGTTTTTTGCGAAAAAACGTGATGGTTAGCCTTACTTTTTTTGAACGGATAAAATTCATAGTCACGGATTTCGAATGTTTCGTTTATTTTGGATCATCGATGTAATTATGAGTAGATCAACGTTTAGTTTGCTTCAATATGTCGCCTCGTTCGCCTGCAATTCAGGTTCGAATCACAATGTGGCCGAATTTCAAAATACGAAACTTCCAGTAACCACTGCTTTCCTTATTCATCCTACCGGTAGTTTCTTGCTCAACGTGTTGTATACTGTACCTATAATCATTTTAGACCGAAATTTCTACAACAAAATTTTTTTCAGTTTTTTGCGAAAAAACGTGATGGTTGGCCTTACTTTTTTTGAACGGATAAAATTCATAGTCTCGGATTCCGAATGTTTCGTTTATTTTGGATTATCAATGTAATTATGAGTAGATCAACGTTTAGTTTGCTTCAATATGTCGCCTCGTTCGCCTGCAATTCAGGTTCGAATCACAATGTGGCCGAATTTCAAAATACGAAACTTCCAGTAACCACTGCTTTCCTTATTCATCCTACCGGTAGTTTCTTGCTCAACGTGTTGTATACTGTACCTATAATCATTTTAGACCGAAATTTCAACACAAAAAAATTTTCAGTTTTTTGCGAAAAAACGTGATGGTTAGCCTTACTTTTTTTGAACGGATAAAATTCATAGTCACGGATTTCGAATGTTTCGTTTATTTTGGATCATCGATGTAATTATGAGTAGATCAACGTTTAGTTTGCTTCAATATGTCGCCTCGTTCGCCTGCAATTCAGGTTCGAAACACAATATGGCCGAATTTCAAAATACGAAACTTCCAGTAACCACTGCTTTCCTTATTCATCCTACCGGTAGTTTCTTGCTCAACGTGTTGTATACTGTACCTATAATCATTTTAGACCGAAATTTCAACACAAAAATTTTTTCAGTTTTTTGCGAAAAAACGTGATGGTTGGCCTTACTTTTTTTGAACGGATAAAATTCATAGTCTCGGATTCCGAATGTTTCGTTTATTTTGGATTATCAATGTAATTATGAGTAGATCAACGTTTAGTTTGCTTCAATATGTCGCCTCGTTCGCCTGCAATTCAGGTTCGAAACACAATGTGGCCGAATTTCAAAATACGAAACTTCCAGTAACCACTGCTTTCCTTATTCATCCTACCGGTAGTTTCTTGCTCAACGTGTTGTATACTGTACCTATAATCATTTTGAACCGGAATTTCCACAACAAAAAGTTTTCAGTTTTTTGCGAAAAAACGTGATGGCTGGCCTTACTTTTTTTGAACGGATAAAATTCATAGTCTCGGATTCCGAATGTTTCGTTTATTTTGGATCATCGATGTAATTATGAGTAGATCAACGTTTAGTTTGCTTCAATATGTCGCCTCGTTCGCCTGCAATTCAGGTTCGAAACACAATGTGGCCGAATTTCAAAATACGAAACTTCCAGTAACCACTGCTTTCCTTAAGCATTCTACCGGTGGTTTCGTGCTCAACGTGTCGTATACTGTACCTATAATCATTTTGAACCGGAATTTCCACAACAAAAAGTTTTCAGTTTTTTGCGAAAAAACGTGATGGTTAGCCTTACTTTTTTTGAACGGATAAAATTCATAGTCACGGATTTCGAATGTTTCGTTTATTTTGGATCATCGATGTAATTATGAGTAGATCAACGTTTAGTTTGCTTCAATATGTCGCCTCGTTCGCCTGCAATTCAGGTTCGAATCACAATGTGGCCGAATTTCAAAATACGAAACTTCCAGTAACCACTGCTTTCCTTAAGCATTCTACCGATGGTTTCGTGCTCAACGTGTTGTATACTGTACCTATAATCATTTTGAACCGGAATTTCCACAACAAAAAGTTTTCAGTTTTTTGCGAAAAAACGTGATGGTTAGTCTTACTTTTTTTGAACGGATAAAATTCATAGTCACGGATTTCGAATGTTTCGTTTATTTTGGATCATCGATGTAATTATGAGTAGATCAACCTTTAGTTTGCTTCAATATGTCGCCTCGTTCGCCTGCAATTCAGGTTCGAATCACAATGTGGCCGAATTTCAAAATACGAAACTTCCAGTAACCACTGCTTTCCTTATTCATCCTACCGGTAGTTTCTTGCTCAACGTGTTGTATACTGTACCTATAATCATTTTGAACCGGAATTTCCACAACAAAAAGTTTTCAGTTTTTTGCGAAAAAACGTGATGGTTAGTCTTACTTTTTTTGAACGGATAAAATTCATAGTCACGGATTTCGAATGTTTCGTTTATTTTGGATCATCGATGTAATTATGAGTAGATCAACGTTTAGTTTGCTTCAATATGTCGCCTCGTTCGCCTGCAATTCAAGTTCGAATCACAATGTGGCCGAATTTCAAAATACGAAACTTCCAGTAACCACTGCTTTCCTTATTCATCCTACCGGTAGTTTCTTGCTCAACGTGTTGTATACTGTACCTATAATCATTTTAGACCGAAATTTCAACACAAAAAAATTTTCAGTTTTTTGCGAAAAAACGTGATGGTTGGCCTTACTTTTTTTGAACGGATAAAATTCATAGTCTCGGATTCCGAATGTTTCGTTTATTTTGGATTATCAATGTAATTATGAGAAGATCAACGTTTAGTTTGCTTCAATATGTCGCCTCGTTCACCTGCAATTCAGGTTCGAAACACAATGTGGCCGAATTTCAAAATACGAAACTTCCAGTAACCACTGCTTTCCTTAAGCATTCTACCGGTGGTTTCGTGCTCAACGTGTCGTATACTGTACCTATAATCATTTTGAACCGGAATTTCCACAACAAAAAGTTTTCAGTTTTTTGCGAAAAAACGTGATGGTTAGCCTTACTTTTTTTGAACGGATAAAATTCATAGTCACGGATTTCGAATGTTTCGTTTATTTTGGATCATCGATGTAATTATGAGTAGATCAACGTTTAGTTTGCTTCAATATGTCGCCTCGTTCGCCTGCAATTCAGGTTCGAATCACAATGTGGCCGAATTTCAAAATACGAAACTTCCAGTAACCACTGCTTTCCTTATTCATCCTACCGGTAGTTTCTTGCTCAACGTGTTGTATACTGTACCTATAATCATTTTAGACCGAAATTTCAACACAAAAAAATTTTCAGTTTTTTGCGAAAAAACGTGATGGCTAGCCTTACTTTTTTTGAACGGATAAAATTCATAGTCACGGATTTCGAATGTTTCGTTTATTTTGGATCATCGATGTAATTATGAGTAGATCAACGTTTAGTTTGCTTCAATATGTCGCCTCGTTCGCCTGCAATTCAGGTTCGAATCACAATGTGGCCGAATTTCAAAATACGAAACTTCCAGTAACCACTGCTTTCCTTATTCATCCTACCGGTAGTTTCTTGCTCAACGTGTTGTATACTGTACCTATAATCATTTTAGACCGAAATTTCAACACAAAAATTTTTTCAGTTTTTTGCGAAAAAACGTGATGGTTGGCCTTACTTTTTTTGAACGGATAAAATTCATAGTCTCGGATTCCGAATGTTTCGTTTATTTTGGATTATCAATGTAATTATGAGTAGATCAACGTTTAGTTTGCTTCAATATGTCGCCTCGTTCGCCTGCAATTCAGGTTCGAAACACAATGTGGCCGAATTTCAAAATACGAAACTTCCAGTAACCACTGCTTTCCTTAAGCATTCTACCGGTGGTTTCGTGCTTAACGTGTTGTATACTGTACCTATAATCATTTTGAACCGGAATTTCTACAACAAAAAGTTTGCAGTTTTTTGCGAAAAAACGTGATGGTTAGCCTTACTTTTTTTGAACAGATAAAATTCATAGTCACGGATTTCGAATGTTTCGTTTATTTTGGATCATCGATGTAATTATGAGTAGATCAACCTTTAGTTTGCTTCAATATGTCGCCTCGTTCGCCTGCAATTCGGGTTCGAAACACAATGTGGCCGAATTTCAAAATACGAAACTTCCAGTAACCACTGCTTTCCTTAAGCATTCTACCGGTGGTTTCGTGCTCAACGTGTTGTATACTGTACCCATAATCATTTTGAACCGGAATTTCAACAACAAAAAATTTTCAGTTTTTTGCGAAAAAACGTGATGGTTGGCCTTACTTTTTTTGAACGGATAAAATTCATAGTCACGGATTTCGAATGTTTCGTTTATTTTGGATCATCGATGTAATTATGAGTAGATCAACGTTTAGTTTGCTTCAATATGTCGCCTCGTTCGCCTGCAATTCAGGTTCGAATCACAATGTGGCCGAATTTCAAAATACGAAACTTCCAGTAACCACTGCTTTCCTTAAGCATTCTACCGATGGTTTCGTGCTCAACGTGTTGTATACTGTACCTATAATCATTTTGAACCGGAATTTCCACAACAAAAAGTTTTCAGTTTTTTGCGAAAAAACGTGATGGTTAGTCTTACTTTTTTTGAACGGATAAAATTCATAGTCACGGATTTCGAATGTTTCGTTTATTTTGGATCATCGATGTAATTATGAGTAGATCAACCTTTAGTTTGCTTCAATATGTCGCCTCGTTCGCCTGCAATTCAGGTTCGAATCACAATGTGGCCGAATTTCAAAATACGAAACTTCCAGTAACCACTGCTTTCCTTATTCATCCTACCGGTAGTTTCTTGCTCAACGTGTTGTATACTGTACCTATAATCATTTTGAACCGGAATTTCCACAACAAAAAGTTTTCAGTTTTTTGCGAAAAAACGTGATGGTTAGTCTTACTTTTTTTGAACGGATAAAATTCATAGTCACGGATTTCGAATGTTTCGTTTATTTTGGATCATCGATGTAATTATGAGTAGATCAACGTTTAGTTTGCTTCAATATGTCGCCTCGTTCGCCTGCAATTCAAGTTCGAATCACAATGTGGCCGAATTTCAAAATACGAAACTTCCAGTAACCACTGCTTTCCTTATTCATCCTACCGGTAGTTTCTTGCTCAACGTGTTGTATACTGTACCTATAATCATTTTAGACCGAAATTTCAACACAAAAAAATTTTCAGTTTTTTGCGAAAAAACGTGATGGTTGGCCTTACTTTTTTTGAACGGATAAAATTCATAGTCACGGATTTCGAATGTTTCGTTTATTTTGGATCATCGATGTAATTATGAGTAGATCAACGTTTAGTTTGCTTCAATATGTCGCCTCGTTCGCCTGCAATTCAGGTTCGAATCACAATGTGGCCGAATTTCAAAATACGAAACTTCCAGTAACCACTGCTTTCCTTATTCATCCTACCGGTAGTTTCTTGCTCAACGTGTTGTATACTGTACCTATAATCATTTTAGACCGAAATTTCAACACAAAAAAATTTTCAGTTTTTTGCGAAAAAACGTGATGGCTAGCCTTACTTTTTTTGAACGGATAAAATTCATAGTCACGGATTTCGAATGTTTCGTTTATTTTGGATCATCGATGTAATTATGAGTAGATCAACGTTTAGTTTGCTTCAATATGTCGCCTCGTTCGCCTGCAATTCAGGTTCGAATCACAATGTGGCCGAATTTCAAAATACGAAACTTCCAGTAACCACTGCTTTCCTTATTCATCCTACCGGTAGTTTCTTGCTCAACGTGTTGTATACTGTACCTATAATCATTTTAGACCGAAATTTCAACACAAAAATTTTTTCAGTTTTTTGCGAAAAAA
Source organism: Nephrotoma appendiculata (assembly GCA_947310385.1). Lineage (NCBI taxonomy): Eukaryota > Metazoa > Arthropoda > Insecta > Diptera > Tipulidae > Nephrotoma > Nephrotoma appendiculata. The sequence goes on from OX371223.1 coordinate 300,128,089, forward strand.
CGTGATGGTTGGCCTTACTTTTTTTGAACAGATAAAATTCATAGTCACGGATTTCGAATGTTTCGTTTATTTTGGATCATCGATGTAATTATGAGTAGATCAACCTTTAGTTTGCTTCAATATGTCGCCTCGTTCGCCTGCAATTCGGGTTCGAAACACAATGTGGCCGAATTTCAAAATACGAAACTTCCAGTAACCACTGCTTTCCTTAAGCATTCTACCGGTGGTTTCGTGCTCAACGTGTTGTATACTGTACCCATAATCATTTTGAACCGGAATTTCAACAACAAAAAATTTTCAGTTTTTTGCGAAAAAACGTGATGGTTGGCCTTACTTTTTTTGAACGGATAAAATTCATAGTCACGGATTTCGAATGTTTCGTTTATTTTGGATCATCGATGTAATTATGAGTAGATCAACGTTTAGTTTGCTTCAATATGTCGCCTCGTTCGCCTGCAATTCAGGTTCGAATCACAATGTGGCCGAATTTCAAAATACGAAACTTCCAGTAACCACTGCTTTCCTTATTCATCCTACCGGTAGTTTCTTGCTCAACGTGTTGTATACTGTACCTATAATCATTTTAGACCGAAATTTCAACACAAAAAAATTTTCAGTTTTTTGCGAAAAAACGTGATGGCTAGCCTTACTTTTTTTGAACGGATAAAATTCATAGTCACGGATTTCGAATGTTTCGTTTATTTTGGATCATCGATGTAATTATGAGTAGATCAACGTTTAGTTTGCTTCAATATGTCGCCTCGTTCGCCTGCAATTCAGGTTCGAATCACAATGTGGCCGAATTTCAAAATACGAAACTTCCAGTAACCACTGCTTTCCTTATTCATCCTACCGGTAGTTTCTTGCTCAACGTGTTGTATACTGTACCTATAATCATTTTAGACCGAAATTTCAACACAAAAAAATTTTCAGTTTTTTGCGAAAAAACGTGATGGTTAGCCTTACTTTTTTTGAACGGATAAAATTCATAGTCACGGATTTCGAATGTTTCGTTTATTTTGGATCATCGATGTAATTATGAGTAGATCAACGTTTAGTTTGCTTCAATATGTCGCCTCGTTCGCCTGCAATTCAGGTTCGAATCACAATGTGGCCGAATTTCAAAATACGAAACTTCCAGTAACCACTGCTTTCCTTATTCATCCTACCGGTAGTTTCTTGCTCAACGTGTTGTATACTGTACCTATAATCATTTTAGACCGAAATTTCAACACAAAAAAATTTTCAGTTTTTTGCGAAAAAACGTGATGGTTAGCCTTACTTTTTTTGAACGGATAAAATTCATAGTCACGGATTTCGAATGTTTCGTTTATTTTGGATCATCGATGTAATTATGAGTAGATCAACGTTTAGTTTGCTTCAATATGTCGCCTCGTTCGCCTGCAATTCAGGTTCGAATCACAATATGGCCGAATTTCAAAATACGAAACTTCCAGTAACCACTGCTTTCCTTATTCATCCTACCGGTAGTTTCTTGCTCAACGTGTTGTATACTGTACCTATAATCATTTTAGACCGAAATTTCAACACAAAAATTTTTTCAGTTTTTTGCGAAAAAACGTGATGGTTGGCCTTACTTTTTTTGAACGGATAAAATTCATAGTCTCGGATTCCGAATGTTTCGTTTATTTTGGATCATCGATGTAATTATGAGTAGATCAACGTTTAGTTTGCTTCAATATGTCGCCTCGTTCGCCTGCAATTCAGGTTCGAAACACAATGTGGCCGAATTTCAAAATACGAAACTTCCAGTAACCACTGCTTTCCTTAAGCATTCTACCGGTGGTTTCGTGCTCAACGTGTTGTATACTGTAAATATAATCATTTTGAACCCGGAATTTCAACAACAAAAAGTTTTCAGTTTTTTGCGAAAAAACGTGATGGTTGGCCTTACTTTTTTTGAACGGATAAAATTCATAGTCACGGATTTCGAATGTTTCGTTTATTTTGGATCATCGATGTAATTATGAGTAGATCAACCTTTAGTTTGCTTCAATATGTCGCCTCGTTCGCCTGCAATTCGGGTTCGAAACACAATGTGGCCGAATTTCAAAATACGAAACTTCCAGTAACCACTGCTTTCCTTAAGCATTCTACCGGTGGTTTCGTGCTCAACGTGTTGTATACTGTACCTATAATCATTTTGAACCGGAATTTCAACAACAAAAAATTTTCAGTTTTTTGCGAAAAACGTGATGGTTAGCCTTACTTTTTTTGAACGGATAAAATTCATAGTCTCGGATTCCGAATGTTTCGTTTATTTTGGATCATCGATGTAATTATGAGTAGATCAACGTTTAGTTTGCTTCAATATGTCGCCTCGTTCGCCTGCAATTCAGGTTCGAAACACAATGTGGCCGAATTTCAAAATACGAAACTTCCAGTAACCACTGCTTTCCTTAAGCATTCTACCGGTGGTTTCGTGCTCAACGTGTTGTATACTGTAAATATAATCATTTTGAACCCGGAATTTCAACAACAAAAAGTTTTCAGTTTTTTGCGAAAAAACGTGATGGTTGGCCTTACTTTTTTTGAACGGATAAAATTCATAGTCACGGATTTCGAATGTTTCGTTTATTTTGGATCATCGATGTAATTATGAGTAGATCAACCTTTAGTTTGCTTCAATATGTCGCCTCGTTCGCCTGCAATTCAGGTTCGAAACACAATGTGGCCGAATTTCAAAATACGAAACTTCCAGTAACCACTGCTTTCCTTAAGCATTCTACCGGTGGTTTCGTGCTCAACGTGTTGTATACTGTAAATATAATCATTTTGAACCCGGAATTTCAACAACAAAAAGTTTTCAGTTTTTTGCGAAAAAACGTGATGGTTGGCCTTACTTTTTTTGAACGGATAAAATTCATAGTCACGGATTTCGAATGTTTCGTTTATTTTGGATCATCGATGTAATTATGAGTAGATCAACCTTTAGTTTGCTTCAATATGTCGCCTCGTTCGCCTGCAATTCGGGTTCGAAACACAATGTGGCCGAATTTCAAAATACGAAACTTCCAGTAACCACTGCTTTCCTTAAGCATTCTACCGGTGGTTTCGTGCTCAACGTGTTGTATACTGTACCTATAATCATTTTGAACCGGAATTTCAACAACAAAAAATTTTCAGTTTTTTGCGAAAAACGTGATGGTTAGCCTTACTTTTTTTGAACGGATAAAATTCATAGTCTCGGATTCCGAATGTTTCGTTTATTTTGGATCATCGATGTAATTATGAGTAGATCAACGTTTAGTTTGCTTCAATATGTCGCCTCGTTCGCCTGCAATTCAGGTTCGAAACACAATGTGGCCGAATTTCAAAATACGAAACTTCCAGTAACCACTGCTTTGCTTAAGCATTCTACCGGTGGTTTCGTGCTCAACGTGTTGTATACTGTACCTATAATCATTTTGAACCGGAATTTCAACAACAAAAAATTTTCAGTTTTTTGCGAAAAACGTGATGGTTAGCCTTACTTTTTTTGAACGGATAAAATTCATAGTCTCGGATTCCGAATGTTTCGTTTATTTTGGATCATCGATGTAATTATGAGTAGATCAACCTTTAGTTTGCTTCAATATGTCGCCTCGTTCGCCTGCAATTCGGGTTCGAAACACAATGTGGCCGAATTTCAAAATACGAAACTTCCAGTAACCACTGCTTTCCTTAAGCATTCTACCGGTGGTTTCGTGCTCAACGTGTTGTATACTGTACCTATAATCATTTTGAACCGGAATTTCAACAACAAAAAATTTTCAGTTTTTTGCGAAAAAACGTGATGGCTAGCCTTACTTTTTTTGAACGGATAAAATTCATAGTCACGGATTTCGAATGTTTCGTTTATTTTGGATCATCGATGTAATTATGAGTAGATCACCGTTTAGTTTGCTTCAATATGTCGCCTCGTTCGCCTGCAATTCGGGTTCGAAACACAATGTGGCCGAATTTCAAAATACGAAACTTCCAGTAACCACTGCTTTCCTTAAGCATTCTACCGGTGGTTTCGTGCTCAACGTGTTGTATACTGTACCTATAATCATTTTGAACCCGGAATTTCAACAACAAAAAGTTTTCAGTTTTTTGCGAAAAAACGTGATGGTTAGCCTTACTTTTTTTGAACGGATAAAATTCATAGTCACGGATTTCGAATGTTTCGTTTATTTTGGATCATCGATGTAATTATGAGTAGATCAACCTTTAGTTTGCTTCAATATGTCGCCTCGTTCGCCTGCAATTCGGGTTCGAAACACAATGTGGCCGAATTTCAAAATACGAAACTTCCAGTAACCACTGCTTTCCTTAAGCATTCTACCGGTGGTTTCGTGCTCAACGTGTTGTATACTGTACCTATAATCATTTTGAACCGGAATTTCAACAACAAAAAATTTTCAGTTTTTTGCGAAAAAACGTGATGGCTAGCCTTACTTTTTTTGAACGGATAAAATTCATAGTCACGGATTTCGAATGTTTCGTTTATTTTGGATCATCGATGTAATTATGAGTAGATCAACCTTTAGTTTGCTTCAATATGTCGCCTCGTTCGCCTGCAATTCAGGTTCGAAACACAATGTGGCCGAATTTCAAAATACGAAACTTCCAGTAACCACTGCTTTCCTTATTCATCCTACCGGTAGTTTCTTGCTCAACGTGTTGTATACTGTACCTATAATCATTTTAGACCGAAATTTCCACAACAAAATTTTCAGTTTTTTGCGAAAAAACGTGATGGTTAGCCTTACTTTTTTTGAACGGATAAAATTCATAGTCACGGATTTCGAATGTTTCGTTTATTTTGGATCATCGATGTAATTATGAGTAGATCAACGTTTAGTTTGCTTCAATATGTCGCCTCGTTCGCCTGCAATTCAGGTTCGAAACACAATGTGGCCGAATTTCAAAATACGAAACTTCCAGTAACCACTGCTTTCCTTAAGCATTCTACCGGTGGTTTCGTGCTCAACGTGTTGTATACTGTACCTATAATCATTTTGAACCGGAATTTCAACAACAAAAAGTTTTCAGTTTTTTGCGAAAAAACGTGATGGTTAGCCTTACTTTTTTTGAACGGATAAAATTCATAGTCACGGATTTCGAATGTTTCGTTTATTTTGGATCATCGATGTAATTATGAGTAGATCAACGTTTAGTTTGCTTCAATATGTCGCCTCGTTCGCCTGCAATTCAGGTTCGAAACACAATGTGGCCGAATTTCAAAATACGAAACTTCCAGTAACCACTGCTTTCCTTATTCATCCTACCGGTAGTTTCTTGCTCAACGTGTTGTATACTGTACCTATAATCATTTTAGACCGAAATTTCAACACAAAAATTTTTTCAGTTTTTTGCGAAAAAACGTGATGGTTGGCCTTACTTTTTTTGAACGGATAAAATTCATAGTCTCGGATTCCGAATGTTTCGTTTATTTTGGATTATCAATGTAATTATGAGTAGATCAACGTTTAGTTTGCTTCAATATGTCGCCTCGTTCGCCTGCAATTCAGGTTCGAAACACAATGTGGCCGAATTTCAAAATACGAAACTTCCAGTAACCACTGCTTTCCTTATTCATCCTACCGGTAGTTTCTTGCTCAACGTGTTGTATACTGTACCTATAATCATTTTGAACCGGAATTTCCACAACAAAAAGTTTTCAGTTTTTTGCGAAAAAACGTGATGGCTGGCCTTACTTTTTTTGAACGGATAAAATTCATAGTCTCGGATTCCGAATGTTTCGTTTATTTTGGATCATCGATGTAATTATGAGTAGATCAACGTTTAGTTTGCTTCAATATGTCGCCTCGTTCGCCTGCAATTCAGGTTCGAAACACAATGTGGCCGAATTTCAAAATACGAAACTTCCAGTAACCACTGCTTTCCTTAAGCATTCTACCGGTGGTTTCGTGCTCAACGTGTCGTATACTGTACCTATAATCATTTTGAACCGGAATTTCCACAACAAAAAGTTTTCAGTTTTTTGCGAAAAAACGTGATGGTTAGCCTTACTTTTTTTGAACGGATAAAATTCATAGTCACGGATTTCGAATGTTTCGTTTATTTTGGATCATCGATGTAATTATGAGTAGATCAACGTTTAGTTTGCTTCAATATGTCGCCTCGTTCGCCTGCAATTCAGGTTCGAATCACAATGTGGCCGAATTTCAAAATACGAAACTTCCAGTAACCACTGCTTTCCTTATTCATCCTACCGGTAGTTTCTTGCTCAACGTGTTGTATACTGTACCTATAATCATTTTGAACCGGAATTTCCACAACAAAAAGTTTTCAGTTTTTTGCGAAAAAACGTGATGGTTAGTCTTACTTTTTTTGAACGGATAAAATTCATAGTCACGGATTTCGAATGTTTCGTTTATTTTGGATCATCGATGTAATTATGAGTAGATCAACGTTTAGTTTGCTTCAATATGTCGCCTCGTTCGCCTGCAATTCAAGTTCGAATCACAATGTGGCCGAATTTCAAAATACGAAACTTCCAGTAACCACTGCTTTCCTTATTCATCCTACCGGTAGTTTCTTGCTCAACGTGTTGTATACTGTACCTATAATCATTTTAGACCGAAATTTCAACACAAAAAAATTTTCAGTTTTTTGCGAAAAAACGTGATGGCTAGCCTTACTTTTTTTGAACGGATAAAATTCATAGTCACGGATTTCGAATGTTTCGTTTATTTTGGATCATCGATGTAATTATGAGTAGATCAACGTTTAGTTTGCTTCAATATGTCGCCTCGTTCGCCTGCAATTCAGGTTCGAATCACAATATGGCCGAATTTCAAAATACGAAACTTCCAGTAACCACTGCTTTCCTTATTCATCCTACCGGTAGTTTCTTGCTCAACGTGTTGTATACTGTACCTATAATCATTTTGAACCGGAATTTCCACAACAAAAAGTTTTCAGTTTTTTGCGAAAAAACGTGGTTAGTCTTACTTTTTTTGAACGGATAAAATTCATAGTCACGGATTTCGAATGTTTCGTTTATTTTGGATCATCGATGTAATTATGAGTAGATCAACGTTTAGTTTGCTTCAATATGTCGCCTCGTTCGCCTGCAATTCAAGTTCGAATCACAATGTGGCCGAATTTCAAAATACGAAACTTCCAGTAACCACTGCTTTCCTTATTCATCCTACCGGTAGTTTCTTGCTCAACGTGTTGTATACTGTACCTATAATCATTTTAGACCGAAATTTCAACACAAAAAAATTTTCAGTTTTTTGCGAAAAAACGTGATGGCTAGCCTTACTTTTTTTGAACGGATAAAATTCATAGTCTCGGATTCCGAATGTTTCGTTTATTTTGGATCATCGATGTAATTATGAGTAGATCAACGTTTAGTTTGCTTCAATATGTCGCCTCGTTCGCCTGCAATTCAGGTTCGAAACACAATGTGGCCGAATTTCAAAATACGAAACTTCCAGTAACCACTGCTTTCCTTAAGCATTCTACCGGTGGTTTCGTGCTCAACGTGTTGTATACTGTACCTATAATCATTTTGAACCGGAATTTCTACAACAAAAAATTTTCAGTTTTTTGCAAAAAACGTGATGGTTAGCCTTACTTTTTTTGAACGGATAAAATTCATAGTCTCGGATTCCGAATGTTTCGTTTATTTTGGATCATCGATGTAATTATGAGTAGATCAACGTTTAGTTTGCTTCAATATGTCGCCTCGTTCGCCTGCAATTCAGGTTCGAAACACAATGTGGCCGAATTTCAAAATACGAAACTTCCAGTAACCACTGCTTTCCTTAAGCATTCTACCGGTGGTTTCGTGCTCAACGTGTTGTATACTGTAAATATAATCATTTTGAACCCGGAATTTCAACAACAAAAAGTTTTCAGTTTTTTGCGAAAAAACGTGATGGTTAGCCTTACTTTTTTTGAACGGATAAAATTCATAGTCACGGATTTCGAATGTTTCGTTTATTTTGGATCATCGATGTAATTATGAGTAGATCAACCTTTAGTTTGCTTCAATATGTCGCCTCGTTCGCCTGCAATTCGGGTTCGAAACACAATGTGGCCGAATTTCAAAATACGAAACTTCCAGTAACCACTGCTTTCCTTAAGCATTCTACCGGTGGTTTCGTGCTCAACGTGTTGTATACTGTACCCATAATCATTTTGAACCGGAATTTCAACAACAAAAAATTTTCAGTTTTTTGCGAAAAAACGTGATGGTTAGCCTTACTTTTTTTGAACGGATAAAATTCATAGTCACGGATTTCGAATGTTTCGTTTATTTTGGATCATCGATGTAATTATGAGTAGATCAACGTTTAGTTTGCTTCAATATGTCGCCTCGTTCGCCTGCAATTCAGGTTCGAAACACAATGTGGCCGAATTTCAAAATACGAAACTTCCAGTAACCACTGCTTTCCTTAAGCATTCTACCGGTGGTTTCGTGCTCAACGTGTTGTATACTGTACCTATAATCATTTTGATCCGGAATTTCTACAACAAAAAGTTTACAGTTTTTTGCGAAAAAACGTGATGGTTAGCCTTACTTTTTTGAACGGATAAAATTCATAGTCACGGATTCCGAATGTTTCGTTTATTTTGGATCATCGATGTAATTATGAGTAGATCAACGTTTAGTTTGCTTCAATATGTCGCCTCGTTCGCCTGCAATTCAGGTTCGAAACACAATGTGGCCGAATTTCAAAATACGAAACTTCCAGTAACCACTGCTTTCCTTAAGCATTCTACCGGTGGTTTCGTGCTCAACGTGTTGTATACTGTACCTATAATCATTTTGAACCGGAATTTCTACAACAAAAAGTTTTCAGTTTTTTGCGAAAAAACGTGATGTAGCCTTACTTTTTTTGAACGGATAAAATTCATAGTCACGGATTTCGAATGTTTCGTTTATTTTGGATCATCGATGTAATTATGAGTAGATCAACGTTTAGTTTGCTTCAATATGTCGCCTCGTTCGCCTGCAATTCAGGTTCGAAACACAATGTGGCCGAATTTCAAAATACGAAACTTCCAGTAACCACTGCTTTCCTTAAGCATTCTACCGGTGGTTTCGTGCTCAACGTGTTGTATACTGTACCTATAATCATTTTGAACCGGAATTTCAACAACAAAAAGTTTTCAGTTTTTTGCGAAAAAACGTGATGGTTAGCCTTACTTTTTTTGAACGGATAAAATTCATAGTCACGGATTTCGAATGTTTCGTTTATTTTGGATCATCGATGTAATTATGAGTAGATCAACGTTTAGTTTGCTTCAATATGTCGCCTCGTTCGCCTGCAATTCAGGTTCGAAACACAATGTGGCCGAATTTCAAAATACGAAACTTCCAGTAACCACTGCTTTCCTTAAGCATTCTACCGGTGGTTTCGTGCTCAACGTGTTGTATACTGTACCTATAATCATTTTGAACCGGAATTTCTACAACAAAAAGTTTTCAGTTTTTTGCGAAAAAACGTGATGGTTAGCCTTACTTTTTTTGAACGGATAAAATTCATAGTCACGGATTTCGAATGTTTCGTTTATTTTGGATCATCGATGTAATTATGAGTAGATCAACCTTTAGTTTGCTTCAATATGTCGCCTCGTTCGCCTGCAATTCAGGTTCGAAACACAATGTGGCCGAATTTCAAAATACGAAACTTCCAGTAACCACTGCTTTCCTTAAGCATTCTACCGGTGGTTTCGTGCTCAACGTGTTGTATACTGTACCTATAATCATTTTGAACCGGAATTTCTACAACAAAAAGTTTTCAGTTTTTTGCGAAAAAACGTGATGGTTAGCCTTACTTTTTTTGAACGGATAAAATTCATAGTCACGGATTTCGAATGTTTCGTTTATTTTGGATCATCGATGTAATTATGAGTAGATCAACGTTTAGTTTGCTTCAATATGTCGCCTCGTTCGCCTGCAATTCAGGTTCGAAACACAATGTGGCCGAATTTCAAAATACGAAACTTCCAGTAACCACTGCTTTCCTTAAGCATTCTACCGGTGGTTTCGTGCTCAACGTGTTGTATACTGTACCTATAATCATTTTGAACCGGAATTTCTACAACAAAAAGTTTTCAGTTTTTTGCGAAAAAACGTGATGGTTAGCCTTACTTTTTTTGAACGGATAAAATTCATAGTGACGGATTTCGAATGTTTCGTTTATTTTGGATCATCGATGTAATTATGAGTAGATCAACGTTTAGTTTGTTTCAATATGTCGCCTCGTTCGCCTGCAATTCGGGTTCGAAACACAATGTGGCCGAATTTCAAAATACGAAACTTCCAGTAACTACGGCTTTCCTTAAGCATTCTACCGGTGGTTTCGTGCTCAACGTGTTGTATACTGTACCTATAATCATTTTGAACCGGAATTTCTACAACAAAAAGTTTTCAGTTTTTTGCGAAAAAACGTGATGGTTAGCCTTACTTTTTTTGAACGGATAAAATTCATAGTGACGGATTTCGAATGTTTCGTTTATTTTGGATCATCGATGTAATTATGAGTAGATCAACGTTTAGTTTGCTTCAATATGTCGCCTCGTTCGCCTGCAATTCAGGTTCGAAACACAATGTGGCCGAATTTCAAAATACGAAACTTCCAGTAACCACTGCTTTCCTTAAGCATTCTACCGGTGGTTTCGTGCTCAACGTGTTGTATACTGTACCTATAATCATTTTGAACCGGAATTTCTACAACAAAAAGTTTTCAGTTTTTTGCGAAAAAACGTGATGGTTAGCCTTACTTTTTTTGAACGGATAAAATTCATAGTCACGGATTTCGAATGTTTCGTTTATTTTGGATCATCGATGTAATTATGAGTAGATCAACGTTTAGTTTGTTTCAATATGTCGCCTCGTTCGCCTGCAATTCGGGTTCGAAACACAATGTGGCCGAATTTCAAAATACGAAACTTCCAGTAACCACGGCTTTCCTTAAGCATTCTACCGGTGGTTTCGTGCTCAACGTGTTGTATACTGTACCTATAATCATTTTGAACCGGAATTTCTACAACAAAAAGTTTTCAGTTTTTTGCGAAAAAACGTGATGGCTAGCCTTACTTTTTTTGAACGGATAAAATTCATAGTCACGGATTTCGAATGTTTCGTTTATTTTGGATCATCGATGTAATTATGAGTAGATCAACGTTTAGTTTGTTTCAATATGTCGCCTCGTTCGCCTGCAATTCGGGTTCGAAACACAATGTGGCCGAATTTCAAAATACGAAACTTCCAGTAACCACGGCTTTCCTTAAGCATTCTACCGGTGGTTTCGTGCTCAACGTGTTGTATACTGTACCTATAATCATTTTGAACCGGAATTTCTACAACAAAAAGTTTTCAGTTTTTTGCGAAAAAACGTGATGGCTAGCCTTACTTTTTTTGAACGGATAAAATTCATAGTCACGGATTTCGAATGTTTCGTTTATTTTGGATCATCGATGTAATTATGAGTAGATCAACGTTTAGTTTGTTTCAATATGTCGCCTCGTTCGCCTGCAATTCGGGTTCGAAACACAATGTGGCCGAATTTCAAAATACGAAACTTCCAGTAACCACGGCTTTCCTTAAGCATTCTACCGGTGGTTTCGTGCTCAACGTGTTGTATACTGTACCTATAATCATTTTGAACCGGAATTTCTACAACAAAAAGTTTTCAGTTTTTTGCGAAAAAACGTGATGGCTAGCCTTACTTTTTTTGAACGGATAAAATTCATAGTCACGGATTTCGAATGTTTCGTTTATTTTGGATCATCGATGTAATTATGAGTAGATCAACGTTTAGTTTGCTTCAATATGTCGCCTCGTTCGCCTGCAATTCAGGTTCGAAACACAATGTGGCCGAATTTCAAAATACGAAACTTCCAGTAACCACTGCTTTCCTTAAGCATTCTACCGGTGGTTTCGTGCTCAACGTGTTGTATACTGTACCTATAATCATTTTGAACCGGAATTTCTACAACAAAAAGTTTTCAGTTTTTTGCGAAAAAACGTGATGGTTAGCCTTACTTTTTTTGAACGGATAAAATTCATAGTCACGGATTTCGAATGTTTCGTTTATTTTGGATCATCGATGTAATTATGAGTAGATCAACGTTTAGTTTGCTTCAATATGTCGCCTCGTTCGCCTGCAATTCAGGTTCGAAACACAATGTGGCCGAATTTCAAAATACGAAACTTCCAGTAACCACTGCTTTCCTTAAGCATTCTACCGGTGGTTTCGTGCTCAACGTGTTGTATACTGTACCTATAATCATTTTGAACCGGAATTTCTACAACAAAAAGTTTTCAGTTTTTTGCGAAAAAACGTGATGGTTAGCCTTACTTTTTTTGAACGGATAAAATTCATAGTGACGGATTTCGAATGTTTCGTTTATTTTGGATCATCGATGTAATTATGAGTAGATCAACGTTTAGTTTGTTTCAATATGTCGCCTCGTTCGCCTGCAATTCGGGTTCGAAACACAATGTGGCCGAATTTCAAAATACGAAACTTCCAGTAACCACGGCTTTCCTTAAGCATTCTACCGGTGGTTTCGTGCTCAACGTGTTGTATACTGTACCTATAATCATTTTGAACCGGAATTTCTACAACAAAAAGTTTTCAGTTTTTTGCGAAAAAACGTGATGGTTAGCCTTACTTTTTTTGAACGGATAAAATTCATAGTCACGGATTTCGAATGTTTCGTTTATTTTGGATCATCGATGTAATTATGAGTAGATCAACGTTTAGTTTGTTTCAATATGTCGCCTCGTTCGCCTGCAATTCGGGTTCGAAACACAATGTGGCCGAATTTCAAAATACGAAACTTCCAGTAACCACGGCTTTCCTTAAGCATTCTACCGGTGGTTTCGTGCTCAACGTGTTGTATACTGTACCTATAATCATTTTGAACCGGAATTTCTACAACAAAAAGTTTTCAGTTTTTTGCGAAAAAACGTGATGGCTAGCCTTACTTTTTTTGAACGGATAAAATTCATAGTCACGGATTTCGAATGTTTCGTTTATTTTGGATCATCGATGTAATTATGAGTAGATCAACGTTTAGTTTGTTTCAATATGTCGCCTCGTTCGCCTGCAATTCGGGTTCGAAACACAATGTGGCCGAATTTCAAAATACGAAACTTCCAGTAACCACGGCTTTCCTTAAGCATTCTACCGGTGGTTTCGTGCTCAACGTGTTGTATACTGTACCTATAATCATTTTGAACCGGAATTTCTACAAAAAAAAGTTTTCAGTTTTTTGCGAAAAAACGTGATGGCTAGCCTTACTTTTTTTGAACGGATAAAATTCATAGTCACGGATTTCGAATGTTTCGTTTATTTTGGATCATCGATGTAATTATGAGTAGATCAACGTTTAGTTTGCTTCAATATGTCGCCTCGTTCGCCTGCAATTCAGGTTCGAAACACAATGTGGCCGAATTTCAAAATACGAAACTTCCAGTAACCACTGCTTTCCTTAAGCATTCTACCGGTGGTTTCGTGCTCAACGTGTTGTATACTGTACCTATAATCATTTTGAACCGGAATTTCTACAACAAAAAGTTTTCAGTTTTTTGCGAAAAAACGTGATGGTTAGCCTTACTTTTTTTGAACGGATAAAATTCATAGTCACGGATTTCGAATGTTTCGTTTATTTTGGATCATCGATGTAATTATGAGTAGATCAACGTTTAGTTTGCTTCAATATGTCGCCTCGTTCGCCTGCAATTCAGGTTCGAAACACAATGTGGCCGAATTTCAAAATACGAAACTTCCAGTAACCACTGCTTTCCTTAAGCATTCTACCGGTGGTTTCGTGCTCAACGTGTTGTATACTGTACCTATAATCATTTTGAACCGGAATTTCTACAACAAAAAGTTTTCAGTTTTTTGCGAAAAAACGTGATGGTTAGCCTTACTTTTTTTGAACGGATAAAATTCATAGTGACGGATTTCGAATGTTTCGTTTATTTTGGATCATCGATGTAATTATGAGTAGATCAACGTTTAGTTTGTTTCAATATGTCGCCTCGTTCGCCTGCAATTCGGGTTCGAAACACAATGTGGCCGAATTTCAAAATACGAAACTTCCAGTAACCACTGCTTTCCTTAAGCATTCTACCGGTGGTTTCGTGCTCAACGTGTTGTATACTGTACCTATAATCATTTTGAACCGGAATTTCAACAACAAAAAGTTTTCAGTTTTTTGCGAAAAAACGTGATGGCTAGCCTTACTTTTTTTGAACGGATAAAATTCATAGTCACGGATTTCGAATGTTTCGTTTATTTTGGATCATCGATGTAATTATGAGTAGATCAACGTTTAGTTTGTTTCAATATGTCGCCTCGTTCGCCTGCAATTCGGGTTCGAAACACAATGTGGCCGAATTTCAAAATACGAAACTTCCAGTAACCACTGCTTTCCTTAAGCATTCTACCGGTGGTTTCGTGCTCAACGTGTTGTATACTGTACCTATAATCATTTTGAACCGGAATTTCTACAACAAAAAGTTTTCAGTTTTTTGCGAAAAAACGTGATGGTTAGCCTTACTTTTTTTGAACGGATAAAATTCATAGTCACGGATTTCGAATGTTTCGTTTATTTTGGATCATCGATGTAATTATGAGTAGATCAACGTTTAGTTTGCTTCAATATGTCGCCTCGTTCGCCTGCAATTCAGGTTCGAAACACAATGTGGCCGAATTTCAAAATACGAAACTTCCAGTAACCACTGCTTTCCTTAAGCATTCTACCGGTGGTTTCGTGCTCAACGTGTTGTATACTGTACCTATAATCATTTTGAACCGGAATTTCTACAACAAAAAGTTTTCAGTTTTTTGCGAAAAAACGTGATGTTAGCCTTACTTTTTTTGAACGGATAAAATTCATAGTCACGGATTTCGAATGTTTCGTTTATTTTGGATCATCGATGTAATTATGAGTAGATCAACGTTTAGTTTGCTTCAATATGTCGCCTCGTTCGCCTGCAATTCAGGTTCGAAACACAATGTGGCCGAATTTCAAAATACGAAACTTCCAGTAACCACTGCTTTCCTTAAGCATTCTACCGGTGGTTTCGTGCTCAACGTGTTGTATACTGTACCTATAATCATTTTGAACCGGAATTTCTACAACAAAAAGTTTTCAGTTTTTTGCGAAAAAACGTGATGGTTAGCCTTACTTTTTTTGAACGGATAAAATTCATAGTCACGGATTTCGAATGTTTCGTTTATTTTGGATCATCGATGTAATTATGAGTAGATCAACGTTTAGTTTGTTTCAATATGTCGCCTCGTTCGCCTGCAATTCGGGTTCGAAACACAATGTGGCCGAATTTCAAAATACGAAACTTCCAGTAACCACGGCTTTCCTTAAGCATTCTACCGGTGGTTTCGTGCTCAACGTGTTGTATACTGTACCTATAATCATTTTGAACCGGAATTTCTACAACAAAAAGTTTTCAGTTTTTTGCGAAAAAACGTGATGGTTAGCCTTACTTTTTTTGAACGGATAAAATTCATAGTCACGGATTTCGAATGTTTCGTTTATTTTGGATCATCGATGTAATTATGAGTAGATCAACGTTTAGTTTGTTTCAATATGTCGCCTCGTTCGCCTGCAATTCGGGTTCGAAACACAATGTGGCCGAATTTCAAAATACGAAACTTCCAGTAACCACGGCTTTCCTTAAGCATTCTACCGGTGGTTTCGTGCTCAACGTGTTGTATACTGTACCTATAATCATTTTGAACCGGAATTTCTACAACAAAAAGTTTTCAGTTTTTTGCGAAAAAACGTGATGGTTAGCCTTACTTTTTTTGAACGGATAAAATTCATAGTCACGGATTTCGAATGTTTCGTTTATTTTGGATCATCGATGTAATTATGAGTAGATCAACGTTTAGTTTGTTTCAATATGTCGCCTCGTTCGCCTGCAATTCGGGTTCGAAACACAATGTGGCCGAATTTCAAAATACGAAACTTCCAGTAACCACGGCTTTCCTTAAGCATTCTACCGGTGGTTTCGTGCTCAACGTGTTGTATACTGTACCTATAATCATTTTGAACCGGAATTTCTACAACAAAAAGTTTTCAGTTTTTTGCGAAAAAACGTGATGGTTAGCCTTACTTTTTTTGAACGGATAAAATTCATAGTCACGGATTTCGAATGTTTCGTTTATTTTGGATCATCGATGTAATTATGAGTAGATCAACGTTTAGTTTGCTTCAATATGTCGCCTCGTTCGCCTGCAATTCAGGTTCGAAACACAATGTGGCCGAATTTCAAAATACGAAACTTCCAGTAACCACGGCTTTCCTTAAGCATTCTACCGGTGGTTTCGTGCTCAACGTGTTGTATACTGTACCTATAATCATTTTGAACCGGAATTTCTACAACAAAAAGTTTTCAGTTTTTTGCGAAAAAACGTGATGGTTAGCCTTACTTTTTTTGAACGGATAAAATTCATAGTCACGGATTTCGAATGTTTCGTTTATTTTGGATCATCGATGTAATTATGAGTAGATCAACGTTTAGTTTGCTTCAATATGTCGCCTCGTTCGCCTGCAATTCAGGTTCGAAACACAATGTGGCCGAATTTCAAAATACGAAACTTCCAGTAACCACTGCTTTCCTTAAGCATTCTACCGGTGGTTTCGTGCTCAACGTGTTGTATACTGTACCTATAATCATTTTGAACCGGAATTTCTACAACAAAAAGTTTTCAGTTTTTTGCGAAAAAACGTGATGGTTAGCCTTACTTTTTTTGAACGGATAAAATTCATAGTCACGGATTTCGAATGTTTCGTTTATTTTGGATCATCGATGTAATTATGAGTAGATCAACGTTTAGTTTGCTTCAATATGTCGCCTCGTTCGCCTGCAATTCAGGTTCGAAACACAATGTGGCCGAATTTCAAAATACGAAACTTCCAGTAACCACTGCTTTCCTTAAGCATTCTACCGGTGGTTTCGTGCTCAACGTGTTGTATACTGTACCTATAATCATTTTGAACCGGAATTTCTACAACAAAAAGTTTTCAGTTTTTTGCGAAAAAACGTGATGGTTAGCCTTACTTTTTTTGAACGGATAAAATTCATAGTCACGGATTTCGAATGTTTCGTTTATTTTGGATCATCGATGTAATTATGAGTAGATCAACGTTTAGTTTGTTTCAATATGTCGCCTCGTTCGCCTGCAATTCGGGTTCGAAACACAATGTGGCCGAATTTCAAAATACGAAACTTCCAGTAACCACGGCTTTCCTTAAGCATTCTACCGGTGGTTTCGTGCTCAACGTGTTGTATACTGTACCTATAATCATTTTGAACCGGAATTTCTACAACAAAAAGTTTTCAGTTTTTTGCGAAAAACGTGATGGTTAGCCTTACTTTTTTTGAACGGATAAAATTCATAGTCACGGATTTCGAATGTTTCGTTTATTTTGGATCATCGATGTAATTATGAGTAGATCAACGTTTAGTTTGCTTCAATATGTCGCCTCGTTCGCCTGCAATTCAGGTTCGAAACACAATGTGGCCGAATTTCAAAATACGAAACTTCCAGTAACCACTGCTTTCCTTAAGCATTCTACCGGTGGTTTCGTGCTCAACGTGTTGTATACTGTACCTATAATCATTTTGAACCGGAATTTCAACAACAAAAAGTTTTCAGTTTTTTGCGAAAAAACGTGATGGTTAGCCTTACTTTTTTTGAACGGATAAAATTCATAGTCACGGATTTCGAATGTTTCGTTTATTTTGGATCATCGATGTAATTATGAGTAGATCAACGTTTAGTTTGCTTCAATATGTCGCCTCGTTCGCCTGCAATTCAGGTTCGAAACACAATGTGGCCGAATTTCAAAATACGAAACTTCCAGTAACCACTGCTTTCCTTAAGCATTCTACCGGTGGTTTCGTGCTCAACGTGTTGTATACTGTACCTATAATCATTTTGAACCGGAATTTCAACAACAAAAAGTTTTCAGTTTTTTGCGAAAAAACGTGATGGTTAGCCTTACTTTTTTTGAACGGATAAAATTCATAGTCACGGATTTCGAATGTTTCGTTTATTTTGGATCATCGATGTAATTATGAGTAGATCAACGTTTAGTTTGTTTCAATATGTCGCCTCGTTCGCCTGCAATTCGGGTTCGAAACACAATGTGGCCGAATTTCAAAATACGAAACTTCCAGTAACCACGGCTTTCCTTAAGCATTCTACCGGTGGTTTCGTGCTCAACGTGTTGTATACTGTACCTATAATCATTTTGAACCGGAATTTCTACAACAAAAAGTTTTCAGTTTTTTGCGAAAAAACGTGATGGTTAGCCTTACTTTTTTTGAACGGATAAAATTCATAGTCACGGATTTCGAATGTTTCGTTTATTTTGGATCATCGATGTAATTATGAGTAGATCAACGTTTAGTTTGTTTCAATATGTCGCCTCGTTCGCCTGCAATTCGGGTTCGAAACACAATGTGGCCGAATTTCAAAATACGAAACTTCCAGTAACCACGGCTTTCCTTAAGCATTCTACCGGTGGTTTCGTGCTCAACGTGTTGTATACTGTACCTATAATCATTTTGAACCGGAATTTCTACAACAAAAAGTTTTCAGTTTTTTGCGAAAAAACGTGATGGTTAGCCTTACTTTTTTTGAACGGATAAAATTCATAGTCACGGATTTCGAATGTTTCGTTTATTTTGGATCATCGATGTAATTATGAGTAGATCAACGTTTAGTTTGTTTCAATATGTCGCCTCGTTCGCCTGCAATTCGGGTTCGAAACACAATGTGGCCGAATTTCAAAATACGAAACTTCCAGTAACCACGGCTTTCCTTAAGCATTCTACCGGTGGTTTCGTGCTCAACGTGTTGTATACTGTACCTATAATCATTTTGAACCGGAATTTCTACAACAAAAAGTTTTCAGTTTTTTGCGAAAAACGTGATGGTTAGCCTTACTTTTTTTGAACGGATAAAATTCATAGTCACGGATTTCGAATGTTTCGTTTATTTTGGATCATCGATGTAATTATGAGTAGATCAACGTTTAGTTTGCTTCAATATGTCGCCTCGTTCGCCTGCAATTCAGGTTCGAAACACAATGTGGCCGAATTTCAAAATACGAAACTTCCAGTAACCACTGCTTTCCTTAAGCATTCTACCGGTGGTTTCGTGCTCAACGTGTTGTATACTGTACCTATAATCATTTTGAACCGGAATTTCAACAACAAAAAGTTTTCAGTTTTTTGCGAAAAAACGTGATGGTTAGCCTTACTTTTTTTGAACGGATAAAATTCATAGTCACGGATTTCGAATGTTTCGTTTATTTTGGATCATCGATGTAATTATGAGTAGATCAACGTTTAGTTTGCTTCAATATGTCGCCTCGTTCGCCTGCAATTCAGGTTCGAAACACAATGTGGCCGAATTTCAAAATACGAAACTTCCAGTAACCACTGCTTTCCTTAAGCATTCTACCGGTGGTTTCGTGCTCAACGTGTTGTATACTGTACCTATAATCATTTTGAACCGGAATTTCAACAACAAAAAGTTTTCAGTTTTTTGCGAAAAAACGTGATGGTTAGCCTTACTTTTTTTGAACGGATAAAATTCATAGTCACGGATTTCGAATGTTTCGTTTATTTTGGATCATCGATGTAATTATGAGTAGATCAACGTTTAGTTTGTTTCAATATGTCGCCTCGTTCGCCTGCAATTCGGGTTCGAAACACAATGTGGCCGAATTTCAAAATACGAAACTTCCAGTAACCACGGCTTTCCTTAAGCATTCTACCGGTGGTTTCGTGCTCAACGTGTTGTATACTGTACCTATAATCATTTTGAACCGGAATTTCAACAACAAAAAGTTTTCAGTTTTTTGCGAAAAAACGTGATGGTTAGCCTTACTTTTTTTGAACGGATAAAATTCATAGTCACGGATTTCGAATGTTTCGTTTATTTTGGATCATCGATGTAATTATGAGTAGATCAACGTTTAGTTTGCTTCAATATGTCGCCTCGTTCGCCTGCAATTCAGGTTCGAAACACAATGTGGCCGAATTTCAAAATACGAAACTTCCAGTAACCACTGCTTTCCTTAAGCATTCTACCGGTGGTTTCGTGCTCAACGTGTTGTATACTGTACCTATAATCATTTTGAACCGGAATTTCAACAACAAAAAGTTTTCAGTTTTTTGCGAAAAAACGTGATGGTTAGCCTTACTTTTTTTGAACGGATAAAATTCATAGTCACGGATTTCGAATGTTTCGTTTATTTTGGATCATCGATGTAATTATGAGTAGATCAACGTTTAGTTTGTTTCAATATGTCGCCTCGTTCGCCTGCAATTCGGGTTCGAAACACAATGTGGCCGAATTTCAAAATACGAAACTTCCAGTAACCACGGCTTTCCTTAAGCATTCTACCGGTGGTTTCGTGCTCAACGTGTTGTATACTGTACCTATAATCATTTTGAACCGGAATTTCAACAACAAAAAGTTTTCAGTTTTTTGCGAAAAAACGTGATGGTTAGCCTTACTTTTTTTGAACGGATAAAATTCATAGTCACGGATTTCGAATGTTTCGTTTATTTTGGATCATCGATGTAATTATGAGTAGATCAACGTTTAGTTTGCTTCAATATGTCGCCTCGTTCGCCTGCAATTCAGGTTCGAAACACAATGTGGCCGAATTTCAAAATACGAAACTTCCAGTAACCACTGCTTTCCTTAAGCATTCTACCGGTGGTTTCGTGCTCAACGTGTTGTATACTGTACCTATAATCATTTTGAACCGGAATTTCAACAACAAAAAGTTTTCAGTTTTTTGCGAAAAAACGTGATGGTTAGCCTTACTTTTTTTGAACGGATAAAATTCATAGTCACGGATTTCGAATGTTTCGTTTATTTTGGATCATCGATGTAATTATGAGTAGATCAACGTTTAGTTTGTTTCAATATGTCGCCTCGTTCGCCTGCAATTCGGGTTCGAAACACAATGTGGCCGAATTTCAAAATACGAAACTTCCAGTAACCACGGCTTTCCTTAAGCATTCTACCGGTGGTTTCGTGCTCAACGTGTTGTATACTGTACCTATAATCATTTTGAACCGGAATTTCTACAACAAAAAGTTTTCAGTTTTTTGCGAAAAAACGTGATGGCTAGCCTTACTTTTTTTGAACGGATAAAATTCATAGTCACGGATTTCGAATGTTTCGTTTATTTTGGATCATCGATGTAATTATGAGTAGATCAACGTTTAGTTTGTTTCAATATGTCGCCTCGTTCGCCTGCAATTCGGGTTCGAAACACAATGTGGCCGAATTTCAAAATACGAAACTTCCAGTAACCACGGCTTTCCTTAAGCATTCTACCGGTGGTTTCGTGCTCAACGTGTTGTATACTGTACCTATAATCATTTTGAACCGGAATTTCTACAACAAAAAGTTTTCAGTTTTTTGCGAAAAAACGTGATGGCTAGCCTTACTTTTTTTGAACGGATAAAATTCATAGTCACGGATTTCGAATGTTTCGTTTATTTTGGATCATCGATGTAATTATGAGTAGATCAACGTTTAGTTTGCTTCAATATGTCGCCTCGTTCGCCTGCAATTCAGGTTCGAAACACAATGTGGCCGAATTTCAAAATACGAAACTTCCAGTAACCACTGCTTTCCTTAAGCATTCTACCGGTGGTTTCGTGCTCAACGTGTTGTATACTGTACCTATAATCATTTTGAACCGGAATTTCAACAACAAAAAGTTTTCAGTTTTTTGCGAAAAAACGTGATGGTTAGCCTTACTTTTTTTGAACGGATAAAATTCATAGTCACGGATTTCGAATGTTTCGTTTATTTTGGATCATCGATGTAATTATGAGTAGATCAACGTTTAGTTTGTTTCAATATGTCGCCTCGTTCGCCTGCAATTCGGGTTCGAAACACAATGTGGCCGAATTTCAAAATACGAAACTTCCAGTAACCACGGCTTTCCTTAAGCATTCTACCGGTGGTTTCGTGCTCAACGTGTTGTATACTGTACCTATAATCATTTTGAACCGGAATTTCAACAACAAAAAGTTTTCAGTTTTTTGCGAAAAAACGTGATGGTTAGCCTTACTTTTTTTGAACGGATAAAATTCATAGTCACGGATTTCGAATGTTTCGTTTATTTTGGATCATCGATGTAATTATGAGTAGATCAACGTTTAGTTTGCTTCAATATGTCGCCTCGTTCGCCTGCAATTCAGGTTCGAAACACAATGTGGCCGAATTTCAAAATACGAAACTTCCAGTAACCACTGCTTTCCTTAAGCATTCTACCGGTGGTTTCGTGCTCAACGTGTTGTATACTGTACCTATAATCATTTTGAACCGGAATTTCAACAACAAAAAGTTTTCAGTTTTTTGCGAAAAAACGTGATGGTTAGCCTTACTTTTTTTGAACGGATAAAATTCATAGTCACGGATTTCGAATGTTTCGTTTATTTTGGATCATCGATGTAATTATGAGTAGATCAACGTTTAGTTTGTTTCAATATGTCGCCTCGTTCGCCTGCAATTCGGGTTCGAAACACAATGTGGCCGAATTTCAAAATACGAAACTTCCAGTAACCACGGCTTTCCTTAAGCATTCTACCGGTGGTTTCGTGCTCAACGTGTTGTATACTGTACCTATAATCATTTTGAACCGGAATTTCAACAACAAAAAGTTTTCAGTTTTTTGCGAAAAAACGTGATGGTTAGCCTTACTTTTTTTGAACGGATAAAATTCATAGTCACGGATTTCGAATGTTTCGTTTATTTTGGATCATCGATGTAATTATGAGTAGATCAACGTTTAGTTTGCTTCAATATGTCGCCTCGTTCGCCTGCAATTCAGGTTCGAAACACAATGTGGCCGAATTTCAAAATACGAAACTTCCAGTAACCACTGCTTTCCTTAAGCATTCTACCGGTGGTTTCGTGCTCAACGTGTTGTATACTGTACCTATAATCATTTTGAACCGGAATTTCAACAACAAAAAGTTTTCAGTTTTTTGCGAAAAAACGTGATGGTTAGCCTTACTTTTTTTGAACGGATAAAATTCATAGTCACGGATTTCGAATGTTTCGTTTATTTTGGATCATCGATGTAATTATGAGTAGATCAACGTTTAGTTTGTTTCAATATGTCGCCTCGTTCGCCTGCAATTCGGGTTCGAAACACAATGTGGCCGAATTTCAAAATACGAAACTTCCAGTAACCACGGCTTTCCTTAAGCATTCTACCGGTGGTTTCGTGCTCAACGTGTTGTATACTGTACCTATAATCATTTTGAACCGGAATTTCTACAACAAAAAGTTTTCAGTTTTTTGCGAAAAAACGTGATGGCTAGCCTTACTTTTTTTGAACGGATAAAATTCATAGTCACGGATTTCGAATGTTTCGTTTATTTTGGATCATCGATGTAATTATGAGTAGATCAACGTTTAGTTTGTTTCAATATGTCGCCTCGTTCGCCTGCAATTCGGGTTCGAAACACAATGTGGCCGAATTTCAAAATACGAAACTTCCAGTAACCACGGCTTTCCTTAAGCATTCTACCGGTGGTTTCGTGCTCAACGTGTTGTATACTGTACCTATAATCATTTTGAACCGGAATTTCTACAACAAAAAGTTTTCAGTTTTTTGCGAAAAAACGTGATGGCTAGCCTTACTTTTTTTGAACGGATAAAATTCATAGTCACGGATTTCGAATGTTTCGTTTATTTTGGATCATCGATGTAATTATGAGTAGATCAACGTTTAGTTTGTTTCAATATGTCGCCTCGTTCGCCTGCAATTCGGGTTCGAAACACAATGTGGCCGAATTTCAAAATACGAAACTTCCAGTAACCACGGCTTTCCTTAAGCATTCTACCGGTGGTTTCGTGCTCAACGTGTTGTATACTGTACCTATAATCATTTTGAACCGGAATTTCTACAACAAAAAGTTTTCAGTTTTTTGCGAAAAAACGTGATGGCTAGCCTTACTTTTTTTGAACGGATAAAATTCATAGTCACGGATTTCGAATGTTTCGTTTATTTTGGATCATCGATGTAATTATGAGTAGATCAACGTTTAGTTTGCTTCAATATGTCGCCTCGTTCGCCTGCAATTCAGGTTCGAAACACAATGTGGCCGAATTTCAAAATACGAAACTTCCAGTAACCACTGCTTTCCTTAAGCATTCTACCGGTGGTTTCGTGCTCAACGTGTTGTATACTGTACCTATAATCATTTTGAACCGGAATTTCTACAACAAAAAGTTTTCAGTTTTTTGCGAAAAAACGTGATGGTTAGCCTTACTTTTTTTGAACGGATAAAATTCATAGTCACGGATTTCGAATGTTTCGTTTATTTTGGATCATCGATGTAATTATGAGTAGATCAACGTTTAGTTTGCTTCAATATGTCGCCTCGTTCGCCTGCAATTCAGGTTCGAAACACAATGTGGCCGAATTTCAAAATACGAAACTTCCAGTAACCACTGCTTTCCTTAAGCATTCTACCGGTGGTTTCGTGCTCAACGTGTTGTATACTGTACCTATAATCATTTTGAACCGGAATTTCTACAACAAAAAGTTTTCAGTTTTTTGCGAAAAAACGTGATGGTTAGCCTTACTTTTTTTGAACGGATAAAATTCATAGTGACGGATTTCGAATGTTTCGTTTATTTTGGATCATCGATGTAATTATGAGTAGATCAACGTTTAGTTTGTTTCAATATGTCGCCTCGTTCGCCTGCAATTCGGGTTCGAAACACAATGTGGCCGAATTTCAAAATACGAAACTTCCAGTAACCACGGCTTTCCTTAAGCATTCTACCGGTGGTTTCGTGCTCAACGTGTTGTATACTGTACCTATAATCATTTTGAACCGGAATTTCTACAACAAAAAGTTTTCAGTTTTTTGCGAAAAAACGTGATGGTTAGCCTTACTTTTTTTGAACGGATAAAATTCATAGTGACGGATTTCGAATGTTTCGTTTATTTTGGATCATCGATGTAATTATGAGTAGATCAACGTTTAGTTTGTTTCAATATGTCGCCTCGTTCGCCTGCAATTCGGGTTCGAAACACAATGTGGCCGAATTTCAAAATACGAAACTTCCAGTAACCACGGCTTTCCTTAAGCATTCTACCGGTGGTTTCGTGCTCAACGTGTTGTATACTGTACCTATAATCATTTTGAACCGGAATTTCTACAACAAAAAGTTTTCAGTTTTTTGCGAAAAAACGTGATGGCTAGCCTTACTTTTTTTGAACGGATAAAATTCATAGTCACGGATTTCGAATGTTTCGTTTATTTTGGATCATCGATGTAATTATGAGTAGATCAACGTTTAGTTTGTTTCAATATGTCGCCTCGTTCGCCTGCAATTCGGGTTCGAAACACAATGTGGCCGAATTTCAAAATACGAAACTTCCAGTAACCACGGCTTTCCTTAAGCATTCTACCGGTGGTTTCGTGCTCAACGTGTTGTATACTGTACCTATAATCATTTTGAACCGGAATTTCTACAACAAAAAGTTTTCAGTTTTTTGCGAAAAAACGTGATGGCTAGCCTTACTTTTTTTGAACGGATAAAATTCATAGTCACGGATTTCGAATGTTTCGTTTATTTTGGATCATCGATGTAATTATGAGTAGATCAACGTTTAGTTTGCTTCAATATGTCGCCTCGTTCGCCTGCAATTCAGGTTCGAAACACAATGTGGCCGAATTTCAAAATACGAAACTTCCAGTAACCACTGCTTTCCTTAAGCATTCTACCGGTGGTTTCGTGCTCAACGTGTTGTATACTGTACCTATAATCATTTTGAACCGGAATTTCTACAACAAAAAGTTTTCAGTTTTTTGCGAAAAAACGTGATGGTTAGCCTTACTTTTTTTGAACGGATAAAATTCATAGTCACGGATTTCGAATGTTTCGTTTATTTTGGATCATCGATGTAATTATGAGTAGATCAACGTTTAGTTTGCTTCAATATGTCGCCTCGTTCGCCTGCAATTCAGGTTCGAAACACAATGTGGCCGAATTTCAAAATACGAAACTTCCAGTAACCACTGCTTTCCTTAAGCATTCTACCGGTGGTTTCGTGCTCAACGTGTTGTATACTGTACCTATAATCATTTTGAACCGGAATTTCTACAACAAAAAGTTTTCAGTTTTTTGCGAAAAAACGTGATGGTTAGCCTTACTTTTTTTGAACGGATAAAATTCATAGTGACGGATTTCGAATGTTTCGTTTATTTTGGATCATCGATGTAATTATGAGTAGATCAACGTTTAGTTTGTTTCAATATGTCGCCTCGTTCGCCTGCAATTCGGGTTCGAAACACAATGTGGCCGAATTTCAAAATACGAAACTTCCAGTAACCACTGCTTTCCTTAAGCATTCTACCGGTGGTTTCGTGCTCAACGTGTTGTATACTGTACCTATAATCATTTTGAACCGGAATTTCAACAACAAAAAGTTTTCAGTTTTTTGCGAAAAAACGTGATGGCTAGCCTTACTTTTTTTGAACGGATAAAATTCATAGTCACGGATTTCGAATGTTTCGTTTATTTTGGATCATCGATGTAATTATGAGTAGATCAACGTTTAGTTTGTTTCAATATGTCGCCTCGTTCGCCTGCAATTCGGGTTCGAAACACAATGTGGCCGAATTTCAAAATACGAAACTTCCAGTAACCACTGCTTTCCTTAAGCATTCTACCGGTGGTTTCGTGCTCAACGTGTTGTATACTGTACCTATAATCATTTTGAACCGGAATTTCTACAACAAAAAGTTTTCAGTTTTTTGCGAAAAAACGTGATGGTTAGCCTTACTTTTTTTGAACGGATAAAATTCATAGTCACGGATTTCGAATGTTTCGTTTATTTTGGATCATCGATGTAATTATGAGTAGATCAACGTTTAGTTTGCTTCAATATGTCGCCTCGTTCGCCTGCAATTCAGGTTCGAAACACAATGTGGCCGAATTTCAAAATACGAAACTTCCAGTAACCACTGCTTTCCTTAAGCATTCTACCGGTGGTTTCGTGCTCAACGTGTTGTATACTGTACCTATAATCATTTTGAACCGGAATTTCTACAACAAAAAGTTTTCAGTTTTTTGCGAAAAAACGTGATGTTAGCCTTACTTTTTTTGAACGGATAAAATTCATAGTCACGGATTTCGAATGTTTCGTTTATTTTGGATCATCGATGTAATTATGAGTAGATCAACGTTTAGTTTGCTTCAATATGTCGCCTCGTTCGCCTGCAATTCAGGTTCGAAACACAATGTGGCCGAATTTCAAAATACGAAACTTCCAGTAACCACTGCTTTCCTTAAGCATTCTACCGGTGGTTTCGTGCTCAACGTGTTGTATACTGTACCTATAATCATTTTGAACCGGAATTTCTACAACAAAAAGTTTTCAGTTTTTTGCGAAAAAACGTGATGGTTAGCCTTACTTTTTTTGAACGGATAAAATTCATAGTCACGGATTTCGAATGTTTCGTTTATTTTGGATCATCGATGTAATTATGAGTAGATCAACGTTTAGTTTGTTTCAATATGTCGCCTCGTTCGCCTGCAATTCGGGTTCGAAACACAATGTGGCCGAATTTCAAAATACGAAACTTCCAGTAACCACGGCTTTCCTTAAGCATTCTACCGGTGGTTTCGTGCTCAACGTGTTGTATACTGTACCTATAATCATTTTGAACCGGAATTTCTACAACAAAAAGTTTTCAGTTTTTTGCGAAAAAACGTGATGGTTAGCCTTACTTTTTTTGAACGGATAAAATTCATAGTCACGGATTTCGAATGTTTCGTTTATTTTGGATCATCGATGTAATTATGAGTAGATCAACGTTTAGTTTGTTTCAATATGTCGCCTCGTTCGCCTGCAATTCGGGTTCGAAACACAATGTGGCCGAATTTCAAAATACGAAACTTCCAGTAACCACGGCTTTCCTTAAGCATTCTACCGGTGGTTTCGTGCTCAACGTGTTGTATACTGTACCTATAATCATTTTGAACCGGAATTTCTACAACAAAAAGTTTTCAGTTTTTTGCGAAAAAACGTGATGGTTAGCCTTACTTTTTTTGAACGGATAAAATTCATAGTCACGGATTTCGAATGTTTCGTTTATTTTGGATCATCGATGTAATTATGAGTAGATCAACGTTTAGTTTGTTTCAATATGTCGCCTCGTTCGCCTGCAATTCGGGTTCGAAACACAATGTGGCCGAATTTCAAAATACGAAACTTCCAGTAACCACGGCTTTCCTTAAGCATTCTACCGGTGGTTTCGTGCTCAACGTGTTGTATACTGTACCTATAATCATTTTGAACCGGAATTTCTACAACAAAAAGTTTTCAGTTTTTTGCGAAAAAACGTGATGGTTAGCCTTACTTTTTTTGAACGGATAAAATTCATAGTCACGGATTTCGAATGTTTCGTTTATTTTGGATCATCGATGTAATTATGAGTAGATCAACGTTTAGTTTGTTTCAATATGTCGCCTCGTTCGCCTGCAATTCGGGTTCGAAACACAATGTGGCCGAATTTCAAAATACGAAACTTCCAGTAACCACGGCTTTCCTTAAGCATTCTACCGGTGGTTTCGTGCTCAACGTGTTGTATACTGTACCTATAATCATTTTGAACCGGAATTTCTACAACAAAAAGTTTTCAGTTTTTTGCGAAAAAACGTGATGGTTAGCCTTACTTTTTTTGAACGGATAAAATTCATAGTCACGGATTTCGAATGTTTCGTTTATTTTGGATCATCGATGTAATTATGAGTAGATCAACGTTTAGTTTGCTTCAATATGTCGCCTCGTTCGCCTGCAATTCAGGTTCGAAACACAATGTGGCCGAATTTCAAAATACGAAACTTCCAGTAACCACGGCTTTCCTTAAGCATTCTACCGGTGGTTTCGTGCTCAACGTGTTGTATACTGTACCTATAATCATTTTGAACCGGAATTTCTACAACAAAAAGTTTTCAGTTTTTTGCGAAAAAACGTGATGGTTAGCCTTACTTTTTTTGAACGGATAAAATTCATAGTCACGGATTTCGAATGTTTCGTTTATTTTGGATCATCGATGTAATTATGAGTAGATCAACGTTTAGTTTGCTTCAATATGTCGCCTCGTTCGCCTGCAATTCAGGTTCGAAACACAATGTGGCCGAATTTCAAAATACGAAACTTCCAGTAACCACTGCTTTCCTTAAGCATTCTACCGGTGGTTTCGTGCTCAACGTGTTGTATACTGTACCTATAATCATTTTGAACCGGAATTTCTACAACAAAAAGTTTTCAGTTTTTTGCGAAAAAACGTGATGGTTAGCCTTACTTTTTTTGAACGGATAAAATTCATAGTCACGGATTTCGAATGTTTCGTTTATTTTGGATCATCGATGTAATTATGAGTAGATCAACGTTTAGTTTGCTTCAATATGTCGCCTCGTTCGCCTGCAATTCAGGTTCGAAACACAATGTGGCCGAATTTCAAAATACGAAACTTCCAGTAACCACTGCTTTCCTTAAGCATTCTACCGGTGGTTTCGTGCTCAACGTGTTGTATACTGTACCTATAATCATTTTGAACCGGAATTTCTACAACAAAAAGTTTTCAGTTTTTTGCGAAAAAACGTGATGGTTAGCCTTACTTTTTTTGAACGGATAAAATTCATAGTCACGGATTTCGAATGTTTCGTTTATTTTGGATCATCGATGTAATTATGAGTAGATCAACGTTTAGTTTGTTTCAATATGTCGCCTCGTTCGCCTGCAATTCGGGTTCGAAACACAATGTGGCCGAATTTCAAAATACGAAACTTCCAGTAACCACGGCTTTCCTTAAGCATTCTACCGGTGGTTTCGTGCTCAACGTGTTGTATACTGTACCTATAATCATTTTGAACCGGAATTTCTACAACAAAAAGTTTTCAGTTTTTTGCGAAAAACGTGATGGTTAGCCTTACTTTTTTTGAACGGATAAAATTCATAGTCACGGATTTCGAATGTTTCGTTTATTTTGGATCATCGATGTAATTATGAGTAGATCAACGTTTAGTTTGCTTCAATATGTCGCCTCGTTCGCCTGCAATTCAGGTTCGAAACACAATGTGGCCGAATTTCAAAATACGAAACTTCCAGTAACCACTGCTTTCCTTAAGCATTCTACCGGTGGTTTCGTGCTCAACGTGTTGTATACTGTACCTATAATCATTTTGAACCGGAATTTCAACAACAAAAAGTTTTCAGTTTTTTGCGAAAAAACGTGATGGTTAGCCTTACTTTTTTTGAACGGATAAAATTCATAGTCACGGATTTCGAATGTTTCGTTTATTTTGGATCATCGATGTAATTATGAGTAGATCAACGTTTAGTTTGCTTCAATATGTCGCCTCGTTCGCCTGCAATTCAGGTTCGAAACACAATGTGGCCGAATTTCAAAATACGAAACTTCCAGTAACCACTGCTTTCCTTAAGCATTCTACCGGTGGTTTCGTGCTCAACGTGTTGTATACTGTACCTATAATCATTTTGAACCGGAATTTCAACAACAAAAAGTTTTCAGTTTTTTGCGAAAAAACGTGATGGTTAGCCTTACTTTTTTTGAACGGATAAAATTCATAGTCACGGATTTCGAATGTTTCGTTTATTTTGGATCATCGATGTAATTATGAGTAGATCAACGTTTAGTTTGTTTCAATATGTCGCCTCGTTCGCCTGCAATTCGGGTTCGAAACACAATGTGGCCGAATTTCAAAATACGAAACTTCCAGTAACCACGGCTTTCCTTAAGCATTCTACCGGTGGTTTCGTGCTCAACGTGTTGTATACTGTACCTATAATCATTTTGAACCGGAATTTCTACAACAAAAAGTTTTCAGTTTTTTGCGAAAAAACGTGATGGTTAGCCTTACTTTTTTTGAACGGATAAAATTCATAGTCACGGATTTCGAATGTTTCGTTTATTTTGGATCATCGATGTAATTATGAGTAGATCAACGTTTAGTTTGTTTCAATATGTCGCCTCGTTCGCCTGCAATTCGGGTTCGAAACACAATGTGGCCGAATTTCAAAATACGAAACTTCCAGTAACCACGGCTTTCCTTAAGCATTCTACCGGTGGTTTCGTGCTCAACGTGTTGTATACTGTACCTATAATCATTTTGAACCGGAATTTCTACAACAAAAAGTTTTCAGTTTTTTGCGAAAAAACGTGATGGTTAGCCTTACTTTTTTTGAACGGATAAAATTCATAGTCACGGATTTCGAATGTTTCGTTTATTTTGGATCATCGATGTAATTATGAGTTGATCAACGTTTAGTTTGCTTCAATATGTCGCCTCGTTCGCCTGCAATTCAGGTTCGAAACACAATGTGGCCGAATTTCAAAATACGAAACTTCTAGTAACCACTGCTTTCCTTAAGCATTCTACCGGTGGTTTCGTGCTCAACGTGTTGTATACTGTAAATATAATCATTTTGAACCCGGAATTTCAACAACAAATGTTTTCAGTTTTTTGCGAAAAAACGTGATGGTTAGCCTTACTTTTTTTGAACGGATAAAATTCATAGTCACGGATTTCGAATGTTTCGTTTATTTTGGATCATCGATGTAATTATGAGTAGATCAACGTTTAGTTTGCTTCAATATGTCGCCTCGTTCGCCTGCAATTCAGGTTCGAAACACAATGTGGCCGAATTTCAAAATACGAAACTTCCAGTAACCACTGCTTTCCTTAAGCATTCTACCGGTGGTTTCGTGCTCAACGTGTTGTATACTGTACCTATAATCATTTTGAACCGGAATTTCTACAACAAAAAGTTTTCAGTTTTTTGCGAAAAAACGTGATGGTTAGCCTTACTTTTTTTGAACGGATAAAATTCATAGTGACGGATTTCGAATGTTTCGTTTATTTTGGATCATCGATGTAATTATGAGTAGATCAACGTTTAGTTTGTTTCAATATGTCGCCTCGTTCGCCTGCAATTCGGGTTCGAAACACAATGTGGCCGAATTTCAAAATACGAAACTTCCAGTAACTACGGCTTTCCTTAAGCATTCTACCGGTGGTTTCGTGCTCAACGTGTTGTATACTGTACCTATAATCATTTTGAACCGGAATTTCTACAACAAAAAGTTTTCAGTTTTTTGCGAAAAAACGTGATGGTTAGCCTTACTTTTTTTGAACGGATAAAATTCATAGTCACGGATTTCGAATGTTTCATTTATTTTGGATCATCGATGTAATTATGAGTAGATCAACGTTTAGTTTGCTTCAATATGTCGCCTCGTTCGCCTGCAATTCAGGTTCGAAACACAATGTGGCCGAATTTCAAAATACGAAACTTCCAGTAACCACTGCTTTCCTTAAGCATTCTACCGGTGGTTTCGTGCTCAACGTGTTGTATACTGTACCTATAATCATTTTGAACCGGAATTTCTACAACAAAAAGTTTTCAGTTTTTTGCGAAAAAACGTGATGAGCCTTACTTTTTTTGAACGGATAAAATTCATAGTGACGGATTTCGAATGTTTCGTTTATTTTGGATCATCGATGTAATTATGAGTAGATCAACGTTTAGTTTGTTTCAATATGTCGCCTCGTTCGCCTGCAATTCGGGTTCGAAACACAATGTGGCCGAATTTCAAAATACGAAACTTCCAGTAACCACGGCTTTCCTTAAGCATTCTACCGGTGGTTTCGTGCTCAACGTGTTGTATACTGTACCTATAATCATTTTGAACCGGAATTTCTACAACAAAAAGTTTTCAGTTTTTTGCGAAAAAACGTGATGGTTAGCCTTACTTTTTTTGAACGGATAAAATTCATAGTCACGGATTTCGAATGTTTCGTTTATTTTGGATCATCGATGTAATTATGAGTAGATCAACGTTTAGTTTGTTTCAATATGTCGCCTCGTTCGCCTGCAATTCGGGTTCGAAACACAATGTGGCCGAATTTCAAAATACGAAACTTCCAGTAACCACTGCTTTCCTTAAGCATTCTACCGGTGGTTTCGTGCTCAACGTGTTGTATACTGTACCTATAATCATTTTGAACCGGAATTTCAACAACAAAAAGTTTTCAGTTTTTTGCGAAAAAACGTGATGGCTAGCCTTACTTTTTTTGAACGGATAAAATTCATAGTCACGGATTTCGAATGTTTCGTTTATTTTGGATCATCGATGTAATTATGAGTAGATCAACGTTTAGTTTGTTTCAATATGTCGCCTCGTTCGCCTGCAATTCGGGTTCGAAACACAATGTGGCCGAATTTCAAAATACGAAACTTCCAGTAACCACGGCTTTCCTTAAGCATTCTACCGGTGGTTTCGTGCTCAACGTGTTGTATACTGTACCTATAATCATTTTGAAACGGAATTTCTACAACAAAAAGTTTTCAGTTTTTTGCGAAAAAACGTGATGGTTAGCGTTACTTTTTTTGAACGGATAAAATTCATAGTCACGGATTTCGAATGTTTCGTTTATTTTGGATCATCGATGTAATTATGAGTAGATCAACGTTTAGTTTGCTTCAATATGTCGCCTCGTTCGCCTGCAATTCAGGTTCGAAACACAATGTGGCCGAATTTCAAAATACGAAACTTCCAGTAACCACTGCTTTCCTTAAGCATTCTACCGGTGGTTTCGTGCTCAACGTGTTGTATACTGTACCTATAATCATTTTGAACCGGAATTTCTACAACAAAAAGTTTTCAGTTTTTTGCGAAAAAACGTGATGGTTAGCCTTACTTTTTTTGAACGGATAAAATTCATAGTCACGGATTTCGAATGTTTCGTTTATTTTGGATCATCGATGTAATTATGAGTAGATCAACGTTTAGTTTGTTTCAATATGTCGCCGCGTTCGCCTGCAATTCGGGTTCGAAACACAATGTGGCCGAATTTCAAAATACGAAACTTCCAGTAACCACGGCTTTCCTTAAGCATTCTACCGGTGGTTTCGTGCTCAACGTGTTGTATACTGTACCTATAATCATTTTGAACCGGAATTTCTACAACAAAAAGTTTTCAGTTTTTTGCGAAAAAACGTGATGGTTAGCCTTACTTTTTTTGAACGGATAAAATTCATAGTCACGGATTTCGAATGTTTCGTTTATTTTGGATCATCGATGTAATTATGAGTAGATCAACGTTTAGTTTGTTTCAATATGTCGCCTCGTTCGCCTGCAATTCGGGTTCGAAACACAATGTGGCCGAATTTCAAAATACGAAACTTCCAGTAACCACGGCTTTCCTTAAGCATTCTACCGGTGGTTTCGTGCTCAACGTGTTGTATACTGTACCTATAATCATTTTGAACCGGAATTTCTACAACAAAAAGTTTTCAGTTTTTTGCGAAAAAACGTGATGGTTAGCCTTACTTTTTTTGAACGGATAAAATTCATAGTCACGGATTTCGAATGTTTCGTTTATTTTGGATCATCGATGTAATTATGAGTAGATCAACGTTTAGTTTGCTTCAATATGTCGCCTCGTTCGCCTGCAATTCAGGTTCGAAACACAATGTGGCCGAATTTCAAAATACGAAACTTCCAGTAACCACGGCTTTCCTTAAGCATTCTACCGGTGGTTTCGTGCTCAACGTGTTGTATACTGTACCTATAATCATTTTGAACCGGAATTTCTACAACAAAAAGTTTTCAGTTTTTTGCGAAAAAACGTGATGGTTAGCCTTACTTTTTTTGAACGGATAAAATTCATAGTCACGGATTTCGAATGTTTCGTTTATTTTGGATCATCGATGTAATTATGAGTAGATCAACGTTTAGTTTGCTTCAATATGTCGCCTCGTTCGCCTGCAATTCAGGTTCGAAACACAATGTGGCCGAATTTCAAAATACGAAACTTCCAGTAACCACTGCTTTCCTTAAGCATTCTACCGGTGGTTTCGTGCTCAACGTGTTGTATACTGTACCTATAATCATTTTGAACCGGAATTTCTACAACAAAAAGTTTTCAGTTTTTTGCGAAAAAACGTGATGGTTAGCCTTACTTTTTTTGAACGGATAAAATTCATAGTCACGGATTTCGAATGTTTCGTTTATTTTGGATCATCGATGTAATTATGAGTAGATCAACGTTTAGTTTGCTTCAATATGTCGCCTCGTTCGCCTGCAATTCAGGTTCGAAACACAATGTGGCCGAATTTCAAAATACGAAACTTCCAGTAACCACGGCTTTCCTTAAGCATTCTACCGGTGGTTTCGTGCTCAACGTGTTGTATACTGTACCTATAATCATTTTGAACCGGAATTTCTACAACAAAAAGTTTTCAGTTTTTTGCGAAAAAACGTGATGGTTAGCCTTACTTTTTTTGAACGGATAAAATTCATAGTCACGGATTTCGAATGTTTCGTTTATTTTGGATCATCGATGTAATTATGAGTAGATCAACGTTTAGTTTGCTTCAATATGTCGCCTCGTTCGCCTGCAATTCAGGTTCGAAACACAATGTGGCCGAATTTCAAAATACGAAACTTCCAGTAACCACGGCTTTCCTTAAGCATTCTACCGGTGGTTTCGTGCTCAACGTGTTGTATACTGTACCTATAATCATTTTGAACCGGAATTTCAACAACAAAAAGTTTTCAGTTTTTTGCGAAAAAACGTGATGGTTAGCCTTACTTTTTTTGAACGGATAAAATTCATAGTCACGGATTTCGAATGTTTCGTTTATTTTGGATCATCGATGTAATTATGAGTAGATCAACGTTTAGTTTGCTTCAATATGTCGCCTCGTTCGCCTGCAATTCAGGTTCGAAACACAATGTGGCCGAATTTCAAAATACGAAACTTCCAGTAACCACTGCTTTCCTTAAGCATTCTACCGGTGGTTTCGTGCTCAACGTGTTGTATACTGTACCTATAATCATTTTGAACCGGAATTTCAACAACAAAAAGTTTTCAGTTTTTTGCGAAAAAACGTGATGGTTAGCCTTACTTTTTTTGAACGGATAAAATTCATAGTCACGGATTTCGAATGTTTCGTTTATTTTGGATCATCGATGTAATTATGAGTAGATCAACGTTTAGTTTGTTTCAATATGTCGCCTCGTTCGCCTGCAATTCGGGTTCGAAACACAATGTGGCCGAATTTCAAAATACGAAACTTCCAGTAACCACGGCTTTCCTTAAGCATTCTACCGGTGGTTTCGTGCTCAACGTGTTGTATACTGTACCTATAATCATTTTGAACCGGAATTTCTACAACAAAAAGTTTTCAGTTTTTTGCGAAAAAACGTGATGGTTAGCCTTACTTTTTTTGAACGGATAAAGTTCATAGTCACGGATTTCGAATGTTTCGTTTATTTTGGATCATCGATGTAATTATGAGTAGATCAACGTTTAGTTTGCTTCAATATGTCGCCTCGTTCGCCTGCAATTCAGGTTCGAAACACAATGTGGCCGAATTTCAAAATACGAAACTTCCAGTAACCACTGCTTTCCTTAAGCATTCTACCGGTGGTTTCGTGCTCAACGTGTTGTATACTGTACCTATAATCATTTTGAACCGGAATTTCAACAACAAAAAGTTTTCAGTTTTTTGCGAAAAAACGTGATGGTTAGCCTTACTTTTTTTGAACGGATAAAATTCATAGTCACGGATTTCGAATGTTTCGTTTATTTTGGATCATCGATGTAATTATGAGTTGATCAACGTTTAGTTTGCTTCAATATGTCGCCTCGTTCGCCTGCAATTCAGGTTCGAAACACAATGTGGCCGAATTTCAAAATACGAAACTTCCAGTAACCACTGCTTTCCTTAAGCATTCTACCGGTGGTTTCGTGCTCAACGTGTTGTATACTGTACCTATAATCATTTTGAACCGGAATTTCAACAACAAAAAGTTTTCAGTTTTTTGCGAAAAAACGTGATGTTAGCCTTACTTTTTTTGAACGGATAAAATTTATAGTCACGGATTTCGAATGTTTCGTTTATTTTGGATCATCGATGTAATTATGAGTAGATCAACGTTTAGTTTGTTTCAATATGTCGCCTCGTTCGCCTGCAATTCGGGTTCGAAACACAATGTGGCCGAATTTCAAAATACGAAACTTCCAGTAACCACGGCTTTCCTTAAGCATTCTACCGGTGGTTTCGTGCTCAACGTGTTGTATACTGTACCTATAATCATTTTGAACCGGAATTTCTACAACAAAAAGTTTTCAGTTTTTTGCGAAAAAACGTGATGGTTAGCCTTACTTTTTTTGAACGGATAAAATTCATAGTCACGGATTTCGAATGTTTCGTTTATTTTGGATCATCGATGTAATTATGAGTAGATCAACGTTTAGTTTGCTTCAATATGTCGCCTCGTTCGCCTGCAATTCAGGTTCGAAACACAATGTGGCCGAATTTCAAAATACGAAACTTCCAGTAACCACTGCTTTCCTTAAGCATCCAACCGGTGGTGTCGTGCTCAACGTGTTGTATATTGCACCTTTAATCATTTTGAACCGGAATTTCAACAAAAAAAAGTTTTCAGTTTTTTGCGAAAAAACGTGATGGTTAGCCTTACTTTTTTTGAACGGATAAAATTCATAGTCACGGATTTCGAATGTTTCGTTTATTTTGGATCATCGATGTAATTATGAGTAGATCAACGTTTAGTTTGTTTCAATATGTCGCCTCGTTCGCCTGCAATTCGGGTTCGAAACACAATGTGGCCGAATTTCAAAATACGAAACTTCCAGTAACCACGGCTTTCCTTAAGCATTCTACCGGTGGTTTCGTGCTCAACGTGTTGTATACTGTACCTATAATCATTTTGAACCGGAATTTCTACAACAAAAAGTTTTCAGTTTTTTGCGAAAAAACGTGATGGTTAGCCTTACTTTTTTTGAACGGATAAAATTCATAGTCACGGATTTCGAATGTTTCGTTTATTTTGGATCATCGATGTAATTATGAGTAGATCAACGTTTAGTTTGTTTCAATATGTCGCCTCGTTCGCCTGCAATTCAGGTTCGAAACACAATGTGGCCGAATTTCAAAATACGAAACTTCCAGTAACCACTGCTTTCCTTAAGCATTCTACCGGTGGTTTCGTGCTCAACGTGTTGTATACTGTACCTATAATCATTTTGAACCGGAATTTCTACAACAAAAAGTTTTCAGTTTTTTGCGAAAAAACGTGATGGTTAGCCTTACTTTTTTTGAACGGATAAAATTCATAGTCACGGATTTCGAATGTTTCGTTTATTTTGGATCATCGATGTAATTATGAGTAGATCAACGTTTAGTTTGTTTCAATATGTCGCCTCGTTCGCCTGCAATTCGGGTTCGAAACACAATGTGGCCGAATTTCAAAATACGAAACTTCCAGTAACCACGGCTTTCCTTAAGCATTCTACCGGTGGTTTCGTGCTCAACGTGTTGTATACTGTACCTATAATCATTTTGAACCGGAATTTCTACAACAAAAAGTTTTCAGTTTTTTGCGAAAAAACGTGATGGTTAGCCTTACTTTTTTTGAACGGATAAAATTCATAGTCACGGATTTCGAATGTTTCGTTTATTTTGGATCATCGATGTAATTATGAGTAGATCAACGTTTAGTTTGTTTCAATATGTCGCCTCGTTCGCCTGCAATTCAGGTTCGAAACACAATGTGGCCGAATTTCAAAATACGAAACTTCCAGTAACCACTGCTTTCCTTAAGCATTCTACCGGTGGTTTCGTGCTCAACGTGTTGTATACTGTACCTATAATCATTTTGAACCGGAATTTCTACAACAAAAAGTTTTCAGTTTTTTGCGAAAAAACGTGATGGTTAGCCTTACTTTTTTTGAACGGATAAAATTCATAGTCACGGATTTCGAATGTTTCGTTTATTTTGGATCATCGATGTAATTATGAGTAGATCAACGTTTAGTTTGCTTCAATATGTCGCCTCGTTCGCCTGCAATTCGGGTTCGAAACACAATGTGGCCGAATTTCAAAATACGAAACTTCCAGTAACCACTGCTTTCCTTAAGCATTCTACCGGTGGTTTCGTGCTCAACGTGTTGTATACTGTACCTGTAATCATTTTGAACCGGAATTTCTACAACAAAAAGTTTTCAGTTTTTTGCGAAAAAACGTGATGGTTAGCCTTACTTTTTTTGAACGGAT
The DNA here is from genome assembly GCA_947310385.1 of Nephrotoma appendiculata. Lineage (NCBI taxonomy): Eukaryota > Metazoa > Arthropoda > Insecta > Diptera > Tipulidae > Nephrotoma > Nephrotoma appendiculata. The sequence continues at coordinate 300,167,290 of OX371223.1, forward strand.
AAAATTCATAGTCACGGATTTCGAATGTTTCGTTTATTTTGGATCATCGATGTAATTATGAGTAGATCAACGTTTAGTTTGCTTCAATATGTCGCCTCGTTCGCCTGCAATTCGGGTTCGAAACACAATGTGGCCGAATTTCAAAATACGAAACTTCCAGTAACCACTGCTTTCCTTAAGCATTCTACCGGTGGTTTCGTGCTCAACGTGTTGTATACTGTACCTGTAATCATTTTGAACCGGAATTTCTACAACAAAAAGTTTTCAGTTTTTTGCGAAAAAACGTGATGGTTAGCCTTACTTTTTTTGAACGGATAAAATTCATAGTCACGGATTTCGAATGTTTCGTTTATTTTGGATCATCGATGTAATTATGAGTAGATCAACGTTTAGTTTGCTTCAATATGTCGCCTCGTTCGCCTGCAATTCGGGTTCGAAACACAATGTGGCCGAATTTCAAAATACGAAACTTCCAGTAACCACTGCTTTCCTTAAGCATTCTACCGGTGGTTTCGTGCTCAACGTGTTGTATACTGTACCTGTAATCATTTTGAACCGGAATTTCTACAACAAAAAGTTTTCAGTTTTTTGCGAAAAAACGTGATGGTTAGCCTTACTTTTTTTGAACGGATAAAATTCATAGTCACGGATTTCGAATGTTTCGTTTATTTTGGATCATCGATGTAATTATGAGTTGATCAACGTTTAGTTTGCTTCAATATGTCGCCTCGTTCGCCTGCAATTCAGGTTCGAAACACAATGTGGCCGAATTTCAAAATACGAAACTTCTAGTAACCACTGCTTTCCTTAAGCATTCTACCGGTGGTTTCGTGCTCAACGTGTTGTATACTGTAAATATAATCATTTTGAACCCGGAATTTCAACAACAAAAAGTTTTCAGTTTTTTGCGAAAAAACGTGATGGTTAGCCTTACTTTTTTTGAACGGATAAAATTCATAGTCACGGATTTCGAATGTTTCGTTTATTTTGGATCATCGATGTAATTATGAGTAGATCAACCTTTAGTTTGCTTCAATATGTCGCCTCGTTCGCCTGCAATTCGGGTTCGAAACACAATGTGGCCGAATTTCAAAATACGAAACTTCCAGTAACCACTGCTTTCCTTAAGCATTCTACCGGTGGTTTCGTGCTCAACGTGTTGTATACTGTACCTGTAATCATTTTGAACCGGAATTTCTACAACAAAAAGTTTTCAGTTTTTTGCGAAAAAACGTGATGGTTAGCCTTACTTTTTTTGAACGGATAAAATTCATAGTCACGGATTTCGAATGTTTCGTTTATTTTGGATCATCGATGTAATTATGAGTAGATCAACGTTTAGTTTGCTTCAATATGTCGCCTCGTTCGCCTGCAATTCGGGTTCGAAACACAATGTGGCCGAATTTCAAAATACGAAACTTCCAGTAACCACTGCTTTCCTTAAGCATTCTACCGGTGGTTTCGTGCTCAACGTGTTGTATACTGTACCTGTAATCATTTTGAACCGGAATTTCTACAACAAAAAGTTTTCAGTTTTTTGCGAAAAAACGTGATGGTTAGCCTTACTTTTTTTGAACGGATAAAATTCATAGTCACGGATTTCGAATGTTTCGTTTATTTTGGATCATCGATGTAATTATGAGTTGATCAACGTTTAGTTTGCTTCAATATGTCGCCTCGTTCGCCTGCAATTCAGGTTCGAAACACAATGTGGCCGAATTTCAAAATACGAAACTTCTAGTAACCACTGCTTTCCTTAAGCATTCTACCGGTGGTTTCGTGCTCAACGTGTTGTATACTGTAAATATAATCATTTTGAACCCGGAATTTCAACAACAAAAAGTTTTCAGTTTTTTGCGAAAAAACGTGATGGTTAGCCTTACTTTTTTTGAACGGATAAAATTCATAGTCACGGATTTCGAATGTTTCGTTTATTTTGGATCATCGATGTAATTATGAGTAGATCAACGTTTAGTTTGCTTCAATATGTCGCCTCGTTCGCCTGCAATTCGGGTTCGAAACACAATGTGGCCGAATTTCAAAATACGAAACTTCCAGTAACCACTGCTTTCCTTAAGCATTCTACCGGTGGTTTCGTGCTCAACGTGTTGTATACTGTACCTATAATCATTTTGAACCGGAATTTCAACAACAAAAAATTTTCAGTTTTTTGCAAAAAAACGTGATGGTTAGCCTTACTTTTTTTGAACGGATAAAATTCATAGTCACGGATTTCGAATGTTTCGTTTATTTTGGATCATCGATGTAATTATGAGTTGATCAACGTTTAGTTTGCTTCAATATGTCGCCTCGTTCGCCTGCAATTCAGGTTCGAAACACAATGTGGCCGAATTTCAAAATACGAAACTTCTAGTAACCACTGCTTTCCTTAAGCATTCTACCGGTGGTTTCGTGCTCAACGTGTTGTATACTGTAAATATAATCATTTTGAACCCGGAATTTCAACAACAAAAAGTTTTCAGTTTTTTGCGAAAAAACGTGATGGTTAGCCTTACTTTTTTTGAACGGATAAAATTCATAGTCACGGATTTCGAATGTTTCGTTTATTTTGGATCATCGATGTAATTATGAGTAGATCAACCTTTAGTTTGCTTCAATATGTCGCCTCGTTCGCCTGCAATTCGGGTTCGAAACACAATGTGGCCGAATTTCAAAATACGAAACTTCCAGTAACCACTGCTTTCCTTAAGCATTCTACCGGTGGTTTCGTGCTCAACGTGTTGTATACTGTACCTATAATCATTTTGAACCGGAATTTCAACAACAAAAAATTTTCAGTTTTTTGCGAAAAAACGTGATGGTTAGCCTTACTTTTTTTGAACGGATAAAATTCATAGTCACGGATTTCGAATGTTTCGTTTATTTTGGATCATCGATGTAATTATGAGTAGATCAACGTTTAGTTTGCTTCAATATGTCGCCTCGTTCGCCTGCAATTCAGGTTCGAAACACAATGTGGCCGAATTTCAAAATACGAAACTTCCAGTAACCACTGCTTTCCTTAAGCATTCTACCGGTGGTTTCGTGCTCAACGTGTTGTATACTGTACCTATAATCATTTTGAACCGGAATTTCTACAACAAAAAGTTTTCAGTTTTTTGCGAAAAAACGTGATGGTTAGCCTTACTTTTTTTGAACGGATAAAATTCATAGTCACGGATTTCGAATGTCTCGTTTATTTTGGATCATCGATGTAATTATGAGTAGATCAACGTTTAGTTTGCTTCAATATGTCGCCTCGTTCGCCTGCAATTCAGGTTCGAAACACAATGTGGCCGAATTTCAAAATACGAAACTTCCAGTAACCACTGCTTTCCTTAAGCATTCTACCGGTGGTTTCGTGCTCAACGTGTTGTATACTGTACCTATAATCATTTTGAACCGGAATTTCTACAACAAAAAGTTTTCAGTTTTTTGCGAAAAAACGTGATGGTTAGCCTTACTTTTTTTGAACGGATAAAATTCATAGTCACGGATTTCGAATGTTTCGTTTATTTTGGATCATCGATGTAATTATGAGTAGATCAACGTTTAGTTTGCTTCAATATGTCGCCTCGTTCGCCTGCAATTCAGGTTCGAAACACAATGTGGCCGAATTTCAAAATACGAAACTTCCAGTAACCACTGCTTTCCTTAAGCATTCTACCGGTGGTTTCGTGCTCAACGTGTTGTATACTGTACCTATAATCATTTTGAACCGGAATTTCAACAACAAAAAATTTTCAGTTTTTTGCAAAAAAACGTGATGGTTAGCCTTACTTTTTTTGAACGGATAAAATTCATAGTCACGGATTTCGAATGTTTCGTTTATTTTGGATCATCGATGTAATTATGAGTTGATCAACGTTTAGTTTGCTTCAATATGTCGCCTCGTTCGCCTGCAATTCAGGTTCGAAACACAATGTGGCCGAATTTCAAAATACGAAACTTCTAGTAACCACTGCTTTCCTTAAGCATTCTACCGGTGGTTTCGTGCTCAACGTGTTGTATACTGTACCTATAATCATTTTGAACCGGAATTTCAACAACAAAAAATTTTCAGTTTTTTGCGAAAAAACGTGATGGTTAGCCTCACTTTTTTTGAACGGATAAAATTCATAGTCACGGATTTCGAATGTTTCGTTTATTTTGGATCATCGATGTAATTATGAGTAGATCAACGTTTAGTTTGCTTCAATATGTCGCCTCGTTCGCCTGCAATTCAGGTTCGAAACACAATGTGGCCGAATTTCAAAATACGAAACTTCCAGTAACCACTGCTTTCCTTAAGCATTCTACCGGTGGTTTCGTGCTCAACGTGTTGTATACTGTACCTATAATCATTTTGAACCGGAATTTCTACAACAAAAAGTTTTCAGTTTTTTGCGAAAAAACGTGATGGTTAGCCTTACTTTTTTTGAACGGATAAAATTCATAGTCACGGATTCCGAATGTTTCGTTTATTTTGGATCATCGATGTAATTATGAGTAGATCAACGTTTAGTTTGCTTCAATATGTCGCCTCGTTCGCCTGCAATTCAGGTTCGAAACACAATGTGGCCGAATTTCAAAATACGAAACTTCCAGTAACCACTGCTTTCCTTAAGCATTCTACCGGTGGTTTCGTGCTCAACGTGTTGTATACTGTACCTATAATCATTTTGAACCGGAATTTCAACAACAAAAAATTTTCAGTTTTTTGCAAAAAAACGTGATGGTTAGCCTTACTTTTTTTGAACGGATAAAATTCATAGTCACGGATTTCGAATGTTTCGTTTATTTTGGATCATCGATGTAATTATGAGTTGATCAACGTTTAGTTTGCTTCAATATGTCGCCTCGTTCGCCTGCAATTCAGGTTCGAAACACAATGTGGCCGAATTTCAAAATACGAAACTTCCAGTAACCACTGCTTTCCTTAAGCATTCTACCGGTGGTTTCGTGCTCAACGTGTTGTATACTGTACCTATAATCATTTTGAACCGGAATTTCTACAACAAAAAGTTTTCAGTTTTTTGCGAAAAAACGTGATGGTTAGCCTTACTTTTTTTGAACGGATAAAATTCATAGTCACGGATTCCGAATGTTTCGTTTATTTTGGATCATCGATGTAATTATGAGTAGATCAACGTTTAGTTTGCTTCAATATGTCGCCTCGTTCGCCTGCAATTCAGGTTCGAAACACAATGTGGCCGAATTTCAAAATACGAAACTTCCAGTAACCACTGCTTTCCTTAAGCATTCTACCGGTGGTTTCGTGCTCAACGTGTTGTATACTGTACCTATAATCATTTTGAACCGGAATTTCAACAACAAAAAATTTTCAGTTTTTTGCAAAAAAACGTGATGGTTAGCCTTACTTTTTTTGAACGGATAAAATTCATAGTCACGGATTTCGAATGTTTCGTTTATTTTGGATCATCGATGTAATTATGAGTTGATCAACGTTTAGTTTGCTTCAATATGTCGCCTCGTTCGCCTGCAATTCAGGTTCGAAACACAATGTGGCCGAATTTCAAAATACGAAACTTCTAGTAACCACTGCTTTCCTTAAGCATTCTACCGGTGGTTTCGTGCTCAACGTGTTGTATACTGTACCTATAATCATTTTGAACCGGAATTTCAACAACAAAAAATTTTCAGTTTTTTGCGAAAAAACGTGATGGTTAGCCTCACTTTTTTTGAACGGATAAAATTCATAGTCACGGATTTCGAATGTTTCGTTTATTTTGGATCATCGATGTAATTATGAGTAGATCAACCTTTAGTTTGCTTCAATATGTCGCCTCGTTCGCCTGCAATTCGGGTTCGAAACACAATGTGGCCGAATTTCAAAATACGAAACTTCCAGTAACCACTGCTTTCCTTAAGCATTCTACCGGTGGTTTCGTGCTCAACGTGTTGTATACTGTACCTATAATCATTTTGAACCGGAATTTCTACAACAAAAAGTTTTCAGTTTTTTGCGAAAAAACGTGATGGTTAGCCTTACTTTTTTTGAACGGATAAAATTCATAGTCACGGATTTCGAATGTTTCGTTTATTTTGGATCATCGATGTAATTATGAGTAGATCAACCTTTAGTTTGCTTCAATATGTCGCCTCGTTCGCCTGCAATTCGGGTTCGAAACACAATGTGGCCGAATTTCAAAATACGAAACTTCCAGTAACCACTGCTTTCCTTAAGCATTCTACCGGTGGTTTCGTGCTCAACGTGTTGTATACTGTACCTATAATCATTTTGAACCGGAATTTCAACAACAAAAAATTTTCAGTTTTTTGCGAAAAAACGTGATGGTTAGCCTTACTTTTTTTGAACGGATAAAATTCATAGTCACGGATTTCGAATGTTTCGTCTATTTTGGATCATCGATGTAATTATGAGTAGATCAACCTTTAGTTTGCTTCAATATGTCGCCTCGTTCGCCTGCAATTCGGGTTCGAAACACAATGTGGCCGAATTTCAAAATACGAAACTTCCAGTAACCACTGCTTTCCTTAAGCATTCTACCGGTGGTTTCGTGCTCAACGTGTTGTATACTGTACCTATAATCATTTTGAACCGGAATTTCAACAACAAAAAATTTTCAGTTTTTTGCGAAAAAACGTGATGGTTAGCCTTACTTTTTTTGAACGGATAAAATTCATAGTCACGGATTTCGAATGTTTCGTCTATTTTGGATCATCGATGTAATTATGAGTAGATCAACCTTTAGTTTGCTTCAATATGTCGCCTCGTTCGCCTGCAATTCGGGTTCGAAACACAATGTGGCCGAATTTCAAAATACGAAACTTCCAGTAACCACTGCTTTCCTTAAGCATTCTACCGGTGGTTTCGTGCTCAACGTGTTGTATACTGTACCTATAATCATTTTGAACCGGAATTTCTACAACAAAAAGTTTTCAGTTTTTTGCGAAAAAACGTGATGGTTAGCCTTACTTTTTTTGAACGGATAAAATTCATAGTCACGGATTTCGAATGTTTCGTTTATTTTGGATCATCGATGTAATTATGAGTAGATCAACCTTTAGTTTGCTTCAATATGTCGCCTCGTTCGCCTGCAATTCGGGTTCGAAACACAATGTGGCCGAATTTCAAAATACGAAACTTCCAGTAACCACTGCTTTCCTTAAGAATTCTACCGGTGGTTTCGTGCTCAACGTGTTGTATACTGTACCTATAATCATTTTGAACCGGAATTTCTACAACAAAAAATTTTCAGTTTTTTGCGAAAAAACGTGATGGTTAGCCTTACTTTTTTTGAACGGATAAAATTCATAGTCACGGATTTCGAATGTTTCGTTTATTTTGGATCATCGATGTAATTATGAGTAGATCAACCTTTAGTTTGCTTCAATATGTCGCCTCGTTCGCCTGCAATTCGGGTTCGAAACACAATGTGGCCGAATTTCAAAATACGAAACTTCCAGTAACCACTGCTTTCCTTAAGCATTCTACCGGTGGTTTCGTGCTCAACGTGTTGTATACTGTACCTATAATCATTTTGAACCGGAATTTCAACAACAAAAAATTTTCAGTTTTTTGCGAAAAAACGTGATGGTTATTTTTTTGAACGGATAAAATTCATAGTCACGGATTTCGAATGTTTCGTTTATTTTGGATCATCGATGTAATTATGAGTAGATCAACGTTTAGTTTGCTTCAATATGTCGCCTCGTTCGCCTGCAATTCAGGTTCGAAACACAATGTGGCCGAATTTCAAAATACGAAACTTCCAGTAACCACTGCTTTCCTTAAGCATTCTACCGGTGGTTTCGTGCTCAACGTGTTGTATACTGTACCTATAATCATTTTGAACCGGAATTTCTACAACAAAAAGTTTTCAGTTTTTTGCGAAAAAACGTGATGGTTATTTTTTTGAACGGATAAAATTCATAGTCACGGATTTCGAATGTTTCGTTTATTTTGGATCATCGATGTAATTATGAGTAGATCAACGTTTAGTTTGTTTCAATATGTCGCCTCGTTCGCCTGCAATTCAGGTTCGAAACACAATGTGGCCGAATTTCAAAATACGAAACTTCCAGTAACCACTGCTTTCCTTAAGCATTCTACCGGTGGTTTCGTGCTCAACGTGTTGTATACTGTACCTATAATCATTTTGAACCGGAATTTCTACAACAAAAAGTTTTCAGTTTTTTGCGAAAAAACGTGATGGTTATTTTTTTGAACGGATAAAATTCATAGTCACGGATTTCGAATGTTTCGTTTATTTTGGATCATCGATGTAATTATGAGTAGATCAACGTTTAGTTTGTTTCAATATGTCGCCTCGTTCGCCTGCAATTCAGGTTCGAAACACAATGTGGCCGAATTTCAAAATACGAAACTTCCAGTAACCACTGCTTTCCTTAAGCATTCTACCGGTGGTTTCGTGCTCAACGTGTTGTATACTGTACCTATAATCATTTTGAACCGGAATTTCTACAACAAAAAGTTTTCAGTTTTTTGCGAAAAAACGTGATGGTTATTTTTTTGAACGGATAAAATTCATAGTCACGGATTTCGAATGTTTCGTTTATTTTGGATCATCGATGTAATTATGAGTAGATCAACGTTTAGTTTGCTTCAATATGTCGCCTCGTTCGCCTGCAATTCAGGTTCGAAACACAATGTGGCCGAATTTCAAAATACGAAACTTCCAGTAACCACTGCTTTCCTTAAGCATTCTACCGGTGGTTTCGTGCTCAACGTGTTGTATACTGTACCTATAATCATTTTGAACCGGAATTTCAACAACAAAAAGTTTTCAGTTTTTTGCGAAAAAACGTGATGGTTAGCCTTACTTTTTTTGAACGGATAAAATTCATAGTCACGGATTTCGAATGTTTCGTTTATTTTGGATCATCGATGTAATTATGAGTAGATCAACCTTTAGTTTGCTTCAATATGTCGCCTCGTTCGCCTGCAATTCAGGTTCGAAACACAATGTGGCCGAATTTCAAAATACGAAACTTCCAGTAACCACTGCTTTCCTTAAGCATTCTACCGGTGGTTTCGTGCTCAACGTGTTGTATACTGTACCTATAATCATTTTGAACCGGAATTTCTACAACAAAAAGTTTTCAGTTTTTTGCGAAAAAACGTGATGGTTAGCCTTACTTTTTTTGAACGGATAAAATTCATAGTCACGGATTTCGAATGTTTCGTTTATTTTGGATCATCGATGTAATTATGAGTAGATCAACGTTTAGTTTGCTTCAATATGTCGCCTCGTTCGCCTGCAATTCAGGTTCGAAACACAATGTGGCCGAATTTCAAAATACGAAACTTCCAGTAACCACTGCTTTCCTTAAGCATTCTACCGGTGGTTTCGTGCTCAACGTGTTGTATACTGTACCTATAATCATTTTGAACCGGAATTTCTACAACAAAAAGTTTTCAGTTTTTTGCGAAAAAACGTGATGGTTAGCCTTACTTTTTTTGAACGGATAAAATTCATAGTCACGGATTTCGAATGTTTCGTTTATTTTGGATCATCGATGTAATTATGAGTAGATCAACCTTTAGTTTGCTTCAATATGTCGCCTCGTTCGCCTGCAATTCGGGTTCGAAACACAATGTGGCCGAATTTCAAAATACGAAACTTCCAGTAACCACTGCTTTCCTTAAGAATTCTACCGGTGGTTTCGTGCTCAACGTGTTGTATACTGTACCTATAATCATTTTGAACCGGAATTTCTACAACAAAAAATTTTCAGTTTTTTGCGAAAAAACGTGATGGTTAGCCTTACTTTTTTTGAACGGATAAAATTCATAGTCACGGATTTCGAATGTTTCGTTTATTTTGGATCATCGATGTAATTATGAGTAGATCAACCTTTAGTTTGCTTCAATATGTCGCCTCGTTCGCCTGCAATTCGGGTTCGAAACACAATGTGGCCGAATTTCAAAATACGAAACTTCCAGTAACCACTGCTTTCCTTAAGCATTCTACCGGTGGTTTCGTGCTCAACGTGTTGTATACTGTACCTATAATCATTTTGAACCGGAATTTCAACAACAAAAAATTTTCAGTTTTTTGCGAAAAAACGTGATGGTTATTTTTTTGAACGGATAAAATTCATAGTCACGGATTTCGAATGTTTCGTTTATTTTGGATCATCGATGTAATTATGAGTAGATCAACCTTTAGTTTGCTTCAATATGTCGCCTCGTTCGCCTGCAATTCGGGTTCGAAACACAATGTGGCCGAATTTCAAAATACGAAACTTCCAGTAACCACTGCTTTCCTTAAGCATTCTACCGGTGGTTTCGTGCTCAACGTGTTGTATACTGTACCTATAATCATTTTGAACCGGAATTTCTACAACAAAAAGTTTTCAGTTTTTTGCGAAAAAACGTGATGGTTGTGGAACGCCTTACTTTTTTTGAACGGATAAAATTCATAGTCACGGATTTCGAATGTTTCGTTTATTTTGGATCATCGATGTAATTATGAGTAGATCAACGTTTAGTTTGCTTCAATATGTCGCCTCGTTCGCCTGCAATTCAGGTTCGATACACAATGTGGCCGAATTTCAAAATACGAAACTTCCAGTAACCACTGCTTTCCTTAAGCATTCTACCGGTGGTTTCGTGCTCAACGTGTTGTATACTGTACCTATAATCATTTTGATCCGGAATTTCTACAACAAAAAGTTTACAGTTTTTTGCGAAAAAACGTGATGGTTAGCCTTACTTTTTTTGAACGGATAAAATTCATAGTCACGGATTCCGAATGTTTCGTTTATTTTGGATCATCGATGTAATTATGAGTAGATCAACGTTTAGTTTGCTTCAATATGTCGCCTCGTTCGCCTGCAATTCAGGTTCGAAACACAATGTGGCCGAATTTCAAAATACGAAACTTCCAGTAACCACTGCTTTCCTTAAGCATTCTACCGGTGGTTTCGTGCTCAACGTGTTGTATACTGTACCTATAATCATTTTGAACCGGAATTTCTACAACAAAAAGTTTTCAGTTTTTTGCGAAAAAACGTGATGGTTAGCCTTACTTTTTTTGAACGGATAAAATTCATAGTCACGGATTTCGAATGTTTCGTTTATTTTGGATCATCGATGTAATTATGAGTAGATCAACCTTTAGTTTGCTTCAATATGTCGCCTCGTTCGCCTGCAATTCAGGTTCGAAACACAATGTGGCCGAATTTCAAAATACGAAACTTCCAGTAACCACTGCTTTCCTTAAGCATTCTACCGGTGGTTTCGTGCTCAACGTGTTGTATACTGTACCTATAATCATTTTGAACCGGAATTTCTACAACAAAAAGTTTTCAGTTTTTTGCGAAAAAACGTGATGGTTAGCCTTACTTTTTTTGAACGGATAAAATTCATAGTCACGGATTTCGAATGTTTCGTTTATTTTGGATCATCGATGTAATTATGAGTAGATCAACGTTTAGTTTGTTTCAATATGTCGCCTCGTTCGCCTGCAATTCGGGTTCGAAACACAATGTGGCCGAATTTCAAAATACGAAACTTCCAGTAACCACGGCTTTCCTTAAGCATTCTACCGGTGGTTTCGTGCTCAACGTGTTGTATACTGTACCTATAATCATTTTGAACCGGAATTTCAACAACAAAAAGTTTTCAGTTTTTTGCGAAAAAACGTGATGGTTAGCCTTACTTTTTTGAACGGATAAAATTCATAGTCACGGATTTCGAATGTTTCGTTTATTTTGGATCATCGATGTAATTATGAGTAGATCAACCTTTAGTTTGCTTCAATATGTCGCCTCGTTCGCCTGCAATTCAGGTTCGAAACACAATGTGGCCGAATTTCAAAATACGAAACTTCCAGTAACCACGGCTTTCCTTAAGCATTCTACCGGTGGTTTCGTGCTCAACGTGTTGTATACTGTACCTATAATCATTTTGAACCGGAATTTCAACAACAAAAAGTTTTCAGTTTTTTGCGAAAAAACGTGATGGTAAGCCTTACTTTTTTTGAACGGATAAAATTCATAGTCACGGATTTCGAATGTTTCGTTTATTTTGGATCATCGATGTAATTATGAGTAGATCAACGTTTAGTTTGCTTCAATATGTCGCCTCGTTCGCCTGCAATTCAGGTTCGAAACACAATGTGGCCGAATTTCAAAATACGAAACTTCCAGTAACCACTGCTTTCCTTAAGCATTCTACCGGTGGTTTCGTGCTCAACGTGTTGTATACTGTACCTATAATCATTTTGAACCGGAATTTCAACAACAAAAAGTTTTCAGTTTTTTGCGAAAAAACGTGATGGTTAGCCTTACTTTTTTTGAACGGATAAAATTCATAGTCACGGATTTCGAATGTTTCGTTTATTTTGGATCATCGATGTAATTATGAGTAGATCAACGTTTAGTTTGCTTCAATATGTCGCCTCGTTCGCCTGCAATTCAGGTTCGAAACACAATGTGGCCGAATTTCAAAATACGAAACTTCCAGTAACCACTGCTTTCCTTAAGCATTCTACCGGTGGTTTCGTGCTCAACGTGTTGTATACTGTACCTATAATCATTTTGAACCGGAATTTCTACAACTAAAAGTTTTCAGTTTTTTGCGAAAAAACGTGATGGTTAGCCTTACTTTTTTTGAACGGATAAAATTCATAGTCACGGATTTCGAATGTTTCGTTTATTTTGGATCATCGATGTAATTATGAGTAGATCAACGTTTAGTTTGTTTCAATATGTCGCCTCGTTCGCCTGCAATTCGGGTTCGAAACACAATGTGGCCGAATTTCAAAATACGAAACTTCCAGTAACCACTGCTTTCCTTAAGCATTCTACCGGTGGTTTCGTGCTCAACGTGTTGTATACTGTACCTATAATCATTTTGAACCGGAATTTCTACAACAAAAAGTTTTCAGTTTTTTGCGAAAAAACGTGATGGTTAGCCTTACTTTTTTTGAACGGATAAAATTCATAGTCACGGATTTCGAATGTTTCGTTTATTTTGGATCATCGATGTAATTATGAGTAGATCAACGTTCAGTTTGCTTCAATATGTCGCCTCGTTCGCCTGCAATTCAGGTTCGAAACACAATGTGGCCGAATTTCAAAATACGAAACTTCCAGTAACCACTGCTTTCCTTAAGCATTCTACCGGTGGTTTCGTGCTCAACGTGTTGTATACTGTACCTATAATCATTTTGAACCGGAATTTCAACAACAAAAAATTTTCAGTTTTTTGCGAAAAAACGTGATGGTTATTTTTTTGAACGGATAAAATTCATAGTCACGGATTTCGAATGTTTCGTTTATTTTGGATCATCGATGTAATTATGAGTAGATCAACCTTTAGTTTGCTTCAATATGTCGCCTCGTTCGCCTGCAATTCGGGTTCGAAACACAATGTGGCCGAATTTCAAAATACGAAACTTCCAGTAACCACTGCTTTCCTTAAGCATTCTACCGGTGGTTTCGTGCTCAACGTGTTGTATACTGTACCTATAATCATTTTGAACCGGAATTTCTACAACAAAAAGTTTTCAGTTTTTTGCGAAAAAACGTGATGGTTAGCCTTACTTTTTTTGAACGGATAAAATTCATAGTCACGGATTTCGAATGTTTCGTTTATTTTGGATCATCGATGTAATTATGAGTAGATCAACGTTTAGTTTGCTTCAATATGTCGCCTCGTTCGCCTGCAATTCAGGTTCGATACACAATGTGGCCGAATTTCAAAATACGAAACTTCCAGTAACCACTGCTTTCCTTAAGCATTCTACCGGTGGTTTCGTGCTCAACGTGTTGTATACTGTACCTATAATCATTTTGAACCGGAATTTCTACAACAAAAAGTTTTCAGTTTTTTGCGAAAAAACGTGATGGTTATTTTTTTGAACGGATAAAATTCATAGTCACGGATTTCGAATGTTTCGTTTATTTTGGATCATCGATGTAATTATGAGTAGATCAACGTTTAGTTTGTTTCAATATGTCGCCTCGTTCGCCTGCAATTCAGGTTCGAAACACAATGTGGCCGAATTTCAAAATACGAAACTTCCAGTAACCACTGCTTTCCTTAAGCATTCTACCGGTGGTTTCGTGCTCAACGTGTTGTATACTGTACCTATAATCATTTTGAACCGGAATTTCTACAACAAAAAGTTTTCAGTTTTTTGCGAAAAAACGTGATGGTTAGCCTTACTTTTTTTGAACGGATAAAATTCATAGTCACGGATTTCGAATGTTTCGTTTATTTTGGATCATCGATGTAATTATGAGTAGATCAACCTTTAGTTTGCTTCAATATGTCGCCTCGTTCGCCTGCAATTCAGGTTCGAAACACAATGTGGCCGAATTTCAAAATACGAAACTTCCAGTAACCACTGCTTTCCTTAAGCATTCTACCGGTGGTTTCGTGCTCAACGTGTTGTATACTGTACCTATAATCATTTTGAACCGGAATTTCAACAACAAAAAGTTTGCAGTTTTTTGCGAAAAAACGTGATGGTTAGCCTTACTTTTTTTGAACGGATAAAATTCATAGTCACGGATTTCGAATGTTTCGTTTATTTTGGATCATCGATGTAATTATGAGTAGATCAACCTTTAGTTTGCTTCAATATGTCGCCTCGTTCGCCTGCAATTCAGGTTCGAAACACAATGTGGCCGAATTTCAAAATACGAAACTTCCAGTAACCACTGCTTTCCTTAAGCATTCTACCGGTGGTTTCGTGCTCAACGTGTTGTATACTGTACCTATAATCATTTTGAACCGGAATTTCTACAACAAAAAGTTTTCAGTTTTTTGCGAAAAAACGTGATGGTTAGCCTTACTTTTTTTGAACGGATAAAATTCATAGTCACGGATTTCGAATGTTTCGTTTATTTTGGATCATCGATGTAATTATGAGTAGATCAACCTTTAGTTTGCTTCAATATGTCGCCTCGTTCGCCTGCAATTCAGGTTCGAAACACAATGTGGCCGAATTTCAAAATACGAAACTTCCAGTAACCACTGCTTTCCTTAAGCATTCTACCGGTGGTTTCGTGCTCAACGTGTTGTATACTGTACCTATAATCATTTTGAACCGGAATTTCAACAACAAAAAGTTTGCAGTTTTTTGCGAAAAAACGTGATGGTTAGCCTTACTTTTTTTGAACGGATAAAATTCATAGTCACGGATTTCGAATGTTTCGTTTATTTTGGATCATCGATGTAATTATGAGTAGATCAACCTTTAGTTTGCTTCAATATGTCGCCTCGTTCGCCTGCAATTCAGGTTCGAAACACAATGTGGCCGAATTTCAAAATACGAAACTTCCAGTAACCACTGCTTTCCTTAAGCATTCTACCGGTGGTTTCGTGCTCAACGTGTTGTATACTGTACCTATAATCATTTTGAACCGGAATTTCTACAACAAAAAGTTTTCAGTTTTTTGCGAAAAAACGTGATGGTTAGCCTTACTTTTTTTGAACGGATAAAATTCATAGTCACGGATTTCGAATGTTTCGTTTATTTTGGATCATCGATGTAATTATGAGTAGATCAACGTTTAGTTTGTTTCAATATGTCGCCTCGTTCGCCTGCAATTCAGGTTCGAAACACAATGTGGCCGAATTTCAAAATACGAAACTTCCAGTAACCACTGCTTTCCTTAAGCATTCTACCGGTGGTTTCGTGCTCAACGTGTTGTATACTGTACCTATAATCATTTTGAACCGGAATTTCTACAACAAAAAGTTTTCAGTTTTTTGCGAAAAAACGTGATGGTTAGCCTTACTTTTTTTGAACGGATAAAATTCATAGTCACGGATTTCGAATGTTTCGTTTATTTTGGATCATCGATGTAATTATGAGTAGATCAACGTTTAGTTTGCTTCAATATGTCGCCTCGTTCGCCTGCAATTCAGGTTCGATACACAATGTGGCCGAATTTCAAAATACGAAACTTCCAGTAACCACTGCTTTCCTTAAGCATTCTACCGGTGGTTTCGTGCTCAACGTGTTGTATACTGTACCTATAATCATTTTGAACCGGAATTTCTACAACAAAAAGTTTTCAGTTTTTTGCGAAAAAACGTGATGGTTATTTTTTTGAACGGATAAAATTCATAGTCACGGATTTCGAATGTTTCGTTTATTTTGGATCATCGATGTAATTATGAGTAGATCAACGTTTAGTTTGTTTCAATATGTCGCCTCGTTCGCCTGCAATTCAGGTTCGAAACACAATGTGGCCGAATTTCAAAATACGAAACTTCCAGTAACCACTGCTTTCCTTAAGCATTCTACCGGTGGTTTCGTGCTCAACGTGTTGTATACTGTACCTATAATCATTTTGAACCGGAATTTCTACAACAAAAAGTTTTCAGTTTTTTGCGAAAAAACGTGATGGTTAGCCTTACTTTTTTTGAACGGATAAAATTCATAGTCACGGATTTCGAATGTTTCGTTTATTTTGGATCATCGATGTAATTATGAGTAGATCAACCTTTAGTTTGCTTCAATATGTCGCCTCGTTCGCCTGCAATTCAGGTTCGAAACACAATGTGGCCGAATTTCAAAATACGAAACTTCCAGTAACCACGGCTTTCCTTAAGCATTCTACCGGTGGTTTCGTGCTCAACGTGTTGTATACTGTACCTATAATCATTTTGAACCGGAATTTCAACAACAAAAAGTTTGCAGTTTTTTGCGAAAAAACGTGATGGTTAGCCTTACTTTTTTTGAACGGATAAAATTCATAGTCACGGATTTCGAATGTTTCGTTTATTTTGGATCATCGATGTAATTATGAGTAGATCAACCTTTAGTTTGCTTCAATATGTCGCCTCGTTCGCCTGCAATTCAGGTTCGAAACACAATGTGGCCGAATTTCAAAATACGAAACTTCCAGTAACCACTGCTTTCCTTAAGCATTCTACCGGTGGTTTCGTGCTCAACGTGTTGTATACTGTACCTATAATCATTTTGAACCGGAATTTCTACAACAAAAAGTTTTCAGTTTTTTGCGAAAAAACGTGATGGTTAGCCTTACTTTTTTTGAACGGATAAAATTCATAGTCACGGATTTCGAATGTTTCGTTTATTTTGGATCATCGATGTAATTATGAGTAGATCAACCTTTAGTTTGCTTCAATATGTCGCCTCGTTCGCCTGCAATTCAGGTTCGAAACACAATGTGGCCGAATTTCAAAATACGAAACTTCCAGTAACCACTGCTTTCCTTAAGCATTCTACCGGTGGTTTCGTGCTCAACGTGTTGTATACTGTACCTATAATCATTTTGAACCGGAATTTCTACAACAAAAAGTTTTCAGTTTTTTGCGAAAAAACGTGATGGTTAGCCTTACTTTTTTTGAACGGATAAAATTCATAGTCACGGATTTCGAATGTTTCGTTTATTTTGGATCATCGATGTAATTATGAGTAGATCAACGTTTAGTTTGCTTCAATATGTCGCCTCGTTCGCCTGCAATTCAGGTTCGAAACACAATGTGGCCGAATTTCAAAATACGAAACTTCCAGTAACCACTGCTTTCCTTAAGCATTCTACCGGTGGTTTCGTGCTCAACGTGTTGTATACTGTACCTATAATCATTTTGAACCGGAATTTCTACAACAAAAAGTTTTCAGTTTTTTGCGAAAAAACGTGATGGTTAGCCTTACTTTTTTTGAACGGATAAAATTCATAGTCACGGATTTCGAATGTTTCGTTTATTTTGGATCATCGATGTAATTATGAGTAGATCAACGTTTAGTTTGTTTCAATATGTCGCCTCGTTCGCCTGCAATTCAGGTTCGAAACACAATGTGGCCGAATTTCAAAATACGAAACTTCCAGTAACCACTGCTTTCCTTAAGCATTCTACCGGTGGTTTCGTGCTCAACGTGTTGTATACTGTACCTATAATCATTTTGAACCGGAATTTCTACAACAAAAAGTTTTCAGTTTTTTGCGAAAAAACGTGATGGTTAGCCTTACTTTTTTTGAACGGATAAAATTCATAGTCACGGATATCGAATGTTTCGTTTATTTTGGATCATCGATGTAATTATGAGTAGATCAACGTTTAGTTTGCTTCAATATGTCGCCTCGTTCGCCTGCAATTCAGGTTCGAAACACAATGTGGCCGAATTTCAAAATACGAAACTTCCAGTAACCACTGCTTTCCTTAAGCATTCTACCGGTGGTTTCGTGCTCAACGTGTTGTATACTGTACCTATAATCATTTTGAACCGGAATTTCTACAACAAAAAGTTTTCAGTTTTTTGCGAAAAAACGTGATGGTTAGCCTTACTTTTTTTGAACGGATAAAATTCATAGTCACGGATTTCGAATGTTTCGTTTATTTTGGATCATCGATGTAATTATGAGTAGATCAACGTTTAGTTTGTTTCAATATGTCGCCTCGTTCGCCTGCAATTCAGGTTCGAAACACAATGTGGCCGAATTTCAAAATACGAAACTTCCAGTAACCACTGCTTTCCTTAAGCATTCTACCGGTGGTTTCGTGCTCAACGTGTTGTATACTGTACCTATAATCATTTTGAACCGGAATTTCTACAACAAAAAGTTTTCAGTTTTTTGCGAAAAAACGTGATGGTTAGCCTTACTTTTTTTGAACGGATAAAATTCATAGTCACGGATTTCGAATGTTTCGTTTATTTTGGATCATCGATGTAATTATGAGTAGATCAACGTTTAGTTTGTTTCAATATGTCGCCTCGTTCGCCTGCAATTCGGGTTCGAAACACAATGTGGCCGAATTTCAAAATACGAAACTTCCAGTAACCACGGCTTTCCTTAAGCATTCTACCGGTGGTTTCGTGCTCAACGTGTTGTATACTGTACCTATAATCATTTTGAACCGGAATTTCAACAACAAAAAGTTTTCAGTTTTTTGCGAAAAAACGTGATGGTTAGCCTTACTTTTTTGAACGGATAAAATTCATAGTCACGGATTTCGAATGTTTCGTTTATTTTGGATCATCGATGTAATTATGAGTAGATCAACCTTTAGTTTGCTTCAATATGTCGCCTCGTTCGCCTGCAATTCAGGTTCGAAACACAATGTGGCCGAATTTCAAAATACGAAACTTCCAGTAACCACGGCTTTCCTTAAGCATTCTACCGGTGGTTTCGTGCTCAACGTGTTGTATACTGTACCTATAATCATTTTGAACCGGAATTTCAACAACAAAAAGTTTTCAGTTTTTTGCGAAAAAACGTGATGGTTAGCTTTACTTTTTTTGAACGGATAAAATTCATAGTCACGGATTTCGAATGTTTCGTTTATTTTGGATCATCGATGTAATTATGAGTAGATCAACGTTTAGTTTGCTTCAATATGTCGCCTCGTTCGCCTGCAATTCAGGTTCGAAACACAATGTGGCCGAATTTCAAAATACGAAACTTCCAGTAACCACTGCTTTCCTTAAGCATTCTACCGGTGGTTTCGTGCTCAACGTGTTGTATACTGTACCTATAATCATTTTGAACCGGAATTTCTACAACTAAAAGTTTTCAGTTTTTTGCGAAAAAACGTGATGGTTAGCCTTACTTTTTTTGAACGGATAAAATTCATAGTCACGGATTTCGAATGTTTCGTTTATTTTGGATCATCGATGTAATTATGAGTAGATCAACGTTTAGTTTGTTTCAATATGTCGCCTCGTTCGCCTGCAATTCGGGTTCGAAACACAATGTGGCCGAATTTCAAAATACGAAACTTCCAGTAACCACTGCTTTCCTTAAGCATTCTACCGGTGGTTTCGTGCTCAACGTGTTGTATACTGTACCTATAATCATTTTGAACCGGAATTTCTACAACAAAAAGTTTTCAGTTTTTTGCGAAAAAACGTGATGGTTAGCCTTACTTTTTTTGAACGGATAAAATTCATAGTCACGGATTTCGAATGTTTCGTTTATTTTGGATCATCGATGTAATTATGAGTAGATCAACGTTCAGTTTGCTTCAATATGTCGCCTCGTTCGCCTGCAATTCAGGTTCGAAACACAATGTGGCCGAATTTCAAAATACGAAACTTCCAGTAACCACTGCTTTCCTTAAGCATTCTACCGGTGGTTTCGTGCTCAACGTGTTGTATACTGTACCTATAATCATTTTGAACCGGAATTTCAACAACAAAAAATTTTCAGTTTTTTGCGAAAAAACGTGATGGTTATTTTTTTGAACGGATAAAATTCATAGTCACGGATTTCGAATGTTTCGTTTATTTTGGATCATCGATGTAATTATGAGTAGATCAACCTTTAGTTTGCTTCAATATGTCGCCTCGTTCGCCTGCAATTCGGGTTCGAAACACAATGTGGCCGAATTTCAAAATACGAAACTTCCAGTAACCACTGCTTTCCTTAAGCATTCTACCGGTGGTTTCGTGCTCAACGTGTTGTATACTGTACCTATAATCATTTTGAACCGGAATTTCTACAACAAAAAGTTTTCAGTTTTTTGCGAAAAAACGTGATGGTTAGCCTTACTTTTTTTGAACGGATAAAATTCATAGTCACGGATTTCGAATGTTTCGTTTATTTTGGATCATCGATGTAATTATGAGTAGATCAACGTTTAGTTTGCTTCAATATGTCGCCTCGTTCGCCTGCAATTCAGGTTCGATACACAATGTGGCCGAATTTCAAAATACGAAACTTCCAGTAACCACTGCTTTCCTTAAGCATTCTACCGGTGGTTTCGTGCTCAACGTGTTGTATACTGTACCTATAATCATTTTGAACCGGAATTTCTACAACAAAAAGTTTTCAGTTTTTTGCGAAAAAACGTGATGGTTAGCCTTACTTTTTTTGAACGGATAAAATTCATAGTCACGGATTTCGAATGTTTCGTTTATTTTGGATCATCGATGTAATTATGAGTAGATCAACCTTTAGTTTGCTTCAATATGTCGCCTCGTTCGCCTGCAATTCAGGTTCGAAACACAATGTGGCCGAATTTCAAAATACGAAACTTCCAGTAACCACGGCTTTCCTTAAGCATTCTACCGGTGGTTTCGTGCTCAACGTGTTGTATACTGTACCTATAATCATTTTGAACCGGAATTTCTACAACAAAAAGTTTTCAGTTTTTTGCGAAAAAACGTGATGGTTAGCCTTACTTTTTTTGAACGGATAAAATTCATAGTCACGGATTTCGAATGTTTCGTTTATTTTGGATCATCGATGTAATTATGAGTAGATCAACGTTTAGTTTGCTTCAATATGTCGCCTCGTTCGCCTGCAATTCAGGTTCGAAACACAATGTGGCCGAATTTCAAAATACGAAACTTCCAGTAACCACTGCTTTCCTTAAGCATTCTACCGGTGGTTTCGTGCTCAACGTGTTGTATACTGTACCTATAATCATTTTGAACCGGAATTTCTACAACAAAAAGTTTTCAGTTTTTTGCGAAAAAACGTGATGGTTAGCCTTACTTTTTTTGAACGGATAAAATTCATAGTCACGGATTTCGAATGTTTCGTTTATTTTGGATCATCGATGTAATTATGAGTAGATCAACGTTTAGTTTGCTTCAATATGTCGCCTCGTTCGCCTGCAATTCAGGTTCGATACACAATGTGGCCGAATTTCAAAATACGAAACTTCCAGTAACCACTGCTTTCCTTAAGCATTCTACCGGTGGTTTCGTGCTCAACGTGTTGTATACTGTACCTATAATCATTTTGAACCGGAATTTCTACAACAAAAAGTTTTCAGTTTTTTGCGAAAAAACGTGATGGTTATTTTTTTGAACGGATAAAATTCATAGTCACGGATTTCGAATGTTTCGTTTATTTTGGATCATCGATGTAATTATGAGTAGATCAACGTTTAGTTTGTTTCAATATGTCGCCTCGTTCGCCTGCAATTCAGGTTCGAAACACAATGTGGCCGAATTTCAAAATACGAAACTTCCAGTAACCACTGCTTTCCTTAAGCATTCTACCGGTGGTTTCGTGCTCAACGTGTTGTATACTGTACCTATAATCATTTTGAACCGGAATTTCTACAACAAAAAGTTTTCAGTTTTTTGCGAAAAAACGTGATGGTTAGCCTTACTTTTTTTGAACGGATAAAATTCATAGTCACGGATTTCGAATGTTTCGTTTATTTTGGATCATCGATGTAATTATGAGTAGATCAACCTTTAGTTTGCTTCAATATGTCGCCTCGTTCGCCTGCAATTCAGGTTCGAAACACAATGTGGCCGAATTTCAAAATACGAAACTTCCAGTAACCACGGCTTTCCTTAAGCATTCTACCGGTGGTTTCGTGCTCAACGTGTTGTATACTGTACCTATAATCATTTTGAACCGGAATTTCAACAACAAAAAGTTTGCAGTTTTTTGCGAAAAAACGTGATGGTTAGCCTTACTTTTTTTGAACGGATAAAATTCATAGTCACGGATTTCGAATGTTTCGTTTATTTTGGATCATCGA
Source organism: Nephrotoma appendiculata (assembly GCA_947310385.1). Lineage (NCBI taxonomy): Eukaryota > Metazoa > Arthropoda > Insecta > Diptera > Tipulidae > Nephrotoma > Nephrotoma appendiculata. Next base: position 300,189,713 of record OX371223.1, read on the forward strand.
TGTAATTATGAGTAGATCAACGTTTAGTTTGCTTCAATATGTCGCCTCGTTCGCCTGCAATTCAGGTTCGAAACACAATGTGGCCGAATTTCAAAATACGAAACTTCCAGTAACCACTGCTTTCCTTAAGCATTCTACCGGTGGTTTCGTGCTCAACGTGTTGTATACTGTACCTATAATCATTTTGAACCGGAATTTCAACAACAAAAAGTTTTCAGTTTTTTGCGAAAAAACGTGATGGTTAGCCTTACTTTTTTTGAACGGATAAAATTCATAGTCACGGATTTCGAATGTTTCGTTTATTTTGGATCATCGATGTAATTATGAGTAGATCAACGTTTAGTTTGCTTCAATATGTCGCCTCGTTCGCCTGCAATTCAGGTTCGAAACACAATGTGGCCGAATTTCAAAATACGAAACTTCCAGTAACCACTGCTTTCCTTAAGCATTCTACCGGTGGTTTCGTGCTCAACGTGTTGTATACTGTACCTATAATCATTTTGAACCGGAATTTCAACAACAAAAAGTTTTCAGTTTTTTGCGAAAAAACGTGATGGTTAGCCTTACTTTTTTTGAACGGATAAAATTCATAGTCACGGATTTCGAATGTTTCGTTTATTTTGGATCATCGATGTAATTATGAGTAGATCAACCTTTAGTTTGTTTCAATATGTCGCCTCGTTCGCCTGCAATTCGGGTTCGAAACACAATGTGGCCGAATTTCAAAATACGAAACTTCCAGTAACCACGGCTTTCCTTAAGCATTCTACCGGTGGTTTCGTGCTCAACGTGTTGTATACTGTACCTATAATCATTTTGAACCGGAATTTCAACAACAAAAAGTTTTCAGTTTTTTGCGAAAAAACGTGATGGTTAGCCTTACTTTTTTGAACGGATAAAATTCATAGTCACGGATTTCGAATGTTTCGTTTATTTTGGATCATCGATGTAATTATGAGTAGATCAACCTTTAGTTTGCTTCAATATGTCGCCTCGTTCGCCTGCAATTCAGGTTCGAAACACAATGTGGCCGAATTTCAAAATACGAAACTTCCAGTAACCACGGCTTTCCTTAAGCATTCTACCGGTGGTTTCGTGCTCAACGTGTTGTATACTGTACCTATAATCATTTTGAACCGGAATTTCAACAACAAAAAGTTTTCAGTTTTTTGCGAAAAAACGTGATGGTTAGCCTTACTTTTTTTGAACGGATAAAATTCATAGTCACGGATTTCGAATGTTTCGTTTATTTTGGATCATCGATGTAATTATGAGTAGATCAACGTTTAGTTTGCTTCAATATGTCGCCTCGTTCGCCTGCAATTCAGGTTCGAAACACAATGTGGCCGAATTTCAAAATACGAAACTTCCAGTAACCACTGCTTTCCTTAAGCATTCTACCGGTGGTTTCGTGCTCAACGTGTTGTATACTGTACCTATAATCATTTTGAACCGGAATTTCTACAACAAAAAGTTTTCAGTTTTTTGCGAAAAAACGTGATGGTTAGCCTTACTTTTTTTGAACGGATAAAATTCATAGTCACGGATTTCGAATGTTTCGTTTATTTTGGATCATCGATGTAATTATGAGTAGATCAACGTTAAGTTTGTTTCAATATGTCGCCTCGTTCGCCTGCAATTCGGGTTCGAAACACAATGTGGCCGAATTTCAAAATACGAAACTTCCAGTAACCACGGCTTTCCTTAAGCATTCTACCGGTGGTTTCGTGCTCAACGTGTTGTATACCGTACCTATAATCATTTTGAACCGGAATTTCTACAACAAAAAGTTTTCAGTTTTTTGCGAAAAAACGTGATGGTTAGCCTTACTTTTTTTGAACGGATAAAATTCATAGTCACGGATTTCGAATGTTTCGTTTATTTTGGATCATCGATGTAATTATGAGTAGATCAACGTTAAGTTTGTTTCAATATGTCGCCTCGTTCGCCTGCAATTCGGGTTCGAAACACAATGTGGCCGAATTTCAAAATACGAAACTTCCAGTAACCACGGCTTTCCTTAAGCATTCTACCGGTGGTTTCGTGCTCAACGTGTTGTATACCGTACCTATAATCATTTTGAACCGGAATTTCTACAACAAAAAGTTTTCAGTTTTTTGCGAAAAAACGTGATGGTTAGCCTTACTTTTTTTGAACGGATAAAATTCATAGTCACGGATTTCGAATGTTTCGTTTATTTTGGATCATCGATGTAATTATGAGTAGATCAACGTTTAGTTTGTTTCAATATGTCGCCTCGTTCGCCTGCAATTCGGGTTCGAAACACAATGTGGCCGAATTTCAAAATACGAAACTTCCAGTAACCACGGCTTTCCTTAAGCATTCTACCGGTGGTTTCGTGCTCAACGTGTTGTATACCGTACCTATAATCATTTTGAACCGGAATTTCTACAACAAAAAGTTTTCAGTTTTTTGCGAAAAAACGTGATGGTTAGCCTTACTTTTTTTGAACGGATAAAATTCATAGTCACGGATTTCGAATGTTTCGTTTATTTTGGATCATCGATGTAATTATGAGTAGATCAACGTTTAGTTTGCTTCAATATGTCGCCTCGTTCGCCTGCAATTCAGGTTCGAAACACAATGTGGCCGAATTTCAAAATACGAAACTTCCAGTAACCACTGCTTTCCTTAAGCATTCTACCGGTGGTTTCGTGCTCAACGTGTTGTATACTGTACCTATAATCATTTTGAACCGGAATTTCTACAACAAAAAGTTTTCAGTTTTTTGCGAAAAAACGTGATGGTTAGCCTTACTTTTTTTGAACGGATAAAATTCATAGTCACGGATTTCGAATGTTTCGTTTATTTTGGATCATCGATGTAATTATGAGTAGATCAACGTTTAGTTTGTTTCAATATGTCGCCTCGTTCGCCTGCAATTCGGGTTCGAAACACAATGTGGCCGAATTTCAAAATACGAAACTTCCAGTAACCACTGCTTTCCTTAAGCATTCTACCGGTGGTTTCGTGCTCAACGTGTTGTATACTGTACCTATAATCATTTTGAACCGGAATTTCTACAACTAAAAGTTTTCAGTTTTTTGCGAAAAAACGTGATGGTTAGCCTTACTTTTTTTGAACGGATAAAATTCATAGTCACGGATTTCGAATGTTTCGTTTATTTTGGATCATCGATGTAATTATGAGTAGATCAACGTTTAGTTTGTTTCAATATGTCGCCTCGTTCGCCTGCAATTCGGGTTCGAAACACAATGTGGCCGAATTTCAAAATACGAAACTTCCAGTAACCACTGCTTTCCTTAAGCATTCTACCGGTGGTTTCGTGCTCAACGTGTTGTATACTGTACCTATAATCATTTTGAACCGGAATTTCAACAACAAAAAATTTTCAGTTTTTTGCGAAAAAACGTGATGGTTATTTTTTTGAACGGATAAAATTCATAGTCACGGATTTCGAATGTTTCGTTTATTTTGGATCATCGATGTAATTATGAGTAGATCAACCTTTAGTTTGCTTCAATATGTCGCCTCGTTCGCCTGCAATTCGGGTTCGAAACACAATGTGGCCGAATTTCAAAATACGAAACTTCCAGTAACCACTGCTTTCCTTAAGCATTCTACCGGTGGTTTCGTGCTCAACGTGTTGTATACTGTACCTATAATCATTTTGAACCGGAATTTCTACAACAAAAAGTTTTCAGTTTTTTGCGAAAAAACGTGATGGTTAGCCTTACTTTTTTTGAACGGATAAAATTCATAGTCACGGATTTCGAATGTTTCGTTTATTTTGGATCATCGATGTAATTATGAGTAGATCAACGTTTAGTTTGCTTCAATATGTCGCCTCGTTCGCCTGCAATTCAGGTTCGATACACAATGTGGCCGAATTTCAAAATACGAAACTTCCAGTAACCACTGCTTTCCTTAAGCATTCTACCGGTGGTTTCGTGCTCAACGTGTTGTATACTGTACCTATAATCATTTTGAACCGGAATTTCTACAACAAAAAGTTTTCAGTTTTTTGCGAAAAAACGTGATGGTTATTTTTTTGAACGGATAAAATTCATAGTCACGGATTTCGAATGTTTCGTTTATTTTGGATCATCGATGTAATTATGAGTAGATCAACGTTTAGTTTGTTTCAATATGTCGCCTCGTTCGCCTGCAATTCAGGTTCGAAACACAATGTGGCCGAATTTCAAAATACGAAACTTCCAGTAACCACTGCTTTCCTTAAGCATTCTACCGGTGGTTTCGTGCTCAACGTGTTGTATACTGTACCTATAATCATTTTGAACCGGAATTTCTACAACAAAAAGTTTTCAGTTTTTTGCGAAAAAACGTGATGGTTAGCCTTACTTTTTTTGAACGGATAAAATTCATAGTCACGGATTTCGAATGTTTCGTTTATTTTGGATCATCGATGTAATTATGAGTAGATCAACCTTTAGTTTGCTTCAATATGTCGCCTCGTTCGCCTGCAATTCAGGTTCGAAACACAATGTGGCCGAATTTCAAAATACGAAACTTCCAGTAACCACGGCTTTCCTTAAGCATTCTACCGGTGGTTTCGTGCTCAACGTGTTGTATACTGTACCTATAATCATTTTGAACCGGAATTTCAACAACAAAAAGTTTGCAGTTTTTTGCGAAAAAACGTGATGGTTAGCCTTACTTTTTTTGAACGGATAAAATTCATAGTCACGGATTTCGAATGTTTCGTTTATTTTGGATCATCGATGTAATTATGAGTAGATCAACGTTTAGTTTGCTTCAATATGTCGCCTCGTTCGCCTGCAATTCAGGTTCGAAACACAATGTGGCCGAATTTCAAAATACGAAACTTCCAGTAACCACTGCTTTCCTTAAGCATTCTACCGGTGGTTTCGTGCTCAACGTGTTGTATACTGTACCTATAATCATTTTGAACCGGAATTTCTACAACAAAAAGTTTTCAGTTTTTTGCGAAAAAACGTGATGGTTAGCCTTACTTTTTTTGAACGGATAAAATTCATAGTCACGGATTTCGAATGTTTCGTTTATTTTGGATCATCGATGTAATTATGAGTAGATCAACGTTTAGTTTGCTTCAATATGTCGCCTCGTTCGCCTGCAATTCAGGTTCGAAACACAATGTGGCCGAATTTCAAAATACGAAACTTCCAGTAACCACGGCTTTCCTTAAGCATTCTACCGGTGGTTTCGTGCTCAACGTGTTGTATACTGTACCTATAATCATTTTGAACCGGAATTTCAACAACAAAAAGTTTTCAGTTTTTTGCGAAAAAACGTGATGGTTAGCCTTACTTTTTTTGAACGGATAAAATTCATAGTCACGGATTTCGAATGTTTCGTTTATTTTGGATCATCGATGTAATTATGAGTAGATCAACGTTTAGTTTGCTTCAATATGTCGCCTCGTTCGCCTGCAATTCAGGTTCGAAACACAATGTGGCCGAATTTCAAAATACGAAACTTCCAGTAACCACTGCTTTCCTTAAGCATTCTACCGGTGGTTTCGTGCTCAACGTGTTGTATACTGTACCTATAATCATTTTGAACCGGAATTTCTACAACAAAAAGTTTTCAGTTTTTTGCGAAAAAACGTGATGGTTAGCCTTACTTTTTTTGAACGGATAAAATTCATAGTCACGGATTTCGAATGTTTCGTTTATTTTGGATCATCGATGTAATTATGAGTAGATCAACGTTTAGTTTGCTTCAATATGTCGCCTCGTTCGCCTGCAATTCAGGTTCGAAACACAATGTGGCCGAATTTCAAAATACGAAACTTCCAGTAACCACTGCTTTCCTTAAGCATTCTACCGGTGGTTTCGTGCTCAACGTGTTGTATACTGTACCTATAATCATTTTGAACCGGAATTTCAACAACAAAAAGTTTTCAGTTTTTTGCGAAAAAACGTGATGGTTAGCCTTACTTTTTTTGAACGGATAAAATTCATAGTCACGGATTTCGAATGTTTCGTTTATTTTGGATCATCGATGTAATTATGAGTAGATCAACGTTTAGTTTGCTTCAATATGTCGCCTCGTTCGCCTGCAATTCAGGTTCGAAACACAATGTGGCCGAATTTCAAAATACGAAACTTCCAGTAACCACTGCTTTCCTTAAGCATTCTACCGGTGGTTTCGTGCTCAACGTGTTGTATACTGTACCTATAATCATTTTGAACCGGAATTTCTACAACAAAAAGTTTTCAGTTTTTTGCGAAAAAACGTGATGGTTAGCCTTACTTTTTTTGAACGGATAAAATTCATAGTCACGGATTCCGAATGTTTCGTTTATTTTGGATCATCGATGTAATTATGAGTAGATCAACGTTTAGTTTGTTTCAATATGTCGCCTCGTTCGCCTGCAATTCGGGTTCGAAACACAATGTGGCCGAATTTCAAAATACGAAACTTCCAGTAACCACGGCTTTCCTTAAGCATTCTACCGGTGGTTTCGTGCTCAACGTGTTGTATACTGTACCTATAATCATTTTGAACCGGAATTTCAACAACAAAAAGTTTTCAGTTTTTTGCGAAAAAACGTGATGGTTAGCCTTACTTTTTTTGAACGGATAAAATTCATAGTCACGGATTTCGAATGTTTCGTTTATTTTGGATCATCGATGTAATTATGAGTAGATCAACGTTTAGTTTGCTTCAATATGTCGCCTCGTTCGCCTGCAATTCAGGTTCGAAACACAATGTGGCCGAATTTCAAAATACGAAACTTCCAGTAACCACTGCTTTCCTTAAGCATTCTACCGGTGGTTTCGTGCTCAACGTGTTGTATACTGTACCTATAATCATTTTGAACCGGAATTTCTACAACAAAAAGTTTTCAGTTTTTTGCGAAAAAACGTGATGGTTAGCCTTACTTTTTTTGAACGGATAAAATTCATAGTCACGGATTTCGAATGTTTCGTTTATTTTGGATCATCGATGTAATTATGAGTAGATCAACGTTTAGTTTGTTTCAATATGTCGCCTCGTTCGCCTGCAATTCGGGTTCGAAACACAATGTGGCCGAATTTCAAAATACGAAACTTCCAGTAACCACGGCTTTCCTTAAGCATTCTACCGGTGGTTTCGTGCTCAACGTGTTGTATACTGTACCTATAATCATTTTGAACCGGAATTTCAACAACAAAAAGTTTTCAGTTTTTTGCGAAAAAACGTGATGGTTAGCCTTACTTTTTTTGAACGGATAAAATTCATAGTCACGGATTTCGAATGTTTCGTTTATTTTGGATCATCGATGTAATTATGAGTAGATCAACGTTTAGTTTGCTTCAATATGTCGCCTCGTTCGCCTGCAATTCAGGTTCGAAACACAATGTGGCCGAATTTCAAAATACGAAACTTCCAGTAACCACTGCTTTCCTTAAGCATTCTACCGGTGGTTTCGTGCTCAACGTGTTGTATACTGTACCTATAATCATTTTGAACCGGAATTTCTACAACAAAAAGTTTTCAGTTTTTTGCGAAAAAACGTGATGGTTAGCCTTACTTTTTTTGAACGGATAAAATTCATAGTCACGGATTTCGAATGTTTCGTTTATTTTGGATCATCGATGTAATTATGAGTAGATCAACGTTTAGTTTGTTTCAATATGTCGCCTCGTTCGCCTGCAATTCGGGTTCGAAACACAATGTGGCCGAATTTCAAAATACGAAACTTCCAGTAACCACTGCTTTCCTTAAGCATTCTACCGGTGGTTTCGTGCTCAACGTGTTGTATACTGTACCTATAATCATTTTGAACCGGAATTTCTACAACAAAAAGTTTTCAGTTTTTTGCGAAAAAACGTGATGGTTAGCCTTACTTTTTTTGAACGGATAAAATTCATAGTCACGGATTTCGAATGTTTCGTTTATTTTGGATCATCGATGTAATTATGAGTAGATCAACCTTTAGTTTGCTTCAATATGTCGCCTCGTTCGCCTGCAATTCAGGTTCGAAACACAATGTGGCCGAATTTCAAAATACGAAACTTCCAGTAACCACTGCTTTCCTTAAGCATTCTACCGGTGGTTTCGTGCTCAACGTGTTGTATACTGTACCTATAATCATTTTGAACCGGAATTTCTACAACAAAAAGTTTTCAGTTTTTTGCGAAAAAACGTGATGGTTAGCCTTACTTTTTTTGAACGGATAAAATTCATAGTCACGGATTTCGAATGTTTCGTTTATTTTGGATCATCGATGTAATTATGAGTAGATCAACGTTCAGTTTGCTTCAATATGTCGCCTCGTTCGCCTGCAATTCAGGTTCGAAACACAATGTGGCCGAATTTCAAAATACGAAACTTCCAGTAACCACTGCTTTCCTTAAGCATTCTACCGGTGGTTTCGTGCTCAACGTGTTGTATACTGTACCTATAATCATTTTGAACCGGAATTTCTACAACAAAAAGTTTTCAGTTTTTTGCGAAAAAACGTGATGGTTAGCCTTACTTTTTTTGAACGGATAAAATTCATAGTCACGGATTTCGAATGTTTCGTTTATTTTGGATCATCGATGTAATTATGAGTAGATCAACCTTTAGTTTGCTTCAATATGTCGCCTCGTTCGCCTGCAATTCAGGTTCGAAACACAATGTGGCCGAATTTCAAAATACGAAACTTCCAGTAACCACTGCTTTCCTTAAGCATTCTACCGGTGTTTTCGTGCTCAACGTGTTGTATACTGTACCTATAATCATTTTGAACCGGAATTTCTACAACAAAAAGTTTTCAGTTTTTTGCGAAAAAACGTGATGGTTAGCCTTACTTTTTTTGAACGGATAAAATTCATAGTCACGGATTTCGAATGTTTCGTTTATTTTGGATCATCGATGTAATTATGAGTAGATCAACCTTTAGTTTGCTTCAATATGTCGCCTCGTTCGCCTGCAATTCAGGTTCGAAACACAATGTGGCCGAATTTCAAAATACGAAACTTCCAGTAACCACTGCTTTCCTTAAGCATTCTACCGGTGGTTTCGTGCTCAACGTGTTGTATACTGTACCTATAATCATTTTGAACCGGAATTTCAACAACAAAAAGTTTTCAGTTTTTTGCGAAAAAACGTGATGGTTAGCCTTACTTTTTTTGAACGGATAAAATTCATAGTCACGGATTTCGAATGTTTCGTTTATTTTGGATCATCGATGTAATTATGAGTAGATCAACCTTTAGTTTGCTTCAATATGTCGCCTCGTTCGCCTGCAATTCAGGTTCGAAACACAATGTGGCCGAATTTCAAAATACGAAACTTCCAGTAACCACTGCTTTCCTTAAGCATTCTACCGGTGGTTTCGTGCTCAACGTGTTGTATACTGTACCTATAATCATTTTGAACCGGAATTTCTACAACAAAAAGTTTTCAGTTTTTTGCGAAAAAACGTGATGGTTAGCCTTACTTTTTTTGAACGGATAAAATTCATAGTCACGGATTTCGAATGTTTCGTTTATTTTGGATCATCGATGTAATTATGAGTAGATCAACCTTTAGTTTGCTTCAATATGTCGCCTCGTTCGCCTGCAATTCAGGTTCGAAACACAATGTGGCCGAATTTCAAAATACGAAACTTCCAGTAACCACTGCTTTCCTTAAGCATTCTACCGGTGGTTTCGTGCTCAACGTGTTGTATACTGTACCTATAATCATTTTGAACCGGAATTTCAACAACAAAAAGTTTTCAGTTTTTTGCGAAAAAACGTGATGGTTAGCCTTACTTTTTTTGAACGGATAAAATTCATAGTCACGGATTTCGAATGTTTCGTTTATTTTGGATCATCGATGTAATTATGAGTAGATCAACGTTTAGTTTGCTTCAATATGTCGCCTCGTTCGCCTGCAATTCGGGTTCGAAACACAATGTGGCCGAATTTCAAAATACGAAACTTCCAGTAACCACTGCTTTCCTTAAGCATTCTACCGGTGGTTTCGTGCTCAACGTGTTGTATACTGTACCTATAATCATTTTGAACCGGAATTTCAACAACAAAAAATTTTCAGTTTTTTGCGAAAAAACGTGATGGTTAGCCTTACTTTTTTTGAACGGATAAAATTCATAGTCTCGGATTCCGAATGTTTCGTTTATTTTGGATCATCGATGTAATTATAAGTAGATCAACCTTTAGTTTGCTTCAATATGTCGCCTCGTTCGCCTGCAATTCAGGTTCGAAACACAATGTGGCCGAATTTCAAAATACGAAACTTCCAGTAACCACTGCTTTCCTTAAGCATTCTACCGGTGGTTTCGTGCTCAACGTGTTGTATACTGTACCTATAATCATTTTGAACCGGAATTTCAACAACAAAAAGTTTTCAGTTTTTTGCGAAAAAACGTGATGGTTAGCCTTACTTTTTTTGAACGGATAAAATTCATAGTCTCGGATTCCGAATGTTTCGTTTATTTTGGATCATCGATGTAATTATGAGTAGATCAACCTTTAGTTTGCTTCAATATGTCGCCTCGTTCGCCTGCAATTCAGGTTCGAAACACAATGTGGCCGAATTTCAAAATACGAAACTTCCAGTAACCACTGCTTTCCTTAAGCATTCTACCGGTGGTTTCGTGCTCAACGTGTTGTATACTGTACCTATAATCATTTTGAACCGGAATTTCAACAACAAAAAGTTTTCAGTTTTTTGCGAAAAAACGTGATGGTTAGCCTTACTTTTTTTGAACGGATAAAATTCATAGTCACGGATTTCGAATGTTTCGTTTATTTTGGATCATCGATGTAATTATGAGTAGATCAACCTTTAGTTTGCTTCAATATGTCGCCTCGTTCGCCTGCAATTCGGGTTCGAAACACAATGTGGCCGAATTTCAAAATACGAAACTTCCAATAACCACTGCTTTCCTTAAGCATTCTACCGGTGGTTTCGTGCTCAACGTGTTGTATACTGTACCTATAATCATTTTGAACCGGAATTTCAACAACAAAAAATTTTCAGTTTTTTGCGAAAAAACGTGATGGTTAGCCTTACTTTTTTTGAACGGATAAAATTCATAGTCTCGGATTCCGAATGTTTCGTTTATTTTGGATCATCGATGTAATTATGAGTAGATCAACCTTTAGTTTGCTTCAATATGTCGCCTCGTTCGCCTGCAATTCAGGTTCGAAACACAATGTGGCCGAATTTCAAAATACGAAACTTCCAGTAACCACTGCTTTCCTTAAGCATTCTACCGGTGGTTTCGTGCTCAACGTGTTGTATACTGTACCTATAATCATTTTGAACCGGAATTTCTACAACAAAAAGTTTTCAGTTTTTTGCGAAAAAACGTGATGGTTAGCCTTACTTTTTTTGAACGGATAAAATTCATAGTCACGGATTTCGAATGTTTCGTTTATTTTGGATCATCGATGTAATTATGAGTAGATCAACCTTTAGTTTGCTTCAATATGTCGCCTCGTTCGCCTGCAATTCAGGTTCGAAACACAATGTGGCCGAATTTCAAAATACGAAACTTCCAGTAACCACTGCTTTCCTTAAGCATTCTACCGGTGGTTTCGTGCTCAACGTGTTGTATACTGTACCTATAATCATTTTGAACCGGAATTTCAACAACAAAAAATTTTCAGTTTTTTGCAAAAAAACGTGATGGTTAGCCTTACTTTTTTTGAACGGATAAAATTCATAGTCACGGATTTCGAATGTTTCGTTTATTTTGGATCATCGATGTAATTATGAGTTGATCAACGTTTAGTTTGCTTCAATATGTCGCCTCGTTCGCCTGCAATTCAGGTTCAAAACACAATGTGGCCGAATTTCAAAATACGAAACTTCTAGTAACCACTGCTTTCCTTAAGCATTCTACCGGTGGTTTCGTGCTCAACGTGTTGTATACTGTAAATATAATCATTTTGAACCCGGAATTTCAACAACAAAAAGTTTTCAGTTTTTTGCGAAAAAACGTGATGGTTAGCCTTACTTTTTTTGAACGGATAAAATTCATAGTCACGGATTTCGAATGTTTCGTTTATTTTGGATCATCGATGTAATTATGAGTAGATCAACCTTTAGTTTGCTTCAATATGTCGCCTCGTTCGCCTGCAATTCGGGTTCGAAACACAATGTGGCCGAATTTCAAAATACGAAACTTCCAGTAACCACTGCTTTCCTTAAGCATTCTACCGGTGGTTTCGTGCTCAACGTGTTGTATACTGTACCTATAATCATTTTGAACCGGAATTTCAACAACAAAAAGTTTTCAGTTTTTTGCGAAAAAACGTGATGGTTAGCCTTACTTTTTTTGAACGGATAAAATTCATAGTCACGGATTTCGAATGTTTCGTTTATTTTGGATCATCGATGTAATTATGAGTAGATCAACGTTTAGTTTGCTTCAATATGTCGCCTCGTTCGCCTGCAATTCAGGTTCGAAACACAATGTGGCCGAATTTCAAAATACGAAACTTCCAGTAACCACTGCTTTCCTTAAGCATTCTACCGGTGGTTTCGTGCTCAACGTGTTGTATACTGTACCTATAATCATTTTGAACCGGAATTTCAACAACAAAAAGTTTTCAGTTTTTTGCGAAAAAACGTGATGGTTAGCCTTACTTTTTTTGAACGGATAAAATTCATAGTCACGGATTTCGAATGTTTCGTTTATTTTGGATCATCGATGTAATTATGAGTAGATCAACCTTTAGTTTGCTTCAATATGTCGCCTCGTTCGCCTGCAATTCGGGTTCGAAACACAATGTGGCCGAATTTCAAAATACGAAACTTCCAGTAACCACTGCTTTCCTTAAGCATTCTACCGGTGGTTTCGTGCTCAACGTGTTGTATACTGTACCTATAATCATTTTGAACCGGAATTTCAACAACAAAAAGTTTTCAGTTTTTTGCGAAAAAACGTGATGGTTAGCCTTACTTTTTTTGAACGGATAAAATTCATAGTCACGGATTTCGAATGTTTCGTTTATTTTGGATCATCGATGTAATTATGAGTAGATCAACCTTTAGTTTGCTTCAATATGTCGCCTCGTTCGCCTGCAATTCAGGTTCGAAACACAATGTGGCCGAATTTCAAAATACGAAACTTCTTGTAACCACTGCTTTCCTTAAGCATTCTACCGGTGGTTTCGTGCTCAACGTGTTGTATACTGTACCTATAATCATTTTGAACCGGAATTTCAACAACAAAAAGTTTTCAGTTTTTTGCGAAAAAACGTGATGGTTAGCCTTACTTTTTTTGAACGGATAAAATTCATAGTCACGGATTTCGAATGTTTCGTTTATTTTGGATCATCGATGTAATTATGAGTAGATCAACGTTTAGTTTGCTTCAATATGTCGCCTCGTTCGCCTGCAATTCAGGTTCGAAACACAATGTGGCCGAATTTCAAAATACGAAACTTCCAGTAACCACTGCTTTCCTTAAGCATTCTACCGGTGGTTTCGTGCTCAACGTGTTGTATACTGTACCTATAATCATTTTGAACCGGAATTTCAACAACAAAAAGTTTTCAGTTTTTTGCGAAAAAACGTGATGGTTAGCCTTACTTTTTTTGAACGGATAAAATTCATAGTCACGGATTTCGAATGTTTCGTTTATTTTGGATCATCGATGTAATTATGAGTAGATCAACGTTTAGTTTGCTTCAATATGTCGCCTCGTTCGCCTGCAATTCAGGTTCGAAACACAATGTGGCCGAATTTCAAAATACGAAACTTCCAGTAACCACGGCTTTCCTTAAGCATTCTACCGGTGGTTTCGTGCTCAACGTGTTGTATACTGTACCTATAATCATTTTGAACCGGAATTTCAACAACAAAAAGTTTTCAGTTTTTTGCGAAAAAACGTGATGGTTAGCCTTACTTTTTTTGAACGGATAAAATTCATAGTCACGGATTTCGAATGTTTCGTTTATTTTGGATCATCGATGTAATTATGAGTAGATCAACGTTTAGTTTGCTTCAATATGTCGCCTCGTTCGCCTGCAATTCAGGTTCGAAACACAATGTGGCCGAATTTCAAAATACGAAACTTCCAGTAACCACTGCTTTCCTTAAGCATTCTACCGGTGGTTTCGTGCTCAACGTGTTGTATACTGTACCTATAATCATTTTGAACCGGAATTTCAACAACAAAAAGTTTTCAGTTTTTTGCGAAAAAACGTGATGGTTAGCCTTACTTTTTTTGAACGGATAAAATTCATAGTCACGGATTTCGAATGTTTCGTTTATTTTGGATCATCGATGTAATTATGAGTAGATCAACGTTTAGTTTGCTTCAATATGTCGCCTCGTTCGCCTGCAATTCAGGTTCGAAACACAATGTGGCCGAATTTCAAAATACGAAACTTCCAGTAACCACTGCTTTCCTTAAGCATTCTACCGGTGGTTTCGTGCTCAACGTGTTGTATACTGTACCTATAATCATTTTGAACCGGAATTTCAACAACAAAAAGTTTTCAGTTTTTTGCGAAAAAACGTGATGGTTAGCCTTACTTTTTTTGAACGGATAAAATTCATAGTCACGGATTTCGAATGTTTCGTTTATTTTGGATCATCGATGTAATTATGAGTAGATCAACGTTTAGTTTGCTTCAATATGTCGCCTCGTTCGCCTGCAATTCAGGTTCGAAACACAATGTGGCCGAATTTCAAAATACGAAACTTCCAGTAACCACGGCTTTCCTTAAGCATTCTACCGGTGGTTTCGTGCTCAACGTGTTGTATACTGTACCTATAATCATTTTGAACCGGAATTTCAACAACAAAAAGTTTTCAGTTTTTTGCGAAAAAACGTGATGGTTAGCCTTACTTTTTTTGAACGGATAAAATTCATAGTCACGGATTTCGAATGTTTCGTTTATTTTGGATCATCGATGTAATTATGAGTAGATCAACGTTTAGTTTGCTTCAATATGTCGCCTCGTTCGCCTGCAATTCAGGTTCGAAACACAATGTGGCCGAATTTCAAAATACGAAACTTCCAGTAACCACGGCTTTCCTTAAGCATTCTACCGGTGGTTTCGTGCTCAACGTGTTGTATACTGTACCTATAATCATTTTGAACCGGAATTTCAACAACAAAAAGTTTTCAGTTTTTTGCGAAAAAACGTGATGGTTAGCCTTACTTTTTTTGAACGGATAAAATTCATAGTCTCGGATTCCGAATGTTTCGTTTATTTTGGAACATCGATGTAATTATGAGTAGATCAACGTTTAGTTTGCTTCAATATGTCGCCTCGTTCGCCTGCAATTCAGGTTCGAAACACAATGTGGCCGAATTTCAAAATACGAAACTTCCAGTAACCACTGCTTTCCTTAAGCATTCTACCGGTGGTTTCGTGCTCAACGTGTTGTATACTGTAAATATAATCATTTTGAACCCGGAATTTCAACAACAAAAAGTTTTCAGTTTTTTGCGAAAAAACGTGATGGTTAGCCTTACTTTTTTTGAACGGATAAAATTCATAGTCACGGATTTCGAATGTTTCGTTTATTTTGGATCATCGATGTAATTATGAGTAGATCAACCTTTAGTTTGCTTCAATATGTCGCCTCGTTCGCCTGCAATTCGGGTTCGAAACACAATGTGGCCGAATTTCAAAATACGAAACTTCCAGTAACCACTGCTTTCCTTAAGCATTCTACCGGTGGTTTCGTGCTCAACGTGTTGTATACTGTACCTATAATCATTTTGATCCGGAATTTCTACAACAAAAAGTTTACAGTTTTTTGCGAAAAAACGTGATGGTTAGCCTTACTTTTTTTGAACGGATAAAATTCATAGTCACGGATTCCGAATGTTTCGTTTATTTTGGATCATCGATGTAATTATGAGTAGATCAACCTTTAGTTTGCTTCAATATGTCGCCTCGTTCGCCTGCAATTCAGGTTCGAAACACAATGTGGCCGAATTTCAAAATACGAAACTTCCAGTAACCACTGCTTTCCTTAAGCATTCTACCGGTGGTTTCGTGCTCAACGTGTTGTATACTGTACCTATAATCATTTTGAACCAGAATTTCTACAACAAAAAGTTTTCAGTTTTTTGCGAAAAAACGTGATGGTTAGCCTTACTTTTTTTGAACGGATAAAATTCATAGTCACGGATTTCGAATGTTTCGTTTATTTTGGATCATCGATGTAATTATGAGTAGATCAACGTTTAGTTTGCTTCAATATGTCGCCTCGTTCGCCTGCAATTCAGGTTCGAAACACAATGTGGCCGAATTTCAAAATACGAAACTTCCAGTAACCACTGCTTTCCTTAAGCATTCTACCGGTGGTTTCGTGCTCAACGTGTTGTATACTGTACCTATAATCATTTTGAACCGGAATTTCAACAACAAAAAGTTTTCAGTTTTTTGCGAAAAAACGTGATGGTTAGCCTTACTTTTTTTGAACGGATAAAATTCATAGTCACGGATTTCGAATGTTTCGTTTATTTTGGATCATCGATGTAATTATGAGTAGATCAACGTTTAGTTTGCTTCAATATGTCGCCTCGTTCGCCTGCAATTCAGGTTCGAAACACAATGTGGCCGAATTTCAAAATACGAAACTTCCAGTAACCACTGCTTTCCTTAAGCATTCTACCGGTGGTTTCGTGCTCAACGTGTTGTATACTGTACCTATAATCATTTTGAACCGGAATTTCAACAACAAAAAGTTTTCAGTTTTTTGCGAAAAAACGTGATGGTTAGCCTTACTTTTTTTGAACGGATAAAATTCATAGTCACGGATTTCGAATGTTTCGTTTATTTTGGATCATCGATGTAATTATGAGTAGATCAACGTTTAGTTTGCTTCAATATGTCGCCTCGTTCGCCTGCAATTCAGGTTCGAAACACAATGTGGCCGAATTTCAAAATACGAAACTTCCAGTAACCACGGCTTTCCTTAAGCATTCTACCGGTGGTTTCGTGCTCAACGTGTTGTATACTGTACCTATAATCATTTTGAACCGGAATTTCAACAACAAAAAGTTTTCAGTTTTTTGCGAAAAAACGTGATGGTTAGCCTTACTTTTTTTGAACGGATAAAATTCATAGTCACGGATTTCGAATGTTTCGTTTATTTTGGATCATCGATGTAATTATGAGTAGATCAACCTTTAGTTTGCTTCAATATGTCGCCTCGTTCGCCTGCAATTCAGGTTCGAAACACAATGTGGCCGAATTTCAAAATACGAAACTTCCAGTAACCACTGCTTTCCTTAAGCATTCTACCGGTGGTTTCGTGCTCAACGTGTTGTATACTGTACCTATAATCATTTTGAACCGGAATTTCTACAACAAAAAGTTTTCAGTTTTTTGCGAAAAAACGTGATGGTTAGCCTTACTTTTTTTGAACGGATAAAATTCATAGTCACGGATTTCGAATGTTTCGTTTATTTTGGATCATCGATGTAATTATGAGTAGATCAACCTTTAGTTTGCTTCAATATGTCGCCTCGTTCGCCTGCAATTCGGGTTCGAAACACAATGTGGCCGAATTTCAAAATACGAAACTTCCAATAACCACTGCTTTCCTTAAGCATTCTACCGGTGGTTTCGTGCTCAACGTGTTGTATACTGTACCTATAATCATTTTGAACCGGAATTTCAACAACAAAAAATTTTCAGTTTTTTGCGAAAAAACGTGATGGTTAGCCTTACTTTTTTTGAACGGATAAAATTCATAGTCTCGGATTCCGAATGTTTCGTTTATTTTGGATCATCGATGTAATTATGAGTAGATCAACCTTTAGTTTGCTTCAATATGTCGCCTCGTTCGCCTGCAATTCAGGTTCGAAACACAATGTGGCCGAATTTCAAAATACGAAACTTCCAGTAACCACTGCTTTCCTTAAGCATTCTACCGGTGGTTTCGTGCTCAACGTGTTGTATACTGTACCTATAATCATTTTGAACCGGAATTTCTACAACAAAAAGTTTTCAGTTTTTTGCGAAAAAACGTGATGGTTAGCCTTACTTTTTTTGAACGGATAAAATTCATAGTCACGGATTTCGAATGTTTCGTTTATTTTGGATCATCGATGTAATTATGAGTAGATCAACCTTTAGTTTGCTTCAATATGTCGCCTCGTTCGCCTGCAATTCAGGTTCGAAACACAATGTGGCCGAATTTCAAAATACGAAACTTCCAGTAACCACTGCTTTCCTTAAGCATTCTACCGGTGGTTTCGTGCTCAACGTGTTGTATACTGTACCTATAATCATTTTGAACCGGAATTTCTACAACAAAAAGTTTTCAGTTTTTTGCGAAAAAACGTGATGGTTAGCCTTACTTTTTTTGAACGGATAAAATTCATAGTCACGGATTTCGAATGTTTCGTTTATTTTGGATCATCGATGTAATTATGAGTAGATCAACCTTTAGTTTGCTTCAATATGTCGCCTCGTTCGCCTGCAATTCGGGTTCGAAACACAATGTGGCCGAATTTCAAAATACGAAACTTCCAGTAACCACTGCTTTCCTTAAGCATTCTACCGGTGGTTTCGTGCTCAACGTGTTGTATACTGTACCTATAATCATTTTGAACCGGAATTTCTACAACAAAAAGTTTTCAGTTTTTTGCGAAAAAACGTGATGGTTAGCCTTACTTTTTTTGAACGGATAAAATTCATAGTCACGGATTTCGAATGTTTCGTTTATTTTGGATCATCGATGTAATTATGAGTAGATCAACCTTTAGTTTGCTTCAATATGTCGCCTCGTTCGCCTGCAATTCAGGTTCGAAACACAATGTGGCCGAATTTCAAAATACGAAACTTCCAGTAACCACTGCTTTCCTTAAGCATTCTACCGGTGGTTTCGTGCTCAACGTGTTGTATACTGTACCTATAATCATTTTGAACCGGAATTTCTACAACAAAAAGTTTTCAGTTTTTTGCGAAAAAACGTGATGGTTAGCCTTACTTTTTTTGAACGGATAAAATTCATAGTCACGGATTTCGAATGTTTCGTTTATTTTGGATCATCGATGTAATTATGAGTAGATCAACCTTTAGTTTGCTTCAATATGTCGCCTCGTTCGCCTGCAATTCGGGTTCGAAACACAATGTGGCCGAATTTCAAAATACGAAACTTCCAATAACCACTGCTTTCCTTAAGCATTCTACCGGTGGTTTCGTGCTCAACGTGTTGTATACTGTACCTATAATCATTTTGAACCGGAATTTCAACAACAAAAAATTTTCAGTTTTTTGCGAAAAAACGTGATGGTTAGCCTTACTTTTTTTGAACGGATAAAATTCATAGTCTCGGATTCCGAATGTTTCGTTTATTTTGGATCATCGATGTAATTATGAGTAGATCAACCTTTAGTTTGCTTCAATATGTCGCCTCGTTCGCCTGCAATTCAGGTTCGAAACACAATGTGGCCGAATTTCAAAATACGAAACTTCCAGTAACCACTGCTTTCCTTAAGCATTCTACCGGTGGTTTCGTGCTCAACGTGTTGTATACTGTACCTATAATCATTTTGAACCGGAATTTCAACAACAAAAAGTTTTCAGTTTTTTGCGAAAAAACGTGATGGTTAGCCTTACTTTTTTTGAACGGATAAAATTCATAGTCACGGATTTCGAATGTTTCGTTTATTTTGGATCATCGATGTAATTATGAGTTGATCAACGTTTAGTTTGCTTCAATATGTCGCCTCGTTCGCCTGCAATTCAGGTTCGAAACACAATGTGGCCGAATTTCAAAATACGAAACTTCCAGTAACCACTGCTTTCCTTAAGCATTCTACCGGTGGTTTCGTGCTCAACGTGTTGTATACTGTACCTATAATCATTTTGAACCGGAATTTCAACAACAAAAAGTTTTCAGTTTTTTGCGAAAAAACGTGATGGTTAGCCTTACTTTTTTTGAACGGATAAAATTCATAGTCACGGATTTCGAATGTTTCGTTTATTTTGGATCATCGATGTAATTATGAGTAGATCAACCTTTAGTTTGCTTCAATATGTCGCCTCGTTCGCCTGCAATTCGGGTTCGAAACACAATGTGGCCGAATTTCAAAATACGAAACTTCCAGTAACCACTGCTTTCCTTAAGCATTCTACCGGTGGTTTCGTGCTCAACGTGTTGTATACTGTACCTATAATCATTTTGAACCGGAATTTCAACAACAAAAAGTTTTCAGTTTTTTGCGAAAAAACGTGATGGTTAGCCTTACTTTTTTTGAACGGATAAAATTCATAGTCACGGATTTCGAATGTTTCGTTTATTTTGGATCATCGATGTAATTATGAGTAGATCAACCTTTAGTTTGCTTCAATATGTCGCCTCGTTCGCCTGCAATTCGGGTTCGAAACACAATGTGGCCGAATTTCAAAATACGAAACTTCCAGTAACCACTGCTTTCCTTAAGCATTCTACCGGTGGTTTCGTGCTCAACGTGTTGTATACTGTACCTATAATCATTTTGAACCGGAATTTCAACAACAAAAAATTTTCAGTTTTTTGCGAAAAACGTGATGGTTAGCCTTACTTTTTTTGAACGGATAAAATTCATAGTCTCGGATTCCGAATGTTTCGTTTATTTTGGATCATCGATGTAATTATGAGTAGATCAACCTTTAGTTTGCTTCAATATGTCGCCTCGTTCGCCTGCAATTCGGGTTCGAAACACAATGTGGCCGAATTTCAAAATACGAAACTTCCAGTAACCACTGCTTTCCTTAAGCATTCTACCGGTAGTTTCGTGCTCAACGTGTTGTATACTGTACCTATAATCATTTTGAACCGGAATTTCAACAACAAAAAATTTTCAGTTTTTTGCGAAAAACGTGATGGTTAGCCTTACTTTTTTTGAACGGATAAAATTCATAGTCTCGGATTCCGAATGTTTCGTTTATTTTGGATCATCGATGTAATTATGAGTAGATCAACCTTTAGTTTGCTTCAATATGTCGCCTCGTTCGCCTGCAATTCAGGTTCGAAACACAATGTGGCCGAATTTCAAAATACGAAACTTCCAGTAACCACTGCTTTCCTTAAGAATTCTACCGGTGGTTTCGTGCTCAACGTGTTGTATACTGTACCTATAATCATTTTGAACCGGAATTTCAACAACAAAAAATTTTCAGTTTTTTGCAAAAAAACGTGATGGTTAGCCTTACTTTTTTTGAACGGATAAAATTCATAGTCACGGATTTCGAATGTTTCGTTTATTTTGGATCATCGATGTAATTATGAGTAGATCAACCTTTAGTTTGCTTCAATATGTCGCCTCGTTCGCCTGCAATTCGGGTTCGAAACACAATGTGGCCGAATTTCAAAATACGAAACTTCCAGTAACCACTGCTTTCCTTAAGCATTCTACCGGTGGTTTCGTGCTCAACGTGTTGTATACTGTACCTATAATCATTTTGAACCGGAATTTCAACAACAAAAAATTTTCAGTTTTTTGCGAAAAACGTGATGGTAAGCCTTACTTTTTTTGAACGGATAAAATTCATAGTCTCGGATTCCGAATGTTTCGTTTATTTTGGATCATCGATGTAATTATGAGTAGATCAACCTTTAGTTTGCTTCAATATGTCGCCTCGTTCGCCTGCAATTCAGGTTCGAAACACAATGTGGCCGAATTTCAAAATACGAAACTTCCAGTAACCACTGCTTTCCTTAAGAATTCTACCGGTGGTTTCGTGCTCAACGTGTTGTATACTGTACCTATAATCATTTTGAACCGGAATTTCAACAACAAAAAATTTTCAGTTTTTTGCGAAAAACGTGATGGTTAGCCTTACTTTTTTTGAACGGATAAAATTCATAGTCTCGGATTCCGAATGTTTCGTTTATTTTGGATCATCGATGTAATTATGAGTAGATCAACCTTTAGTTTGCTTCAATATGTCGCCTCGTTCGCCTGCAATTCGGGTTCGAAACACAATGTGGCCGAATTTCAAAATACGAAACTTCCAGTAACCACTGCTTTCCTTAAGCATTCTACCGGTGGTTTCGTGCTCAACGTGTTGTATACTGTACCTATAATCATTTTGAACCGGAATTTCAACAACAAAAAATTTTCAGTTTTTTGCGAAAAAACGTGATGGTTAGCCTTACTTTTTTTGAACGGATAAAATTCATAGTCGCGGATTCTGAATGTTTCGTTTATTTTGGATCATCGATGTAATTATGAGTAGATCAACCTTTAGTTTGCTTCAATATGTCGCCTCGTTCGCCTGCAATTCGGGTTCGAAACACAATGTGGCCGAATTTCAAAATACGAAACTTCCAGTAACCACTGCTTTCCTTAAGCATTCTACCGGTGGTTTCGTGCTCAACGTGTTGTATACTGTACCTATAATCATTTTGAACCGGAATTTCAACAACAAAAAATTTTCAGTTTTTTGCGAAAAAACGTGATGGTTAGCCTTACTTTTTTTGAACGGATAAAATTCATAGTCACGGATTCTGAATGTTTCGTTTATTTTGGATCATCGATGTAATTATGAGTAGATCAACCTTTAGTTTGCTTCAATATGTCGCCTCGTTCGCCTGCAATTCAGGTTCGAAACACAATGTGGCCGAATTTCAAAATACGAAACTTCCAGTAACCACGGCTTTCCTTAAGCATTCTACCGGTGGTTTCGTGCTCAACGTGTTGTATACTGTACCTATAATCATTTTGAACCGGAATTTCAACAACAAAAAATTTTCAGTTTTTTGCGAAAAAACGTGATGGTTAGCCTTACTTTTTTTGAACGGATAAAATTCATAGTCACGGATTCTGAATGTTTCGTTTATTTTGGATCATCGATGTAATTATGAGTAGATCAACCTTTAGTTTGCTTCAATATGTCGCCTCGTTCGCCTGCAATTCAGGTTCGAAACACAATGTGGCCGAATTTCAAAATACGAAACTTCCAGTAACCACGGCTTTCCTTAAGCATTCTACCGGTGGTTTCGTGCTCAACGTGTTGTATACTGTACCTATAATCATTTTGAACCGGAATTTCAACAACAAAAAATTTTCAGTTTTTTGCGAAAAACGTGATGGTTAGCCTTACTTTTTTTGAACGGATAAAATTCATAGTCTCGGATTCCGAATGTTTCGTTTATTTTGGATCATCGATGTAATTATGAGTAGATCAACCTTTAGTTTGCTTCAATATGTCGCCTCGTTCGCCTGCAATTCGGGTTCGAAACACAATGTGGCCGAATTTCAAAATACGAAACTTCCAGTAACCACTGCTTTCCTTAAGCATTCTACCGGTGGTTTCGTGCTCAACGTGTTGTATACTGTACCTATAATCATTTTGAACCGGAATTTCTACAACAAAAAGTTTTCAGTTTTTTGCGAAAAACGTGATGGTTAGCCTTACTTTTTTTGAACGGATAAAATTCATAGTCACGGATTTCGAATGTTTCGTTTATTTTGGATCATCGATGTAATTATGAGTTGATCAACGTTTAGTTTGCTTCAATATGTCGCCTCGTTCGCCTGCAATTCAGGTTCGAAACACAATGTGGCCGAATTTCAAAATACGAAACTTCTAGTAACCACTGCTTTCCTTAAGCATTCTACCGGTGGTTTCGTGCTCAACGTGTTGTATACTGTAAATATAATCATTTTGAACCCGGAATTTCAACAACAAAAAATTTTCAGTTTTTTGCAAAAAAACGTGATGGTTAGCCTTACTTTTTTTGAACGGATAAAATTCATAGTCTCGGATTCCGAATGTTTCGTTTATTTTGGATCATCGATGTAATTATGAGTAGATCAACCTTTAGTTTGCTTCAATATGTCGCCTCGTTCGCCTGCAATTCGGGTTCGAAACACAATGTGGCCGAATTTCAAAATACGAAACTTCCAGTAACCACTGCTTTCCTTAAGCATTCTACCGGTGGTTTCGTGCTCAACGTGTTGTATACTGTACCTATAATCATTTTGAACCGGAATTTCTACAACAAAAAGTTTTCAGTTTTTTGCGAAAAACGTGATGGTTAGCCTTACTTTTTTTGAACGGATAAAATTCATAGTCACGGATTTCGAATGTTTCGTTTATTTTGGATCATCGATGTAATTATGAGTTGATCAACGTTTAGTTTGCTTCAATATGTCGCCTCGTTCGCCTGCAATTCAGGTTCGAAACACAATGTGGCCGAATTTCAAAATACGAAACTTCTAGTAACCACTGCTTTCCTTAAGCATTCTACCGGTGGTTTCGTGCTCAACGTGTTGTATACTGTAAATATAATCATTTTGAACCCGGAATTTCAACAACAAAAAATTTTCAGTTTTTTGCAAAAAAACGTGATGGTTAGCCTTACTTTTTTTGAACGGATAAAATTCATAGTCACGGATTTCGAATGTTTCGTTTATTTTGGATCATCGATGTAATTATGAGTAGATCAACCTTTAGTTTGCTTCAATATGTCGCCTCGTTCGCCTGCAATTCGGGTTCGAAACACAATGTGGCCGAATTTCAAAATACGAAACTTCCAGTAACCACTGCTTTCCTTAAGCATTCTACCGGTGGTTTCGTGCTCAACGTGTTGTATACTGTACCTATAATCATTTTGAACCGGAATTTCAACAACAAAAAATTTTCAGTTTTTTGCGAAAAAACGTGATGGCTAGCCTTACTTTTTTTGAACGGATAAAATTCATAGTCACGGATTTCGAATGTTTCGTTTATTTTGGATCATCGATGTAATTATGAGTAGATCAACCTTTAGTTTGCTTCAATATGTCGCCTCGTTCGCCTGCAATTCGGGTTCGAAACACAATGTGGCCGAATTTCAAAATACGAAACTTCCAGTAACCACTGCTTTCCTTAAGCATTCTACCGGTGGTTTCGTGCTCAACGTGTTGTATACTGTACCTATAATCATTTTGAACCGGAATTTCTACAACAAAAAGTTTTCAGTTTTTTGCGAAAAAACGTGATGGCTAGCCTTACTTTTTTTGAACGGATAAAATTCATAGTCACGGATTTCGAATGTTTCGTTTATTTTGGATCATCGATGTAATTATGAGTAGATCAACCTTTAGTTTGCTTCAATATGTCGCCTCGTTCGCCTGCAATTCGGGTTCGAAACACAATGTGGCCGAATTTCAAAATACGAAACTTCCAGTAACCACTGCTTTCCTTAAGCATTCTACCGGTGGTTTCGTGCTCAACGTGTTGTATACTGTACCTATAATCATTTTGAACCGGAATTTCAACAACAAAAAATTTTCAGTTTTTTGCGAAAAAACGTGATGGCTAGCCTTACTTTTTTTGAACGGATAAAATTCATAGTCACGGATTTCGAATGTTTCGTTTATTTTGGATCATCGATGTAATTATGAGTAGATCAACCTTTAGTTTGCTTCAATATGTCGCCTCGTTCGCCTGCAATTCGGGTTCGAAACACAATGTGGCCGAATTTCAAAATACGAAACTTCCAGTAACCACTGCTTTCCTTAAGCATTCTACCGGTGGTTTCGTGCTCAACGTGTTGTATACTGTACCTATAATCATTTTGAACCGGAATTTCTACAACAAAAAGTTTTCAGTTTTTTGCGAAAAAACGTGATGGTTAGTTAGCCTTACTTTTTTTGAACGGATAAAATTCTTAGTCACGGATTTCGAATGTTTCGTTTATTTTGGATCATCGATGTAATTATGAGTAGATCAACCTTTAGTTTGCTTCAATATGTCGCCTCGTTCGCCTGCAATTCGGGTTCGAAACACAATGTGGCCGAATTTCAAAATACGAAACTTCCAGTAACCACTGCTTTCCTTAAGCATTCTACCGGTGGTTTCGTGCTCAACGTGTTGTATACTGTACCTATAATCATTTTGAACCGGAATTTCAACAACAAAAAATTTTCAGTTTTTTGCGAAAAAACGTGATGGCTAGCCTTACTTTTTTTGAACGGATAAAATTCATAGTCACGGATTTCGAATGTTTCGTTTATTTTGGATCATCGATGTAATTATGAGTTGATCAACGTTTAGTTTGCTTCAATATGTCGCCTCGTTCGCCTGCAATTCAGGTTCGAAACACAATGTGGCCGAATTTCAAAATACGAAACTTCCAGTAACCACGGCTTTCCTTAAGCATTCTACCGGTGGTTTCGTGCTCAACGTGTTGTATACTGTACCTATAATCATTTTGAACCGGAATTTCTACAACAAAAAGTTTTCAGTTTTTTGCGAAAAACGTGATGGTTAGCCTTACTTTTTTTGAACGGATAAAATTCATAGTCACGGATTTCGAATGTTTCGTTTATTTTGGATCATCGATGTAATTATGAGTTGATCAACCTTTAGTTTGCTTCAATATGTCGCCTCGTTCGCCTGCAATTCAGGTTCGAAACACAATGTGGCCGAATTTCAAAATACGAAACTTCTAGTAACCACTGCTTTCCTTAAGCATTCTACCGGTGGTTTCGTGCTCAACGTGTTGTATACTGTAAATATAATCATTTTGAACCCGGAATTTCAACAACAAAAAATTTTCAGTTTTTTGCAAAAAAACGTGATGGTTAGCCTTACTTTTTTTGAACGGATAAAATTCATAGCCACGGATTTCGAATGTTTCATTTATTTTGGATCATCGATGTAATTATGAGTAGATCAACCTTTAGTTTGCTTCAATATGTCGCCTCGTTCGCCTGCAATTCGGGTTCGAAACACAATGTGGCCGAATTTCAAAATACGAAACTTCCAGTAACCACTGCTTTCCTTAAGCATTCTACCGGTGGTTTCGTGCTCAACGTGTTGTATACTGTACCTATAATCATTTTGAACCGGAATTTCTACAACAAAAAGTTTTCAGTTTTTTGCGAAAAAACGTGATGTTAGCCTTACTTTTTTTGAACGGATAAAATTCATAGTCACGGATTTCGAATGTTTCGTTTATTTTGGATCATCGATGTAATTATGAGTAGATCAACCTTTAGTTTGCTTCAATATGTCGCCTCGTTCGCCTGCAATTCGGGTTCGAAACACAATGTGGCCGAATTTCAAAATACGAAACTTCCAGTAACCACGGCTTTCCTTAAGCATTCTACCGGTGGTTTCGTGCTCAACGTGTTGTATACTGTACCTATAATCATTTTGAACCGGAATTTCTACAACAAAAAGTTTTCAGTTTTTTGCGAAAAAACGTGATGGTTAGCCTTACTTTTTTTGAACGGATAAAATTCATAGTCACGGATTTCGAATGTTTCGTTTATTTTGGATCATCGATGTAATTATGAGTAGATCAACGTTTAGTTTGCTTCAATATGTCGCCTCGTTCGCCTGCAATTCAGGTTCGAAACACAATGTGGCCGCATTTCAAAATACGAAACTTCCAGTAACCACGGCTTTCCTTAAGCATTCTACCGGTGGTTTCGTGCTCAACGTGTTGTATACTGTACCTATAATCATTTTGAACCGGAATTTCAACAACAAAAAGTTTTCAGTTTTTTGCGAAAAAACGTGATGGTTAGCCTTACTTTTTTTGAACGGATAAAATTCATAGTCACGGATTTCGAATGTTTCGTTTATTTTGGATCATCGATGTAATTATGGGTAGATCAACGTTTAGTTTGTTTCAATATGTCGCCTCGTTCGCCTGCAATTCGGGTTCGAAACACAATGTGGCCGAATTTCAAAATACGAAACTTCCAGTAACCACGGCTTTCCTTAAGCATTCTACCGGTGGTTTCGTGCTCAACGTGTTGTATACTGTACCTATAATCATTTTGAACCGGAATTTCTACAACAAAAAGTTTTCAGTTTTTTGCGAAAAAACGTGATGGTTAGCCTTACTTTTTTTGAACGGATAAAATTCATAGTCACGGATTTCGAATGTTTCGTTTATTTTGGATCATCGATGTAATTATGAGTAGATCAACCTTTAGTTTGCTTCAATATGTCGCCTCGTTCGCCTGCAATTCAGGTTCGAAACACAATGTGGCCGAATTTCAAAATACGAAACTTCCAGTAACCACTGCTTTCCTTAAGCATTCTACCGGTGGTTTCGTGCTCAACGTGTTGTATACTGTACCTATAATCATTTTGAACCGGAATTTCTACAACAAAAAGTTTTCAGTTTTTTGCGAAAAAACGTGATGGTTAGCCTTACTTTTTTTGAACGGATAAAATTCATAGTCACGGATTTCGAATGTTTCGTTTATTTTGGATCATCGATGTAATTATGAGTAGATCAACCTTTAGTTTGCTTCAATATGTCGCCTCGTTCGCCTGCAATTCAGGTTCGAAACACAATGTGGCCGAATTTCAAAATACGAAACTTCCAGTAACCACTGCTTTCCTTAAGCATTCTACCGGTGGTTTCGTGCTCAACGTGTTGTATACTGTACCTATAATCATTTTGAACCGGAATTTCTACAACAAAAAGTTTTCAGTTTTTTGCGAAAAAACGTGATGGTTAGCCTTACTTTTTTTGAACGGATAAAATTCATAGTCACGGATTTCGAATGTTTCGTTTATTTTGGATCATCGATGTAATTATGGGTAGATCAACGTTTAGTTTGTTTCAATATGTCGCCTCGTTCGCCTGCAATTCGGGTTCGAAACACAATGTGGCCGAATTTCAAAATACGAAACTTCCAGTAACCACGGCTTTCCTTAAGCATTCTACCGGTGGTTTCGTGCTCAACGTGTTGTATACTGTACCTATAATCATTTTGAACCGGAATTTCTACAACAAAAAGTTTTCAGTTTTTTGCGAAAAAACGTGATGGTTAGCCTTACTTTTTTTGAACGGATAAAATTCATAGTCACGGATTTCGAATGTTTCGTTTATTTTGGATCATCGATGTAATTATGAGTAGATCAACCTTTAGTTTGCTTCAATATGTCGCCTCGTTCGCCTGCAATTCAGGTTCGAAACACAATGTGGCCGAATTTCAAAATACGAAACTTCCAGTAACCACGGCTTTCCTTAAGCATTCTACCGGTGGTTTCGTGCTCAACGTGTTGTATACTGTACCTATAATCATTTTGAACCGGAATTTCAACAACAAAAAGTTTTCAGTTTTTTGCGAAAAAACGTGATGGTTAGCCTTACTTTTTTTGAACGGATAAAATTCATAGTCACGGATTTCGAATGTTTCGTTTATTTTGGATCATCGATGTAATTATGAGTAGATCAACGTTTAGTTTGCTTCAATATGTCGCCTCGTTCGCCTGCAATTCAGGTTCGAAACACAATGTGGCCGAATTTCAAAATACGAAACTTCCAGTAACCACTGCTTTCCTTAAGCATTCTACCGGTGGTTTCGTGCTCAACGTGTTGTATACTGTACCTATAATCATTTTGAACCGGAATTTCTACAACAAAAAGTTTTCAGTTTTTTGCGAAAAAACGTGATGGTTAGCCTTACTTTTTTTGAACGGATAAAATTCATAGTCACGGATTTCGAATGTTTCGTTTATTTTGGATCATCGATGTAATTATGAGTAGATCAACCTTTAGTTTGCTTCAATATGTCGCCTCGTTCGCCTGCAATTCAGGTTCGAAACACAATGTGGCCGAATTTCAAAATACGAAACTTCCAGTAACCACTGCTTTCCTTAAGCATTCTACCGGTGGTTTCGTGCTCAACGTGTTGTATACTGTACCTATAATCATTTTGAACCGGAATTTCTACAACAAAAAGTTTTCAGTTTTTTGCGAAAAAACGTGATGGTTAGCCTTACTTTTTTTGAACGGATAAAATTCATAGTCACGGATTTCGAATGTTTCGTTTATTTTGGATCATCGATGTAATTATGAGTAGATCAACCTTTAGTTTGCTTCAATATGTCGCCTCGTTCGCCTGCAATTCAGGTTCGAAACACAATGTGGCCGAATTTCAAAATACGAAACTTCCAGTAACCACTGCTTTCCTTAAGCATTCTACCGGTGGTTTCGTGCTCAACGTGTTGTATACTGTACCTATAATCATTTTGAACCGGAATTTCTACAACAAAAAGTTTTCAGTTTTTTGCGAAAAAACGTGATGGTTAGCCTTACTTTTTTTGAACGGATAAAATTCATAGTCACGGATTTCGAATGTTTCGTTTATTTTGGATCATCGATGTAATTATGAGTAGATCAACGTTTAGTTTGCTTCAATATGTCGCCTCGTTCGCCTGCAATTCAGGTTCGAAACACAATGTGGCCGAATTTCAAAATACGAAACTTCCAGTAACCACGGCTTTCCTTAAGCATTCTACCGGTGGTTTCGTGCTCAACGTGTTGTATACTGTACCTATAATCATTTTGAACCGGAATTTCAACAACAAAAAGTTTTCAGTTTTTTGCGAAAAAACGTGATGGTTAGCCTTACTTTTTTTGAACGGATAAAATTCATAGTCACGGATTTCGAATGTTTCGTTTATTTTGGATCATCGATGTAATTATGAGTAGATCAACCTTTAGTTTGCTTCAATATGTCGCCTCATTCGCCTGCAATTCAGGTTCGAAACACAATGTGGCCGAATTTCAAAATACGAAACTTCCAGTAACCACGGCTTTCCTTAAGCATTCTACCGGTGGTTTCGTGCTCAACGTGTTGTATACTGTACCTATAATCATTTTGAACCGGAATTTCAACAACAAAAAGTTTTCAGTTTTTTGCGAAAAAACGTGATGGTTAGCCTTACTTTTTTTGAACGGATAAAATTCATAGTCACGGATTTCGAATGTTTCGTTTATTTTGGATCATCGATGTAATTATGAGTAGATCAACCTTTAGTTTGCTTCAATATGTCGCCTCGTTCGCCTGCAATTCAGGTTCGAAACACAATGTGGCCGAATTTCAAAATACGAAACTTCCAGTAACCACTGCTTTCCTTAAGCATTCTACCGGTGGTTTCGTGCTCAACGTGTTGTATACTGTACCTATAATCATTTTGAACCGGAATTTCTACAACAAAAAGTTTTCAGTTTTTTGCGAAAAAACGTGATGGTTAGCCTTACTTTTTTTGAACGGATAAAATTCATAGTCACGGATTTCGAATGTTTCGTTTATTTTGGATCATCGATGTAATTATGAGTAGATCAACGTTTAGTTTGCTTCAATATGTCGCCTCGTTCGCCTGCAATTCAGGTTCGAAACACAATGTGGCCGAATTTCAAAATACGAAACTTCCAGTAACCACTGCTTTCCTTAAGCATTCTACCGGTGGTTTCGTGCTCAACGTGTTGTATACTGTACCTATAATCATTTTGAACCGGAATTTCTACAACAAAAAGTTTTCAGTTTTTTGCGAAAAAACGTGATGGTTAGCCTTACTTTTTTTGAACGGATAAAATTCATAGTCACGGATTTCGAATGTTTCGTTTATTTTGGATCATCGATGTAATTATGAGTAGATCAACGTTTAGTTTGCTTCAATATGTCGCCTCGTTCGCCTGCAATTCAGGTTCGAAACACAATGTGGCCGAATTTCAAAATACGAAACTTCCAGTAACCACGGCTTTCCTTAAGCATTCTACCGGTGGTTTCGTGCTCAACGTGTTGTATACTGTACCTATAATCATTTTGAACCGGAATTTCAACAACAAAAAGTTTTCAGTTTTTTGCGAAAAAACGTGATGGTTAGCCTTACTTTTTTTGAACGGATAAAATTCATAGTCACGGATTTCGAATGTTTCGTTTAGTTTGGATCATCGATGTAATTATGAGTAGATCAACCTTTAGTTTGCTTCAATATGTCGCCTCGTTCGCCTGCAATTCAGGTTCGAAACACAATGTGGCCGAATTTCAAAATACGAAACTTCCAGTAACCACGGCTTTCCTTAAGCATTCTACCGGTGGTTTCGTGCTCAACGTGTTGTATACTGTACCTATAATCATTTTGAACCGGAATTTCTACAACAAAAAGTTTTCAGTTTTTTGCGAAAAAACGTGATGGTTAGCCTTACTTTTTTTGAACGGATAAAATTCATAGTCACGGATTTCGAATGTTTCGTTTATTTTGGATCATCGATGTAATTATGAGTAGATCAACCTTTAGTTTGCTTCAATATGTCGCCTCGTTCGCCTGCAATTCAGGTTCGAAACACAATGTGGCCGAATTTCAAAATACGAAACTTCCAGTAACCACGGCTTTCCTTAAGCATTCTACCGGTGGTTTCGTGCTCAACGTGTTGTATACTGTACCTATAATCATTTTGAACCGGAATTTCAACAACAAAAAGTTTTCAGTTTTTTGCGAAAAAACGTGATGGTTAGCCTTACTTTTTTTGAACGGATAAAATTCATAGTCACGGATTTCGAATGTTTCGTTTATTTTGGATCATCGATGTAATTATGAGTAGATCAACGTTTAGTTTGTTTCAATATGTCGCCTCGTTCGCCTGCAATTCGGGTTCGAAACACAATGTGGCCGAATTTCAAAATACGAAACTTCCAGTAACCACTGCTTTCCTTAAGCATTCTACCGGTGGTTTCGTGCTCAACGTGTTGTATACTGTACCTATAATCATTTTGAACCGGAATTTCAACAACAA
Organism: Nephrotoma appendiculata; assembly: GCA_947310385.1. Classification (NCBI taxonomy): domain Eukaryota; kingdom Metazoa; phylum Arthropoda; class Insecta; order Diptera; family Tipulidae; genus Nephrotoma; species Nephrotoma appendiculata. Next base: position 300,222,137 of record OX371223.1, read on the forward strand.
AAAGTTTTCAGTTTTTTGCGAAAAAACGTGATGGTTAGCCTTACTTTTTTTGAACGGATAAAATTCATAGTCACGGATTTCGAATGTTTCGTTTATTTTGGATCATCGATGTAATTATGAGTAGATCAACCTTTAGTTTGCTTCAATATGTCGCCTCGTTCGCCTGCAATTCAGGTTCGAAACACAATGTGGCCGAATTTCAAAATACGAAACTTCCAGTAACCACTGCTTTCCTTAAGCATTCTACCGGTGGTTTCGTGCTCAACGTGTTGTATACTGTACCTATAATCATTTTGAACCGGAATTTCTACAACAAAAAGTTTTCAGTTTTTTGCGAAAAAACGTGATGGTTAGCCTTACTTTTTTTGAACGGATAAAATTCATAGTCACGGATTTCGAATGTTTCGTTTATTTTGGATCATCGATGTAATTATGAGTAGATCAACCTTTAGTTTGCTTCAATATGTCGCCTCGTTCGCCTGCAATTCGGGTTCGAAACACAATGTGGCCGAATTTCAAAATACGAAACTTCCAGTAACCACTGCTTTCCTTAAGCATTCTACCGGTGGTTTCGTGCTCAACGTGTTGTATACTGTACCTATAATCATTTTGAACCGGAATTTCTACAACAAAAAGTTTTCAGTTTTTTGCGAAAAAACGTGATGGTTAGCCTTACTTTTTTTGAACGGATAAAATTCATAGTCACGGATTTCGAATGTTTCGTTTATTTTGGATCATCGATGTAATTATGAGTAGATCAACCTTTAGTTTGCTTCAATATGTCGCCTCGTTCGCCTGCAATTCAGGTTCGAAACACAATGTGGCCGAATTTCAAAATACGAAACTTCCAGTAACCACTGCTTTCCTTAAGCATTCTACCGGTGGTTTCGTGCTCAACGTGTTGTATACTGTACCTATAATCATTTTGAACCGGAATTTCTACAACAAAAAGTTTTCAGTTTTTTGCGAAAAAACGTGATGGTTAGCCTTACTTTTTTTGAACGGATAAAATTCATAGTCACGGATTTCGAATGTTTCGTTTATTTTGGATCATCGATGTAATTATGGGTAGATCAACGTTTAGTTTGTTTCAATATGTCGCCTCGTTCGCCTGCAATTCGGGTTCGAAACACAATGTGGCCGAATTTCAAAATACGAAACTTCCAGTAACCACGGCTTTCCTTAAGCATTCTACCGGTGGTTTCGTGCTCAACGTGTTGTATACTGTACCTATAATCATTTTGAACCGGAATTTCTACAACAAAAAGTTTTCAGTTTTTTGCGAAAAAACGTGATGGTTAGCCTTACTTTTTTTGAACGGATAAAATTCATAGTCACGGATTTCGAATGTTTCGTTTATTTTGGATCATCGATGTAATTATGAGTAGATCAACGTTTAGTTTGCTTCAATATGTCGCCTCGTTCGCCTGCAATTCAGGTTCGAAACACAATGTGGCCGAATTTCAAAATACGAAACTTCCAGTAACCACGGCTTTCCTTAAGCATTCTACCGGTGGTTTCGTGCTCAACGTGTTGTATACTGTACCTATAATCATTTTGAACCGGAATTTCAACAACAAAAAGTTTTCAGTTTTTTGCGAAAAAACGTGATGGTTAGCCTTACTTTTTTTGAACGGATAAAATTCATAGTCACGGATTTCGAATGTTTCGTTTATTTTGGATCATCGATGTAATTATGAGTAGATCAACGTTTAGTTTGCTTCAATATGTCGCCTCGTTCGCCTGCAATTCAGGTTCGAAACACAATGTGGCCGAATTTCAAAATACGAAACTTCCAGTAACCACTGCTTTCCTTAAGCATTCTACCGGTGGTTTCGTGCTCAACGTGTTGTATACTGTACCTATAATCATTTTGAACCGGAATTTCTACAACAAAAAGTTTTCAGTTTTTTGCGAAAAAACGTGATGGTTAGCCTTACTTTTTTTGAACGGATAAAATTCATAGTCACGGATTTCGAATGTTTCGTTTATTTTGGATCATCGATGTAATTATGAGTAGATCAACCTTTAGTTTGCTTCAATATGTCGCCTCGTTCGCCTGCAATTCAGGTTCGAAACACAATGTGGCCGAATTTCAAAATACGAAACTTCCAGTAACCACTGCTTTCCTTAAGCATTCTACCGGTGGTTTCGTGCTCAACGTGTTGTATACTGTACCTATAATCATTTTGAACCGGAATTTCTGCAACAAAAAGTTTTCAGTTTTTTGCGAAAAAACGTGATGGTTAGCCTTACTTTTTTTGAACGGATAAAATTCATAGTCACGGATTTCGAATGTTTCGTTTATTTTGGATCATCGATGTAATTATGAGTAGATCAACCTTTAGTTTGCTTCAATATGTCGCCTCGTTCGCCTGCAATTCAGGTTCGAAACACAATGTGGCCGAATTTCAAAATACGAAACTTCCAGTAACCACTGCTTTCCTTAAGCATTCTACCGGTGGTTTCGTGCTCAACGTGTTGTATACTGTACCTATAATCATTTTGAACCGGAATTTCTACAACAAAAAGTTTTCAGTTTTTTGCGAAAAAACGTGATGGTTAGCCTTACTTTTTTTGAACGGATAAAATTCATAGTCACGGATTTCGAATGTTTCGTTTATTTTGGATCATCGATGTAATTATGAGTAGATCAACGTTTAGTTTGCTTCAATATGTCGCCTCGTTCGCCTGCAATTCAGGTTCGAAACACAATGTGGCCGAATTTCAAAATACGAAACTTCCAGTAACCACGGCTTTCCTTAAGCATTCTACCGGTGGTTTCGTGCTCAACGTGTTGTATACTGTACCTATAATCATTTTGAACCGGAATTTCAACAACAAAAAGTTTTCAGTTTTTTGCGAAAAAACGTGAGTTAGCCTTACTTTTTTTGAACGGATAAAATTCATAGTCACGGATTTCGAATGTTTCGTTTATTTTGGATCATCGATGTAATTATGAGTAGATCAACCTTTAGTTTGCTTCAATATGTCGCCTCGTTCGCCTGCAATTCAGGTTCGAAACACAATGTGGCCGAATTTCAAAATACGAAACTTCCAGTAACCACTGCTTTCCTTAAGCATTCTACCGGTGGTTTCGTGCTCAACGTGTTGTATACTGTACCTATAATCATTTTGAACCGGAATTTCTACAACAAAAAGTTTTCAGTTTTTTGCGAAAAAACGTGATGGTTAGCCTTACTTTTTTTGAACGGATAAAATTCATAGTCACGGATTTCGAATGTTTCGTTTATTTTGGATCATCGATGTAATTATGAGTAGATCAACGTTTAGTTTGCTTCAATATGTCGCCTCGTTCGCCTGCAATTCAGGTTCGAAACACAATGTGGCCGAATTTCAAAATACGAAACTTCCAGTAACCACTGCTTTCCTTAAGCATTCTACCGGTGGTTTCGTGCTCAACGTGTTGTATACTGTACCTATAATCATTTTGAACCGGAATTTCTACAACAAAAAGTTTTCAGTTTTTTGCGAAAAAACGTGATGGTTAGCCTTACTTTTTTTGAACGGATAAAATTCATAGTCACGGATTTCGAATGTTTCGTTTATTTTGGATCATCGATGTAATTATGAGTAGATCAACGTTTAGTTTGCTTCAATATGTCGCCTCGTTCGCCTGCAATTCAGGTTCGAAACACAATGTGGCCGAATTTCAAAATACGAAACTTCCAGTAACCACTGCTTTCCTTAAGCATTCTACCGGTGGTTTCGTGCTCAACGTGTTGTATACTGTACCTATAATCATTTTGAACCGGAATTTCTACAACAAAAAGTTTTCAGTTTTTTGCGAAAAAACGTGATGGTTAGCCTTACTTTTTTTGAACGGATAAAATTCATAGTCACGGATTTCGAATGTTTCGTTTATTTTGGATCATCGATGTAATTATGAGTAGATCAACGTTTAGTTTGCTTCAATATGTCGCCTCGTTCGCCTGCAATTCAGGTTCGAAACACAATGTGGCCGAATTTCAAAATACGAAACTTCCAGTAACCACTGCTTTCCTTAAGCATTCTACCGGTGGTTTCGTGCTCAACGTGTTGTATACTGTACCTATAATCATTTTGAACCGGAATTTCTACAACAAAAAGTTTTCAGTTTTTTGCGAAAAAACGTGATGGTTAGCCTTACTTTTTTTGAACGGATAAAATTCATAGTCACGGATTTCGAATGTTTCGTTTATTTTGGATCATCGATGTAATTATGAGTAGATCAACGTTTAGTTTGCTTCAATATGTCGCCTCGTTCGCCTGCAATTCAGGTTCGAAACACAATGTGGCCGAATTTCAAAATACGAAACTTCCAGTAACCACTGCTTTCCTTAAGCATTCTACCGGTGGTTTCGTGCTCAACGTGTTGTATACTGTACCTATAATCATTTTGAACCGGAATTTCTACAACAAAAAGTTTTCAGTTTTTTGCGAAAAAACGTGATGGTTAGCCTTACTTTTTTTGAACGGATAAAATTCATAGTCACGGATTTCGAATGTTTCGTTTATTTTGGATCATCGATGTAATTATGAGTAGATCAACCTTTAGTTTGCTTCAATATGTCGCCTCGTTCGCCTGCAATTCAGGTTCGAAACACAATGTGGCCGAATTTCAAAATACGAAACTTCCAGTAACCACTGCTTTCCTTAAGCATTCTACCGGTGGTTTCGTGCTCAACGTGTTGTATACTGTACCTATAATCATTTTGAACCGGAATTTCTACAACAAAAAGTTTTCAGTTTTTTGCGAAAAAACGTGATGGTTAGCCTTACTTTTTTTGAACGGATAAAATTCATAGTCACGGATTTCGAATGTTTCGTTTATTTTGGATCATCGATGTAATTATGAGTAGATCAACGTTTAGTTTGCTTCAATATGTCGCCTCGTTCGCCTGCAATTCAGGTTCGAAACACAATGTGGCCGAATTTCAAAATACGAAACTTCCAGTAACCACTGCTTTCCTTAAGCATTCTACCGGTGGTTTCGTGCTCAACGTGTTGTATACTGTACCTATAATCATTTTGAACCGGAATTTCTACAACAAAAAGTTTTCAGTTTTTTGCGAAAAAACGTGATGGTTAGCCTTACTTTTTTTGAACGGATAAAATTCATAGTCACGGATTTCGAATGTTTCGTTTATTTTGGATCATCGATGTAATTATGAGTAGATCAACGTTTAGTTTGCTTCAATATGTCGCCTCGTTCGCCTGCAATTCAGGTTCGAAACACAATGTGGCCGAATTTCAAAATACGAAACTTCCAGTAACCACGGCTTTCCTTAAGCATTCTACCGGTGGTTTCGTGCTCAACGTGTTGTATACTGTACCTATAATCATTTTGAACCGGAATTTCAACAACAAAAAGTTTTCAGTTTTTTGCGAAAAAACGTGATGGTTAGCCTTACTTTTTTTGAACGGATAAAATTCATAGTCACGGATTTCGAATGTTTCGTTTAGTTTGGATCATCGATGTAATTATGAGTAGATCAACCTTTAGTTTGCTTCAATATGTCGCCTCGTTCGCCTGCAATTCAGGTTCGAAACACAATGTGGCCGAATTTCAAAATACGAAACTTCCAGTAACCACGGCTTTCCTTAAGCATTCTACCGGTGGTTTCGTGCTCAACGTGTTGTATACTGTACCTATAATCATTTTGAACCGGAATTTCTACAACAAAAAGTTTTCAGTTTTTTGCGAAAAAACGTGATGGTTAGCCTTACTTTTTTTGAACGGATAAAATTCATAGTCACGGATTTCGAATGTTTCGTTTATTTTGGATCATCGATGTAATTATGAGTAGATCAACGTTTAGTTTGTTTCAATATGTCGCCTCGTTCGCCTGCAATTCGGGTTCGAAACACAATGTGGCCGAATTTCAAAATACGAAACTTCCAGTAACCACTGCTTTCCTTAAGCATTCTACCGGTGGTTTCGTGCTCAACGTGTTGTATACTGTACCTATAATCATTTTGAACCGGAATTTCAACAACAAAAAGTTTTCAGTTTTTTGCGAAAAAACGTGATGGTTAGCCTTACTTTTTTTGAACGGATAAAATTCATAGTCACGGATTTCGAATGTTTCGTTTATTTTGGATCATCGATGTAATTATGAGTAGATCAACCTTTAGTTTGCTTCAATATGTCGCCTCGTTCGCCTGCAATTCAGGTTCGAAACACAATGTGGCCGAATTTCAAAATACGAAACTTCCAGTAACCACTGCTTTCCTTAAGCATTCTACCGGTGGTTTCGTGCTCAACGTGTTGTATACTGTACCTATAATCATTTTGAACCGGAATTTCTACAACAAAAAGTTTTCAGTTTTTTGCGAAAAAACGTGATGGTTAGCCTTACTTTTTTTGAACGGATAAAATTCATAGTCACGGATTTCGAATGTTTCGTTTATTTTGGATCATCGATGTAATTATGAGTAGATCAACCTTTAGTTTGCTTCAATATGTCGCCTCGTTCGCCTGCAATTCAGGTTCGAAACACAATGTGGCCGAATTTCAAAATACGAAACTTCCAGTAACCACGGCTTTCCTTAAGCATTCTACCGGTGGTTTCGTGCTCAACGTGTTGTATACTGTACCTATAATCATTTTGAACCGGAATTTCAACAACAAAAAGTTTTCAGTTTTTTGCGAAAAAACGTGATGGTTAGCCTTACTTTTTTTGAACGGATAAAATTCATAGTCACGGATTTCGAATGTTTCGTTTATTTTGGATCATCGATGTAATTATGAGTAGATCAACGTTTAGTTTGTTTCAATATGTCGCCTCGTTCGCCTGCAATTCGGGTTCGAAACATAATGTGGCCGAATTTCAAAATACGAAACTTCCAGTAACCACTGCTTTCCTTAAGCATTCTACCGGTGGTTTCGTGCTCAACGTGTTGTATACTGTACCTATAATCATTTTGAACCGGAATTTCAACAACAAAAAGTTTTCAGTTTTTTGCGAAAAAACGTGATGGTTAGCCTTACTTTTTTTGAACGGATAAAATTCATAGTCACGGATTTCGAATGTTTCGTTTATTTTGGATCATCGATGTAATTATGAGTAGATCAACCTTTAGTTTGCTTCAATATGTCGCCTCGTTCGCCTGCAATTCAGGTTCGAAACACAATGTGGCCGAATTTCAAAATACGAAACTTCCAGTAACCACGGCTTTCCTTAAGCATTCTACCGGTGGTTTCGTGCTCAACGTGTTGTATACTGTACCTATAATCATTTTGAACCGGAATTTCAACAACAAAAAGTTTTCAGTTTTTTGCGAAAAAACGTGATGGTTAGCCTTACTTTTTTTGAACGGATAAAATTCATAGTCACGGATTTCGAATGTTTCGTTTATTTTGGATCATCGATGTAATTATGAGTAGATCAACGTTTAGTTTGTTTCAATATGTCGCCTCGTTCGCCTGCAATTCGGGTTCGAAACATAATGTGGCCGAATTTCAAAATACGAAACTTCCAGTAACCACTGCTTTCCTTAAGCATTCTACCGGTGGTTTCGTGCTCAACGTGTTGTATACTGTACCTATAATCATTTTGAACCGGAATTTCAACAACAAAAAGTTTTCAGTTTTTTGCGAAAAAACGTGATGGTTAGCCTTACTTTTTTTGAACGGATAAAATTCATAGTCACGGATTTCGAATGTTTCGTTTATTTTGGATCATCGATGTAATTATGAGTAGATCAACGTTTAGTTTGCTTCAATATGTCGCCTCGTTCGCCTGCAATTCAGGTTCGAAACACAATGTGGCCGAATTTCAAAATACGAAACTTCCAGTAACCACGGCTTTCCTTAAGCATTCTACCGGTGGTTTCGTGCTCAACGTGTTGTATACTGTACCTATAATCATTTTGAACCGGAATTTCAACAACAAAAAGTTTTCAGTTTTTTGCGAAAAAACGTGATGGTTAGCCTTACTTTTTTTGAACGGATAAAATTCATAGTCACGGATTTCGAATGTTTCGTTTATTTTGGATCATCGATGTAATTATGAGTAGATCAACCTTTAGTTTGCTTCAATATGTCGCCTCGTTCGCCTGCAATTCAGGTTCGAAACACAATGTGGCCGAATTTCAAAATACGAAACTTCCAGTAACCACGGCTTTCCTTAAGCATTCTACCGGTGGTTTCGTGCTCAACGTGTTGTATACTGTACCTATAATCATTTTGAACCGGAATTTCAACAACAAAAAGTTTTCAGTTTTTTGCGAAAAAACGTGATGGTTAGCCTTACTTTTTTTGAACGGATAAAATTCATAGTCACGGATTTCGAATGTTTCGTTTATTTTGGATCATCGATGTAATTATGAGTAGATCAACCTTTAGTTTGCTTCAATATGTCGCCTCGTTCGCCTGCAATTCAGGTTCGAAACACAATGTGGCCGAATTTCAAAATACGAAACTTCCAGTAACCACGGCTTTCCTTAAGCATTCTACCGGTGGTTTCGTGCTCAACGTGTTGTATACTGTACCTATAATCATTTTGAACCGGAATTTCTACAACAAAAAGTTTTCAGTTTTTTGCGAAAAAACGTGATGGTTAGCCTTACTTTTTTTGAACGGATAAAATTCATAGTCACGGATTTCGAATGTTTCGTTTATTTTGGATCATCGATGTAATTATGAGTAGATCAACGTTTAGTTTGTTTCAATATGTCGCCTCGTTCGCCTGCAATTCGGGTTCGAAACACAATGTGGCCGAATTTCAAAATACGAAACTTCCAGTAACCACTGCTTTCCTTAAGCATTCTACCGGTGGTTTCGTGCTCAACGTGTTGTATACTGTACCTATAATCATTTTGAACCGGAATTTCAACAACAAAAAGTTTTCAGTTTTTTGCGAAAAAACGTGATGGTTAGCCTTACTTTTTTTGAACGGATAAAATTCATAGTCACGGATTTCGAATGTTTCGTTTATTTTGGATCATCGATGTAATTATGAGTAGATCAACCTTTAGTTTGCTTCAATATGTCGCCTCGTTCGCCTGCAATTCAGGTTCGAAACACAATGTGGCCGAATTTCAAAATACGAAACTTCCAGTAACCACTGCTTTCCTTAAGCATTCTACCGGTGGTTTCGTGCTCAACGTGTTGTATACTGTACCTATAATCATTTTGAACCGGAATTTCTACAACAAAAAGTTTTCAGTTTTTTGCGAAAAAACGTGATGGTTAGCCTTACTTTTTTTGAACGGATAAAATTCATAGTCACGGATTTCGAATGTTTCGTTTATTTTGGATCATCGATGTAATTATGAGTAGATCAACCTTTAGTTTGCTTCAATATGTCGCCTCGTTCGCCTGCAATTCAGGTTCGAAACACAATGTGGCCGAATTTCAAAATACGAAACTTCCAGTAACCACGGCTTTCCTTAAGCATTCTACCGGTGGTTTCGTGCTCAACGTGTTGTATACTGTACCTATAATCATTTTGAACCGGAATTTCAACAACAAAAAGTTTTCAGTTTTTTGCGAAAAAACGTGATGGTTAGCCTTACTTTTTTTGAACGGATAAAATTCATAGTCACGGATTTCGAATGTTTCGTTTATTTTGGATCATCGATGTAATTATGAGTAGATCAACGTTTAGTTTGTTTCAATATGTCGCCTCGTTCGCCTGCAATTCGGGTTCGAAACATAATGTGGCCGAATTTCAAAATACGAAACTTCCAGTAACCACTGCTTTCCTTAAGCATTCTACCGGTGGTTTCGTGCTCAACGTGTTGTATACTGTACCTATAATCATTTTGAACCGGAATTTCAACAACAAAAAGTTTTCAGTTTTTTGCGAAAAAACGTGATGGTTAGCCTTACTTTTTTTGAACGGATAAAATTCATAGTCACGGATTTCGAATGTTTCGTTTATTTTGGATCATCGATGTAATTATGAGTAGATCAACCTTTAGTTTGCTTCAATATGTCGCCTCGTTCGCCTGCAATTCAGGTTCGAAACACAATGTGGCCGAATTTCAAAATACGAAACTTCCAGTAACCACGGCTTTCCTTAAGCATTCTACCGGTGGTTTCGTGCTCAACGTGTTGTATACTGTACCTATAATCATTTTGAACCGGAATTTCAACAACAAAAAGTTTTCAGTTTTTTGCGAAAAAACGTGATGGTTAGCCTTACTTTTTTTGAACGGATAAAATTCATAGTCACGGATTTCGAATGTTTCGTTTATTTTGGATCATCGATGTAATTATGAGTAGATCAACCTTTAGTTTGCTTCAATATGTCGCCTCGTTCGCCTGCAATTCAGGTTCGAAACACAATGTGGCCGAATTTCAAAATACGAAACTTCCAGTAACCACGGCTTTCCTTAAGCATTCTACCGGTGGTTTCGTGCTCAACGTGTTGTATACTGTACCTATAATCATTTTGAACCGGAATTTCAACAACAAAAAGTTTTCAGTTTTTTGCGAAAAAACGTGATGGTTAGCCTTACTTTTTTTGAACGGATAAAATTCATAGTCACGGATTTCGAATGTTTCGTTTATTTTGGATCATCGATGTAATTATGAGTAGATCAACCTTTAGTTTGCTTCAATATGTCGCCTCGTTCGCCTGCAATTCAGGTTCGAAACACAATGTGGCCGAATTTCAAAATACGAAACTTCCAGTAACCACGGCTTTCCTTAAGCATTCTACCGGTGGTTTCGTGCTCAACGTGTTGTATACTGTACCTATAATCATTTTGAACCGGAATTTCAACAACAAAAAGTTTTCAGTTTTTTGCGAAAAAACGTGATGGTTAGCCTTACTTTTTTTGAACGGATAAAATTCATAGTCACGGATTTCGAATGTTTCGTTTATTTTGGATCATCGATGTAATTATGAGTAGATCAACCTTTAGTTTGCTTCAATATGTCGCCTCGTTCGCCTGCAATTCAGGTTCGAAACACAATGTGGCCGAATTTCAAAATACGAAACTTCCAGTAACCACTGCTTTCCTTAAGCATTCTACCGGTGGTTTCGTGCTCAACGTGTTGTATACTGTACCTATAATCATTTTGAACCGGAATTTCTACAACAAAAAGTTTTCAGTTTTTTGCGAAAAAACGTGATGGTTAGCCTTACTTTTTTTGAACGGATAAAATTCATAGTCACGGATTTCGAATGTTTCGTTTATTTTGGATCATCGATGTAATTATGAGTAGATCAACGTTTAGTTTGTTTCAATATGTCGCCTCGTTCGCCTGCAATTCGGGTTCGAAACACAATGTGGCCGAATTTCAAAATACGAAACTTCCAGTAACCACGGCTTTCCTTAAGCATTCTACCGGTGGTTTCGTGCTCAACGTGTTGTATACTGTACCTATAATCATTTTGAACCGGAATTTCAACAACAAAAAGTTTTCAGTTTTTTGCGAAAAAACGTGATGGTTAGCCTTACTTTTTTTGAACGGATAAAATTCATAGTCACGGATTTCGAATGTTTCGTTTATTTTGGATCATCGATGTAATTATGAGTAGATCAACGTTTAGTTTGTTTCAATATGTCGCCTCGTTCGCCTGCAATTCGGGTTCGAAACACAATGTGGCCGAATTTCAAAATACGAAACTTCCAGTAACCACGGCTTTCCTTAAGCATTCTACCGGTGGTTTCGTGCTCAACGTGTTGTATACTGTACCTATAATCATTTTGAACCGGAATTTCAACAACAAAAAGTTTTCAGTTTTTTGCGAAAAAACGTGATGGTTAGCCTTACTTTTTTTGAACGGATAAAATTCATAGTCACGGATTTCGAATGTTTCGTTTATTTTGGATCATCGATGTAATTATGAGTAGATCAACGTTTAGTTTGTTTCAATATGTCGCCTCGTTCGCCTGCAATTCGGGTTCGAAACACAATGTGGCCGAATTTCAAAATACGAAACTTCCAGTAACCACGGCTTTCCTTAAGCATTCTACCGGTGGTTTCGTGCTCAACGTGTTGTATACTGTACCTATAATCATTTTGAACCGGAATTTCAACAACAAAAAGTTTTCAGTTTTTTGCGAAAAAACGTGATGGTTAGCCTTACTTTTTTTGAACGGATAAAATTCATAGTCACGGATTTCGAATGTTTCGTTTATTTTGGATCATCGATGTAATTATGAGTAGATCAACGTTTAGTTTGTTTCAATATGTCGCCTCGTTCGCCTGCAATTCGGGTTCGAAACACAATGTGGCCGAATTTCAAAATACGAAACTTCCAGTAACCACGGCTTTCCTTAAGCATTCTACCGGTGGTTTCGTGCTCAACGTGTTGTATACTGTACCTATAATCATTTTGAACCGGAATTTCAACAACAAAAAGTTTTCAGTTTTTTGCGAAAAAACGTGATGGTTAGCCTTACTTTTTTTGAACGGATAAAATTCATAGTCACGGATTTCGAATGTTTCGTTTATTTTGGATCATCGATGTAATTATGAGTAGATCAACGTTTAGTTTGTTTCAATATGTCGCCTCGTTCGCCTGCAATTCGGGTTCGAAACACAATGTGGCCGAATTTCAAAATACGAAACTTCCAGTAACCACGGCTTTCCTTAAGCATTCTACCGGTGGTTTCGTGCTCAACGTGTTGTATACTGTACCTATAATCATTTTGAACCGGAATTTCTACAACAAAAAGTTTTCAGTTTTTTGCGAAAAAACGTGATGGTTAGCCTTACTTTTTTTGAACGGATAAAATTCATAGTCACGGATTTCGAATGTTTCGTTTATTTTGGATCATCGATGTAATTATGAGTAGATCAACGTTTAGTTTGCTTCAATATGTCGCCTCGTTCGCCTGCAATTCAGGTTCGAAACACAATGTGGCCGAATTTCAAAATACGAAACTTCCAGTAACCACGGCTTTCCTTAAGCATTCTACCGGTGGTTTCGTGCTCAACGTGTTGTATACTGTACCTATAATCATTTTGAACCGGAATTTCTACAACAAAAAGTTTTCAGTTTTTTGCGAAAAAACGTGATGGTTAGCCTTACTTTTTTTGAACGGATAAAATTCATAGTCACGGATTTCGAATGTTTCGTTTATTTTGGATCATCGATGTAATTATGAGTAGATCAACGTTTAGTTTGCTTCAATATGTCGCCTCGTTCGCCTGCAATTCAGGTTCGAAACACAATGTGGCCGAATTTCAAAATACGAAACTTCCAGTAACCACTGCTTTCCTTAAGCATTCTACCGGTGGTTTCGTGCTCAACGTGTTGTATACTGTACCTATAATCATTTTGAACCGGAATTTCTACAACAAAAAGTTTTCAGTTTTTTGCGAAAAAACGTGATGGTTAGCCTTACTTTTTTTGAACGGATAAAATTCATAGTCACGGATTTCGAATGTTTCGTTTATTTTGGATCATCGATGTAATTATGAGTAGATCAACGTTTAGTTTGTTTCAATATGTCGCCTCGTTCGCCTGCAATTCGGGTTCGAAACACAATGTGGCCGAATTTCAAAATACGAAACTTCCAGTAACCACGGCTTTCCTTAAGCATTCTACCGGTGGTTTCGTGCTCAACGTGTTGTATACTGTACCTATAATCATTTTGAACCGGAATTTCAACAACAAAAAGTTTTCAGTTTTTTGCGAAAAAACGTGATGGTTGGCCTTACTTTTTTTGAACGGATAAAATTCATAGTCACGGATTTCGAATGTTTCGTTTATTTTGGATCATCGATGTAATTATGAGTAGATCAACGTTTAGTTTGCTTCAATATGTCGCCTCGTTCGCCTGCAATTCAGGTTCGAAACACAATGTGGCCGAATTTCAAAATACGAAACTTCCAGTAACCACTGCTTTCCTTAAGCATTCTACCGGTGGTTTCGTGCTCAACGTGTTGTATACTGTACCTATAATCATTTTGAACCGGAATTTCTACAACAAAAAGTTTTCAGTTTTTTGCGAAAAAACGTGATGGTTAGCCTTACTTTTTTTGAACGGATAAAATTCATAGTCACGGATTTCGAATGTTTCGTTTATTTTGGATCATCGATGTAATTATGAGTAGATCAACCTTTAGTTTGCTTCAATATGTCGCCTCGTTCGCCTGCAATTCAGGTTCGAAACACAATGTGGCCGAATTTCAAAATACGAAACTTCCAGTAACCACTGCTTTCCTTAAGCATTCTACCGGTGGTTTCGTGCTCAACGTGTTGTATACTGTACCTATAATCATTTTGAACCGGAATTTCTACAACAAAAAGTTTTCAGTTTTTTGCGAAAAAACGTGATGGTTAGCCTTACTTTTTTTGAACGGATAAAATTCATAGTCACGGATTTCGAATGTTTCGTTTATTTTGGATCATCGATGTAATTATGAGTAGATCAACGTTTAGTTTGTTTCAATATGTCGCCTCGTTCGCCTGCAATTCGGGTTCGAAACACAATGTGGCCGAATTTCAAAATACGAAACTTCCAGTAACCACGGCTTTCCTTAAGCATTCTACCGGTGGTTTCGTGCTCAACGTGTTGTATACTGTACCTATAATCATTTTGAACCGGAATTTCTACAACAAAAAGTTTTCAGTTTTTTGCGAAAAAACGTGATGGTTAGCCTTACTTTTTTTGAACGGATAAAATTCATAGTCACGGATTTCGAATGTTTCGTTTATTTTGGATCATCGATGTAATTATGAGTAGATCAACCTTTAGTTTGCTTCAATATGTCGCCTCGTTCGCCTGCAATTCAGGTTCGAAACACAATGTGGCCGAATTTCAAAATACGAAACTTCCAGTAACCACGGCTTTCCTTAAGCATTCTACCGGTGGTTTCGTGCTCAACGTGTTGTATACTGTACCTATAATCATTTTGAACCGGAATTTCTACAACAAAAAGTTTTCAGTTTTTTGCGAAAAAACGTGATGGTTAGCCTTACTTTTTTTGAACGGATAAAATTCATAGTCACGGATTTCGAATGTTTCGTTTATTTTGGATCATCGATGTAATTATGAGTAGATCAACCTTTAGTTTGCTTCAATATGTCGCCTCGTTCGCCTGCAATTCAGGTTCGAAACACAATGTGGCCGAATTTCAAAATACGAAACTTCCAGTAACCACGGCTTTCCTTAAGCATTCTACCGGTGGTTTCGTGCTCAACGTGTTGTATACTGTACCTATAATCATTTTGAACCGGAATTTCAACAACAAAAAGTTTTCAGTTTTTTGCGAAAAAACGTGATGGTTAGCCTTACTTTTTTTGAACGGATAAAATTCATAGTCACGGATTTCGAATGTTTCGTTTATTTTGGATCATCGATGTAATTATGAGTAGATCAACCTTTAGTTTGCTTCAATATGTCGCCTCGTTCGCCTGCAATTCAGGTTCGAAACACAATGTGGCCGAATTTCAAAATACGAAACTTCCAGTAACCACTGCTTTCCTTAAGCATTCTACCGGTGGTTTCGTGCTCAACGTGTTGTATACTGTACCTATAATCATTTTGAACCGGAATTTCTACAACAAAAAGTTTTCAGTTTTTTGCGAAAAAACGTGATGGTTAGCCTTACTTTTTTTGAACGGATAAAATTCATAGTCACGGATTTCGAATGTTTCGTTTATTTTGGATCATCGATGTAATTATGAGTAGATCAACGTTTAGTTTGTTTCAATATGTCGCCTCGTTCGCCTGCAATTCGGGTTCGAAACACAATGTGGCCGAATTTCAAAATACGAAACTTCCAGTAACCACGGCTTTCCTTAAGCATTCTACCGGTGGTTTCGTGCTCAACGTGTTGTATACTGTACCTATAATCATTTTGAACCGGAATTTCAACAACAAAAAGTTTTCAGTTTTTTGCGAAAAAACGTGATGGTTAGCCTTACTTTTTTTGAACGGATAAAATTCATAGTCACGGATTTCGAATGTTTCGTTTATTTTGGATCATCGATGTAATTATGAGTAGATCAACGTTTAGTTTGCTTCAATATGTCGCCTCGTTCGCCTGCAATTCAGGTTCGAAACACAATGTGGCCGAATTTCAAAATACGAAACTTCCAGTAACCACTGCTTTCCTTAAGCATTCTACCGGTGGTTTCGTGCTCAACGTGTTGTATACTGTACCTATAATCATTTTGAACCGGAATTTCTACAACAAAAAGTTTTCAGTTTTTTGCGAAAAAACGTGATGGTTAGCCTTACTTTTTTTGAACGGATAAAATTCATAGTCACGGATTTCGAATGTTTCGTTTATTTTGGATCATCGATGTAATTATGAGTAGATCAACGTTTAGTTTGTTTCAATATGTCGCCTCGTTCGCCTGCAATTCGGGTTCGAAACACAATGTGGCCGAATTTCAAAATACGAAACTTCCAGTAACCACGGCTTTCCTTAAGCATTCTACCGGTGGTTTCGTGCTCAACGTGTTGTATACTGTACCTATAATCATTTTGAACCGGAATTTCTACAACAAAAAGTTTTCAGTTTTTTGCGAAAAAACGTGATGGTGCCTTACTTTTTTTGAACGGATAAAATTCATAGTCACGGATTTCGAATGTTTCGTTTATTTTGGATCATCGATGTAATTATGAGTAGATCAACGTTTAGTTTGTTTCAATATGTCGCCTCGTTCGCCTGCAATTCGGGTTCGAAACACAATGTGGCCGAATTTCAAAATACGAAACTTCCAGTAACCACGGCTTTCCTTAAGCATTCTACCGGTGGTTTCGTGCTCAACGTGTTGTATACTGTACCTATAATCATTTTGAACCGGAATTTCTACAACAAAAAGTTTTCAGTTTTTTGCGAAAAAACGTGATGGTTAGCCTTACTTTTTTTGAACGGATAAAATTCATAGTCACGGATTTCGAATGTTTCGTTTATTTTGGATCATCGATGTAATTATGAGTAGATCAACCTTTAGTTTGCTTCAATATGTCGCCTCGTTCGCCTGCAATTCAGGTTCGAAACACAATGTGGCCGAATTTCAAAATACGAAACTTCCAGTAACCACGGCTTTCCTTAAGCATTCTACCGGTGGTTTCGTGCTCAACGTGTTGTATACTGTACCTATAATCATTTTGAACCGGAATTTCAACAACAAAAAGTTTTCAGTTTTTTGCGAAAAAACGTGATGGTTAGCCTTACTTTTTTTGAACGGATAAAATTCATAGTCACGGATTTCGAATGTTTCGTTTATTTTGGATCATCGATGTAATTATGAGTAGATCAACGTTTAGTTTGCTTCAATATGTCGCCTCGTTCGCCTGCAATTCAGGTTCGAAACACAATGTGGCCGAATTTCAAAATACGAAACTTCCAGTAACCACGGCTTTCCTTAAGCATTCTACCGGTGGTTTCGTGCTCAACGTGTTGTATACTGTACCTATAATCATTTTGAACCGGAATTTCTACAACAAAAAGTTTTCAGTTTTTTGCGAAAAAACGTGATGGTTAGCCTTACTTTTTTTGAACGGATAAAATTCATAGTCACGGATTTCGAATGTTTCGTTTATTTTGGATCATCGATGTAATTATGAGTAGATCAACGTTTAGTTTGTTTCAATATGTCGCCTCGTTCGCCTGCAATTCGGGTTCGAAACACAATGTGGCCGAATTTCAAAATACGAAACTTCCAGTAACCACGGCTTTCCTTAAGCATTCTACCGGTGGTTTCGTGCTCAACGTGTTGTATACTGTACCTATAATCATTTTGAACCGGAATTTCAACAACAAAAAGTTTTCAGTTTTTTGCGAAAAAACGTGATGGTTAGCCTTACTTTTTTTGAACGGATAAAATTCATAGTCACGGATTTCGAATGTTTCGTTTATTTTGGATCATCGATGTAATTATGAGTAGATCAACCTTTAGTTTGCTTCAATATGTCGCCTCGTTCGCCTGCAATTCAGGTTCGAAACACAATGTGGCCGAATTTCAAAATACGAAACTTCCAGTAACCACTGCTTTCCTTAAGCATTCTACCGGTGGTTTCGTGCTCAACGTGTTGTATACTGTACCTATAATCATTTTGAACCGGAATTTCTACAACAAAAAGTTTTCAGTTTTTTGCGAAAAAACGTGATGGTTAGCCTTACTTTTTTTGAACGGATAAAATTCATAGTCACGGATTTCGAATGTTTCGTTTATTTTGGATCATCGATGTAATTATGAGTAGATCAACGTTTAGTTTGTTTCAATATGTCGCCTCGTTCGCCTGCAATTCGGGTTCGAAACACAATGTGGCCGAATTTCAAAATACGAAACTTCCAGTAACCACGGCTTTCCTTAAGCATTCTACCGGTGGTTTCGTGCTCAACGTGTTGTATACTGTACCTATAATCATTTTGAACCGGAATTTCAACAACAAAAAGTTTTCAGTTTTTTGCGAAAAAACGTGATGGTTAGCCTTACTTTTTTTGAACGGATAAAATTCATAGTCACGGATTTCGAATGTTTCGTTTATTTTGGATCATCGATGTAATTATGAGTAGATCAACGTTTAGTTTGCTTCAATATGTCGCCTCGTTCGCCTGCAATTCAGGTTCGAAACACAATGTGGCCGAATTTCAAAATACGAAACTTCCAGTAACCACGGCTTTCCTTAAGCATTCTACCGGTGGTTTCGTGCTCAACGTGTTGTATACTGTACCTATAATCATTTTGAACCGGAATTTCTACAACAAAAAGTTTTCAGTTTTTTGCGAAAAAACGTGATGGTTAGCCTTACTTTTTTTGAACGGATAAAATTCATAGTCACGGATTTCGAATGTTTCGTTTATTTTGGATCATCGATGTAATTATGAGTAGATCAACCTTTAGTTTGCTTCAATATGTCGCCTCGTTCGCCTGCAATTCAGGTTCGAAACACAATGTGGCCGAATTTCAAAATACGAAACTTCCAGTAACCACTGCTTTCCTTAAGCATTCTACCGGTGGTTTCGTGCTCAACGTGTTGTATACTGTACCTATAATCATTTTGAACCGGAATTTCTACAACAAAAAGTTTTCAGTTTTTTGCGAAAAAACGTGATGGTTAGCCTTACTTTTTTTGAACGGATAAAATTCATAGTCACGGATTTCGAATGTTTCGTTTATTTTGGATCATCGATGTAATTATGAGTAGATCAACGTTTAGTTTGTTTCAATATGTCGCCTCGTTCGCCTGCAATTCGGGTTCGAAACACAATGTGGCCGAATTTCAAAATACGAAACTTCCAGTAACCACGGCTTTCCTTAAGCATTCTACCGGTGGTTTCGTGCTCAACGTGTTGTATACTGTACCTATAATCATTTTGAACCGGAATTTCTACAACAAAAAGTTTTCAGTTTTTTGCGAAAAAACGTGATGGTTAGCCTTACTTTTTTTGAACGGATAAAATTCATAGTCACGGATTTCGAATGTTTCGTTTATTTTGGATCATCGATGTAATTATGAGTAGATCAACGTTTAGTTTGCTTCAATATGTCGCCTCGTTCGCCTGCAATTCAGGTTCGAAACACAATGTGGCCGAATTTCAAAATACGAAACTTCCAGTAACCACTGCTTTCCTTAAGCATTCTACCGGTGGTTTCGTGCTCAACGTGTTGTATACTGTACCTATAATCATTTTGAACCGGAATTTCTACAACAAAAAGTTTTCAGTTTTTTGCGAAAAAACGTGATGGTTAGCCTTACTTTTTTTGAACGGATAAAATTCATAGTCACGGATTTCGAATGTTTCGTTTATTTTGGATCATCGATGTAATTATGAGTAGATCAACGTTTAGTTTGCTTCAATATGTCGCCTCGTTCACCTGCAATTCAGGTTCGAAACACAATGTGGCCGAATTTCAAAATACGAAACTTCCAGTAACCACTGCTTTCCTTAAGCATTCTACCGGTGGTTTCGTGCTCAACGTGTTGTATACTGTACCTATAATCATTTTGAACCGGAATTTCTACAACAAAAAGTTTTCAGTTTTTTGCGAAAAAACGTGATGGTTAGCCTTACTTTTTTTGAACGGATAAAATTCATAGTCACGGATTTCGAATGTTTCGTTTATTTTGGATCATCGATGTAATTATGAGTAGATCAACCTTTAGTTTGCTTCAATATGTCGCCTCGTTCGCCTGCAATTCAGGTTCGAAACACAATGTGGCCGAATTTCAAAATACGAAACTTCCAGTAACCACGGCTTTCCTTAAGCATTCTACCGGTGGTTTCGTGCTCAACGTGTTGTATACTGTACCTATAATCATTTTGAACCGGAATTTCTACAACAAAAAGTTTTCAGTTTTTTGCGAAAAAACGTGATGGTTAGCCTTACTTTTTTTGAACGGATAAAATTCATAGTCACGGATTTCGAATGTTTCGTTTATTTTGGATCATCGATGTAATTATGAGTAGATCAACCTTTAGTTTGCTTCAATATGTCGCCTCGTTCGCCTGCAATTCAGGTTCGAAACACAATGTGGCCGAATTTCAAAATACGAAACTTCCAGTAACCACGGCTTTCCTTAAGCATTCTACCGGTGGTTTCGTGCTCAACGTGTTGTATACTGTACCTATAATCATTTTGAACCGGAATTTCAACAACAAAAAGTTTTCAGTTTTTTGCGAAAAAACGTGATGGTTAGCCTTACTTTTTTTGAACGGATAAAATTCATAGTCACGGATTTCGAATGTTTCGTTTATTTTGGATCATCGATGTAATTATGAGTAGATCAACGTTTAGTTTGCTTCAATATGTCGCCTCGTTCGCCTGCAATTCAGGTTCGAAACACAATGTGGCCGAATTTCAAAATACGAAACTTCCAGTAACCACTGCTTTCCTTAAGCATTCTACCGGTGGTTTCGTGCTCAACGTGTTGTATACTGTACCTATAATCATTTTGAACCGGAATTTCTACAACAAAAAGTTTTCAGTTTTTTGCGAAAAAACGTGATGGTTAGCCTTACTTTTTTTGAACGGATAAAATTCATAGTCACGGATTTCGAATGTTTCGTTTATTTTGGATCATCGATGTAATTATGAGTAGATCAACGTTTAGTTTGTTTCAATATGTCGCCTCGTTCGCCTGCAATTCGGGTTCGAAACACAATGTGGCCGAATTTCAAAATACGAAACTTCCAGTAACCACGGCTTTCCTTAAGCATTCTACCGGTGGTTTCGTGCTCAACGTGTTGTATACTGTACCTATAATCATTTTGAACCGGAATTTCTACAACAAAAAGTTTTCAGTTTTTTGCGAAAAAACGTGATGGTTAGCCTTACTTTTTTTGAACGGATAAAATTCATAGTCACGGATTTCGAATGTTTCGTTTATTTTGGATCATCGATGTAATTATGAGTAGATCAACGTTTAGTTTGCTTCAATATGTCGCCTCGTTCGCCTGCAATTCAGGTTCGAAACACAATGTGGCCGAATTTCAAAATACGAAACTTCCAGTAACCACTGCTTTCCTTAAGCATTCTACCGGTGGTTTCGTGCTCAACGTGTTGTATACTGTACCTATAATCATTTTGAACCGGAATTTCTACAACAAAAAGTTTTCAGTTTTTTGCGAAAAAACGTGATGGTTAGCCTTACTTTTTTTGAACGGATAAAATTCATAGTCACGGATTTCGAATGTTTCGTTTATTTTGGATCATCGATGTAATTATGAGTAGATCAACCTTTAGTTTGCTTCAATATGTCGCCTCGTTCGCCTGCAATTCAGGTTCGAAACACAATGTGGCCGAATTTCAAAATACGAAACTTCCAGTAACCACTGCTTTCCTTAAGCATTCTACCGGTGGTTTCGTGCTCAACGTGTTGTATACTGTACCTATAATCATTTTGAACCGGAATTTCTACAACAAAAAGTTTTCAGTTTTTTGCGAAAAAACGTGATGGTTAGCCTTACTTTTTTTGAACGGATAAAATTCATAGTCACGGATTTCGAATGTTTCGTTTATTTTGGATCATCGATGTAATTATGAGTAGATCAACGTTTAGTTTGTTTCAATATGTCGCCTCGTTCGCCTGCAATTCGGGTTCGAAACACAATGTGGCCGAATTTCAAAATACGAAACTTCCAGTAACCACTGCTTTCCTTAAGCATTCTACCGGTGGTTTCGTGCTCAACGTGTTGTATACTGTACCTATAATCATTTTGAACCGGAATTTCTACAACAAAAAGTTTTCAGTTTTTTGCGAAAAAACGTGATGGTTAGCCTTACTTTTTTTGAACGGATAAAATTCATAGTCACGGATTTCGAATGTTTCGTTTATTTTGGATCATCGATGTAATTATGAGTAGATCAACGTTTAGTTTGCTTCAATATGTCGCCTCGTTCGCCTGCAATTCAGGTTCGAAACACAATGTGGCCGAATTTCAAAATACGAAACTTCCAGTAACCACTGCTTTCCTTAAGCATTCTACCGGTGGTTTCGTGCTCAACGTGTTGTATACTGTACCTATAATCATTTTGAACCGGAATTTCTACAACAAAAAGTTTTCAGTTTTTTGCGAAAAAACGTGATGGTTAGCCTTACTTTTTTTGAACGGATAAAATTCATAGTCACGGATTTCGAATGTTTCGTTTATTTTGGATCATCGATGTAATTATGAGTAGATCAACGTTTAGTTTGTTTCAATATGTCGCCTCGTTCGCCTGCAATTCGGGTTCGAAACACAATGTGGCCGAATTTCAAAATACGAAACTTCCAGTAACCACGGCTTTCCTTAAGCATTCTACCGGTGGTTTCGTGCTCAACGTGTTGTATACTGTACCTATAATCATTTTGAACCGGAATTTCTACAACAAAAAGTTTTCAGTTTTTTGCGAAAAAACGTGATGGTTAGCCTTACTTTTTTTGAACGGATAAAATTCATAGTCACGGATTTCGAATGTTTCGTTTATTTTGGATCATCGATGTAATTATGAGTAGATCAACGTTTAGTTTGCTTCAATATGTCGCCTCGTTCGCCTGCAATTCAGGTTCGAAACACAATGTGGCCGAATTTCAAAATACGAAACTTCCAGTAACCACTGCTTTCCTTAAGCATTCTACCGGTGGTTTCGTGCTCAACGTGTTGTATACTGTACCTATAATCATTTTGAACCGGAATTTCTACAACAAAAAGTTTTCAGTTTTTTGCGAAAAAACGTGATGGTTAGCCTTACTTTTTTTGAACGGATAAAATTCATAGTCACGGATTTCGAATGTTTCGTTTATTTTGGATCATCGATGTAATTATGAGTAGATCAACCTTTAGTTTGCTTCAATATGTCGCCTCGTTCGCCTGCAATTCAGGTTCGAAACACAATGTGGCCGAATTTCAAAATACGAAACTTCCAGTAACCACGGCTTTCCTTAAGCATTCTACCGGTGGTTTCGTGCTCAACGTGTTGTATACTGTACCTATAATCATTTTGAACCGGAATTTCTACAACAAAAAGTTTTCAGTTTTTTGCGAAAAAACGTGATGGTTAGCCTTACTTTTTTTGAACGGATAAAATTCATAGTCACGGATTTCGAATGTTTCGTTTATTTTGGATCATCGATGTAATTATGAGTAGATCAACCTTTAGTTTGCTTCAATATGTCGCCTCGTTCGCCTGCAATTCAGGTTCGAAACACAATGTGGCCGAATTTCAAAATACGAAACTTCCAGTAACCACGGCTTTCCTTAAGCATTCTACCGGTGGTTTCGTGCTCAACGTGTTGTATACTGTACCTATAATCATTTTGAACCGGAATTTCTACAACAAAAAGTTTTCAGTTTTTTGCGAAAAAACGTGATGGTTAGCCTTACTTTTTTTGAACGGATAAAATTCATAGTCACGGATTTCGAATGTTTCGTTTATTTTGGATCATCGATGTAATTATGAGTAGATCAACCTTTAGTTTGCTTCAATATGTCGCCTCGTTCGCCTGCAATTCAGGTTCGAAACACAATGTGGCCGAATTTCAAAATACGAAACTTCCAGTAACCACGGCTTTCCTTAAGCATTCTACCGGTGGTTTCGTGCTCAACGTGTTGTATACTGTACCTATAATCATTTTGAACCGGAATTTCAACAACAAAAAGTTTTCAGTTTTTTGCGAAAAAACGTGATGGTTAGCCTTACTTTTTTTGAACGGATAAAATTCATAGTCACGGATTTCGAATGTTTCGTTTATTTTGGATCATCGATGTAATTATGAGTAGATCAACGTTTAGTTTGCTTCAATATGTCGCCTCGTTCGCCTGCAATTCAGGTTCGAAACACAATGTGGCCGAATTTCAAAATACGAAACTTCCAGTAACCACTGCTTTCCTTAAGCATTCTACCGGTGGTTTCGTGCTCAACGTGTTGTATACTGTACCTATAATCATTTTGAACCGGAATTTCTACAACAAAAAGTTTTCAGTTTTTTGCGAAAAAACGTGATGGCTAGCCTTACTTTTTTTGAACGGATAAAATTCATAGTCACGGATTTCGAATGTTTCGTTTATTTTGGATCATCGATGTAATTATGAGTAGATCAACGTTTAGTTTGTTTCAATATGTCGCCTCGTTCGCCTGCAATTCGGGTTCGAAACACAATGTGGCCGAATTTCAAAATACGAAACTTCCAGTAACCACGGCTTTCCTTAAGCATTCTACCGGTGGTTTCGTGCTCAACGTGTTGTATACTGTACCTATAATCATTTTGAACCGGAATTTCTACAACAAAAAGTTTTCAGTTTTTTGCGAAAAAACGTGATGGCTAGCCTTACTTTTTTTGAACGGATAAAATTCATAGTCACGGATTTCGAATGTTTCGTTTATTTTGGATCATCGATGTAATTATGAGTAGATCAACCTTTAGTTTGCTTCAATATGTCGCCTCGTTCGCCTGCAATTCAGGTTCGAAACACAATGTGGCCGAATTTCAAAATACGAAACTTCCAGTAACCACTGCTTTCCTTAAGCATTCTACCGGTGGTTTCGTGCTCAACGTGTTGTATACTGTACCTATAATCATTTTGAACCGGAATTTCTACAACAAAAAGTTTTCAGTTTTTTGCGAAAAAACGTGATGGTTAGCCTTACTTTTTTTGAACGGATAAAATTCATAGTCACGGATTTCGAATGTTTCGTTTATTTTGGATCATCGATGTAATTATGAGTAGATCAACGTTTAGTTTGTTTCAATATGTCGCCTCGTTCGCCTGCAATTCGGGTTCGAAACACAATGTGGCCGAATTTCAAAATACGAAACTTCCAGTAACCACGGCTTTCCTTAAGCATTCTACCGGTGGTTTCGTGCTCAACGTGTTGTATACTGTACCTATAATCATTTTGAACCGGAATTTCTACAACAAAAAGTTTTCAGTTTTTTGCGAAAAAACGTGATGGTTAGCCTTACTTTTTTTGAACGGATAAAATTCATAGTCACGGATTTCGAATGTTTCGTTTATTTTGGATCATCGATGTAATTATGAGTAGATCAACCTTTAGTTTGCTTCAATATGTCGCCTCGTTCGCCTGCAATTCAGGTTCGAAACACAATGTGGCCGAATTTCAAAATACGAAACTTCCAGTAACCACGGCTTTCCTTAAGCATTCTACCGGTGGTTTCGTGCTCAACGTGTTGTATACTGTACCTATAATCATTTTGAACCGGAATTTCTACAACAAAAAGTTTTCAGTTTTTTGCGAAAAAACGTGATGGTTAGCCTTACTTTTTTTGAACGGATAAAATTCATAGTCACGGATTTCGAATGTTTCGTTTATTTTGGATCATCGATGTAATTATGAGTAGATCAACCTTTAGTTTGCTTCAATATGTCGCCTCGTTCGCCTGCAATTCGGGTTCGAAACACAATGTGGCCGAATTTCAAAATACGAAACTTCCAGTAACCACGGCTTTCCTTAAGCATTCTACCGGTGGTTTCGTGCTCAACGTGTTGTATACTGTACCTATAATCATTTTGAACCGGAATTTCTACAACAAAAAGTTTTCAGTTTTTTGCGAAAAAACGTGATGGTTAGCCTTACTTTTTTTGAACGGATAAAATTCATAGTCACGGATTTCGAATGTTTCGTTTATTTTGGATCATCGATGTAATTATGAGTAGATCAACCTTTAGTTTGCTTCAATATGTCGCCTCGTTCGCCTGCAATTCAGGTTCGAAACACAATGTGGCCGAATTTCAAAATACGAAACTTCCAGTAACCACTGCTTTCCTTAAGCATTCTACCGGTGGTTTCGTGCTCAACGTGTTGTATACTGTACCTATAATCATTTTGAACCGGAATTTCTACAACAAAAAGTTTTCAGTTTTTTGCGAAAAAACGTGATGGTTAGCCTTACTTTTTTTGAACGGATAAAATTCATAGTCACGGATTTCGAATGTTTCGTTTATTTTGGATCATCGATGTAATTATGAGTAGATCAACGTTTAGTTTGTTTCAATATGTCGCCTCGTTCGCCTGCAATTCGGGTTCGAAACACAATGTGGCCGAATTTCAAAATACGAAACTTCCAGTAACCACGGCTTTCCTTAAGCATTCTACCGGTGGTTTCGTGCTCAACGTGTTGTATACTGTACCTATAATCATTTTGAACCGGAATTTCTACAACAAAAAGTTTTCAGTTTTTTGCGAAAAAACGTGATGGTTAGCCTTACTTTTTTTGAACGGATAAAATTCATAGTCACGGATTTCGAATGTTTCGTTTATTTTGGATCATCGATGTAATTATGAGTAGATCAACGTTTAGTTTGTTTCAATATGTCGCCTCGTTCGCCTGCAATTCGGGTTCGAAACACAATGTGGCCGAATTTCAAAATACGAAACTTCCAGTAACCACGGCTTTCCTTAAGCATTCTACCGGTGGTTTCGTGCTCAACGTGTTGTATACTGTACCTATAATCATTTTGAACCGGAATTTCTACAACAAAAAGTTTTCAGTTTTTTGCGAAAAAACGTGATGGTTAGCCTTACTTTTTTTGAACGGATAAAATTCATAGTCACGGATTTCGAATGTTTCGTTTATTTTGGATCATCGATGTAATTATGAGTAGATCAACGTTTAGTTTGCTTCAATATGTCGCCTCGTTCGCCTGCAATTCAGGTTCGAAACACAATGTGGCCGAATTTCAAAATACGAAACTTCCAGTAACCACTGCTTTCCTTAAGCATTCTACCGGTGGTTTCGTGCTCAACGTGTTGTATACTGTACCTATAATCATTTTGAACCGGAATTTCAACAACAAAAAGTTTTCACTTTTTTGCGAAAAAACGTGATGGTTAGCCTTACTTTTTTTGAACGGATAAAATTCATAGTCACGGATTTCGAATGTTTCGTTTATTTTGGATCATCGATGTAATTATGAGTAGATCAACCTTTAGTTTGCTTCAATATGTCGCCTCGTTCGCCTGCAATTCAGGTTCGAAACACAATGTGGCCGAATTTCAAAATACGAAACTTCCAGTAACCACGGCTTTCCTTAAGCATTCTACCGGTGGTTTCGTGCTCAACGTGTTGTATACTGTACCTATAATCATTTTGAACCGGAATTTCTACAACAAAAAGTTTTCAGTTTTTTGCGAAAAAACGTGATGGTTAGCCTTACTTTTTTTGAACGGATAAAATTCATAGTCACGGATTTCGAATGTTTCGTTTATTTTGGATCATCGATGTAATTATGAGTAGATCAACGTTTAGTTTGCTTCAATATGTCGCCTCGTTCGCCTGCAATTCAGGTTCGAAACACAATGTGGCCGAATTTCAAAATACGAAACTTCCAGTAACCACTGCTTTCCTTAAGCATTCTACCGGTGGTTTCGTGCTCAACGTGTTGTATACTGTACCTATAATCATTTTGAACCGGAATTTCAACAACAAAAAGTTTTCACTTTTTTGCGAAAAAACGTGATGGTTAGCCTTACTTTTTTTGAACGGATAAAATTCATAGTCACGGATTTCGAATGTTTCGTTTATTTTGGATCATCGATGTAATTATGAGTAGATCAACGTTTAGTTTGTTTCAATATGTCGCCTCGTTCGCCTGCAATTCGGGTTCGAAACACAATGTGGCCGAATTTCAAAATACGAAACTTCCAGTAACCACGGCTTTCCTTAAGCATTCTACCGGTGGTTTCGTGCTCAACGTGTTGTATACTGTACCTATAATCATTTTGAACCGGAATTTCTACAACAAAAAGTTTTCAGTTTTTTGCGAAAAAACGTGATGGTTAGCCTTACTTTTTTTGAACGGATAAAATTCATAGTCACGGATTTCGAATGTTTCGTTTATTTTGGATCATCGATGTAATTATGAGTAGATCAACGTTTAGTTTGCTTCAATATGTCGCCTCGTTCGCCTGCAATTCAGGTTCGAAACACAATGTGGCCGAATTTCAAAATACGAAACTTCCAGTAACCACTGCTTTCCTTAAGCATTCTACCGGTGGTTTCGTGCTCAACGTGTTGTATACTGTACCTATAATCATTTTGAACCGGAATTTCTACAACAAAAAGTTTTCAGTTTTTTGCGAAAAAACGTGATGGTTAGCCTTACTTTTTTTGAACGGATAAAATTCATAGTCACGGATTTCGAATGTTTCGTTTATTTTGGATCATCGATGTAATTATGAGTAGATCAACGTTTAGTTTGTTTCAATATGTCGCCTCGTTCGCCTGCAATTCGGGTTCGAAACACAATGTGGCCGAATTTCAAAATACGAAACTTCCAGTAACCACGGCTTTCCTTAAGCATTCTACCGGTGGTTTCGTGCTCAACGTGTTGTATACTGTACCTATAATCATTTTGAACCGGAATTTCTACAACAAAAAGTTTTCAGTTTTTTGCGAAAAAACGTGATGGTTAGCCTTACTTTTTTTGAACGGATAAAATTCATAGTCACGGATTTCGAATGTTTCGTTTATTTTGGATCATCGATGTAATTATGAGTAGATCAACCTTTAGTTTGCTTCAATATGTCGCCTCGTTCGCCTGCAATTCAGGTTCGAAACACAATGTGGCCGAATTTCAAAATACGAAACTTCCAGTAACCACTGCTTTCCTTAAGCATTCTACCGGTGGTTTCGTGCTCAACGTGTTGTATACTGTACCTATAATCATTTTGAACCGGAATTTCTACAACAAAAAGTTTTCAGTTTTTTGCGAAAAAACGTGATGGTTAGCCTTACTTTTTTTGAACGGATAAAATTCATAGTCACGGATTTCGAATGTTTCGTTTATTTTGGATCATCGATGTAATTATGAGTAGATCAACGTTTAGTTTGCTTCAATATGTCGCCTCGTTCGCCTGCAATTCAGGTTCGAAACACAATGTGGCCGAATTTCAAAATACGAAACTTCCAGTAACCACTGCTTTCCTTAAGCATTCTACCGGTGGTTTCGTGCTCAACGTGTTGTATACTGTACCTATAATCATTTTGAACCGGAATTTCTACAACAAAAAGTTTTCAGTTTTTTGCGAAAAAACGTGATGGTTAGCCTTACTTTTTTTGAACGGATAAAATTCATAGTCACGGATTTCGAATGTTTCGTTTATTTTGGATCATCGATGTAATTATGAGTAGATCAACGTTTAGTTTGTTTCAATATGTCGCCTCGTTCGCCTGCAATTCGGGTTCGAAACACAATGTGGCCGAATTTCAAAATACGAAACTTCCAGTAACCACGGCTTTCCTTAAGCATTCTACCGGTGGTTTCGTGCTCAACGTGTTGTATACTGTACCTATAATCATTTTGAACCGGAATTTCTACAACAAAAAGTTTTCAGTTTTTTGCGAAAAAACGTGATGGTTAGCCTTACTTTTTTTGAACGGATAAAATTCATAGTCACGGATTTCGAATGTTTCGTTTATTTTGGATCATCGATGTAATTATGAGTAGATCAACGTTTAGTTTGCTTCAATATGTCGCCTCGTTCGCCTGCAATTCAGGTTCGAAACACAATGTGGCCGAATTTCAAAATACGAAACTTCCAGTAACCACTGCTTTCCTTAAGCATTCTACCGGTGGTTTCGTGCTCAACGTGTTGTATACTGTACCTATAATCATTTTGAACCGGAATTTCTACAACAAAAAGTTTTCAGTTTTTTGCGAAAAAACGTGATGGTTAGCCTTACTTTTTTTGAACGGATAAAATTCATAGTCACGGATTTCGAATGTTTCGTTTATTTTGGATCATCGATGTAATTATGAGTAGATCAACCTTTAGTTTGCTTCAATATGTCGCCTCGTTCGCCTGCAATTCGGGTTCGAAACACAATGTGGCCGAATTTCAAAATACGAAACTTCCAGTAACCACTGCTTTCCTTAAGCATTCTACCGGTGGTTTCGTGCTCAACGTGTTGTATACTGTACCTATAATCATTTTGAACCGGAATTTCAACAACAAAAAGTTTTCACTTTTTTGCGAAAAAACGTGATGGTTAGCCTTACTTTTTTTGAACGGATAAAATTCATAGTCACGGATTTCGAATGTTTCGTTTATTTTGGATCATCGATGTAATTATGAGTAGATCAACGTTTAGTTTGCTTCAATATGTCGCCTCGTTCGCCTGCAATTCGGGTTCGAAACACAATGTAGCCGAATTTCAAAATACGAAACTTCCAGTAACCACTGCTTTCCTTAAGCATTCTACCGGTGGTTTCGTGCTCAACGTGTTGTATACTGTACCTATAATCATTTTGAACCGGAATTTCAACAACAAAAAGTTTTCACTTTTTTGCGAAAAAACGTGATGGTTAGCCTTACTTTTTTTGAACGGATAAAATTCATAGTCACGGATTTCGAATGTTTCGTTTATTTTGGATCATCGATGTAATTATGAGTAGATCAACGTTTAGTTTGCTTCAATATGTCGCCTCGTTCGCCTGCAATTCAGGTTCGAAACACAATGTGGCCGAATTTCAAAATACGAAACTTCCAGTAACCACTGCTTTCCTTAAGCATTCTACCGGTGGTTTCGTGCTCAACGTGTTGTATACTGTACCTATAATCATTTTGAACCGGAATTTCTACAACAAAAAGTTTTCAGTTTTTTGCGAAAAAACGTGATGGTTAGCCTTACTTTTTTTGAACGGATAAAATTCATAGTCACGGATTTCGAATGTTTCGTTTATTTTGGATCATCGATGTAATTATGAGTAGATCAACCTTTAGTTTGCTTCAATATGTCGCCTCGTTCGCCTGCAATTCGGGTTCGAAACACAATGTGGCCGAATTTCAAAATACGAAACTTCCAGTAACCACTGCTTTCCTTAAGCATTCTACCGGTGGTTTCGTGCTCAACGTGTTGTATACTGTACCTATAATCATTTTGAACCGGAATTTCAACAACAAAAAGTTTTCAGTTTTTTGCGAAAAAACGTGATGGTTAGCCTTACTTTTTTTGAACGGATAAAATTCATAGTCACGGATTTCGAATGTTTCGTTTATTTTGGATCATCGATGTAATTATGAGTAGATCAACGTTTAGTTTGCTTCAATATGTCGCCTCGTTCGCCTGCAATTCGGGTTCGAAACACAATGTAGCCGAATTTCAAAATACGAAACTTCCAGTAACCACTGCTTTCCTTAAGCATTCTACCGGTGGTTTCGTGCTCAACGTGTTGTATACTGTACCTATAATCATTTTGAACCGGAATTTCAACAACAAAAAGTTTTCACTTTTTTGCGAAAAAACGTGATGGTTAGCCTTACTTTTTTTGAACGGATAAAATTCATAGTCACGGATTTCGAATGTTTCGTTTATTTTGGATCATCGATGTAATTATGAGTAGATCAACGTTTAGTTTGCTTCAATATGTCGCCTCGTTCGCCTGCAATTCAGGTTCGAAACACAATGTGGCCGAATTTCAAAATACGAAACTTCCAGTAACCACTGCTTTCCTTAAGCATTCTACCGGTGGTTTCGTGCTCAACGTGTTGTATACTGTACCTATAATCATTTTGAACCGGAATTTCTACAACAAAAAGTTTTCAGTTTTTTGCGAAAAAACGTGATGGTTAGCCTTACTTTTTTTGAACGGATAAAATTCATAGTCACGGATTTCGAATGTTTCGTTTATTTTGGATCATCGATGTAATTATGAGTAGATCAACCTTTAGTTTGCTTCAATATGTCGCCTCGTTCGCCTGCAATTCAGGTTCGAAACACAATGTGGCCGAATTTCAAAATACGAAACTTCCAGTAACCACTGCTTTCCTTAAGCATTCTACCGGTGGTTTCGTGCTCAACGTGTTGTATACTGTACCTATAATCATTTTGAACCGGAATTTCAACAACAAAAAGTTTTCACTTTTTTGCGAAAAACGTGATGGTTAGCCTTACTTTTTTTGAACGGATAAAATTCATAGTCACGGATTTCGAATGTTTCGTTTATTTTGGATCATCGATGTAATTATGAGTAGATCAACCTTTAGTTTGCTTCAATATGTCGCCTCGTTCGCCTGCAATTCAGGTTCGAAACACAATGTGGCCGAATTTCAAAATACGAAACTTCCAGTAACCACTGCTTTCCTTAAGCATTCTACCGGTGGTTTCGTGCTCAACGTGTTGTATACTGTACCTATAATCATTTTGAACCGCTTAGATCAACGTTTAGTTTGCTTCAATATGTCGCCTCGTTCGCCTGCAATTCGGGTTCGAAACACAATGTAGCCGAATTTCAAAATACGAAACTTCCAGTAACCACTGCTTTCCTTAAGCATTCTACCGGTGGTTTCGTGCTCAACGTGTTGTATACTGTACCTATAATCATTTTGAACCGTTTAGATCAACGTTTAGTTTGCTTCAATATGTCGCCTCGTTCGCCTGCAATTCGGGTTCGAAACACAATGTAGCCGAATTTCAAAATACGAAACTTCCAGTAACCACTGCTTTCCTTAAGCATTCTACCGGTGGTTTCGTGCTCAACATGTTGTATACTGTACCTATAATCATTTTGAACCGGAATTTCAACAACAAAAAGTTTTCAGTTTTTTGCGAAAAAACGTGATGGTTAGCCTTACTTTTTTTGAACGGATAAAATTCATAGTCACGGATTTCGAATGTTTCGTTTATTTTGGATCATCGATGTAATTATGAGTAGATCAACGTTTAGTTTGCTTCAATATGTCGCCTCGTTCGCCTGCAATTCGGGTTCGAAACACAATGTAGCCGAATTT
Source organism: Nephrotoma appendiculata (assembly GCA_947310385.1). Classification (NCBI taxonomy): domain Eukaryota; kingdom Metazoa; phylum Arthropoda; class Insecta; order Diptera; family Tipulidae; genus Nephrotoma; species Nephrotoma appendiculata. Next base: position 300,255,244 of record OX371223.1, read on the forward strand.
CAAAATACGAAACTTCCAGTAACCACTGCTTTCCTTAAGCATTCTACCGGTGGTTTCGTGCTCAACGTGTTGTATACTGTACCTATAATCATTTTGAACCGCTTAGATCAACGTTTAGTTTGCTTCAATATGTCGCCTCGTTCGCCTGCAATTCGGGTTCGAAACACAATGTGGCCGAATTTCAAAATACGAAACTTCCAGTAACCACTGCTTTCCTTAAGCATTCTACCGGTGGTTTCGTGCTCAACGTGTTGTATACTGTACCTATAATCATTTTGAACCGGAATTTCAACAACAAAAAGTTTTCACTTTTTTGCGAAAAAACGTGATGGTTAGCCTTACTTTTTTTGAACGGATAAAATTCATAGTCACGGATTTCGAATGTTTCGTTTATTTTGGATCATCGATGTAATTATGAGTAGATCAACGTTTAGTTTGCTTCAATATGTCGCCTCGTTCGCCTGCAATTCGGGTTCGAAACACAATGTAGCCGAATTTCAAAATACGAAACTTCCAGTAACCACTGCTTTCCTTAAGCATTCTACCGGTGGTTTCGTGCTCAACGTGTTGTATACTGTACCTATAATCATTTTGAACCGCTTAGATCAACGTTTAGTTTGCTTCAATATGTCGCCTCGTTCGCCTGCAATTCGGGTTCGAAACACAATGTGGCCGAATTTCAAAATACGAAACTTCCAGTAACCACTGCTTTCCTTAAGCATTCTACCGGTGGTTTCGTGCTCAACGTGTTGTATACTGTACCTATAATCATTTTGAACCGGAATTTCAACAACAAAAAGTTTTCACTTTTTTGCGAAAAAACGTGATGGTTAGCCTTACTTTTTTTGAACGGATAAAATTCATAGTCACGGATTTCGAATGTTTCGTTTATTTTGGATCATCGATGTAATTATGAGTAGATCAACGTTTAGTTTGCTTCAATATGTCGCCTCGTTCGCCTGCAATTCGGGTTCGAAACACAATGTAGCCGAATTTCAAAATACGAAACTTCCAGTAACCACTGCTTTCCTTAAGCATTCTACCGGTGGTTTCGTGCTCAACGTGTTGTATACTGTACCTATAATCATTTTGAACCGGAATTTCAACAACAAAAAGTTTTCACTTTTTTGCGAAAAAACGTGATGGTTAGCCTTACTTTTTTTGAACGGATAAAATTCATAGTCACGGATTTCGAATGTTTCGTTTATTTTGGATCATCGATGTAATTATGAGTAGATCAACGTTTAGTTTGCTTCAATATGTCGCCTCGTTCGCCTGCAATTCAGGTTCGAAACACAATGTGGCCGAATTTCAAAATACGAAACTTCCAGTAACCACTGCTTTCCTTAAGCATTCTACCGGTGGTTTCGTGCTCAACGTGTTGTATACTGTACCTATAATCATTTTGAACCGGAATTTCTACAACAAAAAGTTTTCAGTTTTTTGCGAAAAAACGTGATGGTTAGCCTTACTTTTTTTGAACGGATAAAATTCATAGTCACGGATTTCGAATGTTTCGTTTATTTTGGATCATCGATGTAATTATGAGTAGATCAACCTTTAGTTTGCTTCAATATGTCGCCTCGTTCGCCTGCAATTCGGGTTCGAAACACAATGTGGCCGAATTTCAAAATACGAAACTTCCAGTAACCACTGCTTTCCTTAAGCATTCTACCGGTGGTTTCGTGCTCAACGTGTTGTATACTGTACCTATAATCATTTTGAACCGGAATTTCAACAACAAAAAGTTTTCAGTTTTTTGCGAAAAAACGTGATGGTTAGCCTTACTTTTTTTGAACGGATAAAATTCATAGTCACGGATTTCGAATGTTTCGTTTATTTTGGATCATCGATGTAATTATGAGTAGATCAACGTTTAGTTTGCTTCAATATGTCGCCTCGTTCGCCTGCAATTCGGGTTCGAAACACAATGTAGCCGAATTTCAAAATACGAAACTTCCAGTAACCACTGCTTTCCTTAAGCATTCTACCGGTGGTTTCGTGCTCAACGTGTTGTATACTGTACCTATAATCATTTTGAACCGGAATTTCAACAACAAAAAGTTTTCACTTTTTTGTGAAAAACGTGATGGTTAGCCTTACTTTTTTTGAACGGATAAAATTCATAGTCACGGATTTCGAATGTTTCGTTTATTTTGGATCATCGATGTAATTATGAGTAGATCAACGTTTAGTTTGCTTCAATATGTCGCCTCGTTCGCCTGCAATTCAGGTTCGAAACACAATGTGGCCGAATTTCAAAATACGAAACTTCCAGTAACCACTGCTTTCCTTAAGCATTCTACCGGTGGTTTCGTGCTCAACGTGTTGTATACTGTACCTATAATCATTTTGAACCGGAATTTCTACAACAAAAAGTTTTCAGTTTTTTGCGAAAAAACGTGATGGTTAGCCTTACTTTTTTTGAACGGATAAAATTCATAGTCACGGATTTCGAATGTTTCGTTTATTTTGGATCATCGATGTAATTATGAGTAGATCAACGTTTAGTTTGCTTCAATATGTCGCCTCGTTCGCCTGCAATTCGGGTTCGAAACACAATGTAGCCGAATTTCAAAATACGAAACTTCCAGTAACCACTGCTTTCCTTAAGCATTCTACCGGTGGTTTCGTGCTCAACGTGTTGTATACTGTACCTATAATCATTTTGAACCGGAATTTCAACAACAAAAAGTTTTCACTTTTTTGCGAAAAACGTGATGGTTAGCCTTACTTTTTTTGAACGGATAAAATTCATAGTCACGGATTTCGAATGTTTCGTTTATTTTGGATCATCGATGTAATTATGAGTAGATCAACCTTTAGTTTGCTTCAATATGTCGCCTCGTTCGCCTGCAATTCAGGTTCGAAACACAATGTGGCCGAATTTCAAAATACGAAACTTCCAGTAACCACTGCTTTCCTTAAGCATTCTACCGGTGGTTTCGTGCTCAACGTGTTGTATACTGTACCTATAATCATTTTGAACCGCTTAGATCAACGTTTAGTTTGCTTCAATATGTCGCCTCGTTCGCCTGCAATTCGGGTTCGAAACACAATGTAGCCGAATTTCAAAATACGAAACTTCCAGTAACCACTGCTTTCCTTAAGCATTCTACCGGTGGTTTCGTGCTCAACGTGTTGTATACTGTACCTATAATCATTTTGAACCGTTTAGATCAACGTTTAGTTTGCTTCAATATGTCGCCTCGTTCGCCTGCAATTCGGGTTCGAAACACAATGTAGCCGAATTTCAAAATACGAAACTTCCAGTAACCACTGCTTTCCTTAAGCATTCTACCGGTGGTTTCGTGCTCAACATGTTGTATACTGTACCTATAATCATTTTGAACCGGAATTTCAACAACAAAAAGTTTTCAGTTTTTTGCGAAAAAACGTGATGGTTAGCCTTACTTTTTTTGAACGGATAAAATTCATAGTCACGGATTTCGAATGTTTCGTTTATTTTGGATCATCGATGTAATTATGAGTAGATCAACGTTTAGTTTGCTTCAATATGTCGCCTCGTTCGCCTGCAATTCGGGTTCGAAACACAATGTAGCCGAATTTCAAAATACGAAACTTCCAGTAACCACTGCTTTCCTTAAGCATTCTACCGGTGGTTTCGTGCTCAACGTGTTGTATACTGTACCTATAATCATTTTGAACCGCTTAGATCAACGTTTAGTTTGCTTCAATATGTCGCCTCGTTCGCCTGCAATTCAGGTTCGAAACACAATGTGGCCGAATTTCAAAATACGAAACTTCCAGTAACCACTGCTTTCCTTAAGCATTCTACCGGTGGTTTCGTGCTCAACGTGTTGTATACTGTACCTATAATCATTTTGAACCGTTTAGATCAACGTTTAGTTTGCTTCAATATGTCGCCTCGTTCGCCTGCAATTCGGGTTCGAAATACAATGTAGCCGAATTTCAAAATACGAAACTTCCAGTAACCACTGCTTTCCTTAAGCATTCTACCGGTGGTTTCGTGCTCAACGTGTTGTATACTGTACCTATAATCATTTTGAACCGTTTAGATCAACGTTTAGTTTGCTTCAATATGTCGCCTCGTTCGCCTGCAATTCGGGTTCGAAATACAATGTAGCCGAATTTCAAAATACGAAACTTCCAGTAACCACTGCTTTCCTTAAGCATTCTACCGGTGGTTTCGTGCTCAACGTGTTGTATACTGTACCTATAATCATTTTGAACCGGAATTTCAACAACAAAAAGTTTTCAGTTTTTTGCGAAAAAACGTGATGGTTAGCCTTACTTTTTTTGAACGGATAAAATTCATAGTCACGGATTTCGAATGTTTCGTTTATTTTGGATCATCGATGTAATTATGAGTAGATCAACGTTTAGTTTGCTTCAATATGTCGCCTCGTTCGCCTGCAATTCGGGTTCGAAACACAATGTAGCCGAATTTCAAAATACGAAACTTCCAGTAACCACTGCTTTCCTTAAGCATTCTACCGGTGGTTTCGTGCTCAACGTGTTGTATACTGTACCTATAATCATTTTGAACCGCTTAGATCAACGTTTAGTTTGCTTCAATATGTCGCCTCGTTCGCCTGCAATTCAGGTTCGAAACACAATGTGGCCGAATTTCAAAATACGAAACTTCCAGTAACCACTGCTTTCCTTAAGCATTCTACCGGTGGTTTCGTGCTCAACGTGTTGTATACTGTACCTATAATCATTTTGAACCGTTTAGATCAACGTTTAGTTTGCTTCAATATGTCGCCTCGTTCGCCTGCAATTCGGGTTCGAAATACAATGTAGCCGAATTTCAAAATACGAAACTTCCAGTAACCACTGCTTTCCTTAAGCATTCTACCGGTGGTTTCGTGCTCAACGTGTTGTATACTGTACCTATAATCATTTTGAACCGTTTAGATCAACGTTTAGTTTGCTTCAATATGTCGCCTCGTTCGCCTGCAATTCGGGTTCGAAATACAATGTAGCCGAATTTCAAAATACGAAACTTCCAGTAACCACTGCTTTCCTTAAGCATTCTACCGGTGGTTTCGTGCTCAACGTGTTGTATACTGTACCTATAATCATTTTGAACCGGAATTTCAACAACAAAAAGTTTTCAGTTTTTTGCGAAAAAACGTGATGGTTAGCCTTACTTTTTTTGAACGGATAAAATTCATAGTCACGGATTTCGAATGTTTCGTTTATTTTGGATCATCGATGTAATTATGAGTAGATCAACGTTTAGTTTGCTTCAATATGTCGCCTCGTTCGCCTGCAATTCAGGTTCGAAACACAATGTGGCCGAATTTCAAAATACGAAACTTCCAGTAACCACTGCTTTCCTTAAGCATTCTACCGGTGGTTTCGTGCTCAACGTGTTGTATACTGTACCTATAATCATTTTGAACCGGAATTTCTACAACAAAAAGTTTTCAGTTTTTTGCGAAAAAACGTGATGGTTAGCCTTACTTTTTTTGAACGGATAAAATTCATAGTCACGGATTTCGAATGTTTCGTTTATTTTGGATCATCGATGTAATTATGAGTAGATCAACGTTTAGTTTGCTTCAATATGTCGCCTCGTTCGCCTGCAATTCGGGTTCGAAACACAATGTGGCCGAATTTCAAAATACGAAACTTCCAGTAACCACTGCTTTCCTTAAGCATTCTACCGGTGGTTTCGTGCTCAACGTGTTGTATACTGTACCTATAATCATTTTGAACCGGAATTTCAACAACAAAAAGTTTTCAGTTTTTTGCGAAAAAACGTGATGGTTAGCCTTACTTTTTTTGAACGGATAAAATTCATAGTCACGGATTTCGAATGTTTCGTTTATTTTGGATCATCGATGTAATTATGAGTAGATCAACGTTTAGTTTGCTTCAATATGTCGCCTCGTTCGCCTGCAATTCGGGTTCGAAACACAATGTGGCCGAATTTCAAAATACGAAACTTCCAGTAACCACTGCTTTCCTTAAGCATTCTACCGGTGGTTTCGTGCTCAACGTGTTGTATACTGTACCTATAATCATTTTGAACCGGAATTTCAACAACAAAAAGTTTTCAGTTTTTTGCGAAAAAACGTGATGTTAGCCTTACTTTTTTTGAACGGATAAAATTCATAGTCACGGATTTCGAATGTTTCGTTTATTTTGGATCATCGATGTAATTATGAGTAGATCAACCTTTAGTTTGTTTCAATATGTCGCCTCGTTCGCCTGCAATTCAGGTTCGAAACACAATGTGGCCGAATTTCAAAATACGAAACTTCCAGTAACCACTGCTTTCCTTAAGCATTCTACCGGTGGTTTCGTGCTCAACGTGTTGTATACTGTACCTATAATCATTTTGAACCGGAATTTCAACAACAAAAAGTTTTCAGTTTTTTGCGAAAAAACGTGATGGTTAGCCTTACTTTTTTTGAACGGATAAAATTCATAGTCACGGATTTCGAATGTTTCGTTTATTTTGGATCATCGATGTAATTATGAGTAGATCAACGTTTAGTTTGCTTCAATATGTCGCCTCGTTCGCCTGCAATTCAGGTTCGAAACACAATGTGGCCGAATTTCAAAATACGAAACTTCCAGTAACCACTGCTTTCCTTAAGCATTCTACCGGTGGTTTCGTGCTCAACGTGTTGTATACTGTACCTATAATCATTTTGAACCGTTTAGATCAACGTTTAGTTTGCTTCAATATGTCGCCTCGTTCGCCTGCAATTCAGGTTCGAAACACAATGTGGCCGAGTTTCAAAATACGAAACTTCCAGTAACCACTGCTTTCCTTAAGCATTCTACCGGTGGTTTCGTGCTCAACGTGTTGTATACTGTACCTATAATCATTTTGAACCGGAATTTCTACAACAAAAAGTTTTCAGTTTTTTGCGAAAAAACGTGATGCCTTACTTTTTTTGAACGGATAAAATTCATAGTCACGGATTTCGAATGTTTCGTTTATTTTGGATCATCGATGTAATTATGAGTAGATCAACGTTTAGTTTGCTTCAATATGTCGCCTCGTTCGCCTGCAATTCGGATTCGAAACACAATGTGGCCGAATTTCAAAATACGAAACTTCCAGTAACCACTGCTTTCCTTAAGCATTCTACCGGTGGTTTCGTGCTCAACGTGTTGTATACTGTACCTATAATCATTTTGAACCGTTTAGATCAACGTTTAGTTTGCTTCAATATGTCGCCTCGTTCGCCTGCAATTCGGGTTCGAAACACAATGTAGCCGAATTTCAAAATACGAAACTTCCAGTAACCACTGCTTTCCTTAAGCATTCTACCGGTGGTTTCGTGCTCAACGTGTTGTATACTGTACCTATAATCATTTTGAACCGGAATTTCAACAACAAAAAGTTTTCAGTTTTTTGCGAAAAAACGTGATGGTTAGCCTTACTTTTTTTGAACGGATAAAATTCATAGTCACGGATTTCGAATGTTTCGTTTATTTTGGATCATCGATGTAATTATGAGTAGATCAACCTTTAGTTTGCTTCAATATGTCGCCTCGTTCGCCTGCAATTCAGGTTCGAAACACAATGTGGCCGAATTTCAAAATACGAAACTTCCAGTAACCACTGCTTTCCTTAAGCATTCTACCGGTGGTTTCGTGCTCAACGTGTTGTATACTGTACCTATAATCATTTTGAACCGTTTAGATCAACGTTTAGTTTGCTTCAATATGTCGCCTCGTTCGCCTGCAATTCGGGTTCGAAACACAATGTAGCCGAATTTCAAAATACGAAACTTCCAGTAACCACTGCTTTCCTTAAGCATTCTACCGGTGGTTTCGTGCTCAACGTGTTGTATACTGTACCTATAATCATTTTGAACCGGAATTTCAACAACAAAAAGTTTTCAGTTTTTTGCGAAAAAACGTGATGGTTAGCCTTACTTTTTTTGAACGGATAAAATTCATAGTCACGGATTTCGAATGTTTCGTTTATTTTGGATCATCGATGTAATTATGAGTAGATCAACGTTTAGTTTGCTTCAATATGTCGCCTCGTTCGCCTGCAATTCAGGTTCGAAACACAATGTGGCCGAATTTCAAAATACGAAACTTCCAGTAACCACTGCTTTCCTTAAGCATTCTACCGGTGGTTTCGTGCTCAACGTGTTGTATACTGTACCTATAATCATTTTGAACCGTTTAGATCAACGTTTAGTTTGCTTCAATATGTCGCCTCGTTCGCCTGCAATTCGGGTTCGAAATACAATGTAGCCGAATTTCAAAATACGAAACTTCCAGTAACCACTGCTTTCCTTAAGCGTTCTACCGGTGGTTTCGTGCTCAACGTGTTGTATACTGTACCTATAATCATTTTGAACCGTTTAGATCAACGTTTAGTTTGCTTCAATATGTCGCCTCGTTCGCCTGCAATTCAGGTTCGAAACACAATGTGGCCGAATTTCAAAATACGAAACTTCCAGTAACCACTGCTTTCCTTAAGCATTCTACCGGTGGTTTCGTGCTCAACGTGTTGTATACTGTACCTATAATCATTTTGAACCGTTTAGATCAACGTTTAGTTTGCTTCAATATGTCGCCTCGTTCGCCTGCAATTCGGGTTCGAAATACAATGTAGCCGAATTTCAAAATACGAAACTTCCAGTAACCACTGCTTTCCTTAAGCGTTCTACCGGTGGTTTCGTGCTCAACGTGTTGTATACTGTACCTATAATCATTTCGAACCGGAATTTCTACAACAAAAAGTTTTCAGTTTTTTGCGAAAAAACGTGATGGTTAGCCTTACTTTTTTTGAACGGATAAAATTCATAGTCACGGATTTCGAATGTTTCGTTTATTTTGGATCATCGATGTAATTATGAGTAGATCAACGTTTAGTTTGCTCCAATATGTCGCCTCGTTCGCCTGCAATTCGGGTTCGAAACACAATGTGGCCGAATTTCAAAATACGAAACTTCCAGTAACCACTGCTTTCCTTAAGCATTCTACCGGTGGTTTCGTGCTCAACGTGTTGTATACTGTACCTATAATCATTTTGAACCGTTTAGATCAACGTTTAGTTTGCTTCAATATGTCGCCTCGTTCGCCTGCAATTCGGGTTCGAAATACAATGTAGCCGAATTTCAAAATACGAAACTTCCAGTAACCACTGCTTTCCTTAAGCGTTCTACCGGTGGTTTCGTGCTCAACGTGTTGTATACTGTACCTATAATCATTTTGAACCGTTTAGATCAACGTTTAGTTTGCTTCAATATGTCGCCTCGTTCGCCTGCAATTCGGGTTCGAAATACAATGTAGCCGAATTTCAAAATACGAAACTTCCAGTAACCACTGCTTTCCTTAAGCGTTCTACCGGTGGTTTCGTGCTCAACGTGTTGTATACTGTACCTATAATCATTTCGAACCGGAATTTCTACAACAAAAAGTTTTCAGTTTTTTGCGAAAAAACGTGATGGTTAGCCTTACTTTTTTTGAACGGATAAAATTCATAGTCACGGATTTCGAATGTTTCGTTTATTTTGGATCATCGATGTAATTATGAGTAGATCAACGTTTAGTTTGCTCCAATATGTCGCCTCGTTCGCCTGCAATTCGGGTTCGAAACACAATGTGGCCGAATTTCAAAATACGAAACTTCCAGTAACCACTGCTTTCCTTAAGCATTCTACCGGTGGTTTCGTGCTCAACGTGTTGTATACTGTACCTATAATCATTTTGAACCGTTTAGATCAACGTTTAGTTTGCTTCAATATGTCGCCTCGTTCGCCTGCAATTCGGGTTCGAAATACAATGTAGCCGAATTTCAAAATACGAAACTTCCAGTAACCACTGCTTTCCTTAAGCGTTCTACCGGTGGTTTCGTGCTCAACGTGTTGTATACTGTACCTATAATCATTTTGAACCGTTTAGATCAACGTTTAGTTTGCTTCAATATGTCGCCTCGTTCGCCTGCAATTCAGGTTCGAAACACAATGTGGCCGAATTTCAAAATACGAAACTTCCAGTAACCACTGCTTTCCTTAAGCATTCTACCGGTGGTTTCGTGCTCAACGTGTTGTATACTGTACCTATAATCATTTTGAACCGTTTAGATCAACGTTTAGTTTGCTTCAATATGTCGCCTCGTTCGCCTGCAATTCGGGTTCGAAATACAATGTAGCCGAATTTCAAAATACGAAACTTCCAGTAACCACTGCTTTCCTTAAGCGTTCTACCGGTGGTTTCGTGCTCAACGTGTTGTATACTGTACCTATAATCATTTCGAACCGGAATTTCTACAACAAAAAGTTTTCAGTTTTTTGCGAAAAAACGTGATGGTTAGCCTTACTTTTTTTGAACGGATAAAATTCATAGTCACGGATTTCGAATGTTTCGTTTATTTTGGATCATCGATGTAATTATGAGTAGATCAACGTTTAGTTTGCTCCAATATGTCGCCTCGTTCGCCTGCAATTCGGGTTCGAAACACAATGTGGCCGAATTTCAAAATACGAAACTTCCAGTAACCACTGCTTTCCTTAAGCATTCTACCGGTGGTTTCGTGCTCAACGTGTTGTATACTGTACCTATAATCATTTTGAACCGGAATTTCTACAACAAAAAGTTTTCAGTTTTTTGCGAAAAAACGTGATGGTTAGCCTTACTTTTTTTGAACGGATAAAATTCATAGTCACGGATTTCGAATGTTTCGTTTATTTTGGATCATCGATGTAATTATGAGTAGATCAACGTTTAGTTTGCTCCAATATGTCGCCTCGTTCGCCTGCAATTCGGGTTCGAAACACAATGTGGCCGAATTTCAAAATACGAAACTTCCAGTAACCACTGCTTTCCTTAAGCATTCTACCGGTGGTTTCGTGCTCAACGTGTTGTATACTGTACCTATAATCATTTTGAACCGGAATTTCAACAACAAAAAGTTTTCAGTTTTTTGCGAAAAAACGTGATGGTTAGCCTTACTTTTTTTGAACGGATAAAATTCATAGTCACGGATTTCGAATGTTTCGTTTATTTTGGATCATCGATGTAATTATGAGTAGATCAACGTTTAGTTTGCTCCAATATGTCGCCTCGTTCGCCTGCAATTCGGGTTCGAAACACAATGTGGCCGAATTTCAAAATACGAAACTTCCAGTAACCACTGCTTTCCTTAAGCATCCTACCGGTAGTTTCTTGCTCAACGTGTTGTATACTGTACCTATAATCATTTTGAACCGGAATTTCAACACAACATTTTTTTCAGTTTTTTGCGAAAAAACGTGATGGTTAGCCTTACTTTTTTTGAACGGATAAAATTCATAGTCACGGATTTCGAATGTTTCGTTTATTTTGGATCATCGATGTAATTATGAGTAGATCAACGTTTAGTTTGCTTCAATATGTCGCCTCGTTCGCCTGCAATTCAGGTTCGAAACACAATGTGGCCGAATTTCAAAATACGAAACTTCCAGTAACCACTGCTTTCCTTAAGCATTCTACCGGTGGTTTCGTGCTCAACGTGTTGTATACTGTACCTATAATCATTTTGAACCGGAATTTCAACAACAAAAAGTTTTCAGTTTTTTGCGAAAAAACGTGATGGTTAGCCTTACTTTTTTTGAACGGATAAAATTCATAGTCACGGATTTCGAATGTTTCGTTTATTTTGGATCATCGATGTAATTATGAGTAGATCAACGTTTAGTTTGCTTCAATATGTCGCCTCGTTCGCCTGCAATTCGGGTTCGAAACACAATGTGGCCGAATTTCAAAATACGAAACTTCCAGTAACCACTGCTTTCCTTAAGCATTCTACCGGTGGTTTCGTGCTCAACGTGTTGTATACTGTACCTATAATCATTTTGAACCGGAATTTCTACAACAAAAAGTTTTCAGTTTTTTGCGAAAAAACGTGATGGTTAGCCTTACTTTTTTTGAACGGATAAAATTCATAGTCACGGATTTCGAATGTTTCGTTTATTTTGGATCATCGATGTAATTATGAGTAGATCAACGTTTAGTTTGCTCCAATATGTCGCCTCGTTCGCCTGCAATTCGGGTTCGAAACACAATGTGGCCGAATTTCAAAATACGAAACTTCCAGTAACCACTGCTTTCCTTAAGCATTCTACCGGTGGTTTCGTGCTCAACGTGTTGTATACTGTACCTATAATCATTTTGAACCGGAATTTCAACAACAAAAAGTTTTCAGTTTTTTGCGAAAAAACGTGATGGTTAGCCTTACTTTTTTTGAACGGATAAAATTCATAGTCACGGATTTCGAATGTTTCGTTTATTTTGGATCATCGATGTAATTATGAGTAGATCAACCTTTAGTTTGCTTCAATATGTCGCCTCGTTCGCCTGCAATTCAGGTTCGAAACACAATGTGGCCGAATTTCAAAATACGAAACTTCCAGTAACCACTGCTTTCCTTAAGCATTCTACCAGTGGTTTCGTGCTCAACGTGTTGTATACTGTACCTATAATCATTTTGAACCGGAATTTCTACAACAAAAAGTTTTCAGTTTTTTGCGAAAAAACGTGATGGTTACTGACCATCACGTTTTTTCGCTGATGATGGCCTTACTTTTTTTGAACGTATAAAATTCATACTCACGGATTTCGAATGTTTCGTTTATTTTGGATCATCGATGTAATTATGAGTAGATCAACGTTTAGTTTGCTTCAATATGTCGCCTCGTTCGCCTGCAATTCAGGTTCGAAACACAATGTGGCCGAATTTCAAAATACGAAACTTCCAGTAACCACTGCTTTCCTTAAGCATTCTACCAGTGGTTTCGTGCTCAACGTGTTGTATACTGTACCTATAATCATTTTGAACCGGAATTTCTACAACAAAAAGTTTTCAGTTTTTTGCGAAAAAACGTGATGGTTACTGACCATCACGTTTTTTCGATGGTGATGGCCTTACTTTTTTTGAACGGATAAAATTCATAGTCACGGATTTCGAATGTTTCGTTTATTTTGGATCATCGATGTAATTATGAGTAGATCAACGTTTAGTTTGCTTCAATATGTCGCCTCGTTCGCCTGCAATTCAGGTTCGAAACACAATGTGGCCGAATTTCAAAATACGAAACTTCCAGTAACCACTGCTTTCCTTAAGCATTCTACCGGTGGTTTTGTGCTCAACGTGTTGTATACTGTACCTATAATCATTTTGAACCGGAATTTCAACAACAAAAAGTTTTCAGTTTTTTGCGAAAAAACGTGATGGCTAGCCTTACTTTTTTTGAACGGATAAAATTCATAGTCACGGATTTCGAATGTTTCGTTTATTTTGGATCATCGATGTAATTATGAGTAGATCAACGTTTAGTTTGCTTCAATATGTCGCCTCGTTCGCCTGCAATTCAGGTTCGAAACACAATGTGGCCGAATTTCAAAATACGAAACTTCCAGTAACCACTGCTTTCCTTAAGCATTCTACCAGTGGTTTCGTGCTCAACGTGTTGTATACTGTACCTATAATCATTTTGAACCGGAATTTCTACAACAAAAAGTTTTCAGTTTTTTGCGAAAAAACGTGATGGTTAGCCTTACTTTTTTTGAACGGATAAAATTCATAGTCACGGATTTCGAATGTTTCGTTTATTTTGGATCATCGATGTAAGTATGAGTAGATCAACGTTTAGTTTGCTTCAACATGTCGCCTCGTTCGCCTGCAATTCAGGTTCGAATCACAATGTGGCCGAATTTCAAAATACGAAACTTCCAGTAACCACTGCTTTCCTTAAGCATTCTACCGGTGGTTTCGTGCTCAACGTGTTGTATACTGTAACTATAATCATTTTGAACCGGAATTTCTACAACAAAAAGTTTTCAGTTTTTTGCGAAAAAACGTGATGGTTAGCCTTACTTTTTTTGAACGGATAAAATTCATAGTCACGGATTTCGAATGTTTCGTTTATTTTGGATCATCGATGTAATTATGAGTAGATCAACGTTTAGTTTGCTTCAATATGTCGCCTCGTTCGCCTGCAATTCAGGTTCGAAACACAATGTGGCCGAATTTCAAAATACGAAACTTCCAGTAACCACTGCTTTCCTTAAGCATTCTACCGGTGGTTTCGTGCTCAACGTGTTGTATACTGTACCTATAATCATTTTGAACCGGAATTTCTACAACAAAAAGTTTTCAGTTTTTTGCGAAAAAACGTGATGGTTAGCCTTACTTTTTTTGAACGGATAAAATTCATAGTCACGGATTTCGAATGTTTCGTTTATTTTGGATCATCGATGTAATTATGAGTAGATCAACGTTTAGTTTGCTTCAATATGTCGCCTCGTTCGCCTGCAATTCAGGTTCGAAACACAATGTGGCCGAATTTCAAAATACGAAACTTCCAGTAACCACTGCTTTCCTTAAGCATTCTACCGGTGGTTTTGTGCTCAACGTGTTGTATACTGTACCTATAATCATTTTGAACCGGAATTTCAACAACAAAAAGTTTTCAGTTTTTTGCGAAAAAACGTGATGGTTAGCCTTACTTTTTTTGAACGGATAAAATTCATAGTCACGGATTTCGAATGTTTCGTTTATTTTGGATCATCGATGTAATTATGAGTAGATCAACGTTTAGTTTGCTTCAATATGTCGCCTCGTTCGCCTGCAATTCAGGTTCGAAACACAATGTGGCCGAATTTCAAAATACGAAACTTCCAGTAACCACTGCTTTCCTTAAGCATTCTACCGGTGGTTTCGTGCTCAACGTGTTGTATACTGTACCTATAATCATTTTGAACCGGAATTTCAACAACAAAAAGTTTTCAGTTTTTTGCGAAAAAACGTGATGGTTAGCCTTACTTTTTTTGAACGGATAAAATTCATAGTCACGGATTTCGAATGTTTCGTTTATTTTGGATCATCGATGTAATTATGAGTAGATCAACGTTTAGTTTGCTTCAATATGTCGCCTCGTTCGCCTGCAATTCAGGTTCGAAACACAATGTGGCCGAATTTCAAAATACGAAACTTCCAGTAACCACTGCTTTCCTTAAGCATTCTACCAGTGGTTTCGTGCTCAACGTGTTGTATACTGTACCTATAATCATTTTGAACCGGAATTTCTACAACAAAAAGTTTTCAGTTTTTTGCGAAAAAACGTGATGGTTAGCCTTACTTTTTTTGAACGGATAAAATTCATAGTCACGGATTTCGAATGTTTCGTTTATTTTGGATCATCGATGTAATTATGAGTAGATCAACGTTTAGTTTGCTTCAATATGTCGCCTCGTTCGCCTGCAATTCAGGTTCGAAACACAATGTGGCCGAATTTCAAAATACGAAACTTCCAGTAACCACTGCTTTCCTTAAGCATTCTACCGGTGGTTTCGTGCTCAACGTGTTGTATACTGTACCTATAATCATTTTGAACCGGAATTTCTACAACAAAAAGTTTTCAGTTTTTTGCGAAAAAACGTGATGGTTAGCCTTACTTTTTTTGAACGGATAAAATTCATAGTCACGGATTTCGAATGTTTCGTTTATTTTGGATCATCGATGTAATTATGAGTAGATCAACCTTTAGTTTGCTTCAATATGTCGCCTCGTTCGCCTGCAATTCAGGTTCGAAACACAATGTGGCCGAATTTCAAAATACGAAACTTCCAGTAACCACTGCTTTCCTTAAGCATTCTATCGGTGGTTTCGTGCTCAACGTGTTGTATACTGTACCTATAATCATTTTGAACCGGAATTTCTACAACAAAAAGTTTTCAGTTTTTTGCGAAAAAACGTGATGGCCTTACTTTTTTTGAACGGATAAAATTCATAGTCACGGATTTCGAATGTTTCGTTTATTTTGGATCATCGATGTAAGTATGAGTAGATCAACGTTTAGTTTGCTTCAATATGTCGCCTCGTTCGCCTGCAATTCAGGTTCGAATCACAATGTGGCCGAATTTCAAAATACGAAACTTCCAGTAACCACTGCTTTCCTTAAGCATTCTACCGGTGGTTTCGTGCTCAACGTATTGTATACTGTACCTATAATCATTTTGAACCGGAATTTCTACAACAAAAAGTTTTCAGTTTTTTGCGAAAAAACGTGATGGTTAGTTAGCATTACTTTTTTTGAACGGATAAAATTCATAGTCACGGATTTCGAATGTTTCGTTTATTTTGGATCATCGATGTAATTATGAGTAGATCAACGTTTAGTTTGCTTCAATATGTCGCCTCGTTCGCCTGCAATTCAGGTTCGAAACACAATGTGGCCGAATTTCAAAATACGAAACTTCCAGTAACCACTGCTTTCCTTAAGCATTCTACCGGTGGTTTCGTGCTCAACGTATTGTATACTGTACCTATAATCATTTTGAACCGGAATTTCTACAACAAAAAGTTTTCAGTTTTTTGCGAAAAAACGTGATGGTTAGTTAGCATTACTTTTTTTGAACGGATAAAATTCATAGTCACGGATTTCGAATGTTTCGTTTATTTTGGATCATCGATGTAATTATGAGTAGATCAACGTTTAGTTTGCTTCAATATGTCGCCTCGTTCGCCTGCAATTCAGGTTCGAAACACAATGTGGCCGAATTTCAAAATACGAAACTTCCAGTAACCACTGCTTTCCTTAAGCATTCTACCAGTGGTTTCGTGCTCAACGTGTTGTATACTGTACCTATAATCATTTTGAACCGGAATTTCTACAACAAAAAGTTTTCAGTTTTTTGCGAAAAAACGTGATGGTTAGCCTTACTTTTTTTGAACGGATAAAATTCATAGTCACGGATTTCGAATGTTTCGTTTATTTTGGATCATCGATGTAATTATGAGTAGATCAACCTTTAGTTTGCTTCAATATGTCGCCTCGTTCGCCTGCAATTCAGGTTCGAAACACAATGTGGCCGAATTTCAAAATACGAAACTTCCAGTAACCACTGCTTTCCTTAAGCATTCTATCGGTGGTTTCGTGCTCAACGTGTTGTATACTGTACCTATAATCATTTTGAACCGGAATTTCTACAACAAAAAGTTTTCAGTTTTTTGCGAAAAAACGTGATGGCCTTACTTTTTTTGAACGGATAAAATTCATAGTCACGGATTTCGAATGTTTCGTTTATTTTGGATCATCGATGTAAGTATGAGTAGATCAACGTTTAGTTTGCTTCAATATGTCGCCTCGTTCGCCTGCAATTCAGGTTCGAATCACAATGTGGCCGAATTTCAAAATACGAAACTTCCAGTAACCACTGCTTTCCTTAAGCATTCTACCGGTGGTTTCGTGCTCAACGTGTTGTATACTGTAACAATAATCATTTTGAACCGGAATTTCAACAACAAAAAGTTTTCAGTTTTTTGTGAAAATACGTGATGGTTAGCCTTACTTTTTTTGAACGGATAAAATTTATAGTCACGGATTCCGAATGTTTCGTTTATTTTGGATCATCGATGTAATTATGAGTAGATCAACGTTTAGTTTGTTTCAATATGTCGCCTCGTTCGCCTGCAATTCAGGTTCGAAACACAATGTGGCCGAATTTTAAAATACGAAACTTCCAGTAACCACTGCTTTCCTTAAGCATTCTACCGGTGGTTTCGTGCTCAACGTGTTGTATACTGTACCTATAATCATTTTGAACCGGAATTTCTACAACAAAAAGTTTTCAGTTTTTTGCGAAAAAACGTGATGGTTAGCCTTACTTTTTTTGAACGGATAAAATTCATAGTCACGGATTTCGAATGTTTCGTTTATTTTGGATCATCGATGTAATTATGAGTAGATCAACGTTTAGTTTGCTTCAATATGTCGCCTCGTTCGCCTGCAATTCAGGTTCGAAACACAATGTGGCCGAATTTCAAAATACGAAACTTCCAGTAACCACTGCTTTCCTTAAGCATTCTACCGGTGGTTTCGTGCTCAACGTGTTGTATACTGTACCTATAATCATTTTGAACCGGAATTTCTACAACAAAAAGTTTTCAGTTTTTTGCGAAAAAACGTGATGGTTAGTTAGCATTACTTTTTTTGAACGGATAAAATTCATAGTCACGGATTTCGAATGTTTCGTTTATTTTGGATCATCGATGTAATTATGAGTAGATCAACGTTTAGTTTGCTTCAATATGTCGCCTCGTTCGCCTGCAATTCAGGTTCGAAACACAATGTGGCCGAATTTCAAAATACGAAACTTCCAGTAACCACTGCTTTCCTTAAGCATTCTACCAGTGGTTTCGTGCTCAACGTGTTGTATACTGTACCTATAATCATTTTGAACCGGAATTTCTACAACAAAAAGTTTTCAGTTTTTTGCGAAAAAACGTGATGGTTAGCCTTACTTTTTTTGAACGGATAAAATTCATAGTCACGGATTTCGAATGTTTCGTTTATTTTGGATCATCGATGTAATTATGAGTAGATCAACGTTTAGTTTGCTTCAATATGTCGCCTCGTTCGCCTGCAATTCGGGTTCGAAACACAATGTGGCCGAATTTCAAAATACGAAACTTCCAGTAACCACTGCTTTCCTTAAGCATTCTACCGGTGGTTTCGTGCTCAACGTATTGTATACTGTACCTATAATCATTTTGAACCGGAATTTCTACAACAAAAAGTTTTCAGTTTTTTGCGAAAAAACGTGATGGTTAGTTAGCATTACTTTTTTTGAACGGATAAAATTCATAGTCACGGATTTCGAATGTTTCGTTTATTTTGGATCATCGATGTAATTATGAGTAGATCAACGTTTAGTTTGCTTCAATATGTCGCCTCGTTCGCCTGCAATTCAGGTTCGAAACACAATGTGGCCGAATTTCAAAATACGAAACTTCCAGTAACCACTGCTTTCCTTAAGCATTCTACCGGTGGTTTCGTGCTCAACGTGTTGTATACTGTACCTATAATCATTTTGAACCGGAATTTCTACAACAAAAAGTTTTCAGTTTTTTGCGAAAAAACGTGATGGTTAGTTAGCATTACTTTTTTTGAACGGATAAAATTCATAGTCACGGATTTCGAATGTTTCGTTTATTTTGGATCATCGATGTAAGTATGAGTAGATCAACGTTTAGTTTGCTTCAATATGTCGCCTCGTTCGCCTGCAATTCAGGTTCGAATCACAATGTGGCCGAATTTCAAAATACGAAACTTCCAGTAACCACTGCTTTCCTTAAGCATTCTACCGGTGGTTTCGTGCTCAACGTGTTGTATACTGTAACAATAATCATTTTGAACCGGAATTTCAACAACAAAAAGTTTTCAGTTTTTTGTGAAAATACGTGATGGTTAGCCTTACTTTTTTTGAACGGATAAAATTTATAGTCACGGATTCCGAATGTTTCGTTTATTTTGGATCATCGATGTAATTATGAGTAGATCAACGTTTAGTTTGTTTCAATATGTCGCCTCGTTCGCCTGCAATTCAGGTTCGAAACACAATGTGGCCGAATTTTAAAATACGAAACTTCCAGTAACCACTGCTTTCCTTAAGCATTCTACCGGTGGTTTCGTGCTCAACGTGTTGTATACTGTACCTATAATCATTTTGAACCGGAATTTCTACAACAAAAAGTTTTCAGTTTTTTGCGAAAAAACGTGATGGTTAGCCTTACTTTTTTTGAACGGATAAAATTCATAGTCACGGATTTCGAATGTTTCGTTTATTTTGGATCATCGATGTAATTATGAGTAGATCAACGTTTAGTTTGCTTCAATATGTCGCCTCGTTCGCCTGCAATTCAGGTTCGAAACACAATGTGGCCGAATTTCAAAATACGAAACTTCCAGTAACCACTGCTTTCCTTAAGCATTCTACCGGTGGTTTCGTGCTCAACGTATTGTATACTGTACCTATAATCATTTTGAACCGGAATTTCTACAACAAAAAGTTTTCAGTTTTTTGCGAAAAAACGTGATGGTTAGTTAGCATTACTTTTTTTGAACGGATAAAATTCATAGTCACGGATTTCGAATGTTTCGTTTATTTTGGATCATCGATGTAATTATGAGTAGATCAACGTTTAGTTTGCTTCAATATGTCGCCTCGTTCGCCTGCAATTCAGGTTCGAAACACAATGTGGCCGAATTTCAAAATACGAAACTTCCAGTAACCACTGCTTTCCTTAAGCATTCTACCGGTGGTTTTGTGCTCAACGTGTTGTATACTGTACCTATAATCATTTTGAACCGGAATTTCTACAACAAAAAGTTTTCAGTTTTTTGCGAAAAAACGTGATGGCTAGCCTTACTTTTTTGAACGGATAAAATTCATAGTCACGGATTTCGAATGTTTCGTTTATTTTGGATCATCGATGTAATTATGAGTAGATCAACCTTTAGTTTGCTTCAATATGTCGCCTCGTTCGCCTGCAATTCAGGTTCGAAACACAATGTGGCCGAATTTCAAAATACGAAACTTCCAGTAACCACTGCTTTCCTTAAGCATTCTACCGGTGGTTTTGTGCTCAACGTGTTGTATACTGTACCTATAATCATTTTGAACCGGAATTTCTACAACAAAAAGTTTTCAGTTTTTTGTGAAAATACGTGATGGTTAGCCTTACTTTTTTTGAACGGATAAAATTTATAGTCACGGATTCCGAATGTTTCGTTTATTTTGGATCATCGATGTAATTATGAGTAGATCAACGTTTAGTTTGTTTCAATATGTCGCCTCGTTCGCCTGCAATTCAGGTTCGAAACACAATGTGGCCGAATTTCAAAATACGAAACTTCCAGTAACCACTGCTTTCCTTAAGCATTCTACCGGTGGTTTCGTGCTCAACGTGTTGTATACTGTACCTATAATCATTTTGAACCGGAATTTCTACAACAAAAAGTTTTCAGTTTTTTGCGAAAAAACGTGATGGCTAGCCTTACTTTTTTGAACGGATAAAATTCATAGTCACGGATTTCGAATGTTTCGTTTATTTTGGATCATCGATGTAATTATGAGTAGATCAACGTTTAGTTTGTTTCAATATGTCGCCTCGTTCGCCTGCAATTCAGGTTCGAAACACAATGTGGCCGAATTTCAAAATACGAAACTTCCAGTAACCACTGCTTTCCTTAAGCATTCTACCGGTGGTTTCGTGCTCAACGTGTTGTATACTGTACCTATAATCATTTTGAACCGGAATTTCTACAACAAAAAGTTTTCAGTTTTTTGCGAAAAAACGTGATGGTTAGCCTTACTTTTTTTGAACGGATAAAATTCATAGTCACGGATTTCGAATGTTTCGTTTATTTTGGATCATCGATGTAATTATGAGTAGATCAACGTTTAGTTTGCTTCAATATGTCGCCTCGTTCGCCTGCAATTCAGGTTCGAAACACAATGTGGCCGAATTTCAAAATACGAAACTTCCAGTAACCACTGCTTTCCTTAAGCATTCTACCGGTGGTTTCGTGCTCAACGTATTGTATACTGTACCTATAATCATTTTGAACCGGAATTTCTACAACAAAAAGTTTTCAGTTTTTTGCGAAAAAACGTGATGGTTAGTTAGCATTACTTTTTTTGAACGGATAAAATTCATAGTCACGGATTTCGAATGTTTCGTTTATTTTGGATCATCGATGTAATTATGAGTAGATCAACGTTTAGTTTGCTTCAATATGTCGCCTCGTTCGCCTGCAATTCAGGTTCGAAACACAATGTGGCCGAATTTCAAAATACGAAACTTCCAGTAACCACTGCTTTCCTTAAGCATTCTACCGGTGGTTTTGTGCTCAACGTGTTGTATACTGTACCTATAATCATTTTGAACCGGAATTTCAACAACAAAAAGTTTTCAGTTTTTTGCGAAAAAACGTGATGGTTAGCCTTACTTTTTTTGAACGGATAAAATTCATAGTCACGGATTTCGAATGTTTCGTTTATTTTGGATCATCGATGTAATTATGAGTAGATCAACGTTTAGTTTGCTTCAATATGTCGCCTCGTTCGCCTGCAATTCAGGTTCGAAACACAATGTGGCCGAATTTCAAAATACGAAACTTCCAGTAACCACTGCTTTCCTTAAGCATTCTACCGGTGGTTTCGTGCTCAACGTGTTGTATACTGTACCTATAATCATTTTGAACCGGAATTTCTACAACAAAAAGTTTTCAGTTTTTTGCGAAAAAACGTGATGGCTAGCCTTACTTTTTTGAACGGATAAAATTCATAGTCACGGATTTCGAATGTTTCGTTTATTTTGGATCATCGATGTAATTATGAGTAGATCAACGTTTAGTTTGTTTCAATATGTCGCCTCGTTCGCCTGCAATTCAGGTTCGAAACACAATGTGGCCGAATTTCAAAATACGAAACTTCCAGTAACCACTGCTTTCCTTAAGCATTCTACCGGTGGTTTCGTGCTCAACGTGTTGTATACTGTACCTATAATCATTTTGAACCGGAATTTCTACAACAAAAAGTTTTCAGTTTTTTGCGAAAAAACGTGATGGTTAGCCTTACTTTTTTTGAACGGATAAAATTCATAGTCACGGATTTCGAATGTTTCGTTTATTTTGGATCATCGATGTAATTATGAGTAGATCAACCTTTAGTTTGCTTCAATATGTCGCCTCGTTCGCCTGCAATTCAGGTTCGAAACACAATGTGGCCGAATTTCAAAATACGAAACTTCCAGTAACCACTGCTTTCCTTAAGCATTCTACCGGTGGTTTCGTGCTCAACGTGTTGTATACTGTACCTATAATCATTTTGAACCGGAATTTCTACAACAAAAAGTTTTCAGTTTTTTGTGAAAATACGTGATGGTTAGCCTTACTTTTTTTGAACGGATAAAATTTATAGTCACGGATTCCGAATGTTTCGTTTATTTTGGATCATCGATGTAATTATGAGTAGATCAACCTTTAGTTTGCTTCAATATGTCGCCTCGTTCGCCTGCAATTCAGGTTCGAAACACAATGTGGCCGAATTTCAAAATACGAAACTTCCAGTAACCACTGCTTTCCTTAAGCATTCTACCGGTGGTTTCGTGCTCAACGTGTTGTATACTGTACCTATAATCATTTTGAACCGGAATTTCTACAACAAAAAGTTTTCAGTTTTTTGCGAAAAAACGTGATAGTTAGCCTTACTTTTTTTGAACGGATAAAATTCATAGTCACGGATTTCGAATGTTTCGTTTATTTTGGATCATCGATGTAATTATGAGTAGATCAACGTTTAGTTTGCTTCAATATGTCGCCTCGTTCGCCTGCAATTCAGGTTCGAAACACAATGTGGCCGAATTTCAAAATACGAAACTTCCAGTAACCACTGCTTTCCTTAAGCATTCTACCGGTGGTTTTGTGCTCAACGTGTTGTATACTGTACCTATAATCATTTTGAACCGGAATTTCAACAACAAAAAGTTTTCAGTTTTTTGCGAAAAAACGTGATGGCTAGCCTTACTTTTTTTGAACGGATAAAATTCATAGTCACGGATTTCGAATGTTTCGTTTATTTTGGATCATCGATGTAATTATGAGTAGATCAACGTTTAGTTTGCTTCAATATGTCGCCTCGTTCGCCTGCAATTCAGGTTCGAAACACAATGTGGCCGAATTTCAAAATACGAAACTTCCAGTAACCACTGCTTTCCTTAAGCATTCTACCGGTGGTTTCGTGCTCAACGTGTTGTATACTGTACCTATAATCATTTTGAACCGGAATTTCTACAACAAAAAGTTTTCAGTTTTTTGCGAAAAAACGTGATGGCTAGCCTTACTTTTTTGAACGGATAAAATTCATAGTCACGGATTTCGAATGTTTCGTTTATTTTGGATCATCGATGTAATTATGAGTAGATCAACGTTTAGTTTGTTTCAATATGTCGCCTCGTTCGCCTGCAATTCAGGTTCGAAACACAATGTGGCCGAATTTCAAAATACGAAACTTCCAGTAACCACTGCTTTCCTTAAGCATTCTACCGGTGGTTTCGTGCTCAACGTGTTGTATACTGTACCTATAATCATTTTGAACCGGAATTTCTACAACAAAAAGTTTTCAGTTTTTTGCGAAAAAACGTGATGGTTAGCCTTACTTTTTTTGAACGGATAAAATTCATAGTCACGGATTTCGAATGTTTCGTTTATTTTGGATCATCGATGTAATTATGAGTAGATCAACGTTTAGTTTGCTTCAATATGTCGCCTCGTTCGCCTGCAATTCAGGTTCTAAACACAATGTGGCCGAATTTCAAAATACGAAACTTCCAGTAACCACTGCTTTCCTTAAGCATTCTACCGGTGGTTTCGTGCTCAACGTGTTGTATACTGTAACAATAATCATTTTGAACCGGAATTTCAACAACAAAAAGTTTTCAGTTTTTTGTGAAAATACGTGATGGTTAGCCTTACTTTTTTTGAACGGATAAAATTTATAGTCACGGATTCCGAATGTTTCGTTTATTTTGGATCATCGATGTAATTATGAGTAGATCAACGTTTAGTTTGTTTCAATATGTCGCCTCGTTCGCCTGCAATTCAGGTTCGAAACACAATGTGGCCGAATTTCAAAATACGAAACTTCCAGTAACCACTGCTTTCCTTAAGCATTCTACCGGTGGTTTCGTGCTCAACGTGTTGTATACTGTAACAATAATCATTTTGAACCGGAATTTCAACAACAAAAAGTTTTCAGTTTTTTGTGAAAATACGTGATGGTTAGCCTTACTTTTTTTGAACGGATAAAATTTATAGTCACGGATTCCGAATGTTTCGTTTATTTTGGATCATCGATGTAATTATGAGTAGATCAACCTTAAGTTTGCTTCAATATGTCGCCTCGTTCGACTGCAATTCAGGTTCGAAACACAATGTGGCCGAATTTCAAAATACGAAACTTCCAGTAACCACTGCTTTCCTTAAGCATTCTACCGGTGGTTTCGTGCTCAACGTGTTGTATACTGTAACAATAATCATTTTGAACCGGAATTTCAACAACAAAAAGTTTTCAGTTTTTTGTGAAAATACGTGATGGTTAGCCTTACTTTTTTTGAACGGATAAAATTTATAGTCACGGATTCCGAATGTTTCGTTTATTTTGGATCATCGATGTAATTATGAGTAGATCAACGTTTAGTTTGTTTCAATATGTCGCCTCGTTCGCCTGCAATTCAGGTTCGAAACACAATGTGGCCGAATTTTAAAATACGAAACTTCCAGTAACCACTGCTTTCCTTAAGCATTCTACCGGTGGTTTCGTGCTCAACGTGTTGTATACTGTACCTATAATCATTTTGAACCGGAATTTCTACAACAAAAAGTTTTCAGTTTTTTGCGAAAAAACGTGATGGTTAGCCTTACTTTTTTTGAACGGATAAAATTCATAGTCACGGATTTCGAATGTTTCGTTTATTTTGGATCATCGATGTAATTATGAGTAGATCAACGTTTAGTTTGCTTCAATATGTCGCCTCGTTCGCCTGCAATTCAGGTTCGAAACACAATGTGGCCGAATTTCAAAATACGAAACTTCCAGTAACCACTGCTTTCCTTAAGCATTCTACCGGTGGTTTCGTGCTCAACGTGTTGTATACTGTACCTATAATCATTTTGAACCGGAATTTCTACAACAAAAAGTTTTCAGTTTTTTGCGAAAAAACGTGATGGTTAGTTAGCATTACTTTTTTTGAACGGATAAAATTCATAGTCACGGATTTCGAATGTTTCGTTTATTTTGGATCATCGATGTAATTATGAGTAGATCAACGTTTAGTTTGCTTCAATATGTCGCCTCGTTCGCCTGCAATTCAGGTTCGAAACACAATGTGGCCGAATTTCAAAATACGAAACTTCCAGTAACCACTGCTTTCCTTAAGCATTCTACCGGTGGTTTCGTGCTCAACGTGTTGTATACTGTACCTATAATCATTTTGAACCGGAATTTCTACAACAAAAAGTTTTCTTTTTTTTGCGAAAAAACGTGATGGTTAGCCTTACTTTTTTTGAACGGATAAAATTCATAGTCACGGATTTCGAATGTTTCGTTTATTTTGGATCATCGATGTAATTATGAGTAGATCAACCTTTAGTTTGCTTCAATATGTCGCCTCGTTCGCCTGCAATTCAGGTTCGAAACACAATGTGGCCGAATTTCAAAATACGAAACTTCCAGTAACCACTGCTTTCCTTAAGCATTCTACCGGTGGTTTCGTGCTCAACGTGTTGTATACTGTACCTATAATCATTTTGAACCGGAATTTCTACAACAAAAAGTTTTCAGTTTTTTGTGAAAATACGTGATGGTTAGCCTTACTTTTTTTGAACGGATAAAATTTATAGTCACGGATTCCGAATGTTTCGTTTATTTTGGATCATCGATGTAATTATGAGTAGATCAACCTTTAGTTTGCTTCAATATGTCGCCTCGTTCGCCTGCAATTCAGGTTCGAAACACAATGTGGCCGAATTTCAAAATACGAAACTTCCAGTAACCACTGCTTTCCTTAAGCATTCTACCGGTGGTTTCGTGCTCAACGTGTTGTATACTGTACCTATAATCATTTTGAACCGGAATTTCTACAACAAAAAGTTTTCAGTTTTTTGCGAAAAAACGTGATAGTTAGCCTTACTTTTTTTGAACGGATAAAATTCATAGTCACGGATTTCGAATGTTTCGTTTATTTTGGATCATCGATGTAATTATGAGTAGATCAACGTTTAGTTTGCTTCAATATGTCGCCTCGTTCGCCTGCAATTCAGGTTCGAAACACAATGTGGCCGAATTTCAAAATACGAAACTTCCAGTAACCACTGCTTTCCTTAAGCATTCTACCGGTGGTTTTGTGCTCAACGTGTTGTATACTGTACCTATAATCATTTTGAACCGGAATTTCAACAACAAAAAGTTTTCAGTTTTTTGCGAAAAAACGTGATGGTTAGCCTTACTTTTTTTGAACGGATAAAATTCATAGTCACGGATTTCGAATGTTTCGTTTATTTTGGATCATCGATGTAATTATGAGTAGATCAACGTTTAGTTTGCTTCAATATGTCGCCTCGTTCGCCTGCAATTCAGGTTCGAAACACAATGTGGCCGAATTTCAAAATACGAAACTTCCAGTAACCACTGCTTTCCTTAAGCATTCTACCGGTGGTTTTGTGCTCAACGTGTTGTATACTGTACCTATAATCATTTTGAACCGGAATTTCAACAACAAAAAGTTTTCAGTTTTTTGCGAAAAAACGTGATGGTTAGCCTTACTTTTTTTGAACGGATAAAATTCATAGTCACGGATTTCGAATGTTTCGTTTATTTTGGATCATCGATGTAATTATGAGTAGATCAACGTTTAGTTTGCTTCAATATGTCGCCTCGTTCGCCTGCAATTCAGGTTCGAAACACAATGTGGCCGAATTTCAAAATACGAAACTTCCAGTAACCACTGCTTTCCTTAAGCATTCTACCGGTGGTTTTGTGCTCAACGTGTTGTATACTGTACCTATAATCATTTTGAACCGGAATTTCAACAACAAAAAGTTTTCAGTTTTTTGCGAAAAAACGTGATGGTTAGCCTTACTTTTTTTGAACGGATAAAATTCATAGTCACGGATTTCGAATGTTTCGTTTATTTTGGATCATCGATGTAATTATGAGTAGATCAACGTTTAGTTTGCTTCAATATGTCGCCTCGTTCGCCTGCAATTCAGGTTCGAAACACAATGTGGCCGAATTTCAAAATACGAAACTTCCAGTAACCACTGCTTTCCTTAAGCATTCTACCGGTGGTTTCGTGCTCAACGTGTTGTATACTGTACCTATAATCATTTTGAACCGGAATTTCTACAACAAAAAGTTTTCAGTTTTTTGCGAAAAAACGTGATGGTTAGCCTTACTTTTTTTGAACGGATAAAATTCATAGTCACGGATTTCGAATGTTTCGTTTATTTTGGATCATCGATGTAATTATGAGTAGATCAACGTTTAGTTTGCTTCAATATGTCGCCTCGTTCGCCTGCAATTCAGGTTCTAAACACAATGTGGCCGAATTTCAAAATACGAAACTTCCAGTAACCACTGCTTTCCTTAAGCATTCTACCGGTGGTTTCGTGCTCAACGTGTTGTATACTGTACCTATAATCATTTTGAACCGGAATTTCTACAACAAAAAGTTTTCAGTTTTTTGCGAAAAAACGTGATGGTTAGCCTTACTTTTTTTGAACGGATAAAATTCATAGTCACGGATTTCGAATGTTTCGTTTATTTTGGATCATCGATGTAATTATGAGTAGATCAACCTTTAGTTTGCTTCAATATGTCGCCTCGTTCGCCTGCAATTCAGGTTCGAAACACAATGTGGCCGAATTTCAAAATACGAAACTTCCAGTAACCACTGCTTTCCTTAAGCATTCTATCGGTGGTTTCGTGCTCAACGTGTTGTATACTGTACCTATAATCATTTTGAACCGGAATTTCTACAACAAAAAGTTTTCAGTTTTTTGCGAAAAAACGTGATGGCCTTACTTTTTTTGAACGGATAAAATTCATAGTCACGGATTTCGAATGTTTCGTTTATTTTGGATCATCGATGTAAGTATGAGTAGATCAACGTTTAGTTTGCTTCAATATGTCGCCTCGTTCGCCTGCAATTCAGGTTCGAATCACAATGTGGCCGAATTTCAAAATACGAAACTTCCAGTAACCACTGCTTTCCTTAAGCATTCTACCGGTGGTTTCGTGCTCAACGTGTTGTATACTGTAACAATAATCATTTTGAACCGGAATTTCAACAACAAAAAGTTTTCAGTTTTTTGTGAAAATACGTGATGGTTAGCCTTACTTTTTTTGAACGGATAAAATTTATAGTCACGGATTCCGAATGTTTCGTTTATTTTGGATCATCGATGTAATTATGAGTAGATCAACGTTTAGTTTGTTTCAATATGTCGCCTCGTTCGCCTGCAATTCAGGTTCGAAACACAATGTGGCCGAATTTCAAAATACGAAACTTCCAGTAACCACTGCTTTCCTTAAGCATTCTACCGGTGGTTTCGTGCTCAACGTGTTGTATACTGTACCTATAATCATTTTGAACCGAAATTTCTACAACAAAAAGTTTTCAGTTTTTTGCGAAAAAACGTGATGGTCAGCCTTACTTTTTTTGAACAGATAAAATTCATAGTCACGGATTTCGAATGTTTCGTTTATTTTGGATCATCGATGTAAGTATGAGTAGATCAACGTTTAGTTTGCTTTAACATGTCGCCTCGTTCGCCTGCAATTCAGGTTCGAATCACAATGTGGCCGAATTTCAAAATACGAAACTTCCAGTAACCACTGCTTTCCTTAAGCATTCTACCGGTGGTTTCGTGCTCAACGTGTTGTATACTGTACCTATAATCATTTTGAACCGGAATTTCTACAACAAAAAGTTTTCAGTTTTTTGCGAAAAAACGTGATGGTCAGCCTTACTTTTTTTGAACGGATAAAATTTATAGTCACGGATTCCGAATGTTTCGTTTATTTTGGATCATCGATGTAAGTATGAGTAGATCAACCTTTATTTTGCTTCAATATGTCGCCTCGTTCGCCTGCAATTCAGGTTCGAAACACAATGTGGCCGAATTTCAAAATACGAAACTTCCAGTAATCACTGCTTTCCTTAGTGTGGGTTCACGGAACGAGATAAAAAAAAAGCTGGCTTTTTTCTACCAACTTTTGCTCAAAAAATTTGTCTACGGTTGTCATGTAAGTCATATCGCACATCCTGTAAAAAAATGTCATAACACAAAAAAACAGTTTTGAGATAAATGCATTTTAAATTACTAACGCTACTGTGATGCTGATATTATTTATTTTATAAAGCTAATAGTGAATAATTTCAGCATCACAGTAGCGTAAGCAATTAAAAAAAAATTAATATGCATTTATCTCGAAACTGTTTTTTTTGTGTTGACAGGTTTTAAGAGGATGTGCGATATGTTTTCTGATGTTTTGTATTTTTTGATCACAATTTCTGCTTTGTTTTCAAATAGTTGGGACTTTATTTTAATTTAATCGAATAAACCTATGTCTGGGGATTACAAATACACAATATTCGGTTGTATACACACATCACAATTTACAAATTAACAAATACATAATTTCGTATCAAAGAGTTGCATATCCAACAGTTGTAGCAAAATAAAATTTTTGTTTCTCATCCTAATTGCTTTACTTAAATGAATCTCGCATATTTATTCCATTTATTTTATATACATATTAACTTTAAATTAAATTATTTAATGCGAAATTCATTTCAAAAATCTCATAAATAAACAACAACAACAAATATTTGAGCAAAAATGTTGCTCATACTTCCGGTTATTTTGTTACTATGTTGGTACGACTTAGATTATTTGCTCGAAAGATGGAAATATTTCAACTAAAGCTGGATTAAATTGGGCGGGGTTTAGTTGTATATGAAAGATTTGATTGGCTAACGAGTTGGATAAAAAATAATCCCGTTCTGTGAACTCAGCATTAAGCATCCTACCGGTAGTTTCTTGCTCAACGTGTTTTATACTGTACCTATAATCATTTTGAACCGGAATTTCAACACAAAAAAATTTTCAGTTTTTTGCGAAAAAACGTGATGGTGTTAGGATTTACTGTCAGTTTATGGTGATTAATTTATCGTGAGCAATTTTTCGTAGAACAGTTATCGTAGAACAATTTTTCGTGGAAACAATTTATCGTGAAGTCAATTTATAGTACAACAATTAATTGTAGAACACTTTATCGTGGTCACAATTTATCGTAGAACGGTTTTGTTTCTTAACCTATTATGATGAGAATGCGGGTATGTTGGATGGAAATGGGATTCTTAAATGATTTTTGTAAGAAGTTCTGGAAGTTCTGGAATATGGCCACCTTCTTAACCTATTATGATGAGATTGGATATGTTGGATGGAAATGGGATTCTTAACTGATTTTTGGAAGAAGTTCTGGAATATGGCCACCTGTGGCACTATTCTGGTTTTCCCTGGGAATAGGGAAAAATATTTTAATAGCATTTTTTTCAAATTATATTTTTCTGACCTACTGTTGGAATTAGCTTGGTGTAAATATTTTCGAAACAAACTTGATTGGGAAGCATTTGTTGCACAAAATTTTTATAGGGAAATATAATTCCCAATATATCTTTGTTTCAAAAATATTTACACCCAACTAATTCCAATAGGCCAGAAAAACATAATTTAGACCAAAATGCTATGAAAATATTTTTCCCAATTCCCTATTCCCAGGGAAAGCTGGAATAGTGCCACTGGGATTAAACTCGGTAATTTATTAACCGATTATGATGAGATTGGGTATGTTGCATGGAAATGGCATTCTTAAATGATTTTTGGAAGAAGTTCTTTAAAAGTTGCTATAATGCCATCTGAGATGAATTTTGTGATCACAGTTTGTTGGTGTTTCGGGGGATGGACTTAAATTTACACCAATCTACGTCTTGATGTCTGGTTTGCTTAGATAAAAAACGAAATCGCCGCACATGCGCACTACAAATAGATTATTTTGAGGTTTGACATAAAGTCTAGAAAATTTAATGTATACATTACGTGTGTGATATTTTATTTAAATTATTTAAAATACCAGTAAAATTATTAAAAATGGCCACGAGTGATCAAACAAAATCTGTTAAAGTGCTATTTGTGTGCGTTGGTAAGTTCGCTTTTGCCGGGCTGTAGCCTTTATATTTTATCTACGGGTTTACCTTCAGATTAGATTTTTGTGTCAGATTCTCACAATATTGTGAAATTGTTTCTTGGAAAAATTTGAATTTTATGCAATAATTACAACATACATAGCTACATTAGAATGCAAAACCCAGTTACCATATTCCTTATGTTTATTCTAGGTAATTCATGTCGATCACCAATGGGTGAAGCTATATTGAAGAAATTAATAGACGAACCAAAATACAACAAATACGATTGGCACATAGACAGTGCTGGCATAGCAGATTGGAATGTTGGCTATAGTCCAGAACCAAGATGCATTCAAGTGCTAGAAGAAAATAAATTGACTTCAAATCACATTGGCCGCCAGGTAATTAAATATTCACATTAACATCATAATAGTTGTATGTAGTTCAGTTTTTAGAACTGTGCATTTGCTCACGATCATTTGATTACTCTTGGCTGTTTACCACATCCACAGTGATTTTTTTTGTGATTACAGATAACATATGAAGATTTCATCAATTTCGACTACATCTTTGGTATGGATGATCAAAATATCGAAGATCTCCTAGTGATTGCACCGCACAATCCAGAAGTAACAAACAAAATAAAATTACTAGGATATTACGATCCTAGGCGACAAAACAGTATTATATTAGACCCATATTTCGAGCGAGGGATACACGGTTTTTATCGAAGTTACGACGAAATATTAAAATGTTTAAAAGAATTTGTAAAACTTTTTGAATAAATTTAAACATTTTATTAATAAATTAGTTTAATTTAAACTCTTTAGAAATCCATCAACACATCGAACACACTGCACGTAACACTGTTCAAAACCATCCGAACCGGAATCATAGTAAGGATCACGAATAATTTTTACACCTTCTGGATCAAAATCACCAAGTAACAATAATTTGGCTGTGGATCCTTTGGGTGCTCGTTCGTTTAAATCGGCCATATTCTCACTATCCATTCCGAATATGTAATCGAACGTACTAAAGTCATTCTTGGTAATTTGACGACACCGATTACTGTACGGAAGACTATGTTTTTTCATTGTAGCCATGGCTCGTTTATCAGGATTTTTACCCACATGCCAACCACCGATAGCTGCACTGTCAACAGTCCAGCTACTATCTATACCATCCTGTTTAATGCGGTCGAGGAATACCGCCTCCGCAATTGGAGATCGACAGATATTACCTATTGACGAGAACACAAGTTAATTTGGAATTTATATTTATAAATATTAAGTTATAATAATTATACCTAAACAAATAAACAATGCGCTTTTCTTGGAACTCATTATAAAATAATCAATTGTACAAAATATTTAGACAAAACTCAAATTTTATGGCTATTTTGAATGCTGTCACTTCAGTAAAAAAACAATATTTTGACAGTAATTTCCTTGACCCAATTGTCTTTATTTTTCGACCATTTAAATAATTGTTAACCCAATAAGCAAAACATACTGCTTTCACCAAGAAATCGTAAACTTGCTATAATAAGGTATTACAACCAAATTTAGCTTGACTTTAAAATGAATTGAATTTAAATTAAACTAATGCACGATTTACATGTCCCAATTTTTTTCCCAACAAATTTTTTACTGAAAAATAGAGCTGCACGCATATAAAAAAAGTTACTAATTAAGAAGAGTAAGATATATAAACAAATAAGGCAATGCTATAATTTTTTGTATGTCCCATAAATTTTGACAGTTCGCACAGCTTGCGTTTAAATTAGATAACGAACAACATCGAATTGCAAGTAAAAATAAAATATTTAATTACTGCTCATGTTTGCTCGTTTTGTTTGAATGATGTTTATGGCTGCTTTATGTTTATTTGAAACTTTTTTGAATTTTTTTTATCTTAGTGCTATTAAAATACTCGTAGAAACTATATTTTATGGCAACATTCCCAGTTTTATGCCAACATTTGCTCAAATTAAAACGAAATAAATCCAATTTTATTTTACTGGAATTTGTTTCGTGCTCCTCTCTTAAACGAAAATCGTAATATGCTTAACCTTTCATTTTTTACTGGAAAAAAAATGGAACATGTAAATCGTGCATACGTAGTTTGAAGCGAACTAAATCACATGGAATTTATTGAATTTATAGTATGATTACCTATATAAATCCAATTCGATTGAGATGAATTATCTAAATATTCCGAATTTATATATTAAAATAAACTCACAAATCAATAGTTAAATAATAACCTCGTAAAGCTGATTTATATCAAAAATTCTAGTTTTAAATGTTTGGTGTGGCAACAAAAAAATTTATCATATAAAATATGACACCTAAATATAAAAGAGAGGGAGAAAACAGTATGGTAAAGTATTTTTTATGGTAACTTATTGTTATCATGAAATTGATTTAATCCACAGATTTTAAACTGGTATTATTATTAAAAATAGAAAATGAATAACCAAAGAAAAATAAAGCCAATATAAAATTCTGGTTTTACAGATCAACTTTCCCGAATGACGTCAGTAGCATTATTCTAGCTTTCCCTGGGAATAGAAAATTGGGAAAAAATTACCATACCATCTAATGGAATCAGTTTAATGTAAGGCCCGTAGCACGATTGCACGAGCAGCGATAATGATAATGAATATGAGGCAACATTTGTTAGTTTATTACGCCAAGGTCATATGCGTTACTAGTGGGCAATATACTAACTCCAGGATAACATTGATGAAGGGTTTTATTATTTGATAGCATTGTACATCCTTCTTATTCGGGAGTCTCAGGGCATCTGAAATGCGATACCACAACAATTACATAACTGATAAACAAACTTTAAAAAAAGATTTCATATTTCTCTAACTGTTAAAGGTTCAATACGACAATAAATTCCCTTGATAGTCAAGAAAAAATGTACTTCTATAATAGCTGTGTTCCAATGGAAACAATTTGCTACTCACAAGTACTTGTGAGTAGATAACCAAAGGAACGGGCAAAATTATGACAGCAACATATTTTGTTGTACAAAATCAAATTTGTTTGAATATTTTCAGACAATTTGGTAACACATAATGTCAAAAATTGGACATACCATGAAGGCAAAGCCTTAATCTGTGCGTACGCTGGCAGGAAAGAGGAGTATTGAGGTTCTAATAGTGAAAATGTAAATAAAATTAATTTATATATATTTATTATAAAAATCCACCGCTTTAATAGTCGAATCAATTCCATCAGTTTAATAGTTTTAAATATATATATTAGGATTTTTATAATTGGATCAATTTAATAATTATAATTAGTAGCTAATTGTAATTTTACAAATTGCAATTAGCAATTTGATAAGTAATTTTCCACAAAAATCCCTTATTGTCAATCAATCGAATATAAACAAACAAAAAATTGTAATAAATCTGACATTTCAACATAATCAAACCATCACAAAGCCATCTGTTAGATTTTTTGAAACTAATATACCTACCGTCAAATTTATGCGTAACTACTTTCAACATCTACACCACCATTTGAGCATGGGTAGCTGCGAGTAGTTACAAGTACTTGTGAGTAGTTTGCTTTCTCCATTGGAACACAGCTAATAAAAGAAAAATACTAAAAGACTAACTATGTTCTCAAAATATTTTTGAGCCAGAACATCTAGTAGCTACTCAAAATAATCACTATTGGAAAAATCCCCGTAGAACTCGAATCACTGCATCTGTCGTTGTTACTTCCAAAAAAAACTTATAAACATCTCTGGTTGGATGGAAATAAAAATTGAAGAATTTTTCTAAGCAAATTTGAGGTGCAATCTATATGGAAAGTACACGACTATTACAGCTCCAAAGGAAGAAACATTCGGACAGATATATCACTAGTTCATTCTGGAATTCATCGACCTGAAGCACATGGAGTTAATCCGAGCAGAGCATGAATACATTGAAGTGAAGAAACGGCAATCGAAGCGTTGTTACCGGCTGGCTACTGCCAACCTGCAGATATTCACTAAGCGCATGCAGAGGCCTCCACGGTGATTTTTGCCGGCTACGTTCTCAGGGAGAAGTGCTAAGGTCGTGGGGTTTGAGGCTTGCATGTGCTTCTGGCTTACACCGTGATTAACAGAAAGTTAGGGGAACGCAAATAATAATAAAACCGAGTTCCGCCGAAATTCGTCGGCCGGAACCTGAGGAACGAACACAACAAAATTATAAACCGGTAGAGGTGCCTTGGTGCGCACATCCATTCGAATTCAAACAGGGCAAAGCCCCGGTTACGAAATCGGATGCGGGCACCAAGGGACCGCAAACACTAAACCGACACAGAGGGAGTCTCCGCTCCCATCATACCACACCAAAAAATTTAGTAATTCATTTTATTCGCCAAAAAAAAAACAAACAACGAAAGGAAACAACTTCCCCCTCCACCCGCACCAAGATAAGCGAGAACGAGAGAGAGAGAGAGCAATACGCACCATGCGGCGCTCGATTACAAAAAAAAATTTACAACAACCAAAAAATTGAAAATATATATAAAAAAAATAATAATAATAATAAAGAAATAAAATAATCAAAAAAAAAATAAAAAATTTTGGTACCTTAATAATTACTGTTGCGGCCTTGGTGCCGTC
Source organism: Nephrotoma appendiculata (assembly GCA_947310385.1). Lineage (NCBI taxonomy): Eukaryota > Metazoa > Arthropoda > Insecta > Diptera > Tipulidae > Nephrotoma > Nephrotoma appendiculata. Next base: position 300,291,434 of record OX371223.1, read on the forward strand.
ATGCCACAGGTGATGTGCCACACCCGGACCGTTGCGGTGCCTTTCACCGATACCAAAAAGAAACAAAGTCGGGCAACCGGTTGGCCACCCGATCGTTGCGGCAGACCACCGATTACCGTTGCGGCAGACCACCGATACCAAAAAAGATATAAAACACGAGGGGCCGGTTGGCCTCCCGTTACGTTGCGGGGCCTTTCCCCGATACCAAAAATAAATACCAATGGCCGGCTGACCACCCGTATTGTTGCGGCCGACCACCGATTAAAATACAATAGCCGGTTGGCTACCGTAATGTTGCGGGGCCTCTCCCCAATACCAAATAGAAACAGGAAAATTTTGTGGGGCGTTGTCCGCCTAAACAACGTAAATTTGGCCTTGATAGACCTTCCTGATAACCGTTCCTCAAATCGAATTTAAATTAAATCAATTTTCTTTATTGTAATTAAATAACATTACATCGTCGTCATAAACATTTTTCTGGATTTCATTTTTATTTTACGATTTCTATTCACAATTAAGAATTTTCACATTAGAAATTTTTATTTTCTTAAGTAAACACCTTCAAGAAGTTCAATTTTTATTGCATATCCAATATTTTCACATACTTTCGATAAAATAAATAAACTTTTTTAATAAACTAATAACAATTTTTTTATTTTTTTTTTTTATTTAAACCACATACAGAAAATATGATTATGTTTTAGATTCAATCCAAATAAATCTAATTTGTTTATATACAAAAACAATAAATTTATTTTTTTTTCAGAACACACTATTATCCAAAATGGCTTAAGAACTTTTTTTTTCAAAAAAAACAAAACTCGAAATTTTATACAAATCTTCACTATCTAAAAATCACTACTCGAATGCCATCATACAAAAAAAATTCGAGCACCGCACAACTCGTAAAACGTTCTAGAAGAAATTAATCTCTCTTCTCTGTCTCTCCTTTATATCAAATTTTCGTTGGTATAAAAGAGAGACATATAAGAAAAAACATTTTTTCCAAAACGTTTTACTTTGCACACACTCGATGCGCATTGTTCTCTCTTTCCCCTATTCTTTCTCACCTCTGCGCCACCACGTGATGGGGCACAAAACAAAACGTCGAAAGTGTGTTCATAACACATCCGAGGTGAATAAAAAAAATAAGAGAAGATGGACGAAAGCGAAGACAACAACCGGGGTGAATAAAATAACATAAAAATCGTCGTTGCGACCACACAGTCGTAACAGCGTATCAAATATAATTGACACCTCTCGAAACAACCAACCGGCAAACAAAACAAAAACGGAACATAGCAGTCTACAGCCAAACAACAACCAGCAAATATAACAGCCAAATACAAGATGGCTTTAAGCTACAAATTAGTACTGCCAAAGTTAGAGATGATTAAAATTCATCGTTGGATAAACACCAGCTACACCAGCTGTGTTAAGACTGAATTATGATGGAATGGTCCAGATTTTATTCATGTGGAATTACGAGAAAACTCAACAGCCCATTTGATTAGTGTAAAGAAAAACAACTGATTTTTACAATTACAGGAAACCCTTCAAGGTCACGATTAATTCGTTCCGTGTTCTTTGAAACCGTGTTGTTCGAGACTACGAAAAACGGGAGTGTGAAAATAAAAAAAAGTTTCGTTTTATTTATGTTTTGATTGTCATGGTATGCAAAAAACAAAATAAAAGAGAATCAACGAAAATCGAGTTGTTTGAAACCGTGTAATTCGAAGGAAGAGATATTTGTGTTCTTCGAATACCGTGTTCTTGGAGGGTTACCTGTATTTGAGCTATGTACATTATTTTCATTAAACTAAAACCACAGACAATAAAAGGAGATATTTCATTTGAACTAAAAATGTAAAACAAAATTTATTTCTGATAATTCCAATGTCATCGTTTGTGTCTGTGATTTTTTGTAAAACTGCGTATACATAAACGCAAAAAACAAAATATTTTTGTTTGTGTTCGACTATTTACAGAAAATATATATATATATATATGCCGTTTTAATTTTTACGTTTACAAAGGATGAAATATCTCTTTTAGGTTGTCTCTGCTAAAACGCACCGTCGCATATTGTACGCGATTTATTTACCACAAAACGCTTAAAATCAACAAGGCACGTAAGAAAGTATTGGAGAATATGGTTGGCTTAATATGTAGAAACTTCAATTTTTAAAATCATCCTGGAACAAGGTTTCTGTATAACGAAATTTACGGTCTCAAGTCATCAAGGCACTTGGTTGAAAAAAAGACTGAGATAAGAGTGAATGGTCAAAATCAAAACTTATGCTTGCCAGACCAAATCCAATTATTTTGGACAAATAAACACAACATAATAACGGTTCGAATTATCGAATATGCCTATACCATAGCACATTGCACGGTGGCACTCAATTGACCTGCTTTAATGAGCAAATATGAAACGCCAATCGAAAATGTTGAAAATGCTTCTGCCATAAACAACACCTGACGGAACAAATTTTGAGAATATTGCCAGCTGCCTATTTGTATGTATGGTAAGTAAGCAAAGCGAAACATATAAAAACAGTAAGCTGTCTTACAGGCGAAGATTATGTATCGATATTTGCTCCAATAATGGAACTTATTTTTTTGGAGAAAACGCAGCTCCCAACACCGACCACATAGACAAATAAAACTTGTTGGGAGTTGCCCGGTTTAAATTACCATGTCATTCTATGGCAATATAATTGTTGAGCAATATGGATTGTAATCGAGTGAAACGAGGTTTAAGAGACAAAGTGGGTTTTGTGTTAGGGGACATGCTCGGAATCCTCACCCAACGGGAGGCTGAAAAATTGAAAAATATGAATCGCAGCTTGGAAAAATTAACAATGATGAGAATCATCATCAATTTAGTAAAACATAACAAAAACCTAACCACGACATCGAAAAAACAACTTGATCAAGGGTTTGCGTCAGGGTTTGGGTCATCTAAGCATGAATATACGCAGTTTTCAACAAAATTATAGCAGATACCCGATTTTTCCAAATATACGGTAAAAGACTATTACAGCTAGAAAGGATGTTTACAAAGGTTGCATCATTCGGGCAGATGTAATATCAGTTAAATCAGAAATACATCGACGTGAAGCACAAGGGGCGCGTTAAGTAAATCACCAATTAAGAATTCTCTTTGGGTCATCCCTGAGTGGGGTTAAAGGCTGGGAGCTAAGGCACGCTTCAATTGGAGTTGCAACTGAGTACAGTTCCTCAAATGTTAAGGTTAATTCACTAATAACTCTGTTGAGATGAAATTTCACTTATTTTATTTCTGACTCCCAGATAATATCCGAAATGGGGAGTGTTGTGATTTAGGGTGAAGAGATTAGATTTGTGAATATTTTAATTAAAAAGTTTAAAAAATCACTTGATCGATTTATATCCCAGGTGGTACAGGAGCAGATATCCACACTCTTCGGAGGCAGGCCCAATAGATTCTGGGGTGGGCCAATCATTGTTTAACCCATTTGGACGAAGTTCCAAATTACCAAGATCTTCAACTGAAAATATATTTCAGTACGAGAAGGAAATTGCCGAACTCCGTGAACAACTAAGAGACATAAAAGAATTTACAACTAAATTGAAAGAAGAATTTACAATTTTAAAGAAAGAGGATGAAGAACTCAAAAAAGCATTTGAAACACGTGCAGAACTTGGGAGGACACCTAGCGCTGTAATCGATGTTGACATTAATCCATATTCCATACGGATGAAGAAGAATTAGAAAGAGAAACAAATTGGATGTTGAAACGGAGTAAAAGACCAAGTAAGAAAAGGAAAGCTCAACACTCTCCAGAAATGTCAGAAACTTTAGCATCAACTTCAAAAGAGGTTTCTAGAAAACAATTAATCACCAAGAAACAACTAGCTCTAAAACAACAACCAACTAAACCAAAAGAGAAATCACCTCCAACAATAAATGTCGCTTTGTCAGTAGTAGAAAAATCACCCGAATGGCAACCAGCTCAACAAAATGAAGCAAAAAAGCCTCACCACCGATTTTTATAGGAGTAACCAACTACTCAGAAATCCAAATTGTAATGAGTACTGTTAGGAAACAAGAGTATAAAATTACTGCTCTGAAAAATAATAAAATCCAAACGCATACAGAAGCTTGTCAATGAAGTTGAATACGGAAAAATATGAGTGGTACACGTACGAAAATAAAAACGACCGTCCCATCAAGGTCATGGCAAGAGACCAACATCTAATCTGTGAAAGTAATTCAATAATGGAGGATCTAGAAAATAAAGGATTTAAAATCCTTGATGCCGTGAACATTATTGAAAAAGAGAGACGTAGTGGAGAGAACCGACTAGAAGCCGTTTCAAAAAGAGGGCTTCCCATGTTCATGCTAACGTTTGATAAATCCGAGCAAATAGAAAAAATCTACAATATAACTAGCTATAACTTTTCAACATGCGAGTAAAGATCGAAGCTGTTAAAAGAGGTAGTACAATGTAAAACATGCCAAGGCTATAACTATACGCAACGATATTGCGCGCGCGAACCAACATGTGTGAAATGTGCTGAAAAACACCCAACACAAACTTGCAAACTATCTAAAGAAGAACCAGCAAAAAGTATAAATTATAATGGGCAGCATCCAGCCAGCTACCGGCCTCGAGAGGAACAGAATAAACTAAATAAGTTAATTCTGGATCGACTTAATCTGCTGGAAATACCAAGTTCCAAAATAGTTAAAAATAAATAACGTATGCAATACATAGTTCAATTCATAATTCTGGAGCAGAAACCAGACATCAAAACTACTCATTAAGAATAGCCCATATGGAATGCAAACGGATTAACACAACACCTAGAAGAATTAGAACTATTTTTAAATACCGAGAAAATTGATATATGCTTAATATCAGAAACACATTTTACCAGCAGCTCCTATATGTATCAATCCGGAGATATACTTGCTACCATACCACACATCCTGCAGAACGGGTAAGAGGAGGATCAGCTATATTTATTAGGGATAATATTAAACATCATGAAGAATTAAAAATAGAAACCGTGATGGTTAAATTTGGTTATTTGGTTACACTTGTAATATATCTGCGATATATTGCGCCCCACGGTATAACCTAAAGAAAGAACACTTCAATAACTTGTTCCAGAAATTAGGAAGTAACTTCAGTATCGGAGGTGACTTTAATGGAAAAAATACCTTCTGGGGTTCAAGATTAACCTCTTCAAAAGGCAAAGAATTACTTGCAGCTGGCCAATACTCAAACTGTAAATTTTACTCAGGAGGGAAACCACCATCCTGGCCAACTAATCCTAATAAAATCCCAAACCTTATAGATTTCTATATCACTAAAGGCATATCGGAACGCTACATCTTCTTAAAATGATGAAAGTCTAATATCTGATCATTCTCCTGTTAATTTGACGGTTAGTGAAAATGTAATAGAAAAAACAAATTCACCACAGCTCACAAACAACAAAACAAATTGGGAATTGTTTAAGCAACTAGTAGAGGAAAAAATATAACTTTAAGTGCCAATCAAAAGTGAAAATGAAATTGAAGAGGAACTAGACAGGCTTCTTGATGTCATACAATGGTCGGGTTGGGAATGCACCCCCAAATTATCATCCAGGTAAGAAAACTTCGTTATATACGAAAAGCCTGAAAAAAAGGCATAATACGCGTGCGCCGCAAGATAAAACCACCTTAAACAACTTGTGCATCGAGCTTAAGGCGCTTATAAAAGTAGTGAAAAATGAAACTTCTCTAGCTCCAATTAAAGATACCGACTATTCCCCCTGGAAAGCAACATAAGGGTTAAAACGACCAAAAATGCAAATCCCCCCAATCAAAACAAATGATGGGAAATGGGCTAGAAGTGCGACAGATAAAGCTGACCTATTTGCTGAACATCTTGAAGAAACATTTCAACCTCTAGGTCGGCAGACCAATGACGAAAACATTGCTGATACGCCCAGAATATCTGATTTCGAAGATATCAGGCCTGTAACATTGAAAGAACTAAAAGCTGAAATTAAGAACATAAAAGCAAAGAAACCTCCTGCCTACGATTTGATAACAAGGCACATAATAAAGGAGCTGCGTGAAAAAGGCACCCGTAAATTACTGCACATAATCAATTCGAACATGTTACCGGTCGCGGTCAGTTTTACTTCTACCAACACTAGCGAAATTGTTTGAGAGGATGTTGCTCAAAAGATTGAAAAAAACCATAGAACAAAGAAACCTTATCCGAGAATATCAGTTTGGTTCCAGAGAGAAACACTCAACTATTGAGCAGGTTCATAGGCTTACAAATGTCATTGAGAATACATTAGAGAGGAAAAAGGTTTGTTGTAGTATCTTCTTAGATGTGGCGCAGGCCTTCGATAAGGTATGGCACAGAGGTTTACTCTTCAAACTACATAGAGATTTACCAAAACATTATTATATGATTTTAAAATCATACATAGAGAATCGCCGCTTTAGGGTGAAATATGAAGATGAATATTCCGAGCTAAAAACAATTTCGGCAGGAGTCCCACAGGGTCGTGTTTTGAGACCTATTCTTTACCTGCTCTATACACCAGAGATTAACCTCAACCTAACGATGTTACTGATGCAACATTTGCTGATGACACCGCAGTTCTCTCAGTAGGAGACATTATCGAGGAATCGACAACGAAACTTCAAGAAGCATGTGACAAAATCATAAAATGGAAAAAAATGTGGCGTATCGGGCACAATGAATCGAAATCCACGCATGTGAATTTTACTAATCTAAAAGTCAGTTACAAACTTGTAATCATTAACGGTCAGCAGATTTCGTATGCAAATAAGGCTAAATATCTAGGGATGATCTTAGATACCAGACTCAGATGGAAAGAGCACGTTAAAAAGAAAAAAGATGAACTTAATATCAAATATCGAAAAATGTATTGGCTGCTCGGGAAAAATTCGGAATTGTTAACCGAAAATTTATTGCTATTATATCAACAGGTGCTAAAGCCTGTATAGACTTACCGGAATACCGCCCTGGGGCTGCACAAAGAAAACCAACACCAAAATAATACAAACTATTCAAAACAAAGTGCTACGTGATTATGGGGGGATCACAGATGGTGGATAGTGGACGGCCTATTGATAGGTAGGTTAGCGGTGAATTAAATAAGCCGCCCCCAACCATAGTCGTGCTGGGAGGAGAGTCTCAGGGAACTGGGGAGTGGTTAACCTCAGTTCACTATATTCTGAGTGCCTATGATACCCAGCATGGAAGCGCGAACGATGGCGCCACAACACCATTGTTACAGGCTGGCTACTGCCAACCTGCAGATTTCACTAAGCGCATGCAGAGGCCTCCACGGTGATTTTTGCCGGCTACGTTCTCAGGGAGAAGTGCTAAGGTCGTGGGGTTTGAGGCTTGCATGACGCTCCTGGCTTACACCGTGATCATACAGAAAGTTAAGGGGAACGCAAATAATAATAAAATATACCCGGATTTCCGCCGAAACTCGTCGGCCGGAACCTGAGGAACGAACAACTCAAAAATTATAAATGGGAGAGAGGTGCCTTGGTGCGCGCGTCCATTCGAATTCAAACAGAGCAAAGCCCCGGTTACGAAATTGGATGCGGGCACCAAGGGACCGCTAACACTACACCGACACAGAGGGAGTCTCCGCTCTCATCACACCACACCAAAAAATTTAATAATTCATTTTATTTTAAACAAAAAAACAGAGAAAAACGAAGATACAACTTCCCCTCCACCCGCACCACGACAAGAGAGAACGAGAGAGAGAGAGAGAACAATATGCACCGAGCGTGTACCCGCTGTGCGGCGCTCGATTACAAAATTTAAAATTTAATAGAATGTAAAAAATATAAAAAAAATGAAATCAAAAAATTAAAAAAAATAAAATAAAAAAATGGTACCTTAATTAATTATAAAAACTGTTGCGGCCTTGGTGCCGTTGGTGTTGCGGGGCCTCTCCCCGATAAAACCGTGGGTTGCGGCCTTGCGCGGCCGTCATGCCACAGGTGACCTTGCCACACCCGGACCGTTGCGGCTTGATGTGCCGTTACCCCACCGATGCGGCCTTGGTGCCGTCGTTGAGCGACTCCCGCCTTGCGCTCGAGCGCTTGCCTGGTTGGGCACTATAACAAACGTTGGGCGTCCTTTCGCCTTGATCGGCCGCCAAAAGTTGGGCGTTGCCTCGCCTCCAAAAATCAAAAAAAATATTTGAGTGGCCTCGACTGGCCACCCCTTATCACTACAACCACAATACACTTTCGCTTTGATGCACCGCACCAAATTAATGCGCTCGAGGTTGGTCATTCTGTACCTCGTTTTATCCGTTTATTGAAACACTCGTATTTTCAAAATAAGATATTAATGCGTGTGATTTGTTTTCACTAACATGCAACCACGTAAAATTGAGCTGAATATTTTTCACTAAATTCTTGTTTTATATTTATACTCTTTTGCTCACAATCCCTGTTTATAAATCCAACAGAACCACAAACTGCATATTATATATATCCTTTTCTTTTGCACATATATTAAAGACAAATTTCATCAATGTTGTTGCTGTACTTGATAATTTACTACGGAATATGAATGACCGATTTCCGAAAACACGGCCAAATCAATCGTAGGAAATAAATTTTTACAAATGTTTATAATCACCAACTTTATTTTATAATTTTTAACAAAAAAAATGTTTTATTTTACCATAAAATTTGTTTATAACTTATTTACATTTTATCAAAAAAAAAAAAAACAAAAACTCGATTCAAAAGAAACAACTTGAATTTATCCAAAATTACAATTTTAATTATTTTTTTTTTATTTATTTTGTTTCCAAAAACTCAACTCGACTTTTCTAACAAAAATCACAAAACCGAATGAATAATAAACAAAAAAAAAATTCGAGCGCCGCACAAACGACGCGCAAAACATTCCAAAAGAATATCTCTTCTTCTCTGTTTCTCCTTTGCATCAATTCAATTGATGCAAAAGAGACGCATATAAGAAAAACATTCTCATGGAATGTTTTGCTTTACACACCACACTCGATACACATTGCTCTCTCTCTCCCGTCGTTCTTCTCACCTCTGCGCCACCACACGATGAGGTACAAAACAAAACGTCGCGAGTGCGTTCAGCACACATTTAACAGACGAAAGCGAAGACAACAACCGAGGTGAATAAAATAACACAAAAATCGTAGTTGCGACCACACAGTCGTAACACCATCGACTACCAACCACGGCGAACTGAGCGTCACGTCTTCCTGCGTTCCCAAGTCTCCAAGGAGTGAGTTGGGAACCCCTATAAACGGGTCATCCCTTGAATGGAGTGACACCCATTGGTTTGCGATATCCACATGAAAGGCTGAATGGGTGGGTGAATGTTAGAGGGGAAGGTGGCGCGGGCGGGAGTGCTCGGGGAGCCAAGGGGCTGGATTAAGGTGTTATGCGACCCGTTCTGATGATCGACTAGGCTGGGACCCTGTTAACAAAGCCCACTCGTGAACGGAGCCCTCTGTATACCTGGCGACCTCCAGTTGTATCTAGCCTTTCTCGTGTATACGGATCTCTGCATGGGGTGACCGTCATTTTCTCCGATATTCGTGGGAACACAATATAGAATCAAAAAATAAAAAAACAAAAAAAGTGACCAGCACTTCTCAAGTGCTGGTGAGGACGGTGGGTCTGCGACTCCAGCCGTCAGTGGGGATAAAAGCTGGTTCCGAGGCTTGCAAGCCAGGAACTAGTAGCAGCGGTAGAAAGGAGAAGGTCATTGCTCCTGCGGTTCGGAGGTATAGAACTAAGCGTTCGGCCTTCCGTACCTTGGATAGACTGGCGACAGTCCCGGAGGAGCAGTGGACTGAGGAACAGAGGCAAAAGGCTGGAGGAGGACCTTGGATCGAAAAGACAGAGGCCAGGCGAGGAGGAGTTGGATTCCGAAACGAAACGAGCCAAGTTTCAAGTGGAACAGTCGGGGAAGGGGCCTAAGCTCTTCAGTGACGTGGTGAAGTTGGGTGAGGTGGTGCTACCCGTCGTGGACGAGAGCCACGAAGATGGAAGCATCACCGGGGAAAATGGAGGTCGGTGTTCAATGCACTGAACCTTGTCTTCCTCAGGGTCCTTGGACAACATCTGGGACCACCACCAATATGCAGGGACGCGGATTGGTATTAGCGACGGCTTAAGCTGACCGCGTGCGCTGATCAACGATCGGTCTTCTTGTATAGGAAGGCGATCGAAGAGGTAGGCGAGGTACGGCCGGGAGCTAAGCTCAAGGCAATTCCGAAAGAGGAAATACCCACCAAACTGAGGGCAATGGTCTGGCTTCCCACAGAGCCGGCTAACCCGGATGAATCCTTGAGGATTATTTTGGTTTGCAATCCGGATCTCCCGACAGGGATGTGGAAAATTGTCAAGCAGGAGGAGCCTATGGGCAAATTCAGATCAGCAATTATGGTAATCAATAAGGAATCCCCGGTTCCCCTATCAACTACGGCTTCGGCTCCGTCACACTGAAGGTGTTCAGGAAGGACGAGGTCGGAGCGAAACGGATTACCGCGCAGCCTGAGAAGGGGGAGGTAGAAGTCCAGCATATGGAAAGTGCGAGGAGTGGTATATTATCTCTCCGGGGGAGACACTGCAGCTAGTGGCGAACCCGAGTGAGGGATTCACTAGCAACCTTAGGGACCGACTATCTTTTGACAGAAGGGATACATCGGATTCCGAAGGGGGAGAGGCGAACCTCTTTAACTTCAGGGACTGCGGTGAAAGTGGGACGGAGGATACCGTCAACTCCGTCGAGTCCAATTAAGCAACGTAGCACTGCTGTTGCAATTAAGGTAAGTGAAGACTGTTATCAATGATTAGGTCTGTGCAGATAAACTTACATCACACCAAAGCTGCTTCGGCGGCGCTACTTCTCAGACTGGCTAAGTTATGCGAGGTAATAGTTCTGATCCAAGAACCTTGGATCAAGAATAACAAGATCTGCGGTCTGCGAGCGAAGAGTTACACTCTTTTTCACGCTTGTGGGACTGAAAAGAGCAGATCTTGTATATTAGTCGGAAATAACATAAATGTTTTTCTACTTTCACAGCATAGCAATGGGGACATTACTGCGGTCTGTCTAGAGACGGACGGGAGAATATTCTGGCTAGCAGCCGCATACATGGACCAGGAGATGCCAGTGCCGCCAGATATACTGGCGACACTGGTTTCTGATGCAGAAAGAAGGAAGGTGGGAGTTATCCTAGGGTGCGACGCCAATGCGCACCACACCATCTGGGGTAGCTCGGATATAAATGACAGGGGTGAGCTACTTTTTGATTTTCTCTTAAGAACTAATCTCACTATTATTAATATAGGCCAGGAACCCACCTTTATTATTAGTAATAGACAGGAGGTTCTGGATATCACTCTGGTCTCCGAATTTATCTCATCGATGATCCGGGAATGGAGGGTGGCGAAGGAGCATTCCTTCTCCGACCATCGTTACATAACGTTTAAACTTAATCTCAATATTACAAAACAGTACGTGTTCAGAAATCCCAGGAGGGATGTATGGGAGGTCATTATTCCATCTAGAGTTCCAGGACTCTCCGACGTGGGTGCTGAACTGGATTCAATGGCGGACACTCTGACAAGGGCTTGCAATACCTCTATGAGAGTAGACTGTCCTTTAACAAAGCTGAGGGGGAAGCGAAAACCTGCTTAGTGGAACCCGGCACTTGCGGAGCGCCGGAAAGTCTGTGGGTCTGCTTTCAGTGGGGCGAAAACATCTAGAGATAGTCAGGACTGATATTTCTATAAGGAATGTCTCAGAGTATACAAAAGGGAGTTAAGGAAGGCGCAGAGGAATTCGTGGAGGCGCTTCTGTGATAGAATGGAAGGGGTCTCGGAAACCTCGCGCTTAAGGAAAATTCTCTCTACCAATCTGGCTGTTTCAGACTCTCCGTTAAAAACGGATGGCGAATGGACGGTTTCAAGTGAAGAAACTCTTGATCTCTTGATGGAAACTCACTTCCCGGGCAGTGAGGACGTGTCGACTGCGGAGCTTTTGGATAGTTGTGGGTCTAGGGATGACTGCGGGGTCCAACTGTTGTGTACAGAGGATATTCTGAGTACACGGAGAATAAAATGGGCTATTAAAGGGTTCAAGCATTTTAAGTCAGCTGGTTCGGGTGGGATTGTACCAGCGGAAATTCAGAAGAACCTGGAGGTCTTGCTTCCCTGGCTGGAAGTTATCTTCAAAGGGCGTCTGAAGCTGGGGTACATCCCCGAGAGATGGAGGGAGGCTAGGGTGATCTTCATCCCAAAGGCGGGAAGAAGCTTGCACAGCAACCCTAAGGATTTTAGACCAATATCTTTATCATCTTTTCTGCTGAAAACCATGGAAAGGATGCTGGACGTCTATATTCGCTCAAGAATTGAACCCAGTAACTGGGCTCAGTCACAACATGCGTACCATAAGGATAAGTCCATGGATACGGCATTACATACTCTGGTTCGTGGAGTTGAGAAGTCACTGGATTTTCAAGAATTCTCGTTGGTGGCGTTTCTTGATATCGAGGGCACGTTCAATAACGTGAAGGTGGAATCAATTATGGAAGGATTGCTACCTTTTGAGATCGAAAACCCAGTAATCAAGCTAACTACTGATTTGCTAGGTAGCAGAAGGGTCATAGCTGTGATGGGGGGAAGCCTCCGTCAGAAGACGGGTTGCTCGGGGAACTCCCCTTACTGATAACGCGAGATTCTTAGGGATTCTTCTGGACAGTAAGCTCAGCTGGAAACCACACACGATTGAAAGAGTAAAGAAGCCACTGTGGTGCTCTACTCTTGTAAAAATGCCATTGGAAGGAAATGGGGCTTGAAGCCGGAGCTGGTGCACTGACTTTGCACGGCAGTTGTAAGGCCTATACTGCTGTATGGGGTGAGTGTATGGTAGCCTGTTCTGGAGAAAGTATCATATAGAAACATGATGGCGAAGGTACAGATAGCAGCCTGTTTGCTCATTAGTGGGACGCTGAAAACGACTCCCACTAGTGCGCTAGAGGTTTTGCTGTACCTTCTCCCGTTGGATATTATTGGCAAGCAAATGGCTGTTAACACGGCCAACCGGCTCTCAGCGACTTCGGGTTGGAACTGCCTACAAAAAGGGCACTCAACTATAATTAATTCAGTGAGGCATGAACTGGTGAATCTTGACTACAAAACACCTCGTTTGTGCATCGACAAGTTTTTCAAGGTGGTCCTGCCCTCTAGGGAGGATTGGAATAGTGGTCTCGTTATGGAGACCGAGACAGTTAAATTCTTTCATGTCATGAACTGGTTGAAGCATAATATAATATCGTTAACTGATATCACTATCAATGTGGACAGTCGAGCGGCCATTCTTTCGCTGGATTCAGTTTCCCTGGCGTCAAGGGTGGCGTTAGATTGTCACACATCTCTTAACGAGATGAGTGATCATTGTGACGTTGAGGGAAATTGCAGGGCAGACGAGTTAGCAAGGTGCGATACGACTCTCCAACTGGAATCAGTGAGGGAATGTGTAAGAAGGCCCATGTCTGTGCTGAAAGCAGCAAGCCATAGGGAAGCAGTTGCCTTGGCAAATGCCAGGTGGAGCGTCAGTCCAACTGGCGGGGTAGCAAAACAAGTATGGCCTGAGCTGAACTTGAATCGATCCAAGATCCTTATCACACTGAGTAAGCGTGATTTAGGTAGAATTGTAAGGATAATTACCGGGCACTGCCTTTTCGGAAATCATGCGAGAAGACTGGGTCTGGATGCAAATGACTTCTGCAAAAGCTGCAGGGACGAGGAGGAGACTCTTGTTCACTTCCTTTGCTTCTGTACCGCGCTAGCTGGCAGAAGACATGATCACTTGGGTAAATACACTGTGGGCAGCCTCTGTGATCTCAAAAGCTGTAATGTGCGAGATCTTTTACGCTATATTAATAGTACTAAATGGGGTTTAGGGAGTTTATGATGTCGGATCCTGTGGTATCACAATGGGCCATAACTGGCCTAAGTGTGCGATAGCAGCCACTGAAACCTAACTTAACCTAACCTAAACTTTTTGAACAAATTAAAAAAAAAAGATTTTTTAAAATTAAAATATTCAAAAATCTAATTTTTTGCGAATTAGAAAAACAAGTGTTGAATAAAATGTGTTTATTAAGTGTATGTGTATTTCGCCAAGTGCCTACGGCAAATAGTGTAAAAAACGTTAATTATTTCATAAAATTTCTGTAAGATGTCACTTAAGTACTAAACAACAACAAAAAGTTAAAGTTAAATCAACTTTTTTTGTATCACGTCTGAGTCGCGTCGTTATCCTTTTTTTTTACTTAGTCTCATCGGACACGTCGAGTATATCTCCAGGGTAAATAATCCACCGACTAGCTTCAGCCTGCAAGTTTCAGGCGCGACGGCATTCGTATATTACGAAAGAGATGGCGCCAGGTCATAAAAAAACGATCAACAATATTTCCAATATTAAATTCGTTGTTGTCTATTGTTTTATATAAAATAAATTTGGTATCATTACACAACCTCTGAATGAAAATGACGAGCTCCAGATGGACCACTCAATACCCGCATAGCATTACTCAATGATAGTTTTGATATTACGTAGCTATTGTTTTAATATTTTAATTTTACGGTCGTGACGCTAATAATTTACCCATTATCATAATACCGCGTTAATGCATAACTTATTATCATTTCACATACACTTTTACCAACGTGTATAACATTGAGTATAGAATAAACACGGGGGGGGGGGGGGGGGTGGTACTCCATTTTAAATTATGTATATAAATATATAAATCCCTTATCAAATTTCCGATTAAAATATCAAATACGGAATGATTTGTCCAAATACACATACAAACTGGTATCATCATCATCATCATCCCTGCCTTACTGCGAACTGCGATGTACAAATAAAATCAGAAGCAAAAAGCGAACAAAATAAATAACAAAAATAGTAAAAGTTTTGTTTTCGTCTGTATCGCGCAGTCTTCCTGCAACATCAATCTTGTATAAAAGTGCTCAAGTTAAACTCAAGACAAAAAATTAATTGTAAAAAGTTATAGAAAATTGTGTAGAAATCCTGTCCGTGTTTGTGTACATAAAAATAGCCCAAGCTAGAAAAAAAAAATAATAATTAAATATAGCTTTAAATTTTTGAAAATAGTGTGGTTAAATAGTAATTTATATATAAAATCGAAAGGTGTCATAAAATTGTTTAAAAAAATTAAATTAAATAAAATTTTGCTCCATAATTTTATTTTATTTTATTTTTTCCACAAGTAGACATGCGTATTTACAAATTATTAGATCAATATTAATTTTGTTGTACTGTTTGTTACAAAACAATTATTTTCTGTTTTGTTTTTTTTTTTTTTATAACACTAGGACAATTTAATTAACAATAATTGTTATGCTTCCTAATAATTTGTTTTATATTTAATTATTCTATAAAATCTCATGCCAGTGCGAAAGAACAACACGAGCGTATTATGAATTTATGTATGCTTAGCTGCGGGGACCTCATTCATTTTTTAGTATCGAGGATATTTTTTATTTGCTTTTTTGGTTTTGTGCATAATATGGGTTAAGTTTTGACCTAACCTGTTTCCCAGGTGTTTTTTGGTGGCAACAATATTATAATTGGGTAAATATTTAGGTGATCTGGATACAAAAAGTGTGCAATCGTTCGCACATTGATGACAGGAAACGCAGAGTAACATGAATATAATATTTATGCCAGTACAATGTACTCTAAGGCACATGGAACTATTTTTAACACAACATAATACTCAAGGTCATTTAAAGTCATTACACGACAGGCACTATCCTTTACGATTTTTGTGAATTAAAGTATGAAATTTTTGGTATGTAGATCTGATCCAAATAATAGGCCAAAAATGTTTTAGTTCACACGAATCCGCCTAATTTACATAATTTCGAGAAATCCCAAAAACTTTAAAAATTTTCACAAACATCATAAAACTTAAACGATCCAACTTTAAGAACATTTTAGGTAGAATTTTCTTATTCATATACAGTAATTAAAACGGACGCCAAGTCCATATTAAAATAGCACATATGTTAAGACCAAAATTGTTTGAATTGGAAGTTTTTTGTGACATTAAGCTTAAAAATTTCAAAATTTGAACGTTAATTTGTAATAATCGAGACCATATTTTATACATTATACAAAATTAAAACAAATATCAGATATTTTTTTAACAAAACAGTTATGATAAATTAGCATATCGCCAAAAAATTAAATACATTTTTTTTATTTTCAAGGACATTATAGTTGTCTATGCTTCAACCTATGGAATCGTCATTACTTTTCGAACTAGTAGTTTGCCGGAGCTAAACCACTCGATGGCTTCACGTAGGTGAATTATTAAATAACTTTTCTTACCAGCAGTTAGTAAAGTAATTGCGCGACAATTTACTGTTCACTTTAAAGAACTCGCGGTTTTGTTTCAATCAAATTGGATATTTTCATAGTACCAATCGAGTTCCACATTATTCATTAGAGAAAGATCTTCGTTTCATCTAATTTACTCATTTTTCAAAGCACATCATAGGTTCATTGAAACTGATAATGTTTCAAGGGCATTTCTAAAATTTATATTAGATTCCCAATTTCATCATAACTCTGAGTTTCATCTCCTTCGATTGAGATGACTATCTCTATTATGGAGCAAAGCGCAATATAGTGGCAGAGCACTTTTACTTGAATTTCAAAAACTCATGATCCATTGTTTTTTTTTTAATGGGAACACGGATTCCATTTGAGAACCCCCTAAACAATTTTTTCCAAATTTAGAACTCATAACAATCGGCTTGCGCTCGCAAAGCCATATCACCCATTTTTATAAAAATCAACAATCCGAAAAACCCCCGCTAAAGATTCGAAAAATGAATTTTCCCAAAATTGGGACTCATCGCAATTGATTCTTGGCATTAGAAGAACCATTGTGACCGCAATTGAATCTAAATCGTTCGAACAAAAAATTTTAAAATGTTCTAAGCAAATTTTCCCGAAATTATCACCCATCGAAATTATTATATACTTAATGAAACCACACATATTATATACTTAATGAAACCACACAGTAATTATATTATATACATTTATTGTTAATGATATTCTACATGCTGTGCTTTATTATATAGTCCATTTTAGAATGCTGCCATGTTTATTTTATATATCTGTACAAAGGACAGATAAGTATTGCCCGATATTTATTACAGTCGAAGGACGGTAATCCAATACATAACATTCTTATCAATCCATCCTATTAGGGGGTCGACACACTCGGCTTGACCGTTGGACTATAAGACTATCTGGTTCATCCATTCGTATATGCCCAGATTTAATTTCAACCTCTTTTTGTATACTACCCGTTGCTTGCCCTGAGGTTGACGTTGATGAAGCAACTTCCACCGGTTGCGAATCCCTTGATTGCCGATTAGTTAATTCATTTGTAAGTTCTTTACTTTCCATTCCGGTTGTAGTAGTTTCATCATCGTTGTTCTTCGTAGAGTAAACGCCATCTGTTGTAACCATCGGTTCATCTGCATTTGGATACTTTTTTAATATATTCGAGTAACCTTCTGTATTTCCTTCAACCCCCGTTGCACGTATTTGGTCAATATGTCGGCGATGAAATTTTCCTTCGACTTCAATCAGATAGTGTAAGAAACCCTCTTTCTGTATTACCTTACCAAATTTCCATTTGATCGTTTTATTTTGGTATCAACGGATTTGAACTGTATCGCCTATGCTCAGCTCCCGTCTTGTACACTTTGATGGGTTGATATTCGTATAATCATTTACCCTCTCTGTCGGCTTAATTAAATCGATGATCGATCGTAAATTAAATCGTAGCATTTGTTCAGCTGGGCTTTTCCCTGTTGTTGAATTAATTATTTTCCTGTATTGCAGTAAGAATCAATGTAGTTTCAAATAAAGATCTCCTGGATCATTCATTGCGGCCCATAATGCAAATTTTAATGTTTGGACACTTCTTTCTGCCTGTCCATTGGTGGATGGGTGTGCTGGAGCCGCTTGCTTATGTGTGATACCGTTGCTTCGTAAGAAATCTTGGAATTCCTTAGACGTAAAATTAGTACCATTGTCCGTCACCACTATTGGTGGCAAGCCAAAACGTGCAAAAATTTCGCGTAATGATCTAATGGTGTGGAAGCTTGTGATATTTTTCATGGGAACCACCTCTAATCATCTTGTTCTTGCATCCACTACCACCATAAAATAATGTTCCATAAATGGCCCCGCAAAATCAATATGTATTCGTTGCCAAGGCATAGTTGGAAGTTCCCACGTATGTATAGGCGCCTTCGATGGTTCTTTTGCAACTCTCGCGCACTCTCTACAACTCTTCACCATTGCCTCAATATCGGAGTCTATGCCTGTCCAATAACAATAGCTCCGTGCTAGTGCTTTCATTTTGACGATACCAATATGTGCCATATGTAACTCATTAAGGATTTGTTTATGTAGTGTGATTGGAATTAAGATCCGGATACCTTTATAAATGCATCCATTTTGTAGTGTTAGTTCAGCTTCTTGCCCCTTAAATGGTGTACCTTCTAAATTACTTCCAATCTGTAGACGGTTGTATAGATCACATAGAATGTTATCACTTTTCATTGCCTTCGAAATTGTTCCACTCGTTATTGGTAGAATATCTTCCGACAATTGATACACTGTAAGTTCTTCTTTGTCGCTTGGTTGATAGGTTTCCACCACCGGATGCCGAGATAGAAAATCTACATTCATGTGGTTTTTTGCCTCCCTGTGTACAATTTTGTATTTAAAACCGGATAGGAACTGCGCGTAACTCAGTAGTCGTTGTGATGTTAATGTCGGTAGGCTTTTATCTGGGCTAAATATCATTGCTAAAGGTTTATTATCCGTAATCAAAGTGAATTAGCGTCCATAACAATAATTGAAAAATTTTAGAAGCGCCCAGTAAATAGCTGTCGCTTCCTTATGAAGCTGGCTATAATTTGACTCACTTCTTGATAACGTTCGAGACGCATACGCAATTGGTCGTTCCCCAGTTGGTGTTTTATGTGATAATATTGCAGAAATTCCCACAGGGGACGCATCATTTGCCAAAATCAACGGGAGTTTTTCTTCATACGGCATCAATACTGATTCGCTTTGTAATTCCGTCTTAATGTCAGCAAATGGTCGTTGGCACCCTTCATCCCACCTGAATTCCACATCATTTCGTAATAATTTGTAAAGCAGATTTAGCCTTGTTGCCATATCGAGGGTAAAATTATTATAATATGTTACCATTCCAATGAATTGACGCAACTCCGACACGTCCTTCGGTTGTGCAATTTCAGCGATTGCTTTAGTTTTATCCGAATTCCTCTGTATGCGGGCCTCACTTATTGTATAGCCCAAGTATGTAATTTCTTCTCTGAATAATTTACACTTTTCTTTATTTAGATGCATATTATATCGGCGTAATTTTTGTAATAGGGCCTGTACTCGTTCCATCGTCTCCGGCAATGTACGACCTGCGACAATAATGTAGTCAAAGAAACACTGTGTTCCACTGAGATCATTTGTTATTTTTTCATCCATAAAGCGTTGCCAGATATTGGGTGCCGTTTTTACTCCGAACATTAGTTTATGAACCTTGTAAATGCTTTATGCGTGCTTATTGTTTGCATTAGTGCACTTTCTTCATTCATAGCCATGTGTAAATAGGCTTTATGCACATCGAACACGCAATAATATTTACCATTGGCCAACTTGTGCATCATGTCTTCGATTTTAGGAATTGGGTATTTGTCATCCATTATTACCTTATTTAGTGTCACTTTGTAATCTGCACACAATCTGATCTGATTTTCCGACTTAATTATTGGCACAACTGGTGTTCCCCAGTCCGAATGTTCGACCTTTTCTAATGTTCCAGATTTTTCCAGTCTTTCAATTTCATCTTCAATCAAATGACGTATAGCGTACGGAACTGGCCTTGGTTTAATGTAGATTGGAGAAACCCCTTCACGAAGTTTCAATTGACCTTTAAACTGTGGAATTGCATCAATTGTTTTTTTTAATAAGTCGTCATTGCTTTCAAAGATCTCTTTCTCCAGTTTGTTGACGTCTACGTTCACGGTTGTAATGCTTTTGACATCCGATGGGGGTAATAGTTGTAATGCTTTTATCCATTCCCGACCAAGGATACTATCGAATCTGTCATCCACAATATATAAATTTCCTCGTATAGATTTACCGTCATGGCTAACTGATACCTTTGCTACCCCCAACGCTGGGAAGATACTACCATTGTATGCCCTTAACTTCGTATTAGATGGCCATATGTTGACCTTTGGTAGTTTACTGTGCAATAATTTCTCGCTGATTGTCGATATGGCCGATCCCGTGTCAAATTCCATTTCAAATGGTTTGCCTTCAATTGAAACCCGTATCAGGAATTTGCTCCTCTCACCAGACTCTGTAATCAGTTGCAGTGCATTTATTTCTTGACAATTATCATTATCAATGATTTTATTCAATTCGTATAATTTGTGCTGGAACTTTTTTTGTATTTCTTCATGCATACATTTGAAGCATGACCCGCTAATTTAGACTGATTGCAGTATAATTTATCCTTGCTTCTGCAATCATTCGCTTTGTGCCCTGGTTTTCCACATCTATAGCAAGTTAATTGTCTATTGTTGCTGTCGCCCTTGCCTGGCCCTTGCCTGAATGATTTTCATTTCGTTTTGGCCACCGTTCATTCCGATATATTTCGGCGCTCTCCTTGACTTGGTGTACCTTCTGCATTGATTGACTTTGAATTTTTGATGCTTCCATTGCTAATGCCGTTTTCACAATTCTATCCATACTGGGTTGAATTTCTTCTAGCAAACGCTGGCGAGTATCCGCGTCTCTAATGCCCCGTATAAACTGAGATCTTAAATGAGTTTCTGCTGTACTCTTATTGCAGGATGTACATGTAAAATTGCAGAAAACACTTACACGTTTCAACTCTGACACGTATGTTGCCACTGATTCACCTTCGTGTTGTGTTCTAAGCAGGAATTTATGCTGCTCTGTAATTTCATTTGGTTTCGGGCACAAATGATTCTCCAACATTCCAGTTAACTCCTCATATGATTTTGTATTTGGTAAGTCCGGCGTAGTTAAACTACTAAGCAATTGATAATGCTTAGTGCCGATGCAATTAATTAATATTTGTACAAAGGACAGAGAAGTATTGCAGGATATTTATTACAGTCGAAGGACGGTAATCCAATACATAACAGAAATCGATTAAGGGTATTTGATTCCTGCCCTTTACCAATTTTTACCAAAATTGCATTCGAAAAAAAATATATAAAGAGACCTGGGCCGCACCAGGCGAAATCAAAATCGTTGAGGCGGAATAAATTGTGAAAAAGGGACCAAGGCGAAAACATTAATTAGAAAGCGAATGCTATAAATCAAGATTGTTACTCATAACAAACATCACTTTCAAAGAGACATCCGTGCAACCATAAAATGCCACCGCAACGCATCTACCATAATATGGTGCAACATTCCGCAATATGATGGAACATAATGCCGGATACCTAATTAACGAAAAATACGCGCAACATGGTGCAATATCTAACAACATCCCACAATGTGATGCTACATTAAGCAACATCACGCAACATGATGCAATATGACTAGGGTTGCCAGATAAAACTTGTTTAAAATACCTACACCACATCAGGGGTAGAATCATGAACATAGCTCGGAGACAGTATTGATTTTTTATACATATTTTACTTTTCAATTCGTACACAGCAATCTTTAAATTTTTGTTCGACAGCCTCAACGCATCTAACGATCGCTTTACACTATGCAATTTGCTGGAATATTTTGTTGTATAATATAAAAATGTCACTAGGAATGAAAATGTTTTGTAAAACAACTGATTTTCGGAAATCCACAGGCCCAAGTAGGCCAAGTTTACAAATTTGTTTGATTGATTGAACCGTAAAACCAAGAACTGGACAAGATGTGCCGGATAACGGATAGGGAAGGTAAAAATATTTACTAAGTAGTTCCAATTCACACAGATTAATACTCGTATATAGGATGAAGATGGAAAGATCCACAATACCAATCATCGTGACATAATAATTTAATAATGAGCCTCTTGTTAGCTACTCCTGTAACTCGAAAATTCGTATTGTATAAAATTTACTGAAATAATTCCTTAAACCATTACAAATTGCAAAACTTTTATAATGTGTATTTAAAATTTATATTTAAAAATTAAAATAATATGTCAATATTTATTATTCTAATACTCCCATCACAATCTGTTCAAATGAATTACCTGACGCAAGGTGTTATGCAAATGAAATCATCTACTATGCTATTAATTAAACCAAAAAATTTATCACAGAAATTAGAATTGCATTGTGAAATAATATTTATTATTTTGTTACCTAGTTTTCGGTTAAACCCTTCCGAAAATTTAAAATTTTAAAGTTAGTAAATTAATAATTATTCCAAGTCAGTGTCTGCTTCCCTACTGATGCCCTAAACTAGAGATATTAAAACTGCCAATTTATTCCCTTTAAATTGCCAAATGGCATGGTTTAATGACCGTTTAAGATTGCCAAGATTTCTGATTAGAAAAATACTCTACAACAAATAACGCATGGTGCAGTATGGTGACGCAGTATCCGGCATTTCCAGAAATTACACACATCGTAAATTAGATTACAAAAATATGCGTGCTGTTTGTAAACCCTACATATGACGCAACATGATGCAACATCCCACAACAAGATGAATATTCCACAACATGGTGCAACATAACGCATCGTTGTGGAACATCATGCAACATTCGACATCCGGGACTCCTAAATGAACTATTCAGAAATTAGAACTTTGTAATCGTTTCCTTGCATTCGAAAACCCTGTCCCGCCAATTTTTATCAAAACCGTTTAAGTCAAATAAAATGATAAGAAGGCCCCAAGCCAACATGATGGAACATAATGGAATATCACACAATGCCTCTCAACAAGATGCAACGTCAAGGGACATATTGCAACATCACGTCAAACAACAAGGTGCAACTTAACGCATCATCATGCAGCATCGTACAACATGGCACAACATCAGGCAACAAGGTGCAACAACATTCAATATAGTGCAACATGGCGCGATACCACACACAACATGGTGCGGAAAAACATAGCGTCCTCTCCGGGGAACCCTAAATGAATTATCCAGAAATCAGGACTCCTTGTAACCGTTTCCTTGCATTCGAAAACCGTGCCCCGCAAAATATTATCAAAATCGCCTCCGCCAAATGGTCCCCTAAATAAATTTTCCCGGAATCAGGAACCATCACAATCGGTTTTTGCTACTCGAAAACGCTTCCCCAACAATTATTATAAATTAAAAATCGTTCAAGCCGAAAAAAATTAAAGAAGGAACCCGGGCTTCATCGCATAACGCGCTAAACAGATTTTTCCGAAATTAGTACCCATCGCAATCTACGTCACTCTAAAATCCTTCATCCGAGGGAATGGGACCCGTCGCTCACAGTGGAACCCTCTGAACGGATTTTCGCAAAATCTGGACCAATCGCAATCGATTCCTAGCAATTGGAAACTCCCTAATTTTTTTCTAAATCATGTAAGTTAAAAAATTCGGTACCTGGGCCCCACCTGATGGCCTTCTAAATTAATTATTGTGATATCAGGCCCCATCGCAATCGATTCCTGGTACTAGAAAAGCCATCCTCAGCAATAGAAGTCATGGAAATGGGATTATTAAACGATTTTTGGAAGAAGTTCTGGAATATGACCACCTAGGACTGCGCTCGGTCATTTCTTAACCGATTATGATAGGATTGGGTATGTCGAATAGAAAAGGAACTTTTAAACGATTTGTTGAAGAAATTCTGGAATATCGCCACGAAACATAGTAATTTAAACTAGGGTGGAACTCGATAATAAGCGCAGGCGTTTTTCTTAAGGCAACCGGCTCGTGATGCTAACATGTTTCTGGTAAAGCAGGATGCCATTCAACATCGATTAAAAGTACGTACTCCACTCATGGGTTTAGTGGGTTGAGCGGCAGGTCAACTACTTACTCTCACAAAAAATCACGTTATGAACCCTACACAAAAGGCTCGGATAAATTTATATTATTCTTATCAACAACGACCTCGTAAACTGTTCACATAGAATATGAAGTCATAGAACATAGAATATGAAGTCTTCTAAGATCATGAGATCTTAAGTACCTTTAGAACCAAGCGACAATTTACATTTTTGAGGTACTTGCATTACAAGAGCGCATGATCCATATGGCCATATTCCAAAACTTTTCCAAATCTTATTTCATCCACAATGCCCAATTTCTAACCTAGGAGGTCATATTCCAGAAATTCCAAAAATCATTTAAGAATCCCATTTCCATTCAACTCACCCAATCCCAACATAATCAGCTAAGAAATGCCTGAGTTCCTTCCCAGATAGCCATATTCCAGAACTTCTTCTAAAAACTGTTTATGAATCTCAATGCCATCCAACAAACAAAATGCCTTCATAATCGGTTAAGAGATAAACGAGTTCTGCCCTAGGTGGCCGTATTCCAGAACAATTGCAAAATCTATAGTCGATTAAATTTAAAAACTTTCCATTCGGATTTAACGGGCATTCGGATTTAACGGACACCCCCAATTAGTCCGTTAAATCGAGCGTTTACTGTATTTTTCGAAAAAGGAACTAGATTATTTATGAACAGATTATGACGAATTTCATATGGCGGATGAAAATGGGATTCTTTAAAATTTTGAGAAGAAGTTCTGGAATATGGGCAACTTTGACGGAGCTAAGCCATTTATTAACCGGGATTTTAAAATAATTTTTGGAAGAAGTTCCGGAATATGGCTAACTGGAGTTCCGTCCCAGGTTTTATCTTAACAGAATATGATGAAATTTGACATGGTGGATGGCAATAGAATTCTAAAATGGTTTTCGGAAAAGTTCTGAAAAATGGCCATCGGTAAAATATTTCTTAAACGAATCATGATGAAATTGGGTATGCTGGATAAACATGAGTCTCTAAAATGATTTTGGTATTTTCTGGAATATGACTAATCGGGACAGAATTAGAATTTCATGCATGGAAATGATGAATGGAAGTTTTCTAAAATAATTGTTAGAAGAAGTTCTGGAATAAGGCCAATTGGGACGAGATTAAGCCAATTAACCTTATGATTGGTTATTAAGTATGGTGATTTTGGAAGAAATTCTGGAATATGGCCAACTGGATGAAACCAGTTTATACCTCAACGGCAGTGGAATTGTAAACTGATTTTTGGAAGAAGTTCTGGAATATGACTATCTGAACGGAACTGTTTAAGGCTGTAGCAAAAAAAATGTTAATTTATATCATAAAACTGATTTGTCATCCATTTTTTATTGCGAAACACCATAATCAAAATTGTATTAATCCAATAAAATCAAGTTCGCCGCTTATTTGGAAATTTCATTTTACAAAATTAATAACAAAATTATTAGTGTCATTAATAATTTCAAAATATTTTATCTAAAGTGGAAGACATTAGATAAAATCAATTTAATTGTTTGATTCTTCAAAATTTGGCACAAACTAAATGCAAAACGTCATTTAGATTAATCTAATCGTAGGGTTATTACAAATCCAACGATCTTAATCGTTTGGGCGATTGTCGTTGAGGTGACTAGTTGTTTTCGAATGGTCATCCCTGCATAACGATTTATTACGACGATGCATTAAAAGCTCATCTTTCCACACGATCCGAAGTGTTCGAGTCTGTAAAGTTGACCAATACTAATAGTATTATATATCCAACTAACGAAATCGTTTGGTCAATGCTGTCATTGAGGATTGAACACTAGGTGTTTTCATTTGGTCATCTCTAGAGACCGATTTAATGCTTAAATTCGTTTCAGATCCAAAAATCGACTAAATAACCGATTTCAATCGTTGAATTTACAAAATTATTAGTATTGGTCAACTTTCCAGACTCGAAAACTTCGAATCTTGCGGAAATATGAGCTCTTAACGAATCGTCGTAATAAATCGTTACGCAGAGATGACTATTTGAAAACAACTAGTGACCAATCCTCAACGACAGTCGACCAAACAAACGATTAAGATGATTAGATTTGTGGTAACCCTAAGATTAGATTAATTTAAATGACGTTTTGCATTTAATTGTTGCCAACACACACTTTCTTTCATCGTGATTCTTCCTCCGTTTCCTTCCCCTTCACCGACAAACTAATTTTTTGGCGGGGAAATTTTTGATTCTTTTTCAGCAATATTTTTTTTGATTCAACTGATTCTCGCACTACTATAAAGATAAATATTTCAAGGACATCTTGTTTGCTTGTCGTTTTTGGGTTAATTTTAGTTTAATGTTTGCTTCGAGTGCAAAACATATATTTTTCAACCAAGGAAGCAGTTTTCGCAACAAATAATAGACATTTCTTAAGGACGAATAAATCAAAAAACATAATTTTACGCACATATATAAACAAAGAAATGCATAAAGAAATCAAATGTGCACGTCGATTGTTTTTTTGAAATCATTGAATCACGACGAAAGAATCAAAGTGTAGCGGGATACTCTATCAGGGTATCAATGTGTGTGTGAATATTTTATATACATTTTGACACTATCAGCAAATTATCAAGAGGCTATTTCACGATAAATTATCATTAAAATTATTAAGAAATGTCAGCCTTTTGAGGTTATGTTTCATAATTAGAATTTTAATTTAAAGGGTGAGACATCAGTTTGTGTTAAATTCGTGTGTTGATTGAAAAAGAAATAATCGACAGACGTACACAACTATTGAAAAAATTAAATATACTAATTTCGAGATATTAACACAGAATACAGAATTAAATAAATATACTATAACAAAAAAGTATGTTATCGTTCTGAAAATTAAATTTATAATGATGAAACATAACCTCAAAAGGATGACATTTCGTAATAATATCATGATAATTTATCGTGAAATAGCCTCTTGATAATTTGCTGATAGTGTCAACATTTATATAAAATACATTGACAATCTGATAGAAAATATTAGTACGTTTGCGTAGTGTAGACTCTAGGTTAGGTTAGGTTAGGTTAGAGTGGCTGCTATCGCACACTTAGGCCAGTATTGGCACATTGTGATACCACAGGATCCTATCTCCCCTTTACTCCTGCTGAAACCATCCAGAGCTACTTATGTAGCGTAAAATATCTCGTACTCCACAGCCCGCGAGTTCCGAAAGGCTGTCCATACCGTACACACCTAAATACTTATGCCTTCTGTATGATAGTGCCGGACACGAGCATAGGAAGTGATCTAGCGTCTCTTCCTCCTCTTCGTCTAAACAACTTCTACAGAAGTCAATCGTCTGTAGACCCAGCCTTCTTGCATGTTCCCCAAAAAGGCAGTGTCCTTTCAGTATCCCTACGACCAATCCTAACTCTCGTTTTCCCAGGGATACTAGTGCTTTGGAGCGCCGCAAGTCCAGTTTTGGCCAAACCAGTTTTGCTACTCTGCACGTGAGGGTGTTGGTCCACCTCTCATTTGTCAAGGCGATTGCCTTTTTACTGAGCGCCGATCTAAGCGCTGCTATAGGCCTCCCCAGACCTGCCCTTTCCGGTTGCATCTAGAGAGTCGTACCGTGCCTAGCTAGTTCGTCCGCCCTGCAGTTTCCCGTGATGTCCGAGTGACCAGGGACCCAGATTATCTGGATACTGAAATACTCGCTCATCTTCTTAAGAGATGATCGGCAATCCAGCGCCACCCGTGACTTCAGACAAACCGCCTCTAGCGATCTGACCGCCGCCTGACTGTCCACATAAATCGCGATATCCCTAACGGATACCACGTTATGCTTCAACCATGTCTCGACTTCGCCTATCGCCACCACTTCAGCCTGGGACACGCTGCAGTAGTCAGGGAGACGAACGGAAATATTAACATTAAGCTTCTCACAGAAGACTCCGGCTCCTACTTTGCCGTCTAGCTTAGAACCGTCCGTGAAAAATTGCAGTGCCTCGTTTTCCAGTATTGATCCGTTCCTCCAGGATTCTCTCGAAGGACAGATGGTCCGGAAAACTTTATCGAAGCACAACGTTGGTTTAATATAATCTAGATTCACCAGTTCTTCCCTTAGCGATCCAACTATCGTTGAGTGTCCCGCCTGAAGACACTTCCACTGAGACAGCCGAGAGCCTTGTAGCCACATTGGCTGCCTTCTGCTTACCAAAAAATTCGATTGGAATAAGGTGGAACATAACCTCTAAAGCGCGTGTAGGTGTTGACCTAAGCGCCCCACTTATAATCATGCAGGCCGTTCTTTGCACCTTCTCCAACATCTTCCTATATGTTACCTTCTCCAGAGCTGGCCACCACACACCCACCCCGTACATCAGCACAGGTCTTACCACAGCGGTATAGAGCCAGTGTACCAGCTCTGGTTTTAGACCCCATCTCTTCCCTATGGCGTTCTTACACGAGTAAATGGCTACATTAGCCTTATTCACCCTTTCTACAATGTTAGGCTTCCAGCTTAGCTTACTGTCCAAGATTATGCCCAGAAATCTCGCTCTGTCAGCAAAAGCCAGTCTAGTGCCGTTCACGGTAGGAGGACTAACTACCGGAATTTTATATTTCTTAGTAAACAGTACCAGCTCTGTCTTGGAGGGGTTAATCCCTAATCCACATTTGCTGGCCCATTTCGTAACGATTAGGAGTGCATTCTGCATAACATCCCTAATCGTATCCAGATATTTGCCTGAGACAGCTATCGCTACATCATCCGCATACGCTACAACCCCTATCCCCTCTCCCTCCAGTTCCAAGAGCAATCCATTCATCACAACACTCCAAAGAAAGAGAGACATTACACCTCCTTACGGGGTTCATCTAACCACCCGCCTTCTGATGGTGGCCTCCCCCAGTTTCGAGGTAATAATCCTGCTTACCAGCATCTGATTTATCAACCTACATATGGGGTAGTCCACGTTCAAAAATAGCAATCCTTCCATGATCGCCTCCGTTTTAACATTATTAAAGGCACCCTCAATGTCGAGAAATGCTACCATACAGAACTCCTGCAAGTAAATTGACTTCTCAATCATGCGTACTAGATCGTGCAGAGCTGTGTCCACCGAATTTCCCTTACAGTACGCATGCTGCGACATTGCCCAACTCTTGGGCTCAATTTTTGATCGAATACCTATATCTACCAACCTTTCCAAGGTTTTCAACAGATAGGATGATAGAGTTATAGGTCTCAGATCCTTTGGATAGGCATGCGAGCTTTTTCCCGATTTCGGGATAAAGACCACTCTGACCTCCGTCCATTTTTTAGGAATATATACCAGTTTCAGACATCCCATGCAGATACCTTCGAGCCAGGGGAGGATGACTGCTGAGTTTCTCTGGATCTCTGCTGGTATAATCCGATCCGGGCCCGCCGATTTATAAGGTTTAAACCCGTTCAGCGCCCAACGGATCCGCTCCTTATCCGCGATGCCCTTTATCTCTATTGAAGGTGTTACTCGATTAGCTCCAGGCTCTGTCGAGTCTTCAAAGCTTCCCGGAAAATGGGTCACGATGAGGACCTCCAATGATTCCGCACTTGAAGTTGTCCATGACCCGTCTGGTCTAATTAAATAACTAGGACTGGTTGGGTTAGTAGTTAGAATTTTCCTAAGGCGAGAAGTCTCAGAGACCTCTTCCATTCTACCACAGAAGAGTCTCCAAGACCCCCTTTGTGCCTTCCTCAACTCTTTTTTGTACTTTCTGAGGTCCTCCTTATAGGAGTCCCAATCCCGAACCTCCCTTGTGTTCTTAGCTTTATTAAAAGCTCTCCTACACACACTCCGATATGTTCCCAACTCCTTGGTCCACCATATCGGTTTCTGCCTACCCCTAGGCTTTATTAGGGGGCATGCAGCATTAAATGAAAGATTGCATGCCTTTGTGACAATATCAACCATGCCATCTAATTCCTCTACTGTCACCGGAAGTCCAGGAACCTCCAGCGGCAGTAGTTCCTTCAACACCTCTCCATATTTGTTCCAGTTTGTCCTTCTGGAATCCTGAAGGATTTCCGGGTAACAGGTTTAATTTCGAGGTTATAAATTACATATCGATGATCAGAGAATGAGTGCTCTTTCGCCACTCTCCACCCTCTGATCATATGAAAGATCGTTTCTGATACAAAGGTGACATCTAAAACCTCCTGTCGATTTTTAACAATAAATGTCGGTTCTCGTCCAATATTGCAAACTAAAAGGTTGGTATTTAATAAATAATCAAAAAATAACTCACCCCTCTGGTTGATGTCTGTGCTTCCCCAGATTGTGTGATGCGCATTTACATCACATCCGAGTACAACACCTACCCTTCTTTGATCTGCTTTCCGGATCAGTTCCCCCAGGTTGTCCGGTGGAACCTCCTTCTCGCGATCCATAGAGGCTGAGGCTAGCCATAGCTTCCCACAGCCAACCTCAGCGCTCACCGCTGTAACGTCCCCGCTATTAAATTGTGGAAGAAGAAAAATATTCAAATTATTTTTCGCTAAAATACACGATCTGATCTTCTCAGAGTTGCTTGAGTATAGTAATTTATACCCTTTCATTCTGAGGCCACAGATCCTGTTATTGTTAATCCAAGGTTCTTGGATTAACACTAAATCCTCATCTGACTTAGTCAGTCTGAGAGAAAGAGAGCTGACGAGGCAGCCTTCGTGTGATGTAGGTTTATTTGTACAATGCTAACCATTGTAGTCGACCTTACTCACCTCTTCCTGCATTCCCTGCATCAGAATGGTGCCATCTACCTCTTTTTTCCGGACGCTGTCTTCCTCTCGTCGAGAGCCTGACAGGATGTCCCCATCAGACTCCAGAGAGAGGAGGCTACCTCCCCTAACTATGCTCCCCAGAGCCGAAGCATTACTTCCCTGGCCGTCCTCAGCCCGCTTGACCGTCTTCTGCTGGGTCCGTTCGCCGTCACCCCCAGGCTGGTCTTTCGCAGTTGCGTTGGTCTCGTCCTTTTTATATACTTTGAGAGTGATCAACGCGAACCCGAAGTTGATCACTCCCTTTAATTTTGCAAGGGAAGCCAGGGATTCTTTATTGATCAGCATGATTGCCAATCTAAAGCCTCCCTTAGCTTCCTCTCGCTTTATAATCCTCCAGTCTTCCGTTGGAAGATCGGGATTACTGGCCTGAATGATCTCGAGGATCTCTTCTATTTTATCCAGCTCGGTTGGCAGCCAAACACGTGCCCTCGGCCTGCTCGGGATTTCCTCCCTGCAGACTGCCTCAAGCCTCGCGCCTGGCCACACCTCACCTACTTCGGCAATTGCCCTTTTGTAAAGGTCAACCGATCTCTGATCTGAGCACGCAGTCAACTTCACGTGCCCCTGGTACCATCCCGCATCTCTGCAGGACGGGGGGGATCCCGGATTTTCTCTCAGGATCCGCAGAAAAATGGAGTTTAGTGCATTAAACACTACTGTCCATTTCTCTGACGTGATGCTCCCATCTTCCTGGCTTCTGTGAATGACGGCTAGCACCAGCACGTGCTCCTTTAGGATCTCACCGAATAGCTTCAGTTTTTGATCCCTAGGAGCACCCGACGTCTTTTCTACCTGAACCTTGGCTCGCTTACTCTCGCCCGTTTCCAGCTCTTCCTGGGACCTCTGTCTTTTAGACACAAGGGCCCTTTCCGAGCTGTCACGGCCGACAGTTTTTTTAGCCCATGCCACAGATCCTCGTTGTTCTACTGTAAGCTGCCCCTCAGGGGTCGCAGCCAGTTTTTCTAAAATTCTATACGCCGACCGTCTCTCCCTGTATCGACGCTTCGACTGAGGGATCTCTCTCAATTCCCTCTTATTTCCTTTAGCGGTTCCGCTTCCACCTGGCTTCGATACCAAAGTGGCTACGGTTAGAGTTGCTAACTTCTTCCGGTTTTTGAAGGGTGCCGGTCCCTTTAGTTTTAGTTTCTTTTGTTTCTTCCATGTTTCTCCCACGAGTATCGGAGAAATATAGGTCAACCTGTGCAGAGATCAGTGTACGCAAGCAAGGCTAAATACAACTGGAGGTCGCCAGGTATCCAGAGGGCTCCGTTCACGACTGGGCTTTGTTAAATGGGCCCCCAGCCTAGCCGATCATCAGCACGGGTCGCGTAACACCTTAATCCAGCCCATTGGCTTACCGAGCACTCCACCCCTCGCACCATCGCCCTCCTCCCACATTCACTCACTCATTCACCCATTCATATGGATATCCCAAACAAATGGGACCCACTTCATTCATGGGATTACCGTTTATAGGGTTCCCCACTCACTACCTCGAGGCCCGGGAGCACAAGGAGACGTGATGCTCAGTTCACCGTGGTTATGGTTGATGGTTTTATGGCGCCATCAGTTCGCCTTTCCCTACTGGGTATCCTAGGCACTCAGAATTTGGTGAACAGAGATTAACCACTCCCCCGTTCTCTGAGACTCTCCTCCCAGCAGAGCTGCGGTTGGGGACGGCTTATTTAATTCACCGCTAACCTACCTATCGATAGGCCGTTCACTATCCACCAACTGTGACCCCCCGATAGCTGCAGCTCGCCACGGGAGTGTAGACTCTAGGTTACCTAACAAAATTTGATTTGAAAATTTGAAAACAACTTCGAAAACATCGACGAAAACAATCCATATAAATGTAGATTAATAATATCTTCGGTAGACACACAAATTATCGCGATAATCACTAATCACGATTTCAATTTTAACTTTTGCGATCGAGATCTTAAAATACTAGTGACACACGGCAAACGCGACTTATAAATAAATTTCAACAAACTTCATTCGACATTGTTTATAATGACATTTGAAATAAAATTCCTGGCACACTTACACATTCGTGGTCTCTTTTTTGCATTTTCTAGTTATTGGATTTTTACAACTAGATTGCGATTACCAAGATGTAAGTTGTAGATATTTGGTTGTAGTAATCCTGTTCCTACAAAATCGTGTGCTGACAGACTAAAAAAATAACTACGTAATCTCGAATTCTCGATTAGCTAGTCTGTGTCTGTCGAGGGTATTAATTGAATATTTTAAATGTCAAATTAGATTGAAAACAAAAATATAACGATTTGGTGTGAATCATAAAAACAATGAAAATTGACGCATAGTGTCAATTTGAAAAAATTATGAATCTGCCTACTTTAGCCAGTTTAAAGAAATTGGGGCTAATTTCAATTCAAGGCCAAACAATATTAATTATTATTAATTATTTGTTTTAAAACAAAAATTATATTAAAAAAAAAAAATTCAAAGAAAAAACTTTAAAACAAAAAAAAAATATAAATCAAATTTAGATTTAACATTTAAAAATTCAAAAAAATAATTCTTCAGGATATTTTTGAAGTTGTTCTTTGATAAATTAAAGTTAAATAGGTGGTTGATGATGTTGAATGATTTAGACAAACTATTAGGGAGTTATTTTCTCCATAGTTTGTAGAATGGTGTTCCAGTGCTTAAAGCTCACGGTCTCGAAATGTTCTACAAGGAATTTTAGAACATTCCACAAACCACTAGTGAACACTAGGACTGTAATCTAGTTTACGGTTTATATGTGCATCTTGATCATGAAGGCTTAGATTTGAAGATACCCCAATTTTGACATATCAAAATTGGGGTATCTTCAAATCTAAACCTTCATGATCAAGATGTACATATAAACCGTAAACTAGATTACAGTCCTAGTGTTCACTAGTGGTTTTTCGGGGTAAAAACAACCAGGTTTTCCGGTTTAAACCGAGCGCACCCAAAAATCGGAGTATTTAGTACTCTAGTTTATGTTAGAGATTTTTCGGAGTTTTTTTGACAGCTAAAACTTATTAATTTTTTTTAAAGTGTTTTTAGTTAATACATATATAAATAAATGTGGTTGTCTTACGAAATAAATGTAATTTTGAATTTCCGGGTGAATTTCTTTCATTAGATTTAAAAACATTTCATCGTCTTCAGATTCTAGATTCAAACAATAATTTTTCTTAAATATTTTATTTAATATTAATTGTGGAAAACGTATCACTTGTCATCCATTTCGAACTTTTGTTGTAACGTACCAATCAAATATTAAATGCCAAGTAAAAAAATAGCATTCACTAGTGCACAAAAAAATACGGGTTTTTTGATTGAATTGAAGTTAACTGGGGTAAAAACCCGAGTAAAAAGCCACTGGTGCCATTGATGCTCAATGGAACAACTATTAAAACCGAAAATTAATGGAGTATTCCTTCGTCTATACTTTATTTTATTAAGAATAAACAGAATAAACAAGAAAAAATCGCATCTTTTCTTGGCACACTTCACAATGTTTACTATTGTCGTGTTTTTTTATTAGTGCTCTATAGAGTGTATCTGGGGCACCCAATTTTCTATGTCAAAACTTATATTTAGTGCGCAAATTAAAAATCAATTGGTATATTTCAGAAAAATTTGCTTTATGGATGAATTTAATTTTAATTTTAATGGTACAGCGACAATACGGGTAGTAGCGAAATTTCGGATAGAAAATTTTCCAGTCAGCCGTCCAGGGATAGCGAATAAAAAAACACAGCATTTATGCACCAACAAAACAGTCATAAATAAATTGGCAACTTAGTTGAAAAGCAAGCTCACGAGGAAACATTTATATAGCCCCCTGGTTATTAATAGCGTAACATGGTTTTGAAATAAAAAGTCACTAATATAGACAGAAAATTCAACATTAATAGTACCATTATGTTGCAATTTAAAAATTATTGTTAAATTTGTTACAGAATTGATTATGAAAATCGAATGAAAAGTTTAGTAAAAGTTTAGTGTATTCACTCTAATCACATTTCTTTTAATAGTGTACAAACTATAATATCATCTCTCTTCTCTAGCTTTCACATTCATAGAAGGGATTTTGTCACTGCACAGTGGTCCTTCAACTATATCGGCTCATCGTGCGCTCCCTTCTACTGCGACATCCTATTGTTTGCAGATTTTAATCGAAGTCGTGTCGCACCAGCATAGTCAAGATTGACCCTGCGACGTACGGCTACTAATTGTTGATGGAACACTTTTCTTATCATTCGTTGCGATGGCGATGGTTTAACGTAGCCCAGCCATCTAACTCGATTGGATTAAATGAATCCGCTAATGTCACAGTCTCTAAAGAAACATTTTTGTTTCGTGATTATTTCACAACCTTAACTGGACCTTAAATGGATTGAATGATTTTCCATTCTAAAGTAGAAAATAATCGTTAGTGATCAAGTTCCAATTTTCTCTTTCGAAAGTTAGCTCAGGGGCGGTATGTTGTACCAACACTATTTTCGATTTTCGGCTTAGTTTATGTCTACATTTCGTTAAACGTATCACAAAAAAATTGTTTCATGATAAATAAAGTCGATTAATCTAGTCTTAGTCTTAGAAATCGTAGAAAAGAAATAGAGTGACGTTTTACATGAACAAACTGAGAACACATTAGAAAATGCGTAATTTTCGAAGTGAAATAGGCTGCCATTTCACTCGTAAAAAATGAGACATAAACTAAGTCGAAAGTCGAAACTAGTGATGGTACAACATGCCGTCTCAGGTGTTATAAGTGCTTTGTAAAGTTTAGCTTACACGATCAAGAGAGATATTTTGATCGTAACAACCTTTAATTCGCACAATCTTTTCGCATGACGGAAGCGTTATTAAATTGTTCTTAATATCACAATATCATATGCATATTCAAGAATTTTTTCTGACTTGTAGAATACTCCAATATAGTCTGGCATCGAGCCAGATCTTGTTAGTTTACAGAGACACAAACTTCTCTGAAATTCCGAGATATATGAGCGATTGGTATTTTTTAATCTACTAATAGCCCCGAATATCTTCTGTACGAAGATACTCTTACTAGTGATCGCCACCGTACCGATATTGCAGAAGTTTGTTTCAATCCAAATATAGAGCAAACATCAAGCATTGCATGTTTATTAGCATTTAAAATAAAATTATTGGAATTAATCTTAAGGGGTTTCTCTTAAATCATTAAGTTTCCTTATTTACATGTACAACTAAACTATTGTGTCAGTTAGTAGGTGACAGTTTTTAATCAAGTCCTCCGTGACCTTGTTGGATTTAGATAACTAATTGAGCACCGAAATCAGGTTCAAGATGAACTCAGCATAGTCATACACGTACTACCGATGACTAAGCCACAATCAGCTGTTCCATTAAAAACAACCGATATAATTTTCGTCCCAATTATATCGCATGCTAAAGAACATTTTTTTTAACCTAATATACCAAGAATCATGACCTCAAAAGCGTTGCATGATTTTAAAATAATTGTGTAACACTAAATAACAGAAAAGCTATTACCGCATTTTATTTCGCCATTAATTAAAAGCATAAATATATAAAGCGTCTTCATGTTAAACATTTATTGTTCTGTGCAATTTTGAAAATGTAGGTGAGTTCATTATACACTAAAGACATAAAAATATTTGGTGCCTAAAAAATCGATCAATATAACTCATCCGTTACACAATTAACTTTTAATAGCTTCTAAATATCACAAACAGTATTTTGGGTTTTAGAGATGCGCTCGCTCAAGCACATTAATTTGATTGATTGGTGTCACTCATAAAATAATCGTTTATCCCCATTCTTGTTTAAAATAAAAATTGATTTGGTTGACATAAAAAAGGTTGTCTTTAACATTTTACTTTTTCTAATGGCCCTGCAATTCAAATCTTTAGGTATTGCTGGTTCGGCATCTATGCCAAATAACACATGACCCAGTAACTTACGTGCGTATTACACCGTAAGTAGGCTTCTCACATATGCTGTTTTTTGTGTACATGATTGTGTGTATTATTAATATTTTGTTGTGCTGATTGTGTGGAGGAAGTATAGCGGGATGCTTTTCATAATAATTTAATAATGAGTTTTATAGTCTTCCAGCTAATCGCAAGTCTCCTTTTTGATCAAAGAATGGGATAACCTGTAATAGCTTACGTTTCTTGTCTACTGACCCATTTTTTAGCAACTTCGTTATTTCTCCATGTTTTCTATTTTGGAACTTTTGATGAAGTTGGTTACTAACTTAACAATTTTCTTTGACTTTAAACTAAATAGTATTGTTGATCTACTCTTCATCTTTGGTGGCTACAAGTTGACAATTACTTGAATTGATTTTTGTTGATTGGGAACATTCTCAATTCGTGTGTTTAATTGGGAGCTTATGTTATTTCATAGCCATTGCGGGCCTGTCCATAAGAGATTGATTCAAGAATTATTTAGTGGTTATTCCTCAACTAGTGCATGATGCCCTTGATTTTGTTCAGCCGGATTCCTGATTTCCGATTTGCAATATATTATTTGTATAGAGTACTATGGTTAAATCGGTCCATGCGTAATTAAGGTCCTATTGTATTTCGAGGCCACTACCAGTTGTGATAACGTTACTTTCATCTTCCTGGGCACTACTCTCGTTTTAGCTGCTATGAGGATTAAATTGACATATTTTCCCGTGCGATTACTTTTAAATAAACACAAGCGGCATATGCTCGTTCCGATTTGTCTCTAAATCCGTGAATCTCTACAAGTGATTCAGCTGTGAATCCTGTCCATATTATAATTTTAAGATTGTTTATTACTAATTCATTGATCTAACTAACCCATTGTTACACTAGTTTTTCTGAGAAGCAGGAGCATTTCAGTAAAATTGCTTGTTTCAACGTATCACATCCCGTCATCAAATCGTTAACGGAGAAATCGTTTTTTAATACTTGGTAAGAGGAAAACGTGCTTTTATCCACTTTTGTCAATTGTTGCAGAGTTCTGACCGCTAAATATGTGGCAGCTGTTGTTCCATAGGATATAGTTTTTAGTTGAGTTTCCCGGCTATGGTGAAGTACGTTGGAGATCTCTGTCCTCTTCTGTCCCTCTGGCTGTCGGATAGCTAGTGGTGTAATTAAATTTTGAATGTAGATGATAGGTATTGCTGCAGCATCAAACTGTATCGCCCAATTTTATTATCATCAGTTTTCTGAATTGCCTCCCTATATGAAAGCAAATTTAAAGACGTATTCACGTCAAAAAATGGATTCCTCGATTTAAGTAGAATTAGTGCAGTGACAAAAATAGTTAGATGACAATAGTTAGATGAGTTAGCAGCTTTGCAATTTTAATTATACTTTCTATCTCGAAATTCTTTCTATCTCAAATTTTTTTTCGGTCCCTTGGAATTTTGAGATAGACAGAGTTGACTGTACTTTAACTAAACATTGGGCGAATACATTTGCTTTTTCTGCATCGCTTCTTGCCCAGTTTCCATCGAGAAGGCGAATCGGAGGACATGATTGCGTAGACCGTTTCAGGTTTTTTGTGGCGTTCCACAGTTAGTATTCTGTTAATTCTGATGTTGTAAGTTTACTTAGATAATATTGAATCTCCTCATCATGTTCTATAGTTACTGCTGCTTTTAGGTTTTTGATAGCTTTATTTAATTTTGATTTAAGTCCAGGTGATCTATGCAACTGCCATTGCCTGCGCAGTATGCGTTTGTTCCTTAAGACCTGTTGAATTTCTGTGACGCTTGGTGCATTTTCACTTTGGGATGCTCAATGAGCACTCTCTTGTCATGGTAGGTTTGAATTGAGACCAATTGGAGTGGTCAGATGATAGTTCGTAGCATGTGTCGGCCGTAACTGAAGTTCTAGCAATACTCTTTGTTACACAAAAGTCGATTAAATTTGTATACCAATTTTGTCCCGAAATGTGTGAAACGAAAGAGTGTAACCGGAATGATATAGTAGTAGCATATGTATTTGTGGTAGTTTCGTGCGTATGATTTTTTCTGCATATGCAAGTCACGTGGCATTCTTTTTTTGTTTATTCATATTAACTCTTTCAGTGCAAACATGATTTCGGCTAGTGTATTGAGGAACACGATTGCGCTTTTTGGCACTCAAAGAGTTAACCATTGTAAACGCCATATTTTTGCGTTGTTTATGTATTTTCGATTTTTTTATAATTTCTAAAATTTATGAAATTTAAAATAAATTTACCTATAAAATTTTATTTATACATATAAAATTAATTTATGATAAAAGAAAATAATAAGTATAAAATATATTAGCATGTTAAATAATGATACTCCACAGCTCGAGAGCAGACGTAATGTGATGAGAAAAGGATATAAGCACCATAAAAATTAAACCGATTCGCCCGGATCGCGTTATTTTGGTACTGTTCATCATACAAATGACACAAATACGAACAAAAGAAAAATAGAAATACAAAAACATAATTGTGTATTATACCCTGTGTACGTATTCGATTTTTTTTGCTTCACTCATTTTAAATGAGTAACTCACGAAAAAAAATCGATATACTGAAATTTTTCATTTATCGGTTGGCCAATATTTTGATCTGCCACCAAAAACATGATCTAATTTTCCTTCCTGCATACATTTTCATAGCTGCTTGCCTTTTGGTGATGTTAAAGCCCCTTTTTTAAAACCCCTAAGGAATTTATTTCCCAAGGTTTTGAAATAATTTGCAAATTGTAGCTTTTTAATTGAATGTTTCGGTTTTCAGTAAGCTGCTGGTATGGTGCATGTACCGAACCATTCTTCATAGCAGATGCTAGTTGCCTGTATATGTTCCTCGCGATATTTTTACAGTTCATGATGTCTTATTCTATCTCTAATAATAATAATTGCTGATCCCCCACGGGATTTCCCGTTAGGGTGCTGGGTATCGTAAATTGTATAACCATTAAATTTTACAGAGCTCATTTGTGTAAAATGTATCTCAGAGACCATCATGATGTCAATGTTGTGTTCGTTAAGAAAATGCTGTACTTCTAATTTATGTTGCGCCACCCCATTGGCACTTCATAAGGCTTATTTATGTTCCATCATCTTATATTTTGATTGTTCGTTAACAGTTCCATCAGGGTAGTCATGTTTTGCAGCATGATTCGTTGAGAGTACTTATCATTTTGTAAATTCCCTGATCATCATTCTGAGATTTATTTGCTTGTTTCTGTGTTAATGCAACCATTAAATAATTTTCTCATTGTTTGAGCGTTTATCTATTTCATTGATAGCTCGATGTTCAATTCGTTACCTTGGTGTCATTTTTTTCCTTAACTTCTTCTAAACAATGTATCGGTATGGTTTTCCTTACAATTACTGCACTTCTTTTCTTCAGGTTTGGTTTTGTCTAAATCACATCGCGAGTTTTGTGCATGTTGCCGCGTGTGGGTAACTGCAGCAGGGAAACTTTCGAATTTCAAAATGAAACTTTGCATACCGATTAAGCCTAAGTTGTCCTAATTACTGCTCACGGGAAAAAATTAGTGCTAGTCCACCAGCCGAAAAAAACAGGAAAAGAAAATTTCAAATTTCGCCTGAAAGACGAAAAAAATAAAACCCAATATCAAGAAAAAACAGAAATAATTTAAACCTAATTTTAAAACTTTCCAAAAGCGGTTACAGCAATAAAATTTGTGCTTATGATAGACATATTTCTTTCATAAATTTTCATACATAAATTGAGAAAAAGCAAACTATCCCCTAAAAGATACTATATTGAACATACAAAATACAGAGGTATATACCGTTCAATAATATTTTTGTTGAACAACAAATTAAAAAATAGAAATAAAAGTTTACAAAATCCACAAATAAGCAATTCAGATAGCATACTCCTATCAAGTATGTTCATTGCCATTCGAAATACATAGTGGCTGAATTTATGCTTATCCTGAATTAGCCCAGTTCCATTTAACAACAAAAAGTGTTCTAGAAACCAATGAAGTTGGACTTCTGAATTTGGCAGGATAGACACCTCATACCTGATAGGAATTTGCAATCAAAAGTGCCAAGTTCTATGGTTTCTAGTTCTTGTTGTTCAAGGGAATTGGGCTAATTCTGGATTAGCACAAATTCAGTCAACATGTATTTCGGATGGCAATGAACATACTTGATAGGATTATGCTATCTGAATTGCTAATTTGTGGATTTTGTAAAATTTCATTTCTATTTTTACATTTGTTGTTCAATATAGTATCTTTTAGGGGCTAGTTTGTTTTCCTCAATTTATGAATGAAAATTTATGAAAAAAATATTTCTATGATAAGCACAAATTTCGTTGGTGTATCCACTTTTGGAAAGTTTTAAGATTAGGCTTAAATTATTTCTGGTTTTTCTAGAAATTGCGTTTTAGTTTATTCGTCTTTCAGGCGAAATTTGAAATTTTATTTTCCCGTTTTTTCGGCTCCTGGACTAACACTAATTTTTTCCCGTGAGCGCTAATTACCATAAATTGGGCCTTATCGATGTGCAAAGTTTCATTTTGAAATTCGAAAGTTTATCAGCTACAGTTACCCACACTGTTGCCCCATATCACGCAAACAGCTGGTAGTATGCAATCTTTTTGACAATGTCCAAATTCTTCGAAATTATGGTGCATTGTAAGACTGGTTTACATTGGTGTGGCTTTTCCACTACCACCCGCCTATACAGCAGATACCTGATAATGTATAGAATTCGTGTGTCCCTTTGGTGTTTGCTGCTTGAGGTTTCAGCTCAATTTTGAACAGTGCTTGAGGGATTTTCTCACGGTTAATAATGTTGATATAACGCTTCTTATATTGAAGCCCTTGGCATTGAGTTCCTCACGCATCTCTTGTGGCAATACAGATGATTCGATTCCTTTTATTACTACTGTTAGTCCTCTCGAACTTTTCAATCTGTATGTGTAAAAGTATTTATTAGCTGTTTCTAAGATGGCAACAATTGTGAGATATGCTTCGATGTTCAAGGTTTGAATTCTGGTTTCACGGATATTGCCTTATTTAATTGGTGCAATGTAAAACTCTTCACCTCTTTCTTTTTTATCGGCTACTAATTATTTAGACGGCAGAGGTTGAAAATGGTTACCAGTTGTTATTCCTGCTCCTAGCATTATGAATGCAAAACAGTTTCCGTTTCATTGACATTGCTTTTATCCATTATAGCGATGTAGCTTGGTACAATATTGTTACCTATCACAATATTTGATGTTGTAGCACTTTTTAATGTTTGAGAACCACTTACACTTATTTTGCATTTGCATTGCATTTTTATTTATGCCAGAGGTCGATGGCACTAGAGAATTTACGCGATTGATTGCACTTAAATTTATGATGGATTGCGATCGTTTACACATAACTATTTCCAGTACTAAGAGATTCCGGTGTTTTCTGTATTCCTTCATAAATTGAAACGTTGGTTAACGTAAATTAACTGGGGCCTACACTTTATTCCATAAGGGGTCGTGATAATCGAGGTATACCCGTATAAATGTATATTCAGTTTGTAATTAGAAATTTTAAATGATTGGCAATTTAACAAAAATGTTATAATAAGAGAACACGATTAAACCTGTATGGTGTCTAGGTGGTACTATCGTCGATACTCTTTCTCTTTGTGTATTTATGTTTTGCTCATATATGCGGTATGAATAATTCTCGCGGCCGCGAATAAATTCGCGTACCTAAGTACTTGTTGTTGTCATCTATATTTACATACAATACATATGTAAAAATTTTATCTACCCCACAAATAAATTTAAGAGACTAATACACATGTATACATTTTGCACAGATTGTATTTGGCCTTTGTATGATGAGCATAACGATTTAATAATTTATGTTCATCGTTCTACGCTCAGTTGTGTTTTTGGTGTTAACCCGTAAACAGATATTATATGCCGTGTGTTCAGACGATAGTGATTTATAGTTTTTAGTGCTGAAGGTCTAAATATCACGTGGTTATATGACTAAATTATTTAATCAAACATTTAATTCAAAAATACCTTTAGTGATTAGAGCAAGATAAGAAAGAGGTAATACATAATACTACAGAAAAGTGATTTAATGCAATTGCACTCTATAGTTAAACGTTTTTGGTCGTCTCAATCTTGATCGTATTTATACTCTAATTACCTAACCAGTAATCAACTCTCCTAATGATTTGACGTTGCGAACACATTCAAATCTCGTACAATGAACTTGAACTAGTTTCAATTGTTTGTACATATAAAAAAATGCAAATGAAAGTGAATTTTAAATTTTTTACAAAAACAATAACATGCGAAACGATCTTGTAATAAATAAAATTGATCATATGTGCTTGATACATGACGGGACGAGGTTAAATCAATAATATAGAATGAAACAAATACGATTACGAATTAAAAATCTGTGATTTTGTGCGCTGCGGCGAGTACGATAAATAAGTTCGGTCTAAAAAAATCTAAATCAATTTAGTAAAATATTAGTAGAAATTTTTGTTTTGGAAATGGCTTGGTTTATAAAATCAAAAGTGTTTCAATATCAAGTGTGGGAATGTAATTTAAAATTGTTTAATCGGTATAAATTTCGAAAAGGGGTAGTGCTATTTATAAACAAGTCGACTGTAGTTGTTCATTTTTATACTAAGTTTTTTTTTAATCAAATTAGTTCATGCTCTAGCTTCACGTCGGATATACTAATTTAACCCGAATTTTAGTTCGTATTTTAATATTAATTTATTGTGTGAGCAAAAACTAATGGATTGTTTTATTATTTAAGTTATTGTTGTTGTGACTAACGCTATCTATATACATAGTACATTACATATGATTGTCACAAAATTAAACGCGATTATATCAAATGTGTAAAACAATTTACTCTTTACGCATGCTCAGCACATTTTTAACAGTGGACTAATAGTAATCATCGTAAATAAGTTAGTATGTATCTTGATTTTGGGTATCGTACCATTCCAAATACTCGATTTATTACAACAAATAATATAAAATGTTATCTCATTGACAACCTTGGAAAAATCTTCGGTTAATAATGCAAATTAAAAGGAACCGGAAACGTGACAAACGTAAACCAAATATAGAACATAATTAATCTGCGCAGAAATTACAAAGTAGTAAGATCATGATGAAAATTTAATTTTTAGTTAATTGTGATATTATTGGTTGGTTAACGTGTCGTGAGAGGGAAATACCTTAAAAATATAATGCGACGAGCAATTTTTTCATCTCTGGTGACATCATT
The DNA here is from genome assembly GCA_947310385.1 of Nephrotoma appendiculata. Classification (NCBI taxonomy): domain Eukaryota; kingdom Metazoa; phylum Arthropoda; class Insecta; order Diptera; family Tipulidae; genus Nephrotoma; species Nephrotoma appendiculata. The sequence goes on from OX371223.1 coordinate 300,335,721, forward strand.
ATACAATAAACTAAAAATTTGTTTTTTTGGCACTATAAACTAATTCTTACCTATAGTCTAGTAAATGAAGGGGTCAACATGTAAGTTATTATAGTTGCTATTTTCATTTTCTGGTGATAAGTGGCATTTGGTAGGGGGAGAAAATGGCCCTAAAAGACCTGGAAAATCGATTTTCCACGAATATCTCCCAAAATATGGCAGTTAGAGATTTTTTGTTCAGACAAACATTGAAGATCAGTTAATTCTCTACAAAAATGGCTTTAATGACTTTTTCTAAAAAATTGACCATTTCCGAGATAAACGGGCCCAAGCGCACTTAGAATATTGAGTTTCTGTGTTGTACGCCGGAGAGCACAGTCCGTGCATTTACACGCATGAGCGGGTGGGAAAATTATTCAATAACTTTGTTAAACTGCATATTTTTTCATGATTCAAAGTCCATGAGAAAGAGGAAATCTACCGCTATCATACCCTGTGACTTGAGTCACGTTATGACTTCTCTTTGGCCAATTTTGACCTCGCCAGGAATTTGTTCCATTTTTTTGTATTGCACTAATTTGCTCCAAATTTTCTTGATTGTGGTTCCTCTAAAGGTCCTTTGTCATCTGTGAAATTTGTATAATCTAATTTTTTCCATTTTGATTAAAACTTTGTTTGTTGAATCCCAATTTTTTGCTGTTTTTGGAGCGCGGGGAAATTTTTTAAACAACCACCAATTGAAAATTCATACATGATCGGATTGGTCTCTTTGACATATCATTTGAAAGATGAGAACGTCTACTTTTCGACTGTGTAATTATTTTTTTTTTTTTTCACAAAATCAGCCATTTTCCAATATGTTTGGAAAACGCGTGCTCAAGGAAGAAACGCACTTTTTCTTTTCGTTGCTTTTTTCTCCCGGCTCTTTATTTCTAACGTTTTGACACCTTGACTAGTGTAAAGGTGGAGTTCTCACCTTTCCATCAATGTATCGCCAGTTGTAATAGTGGCAGAGGATATTGACATCCTTGTACTGATAACAGCCCTGACCCCAAAAGATCAAACAATTTCTTGAAGCCTGGAAAGGGAAAAAACCCCCCAGCAAATGTTTTCCTCAAAGAGCTTGGATGCGCGGCCCTTCGTCAATATTTTATTTCTTCGTGCGATTTCGGGAAGCGATACAACTTCCGCTTTTTTAGGGAAACGAAAAACGTCAATAGTCGCCAAATTATAGGGAAAGGTTACGAAGAACACAGACACGAGACAGTATTTCAGGACGGGTAAACTGTCATTGCGTCGATGTACAGTGATGATGATACACAAAGCCTGACAAAAATTATATACGAGATCTTCATGCGATTCACCAGAGACAGAAACAAAAACCAAACCGCGCTCAAACTAGCAACCTTGTCACCCACACCTGAAGCTGCAAGGCAACACGTTTATCGGGTATATCTGCAAGTTCAGCAGTAGCTCGGAAACGAACTGTCACCAGAAAAATGGGGATGCAAACGTGTATTGGGTATACTCATGCCGGACCAAACCACTAAAGAGCCAGCGGTTCCGAAACTCTTAAAGATGATATTTTGTCAATATAAGAAAAATGTAAGGGAACATGTTCATGCAAGAAAGCAGAGCTACCATGCTCATCTATTTGTGGTTCATGTGAGTCCCGCCAGTGTTCGAATTATAAGACAGCCAAGATACGTTATTCGAAGCGGTAGAACTAGAGGAAACTCTAGAACCAGAAGGAGTTGTTGGCGAGGGCGACGTTGATGACCAAGAATTATTATTAGAGTCTTGTGACGGGGACTGGTGATTAACAGATTTATGTCATAATTTCAATGTATTTTTTTATATATTTTTCTATGATAAATGAAATTTAAAGAAACTTTATAACTCTTTATTCCAAAAACCTCGATCCGGATGGATGCAAAAAAATTTGCAAAAACTTGCCGAGAATCTGCAAGAAATTGTTGTTGAGTATTATGGGTAAATATTCTTCACTCTTTAGAGATTATAGTTTTCGTTAGGAAAATCCTCATTGAAACAAAACTGATTTTCGCTAGTTTTTCGCCAATTGGTGGTGTGCATCCTGCTGAAATTAATCTTATGGTCTACTTTCCTAATTGGTATAACTTGAGCCCTCATCTCCGAGAAAAACAAGACGCTGGGGATCATAAACATTCTTGAAAATTACGGCGTTTCCCATTTATGGCCCCGTGAATTTTGCCAATGGATATGGATTGTAGTGGCGCCATCTACAATTGGTTTCCACAGTCCAAAACATTGAAAATAATGTATTTGCAACACCCCCATCTCAAATTTTGTAAAAAACTTGCATATTTCAAGAGTCTCAAAATTTTGCATTTTTCAACCCGAATTTTTGCAAAAAATATTAATGTTGCGAAAAAAATCATGGGGACCATTTTTGTAGAAAAACTGATCTTCAATTCTTATCTGAACAAAAAATCTCTAACTGCCATATTTTGGGGAGATATTCGCCGAAAACCGATTTTCCGGGTCTTTTGGAGCCATTTTTTCCCCCTACAACAGAATGTTTTCTTGAAAACTCGGTCTCGTTTTTAATGAGGTACCAAATTGCCACTTATCACCAGAAAATGAAAATTGCAACTAACAACTTACAGGTTGACCTTCTTTTCCTCCTTCATTTACTGGACTACATAGGCAATAAAGTTGTTCTCTTATAAAAAACTAGACGGTCGCGGGCGCTTCCAAACTTTCAGGCCAGGGATGATATTGTCAATACCTTATTAGATCTTTTTTCGATACTTTGACTGTATGAAAGTGCTTAGTGCGCTAGCTTCGTTCAATATACATTGAAACAATTATATTACGACCAGTTTGGTATATCATTAAATGTTTCCCAAATCGGCAAATGATGACTTTGTACAGTCCTTCGTAAAGATTTGAAAGGCCAAACTGGGATCATTTGACGCATGTTTTCGCGCACTTTGTCTCCGAAGTCGGACGGATTGGCACTTGAATTTTGAACACTGGCCAAAATACTCCTGGAGCTTAAGAGCTTGATCAAAATCTATGACTGTATACTGATTGTAGTTTGCTAGAATCCATCAACCCCAGTGCAATCCGATTTAGATGATTTTTAGGAATTCCTATCCTCGCATATTTGAAATTACAACCATTAAGTTTCAGTCCAGTTCTCACCTATACTCATTACCGTATACATGATTCCATCATTACATTGTCCCAGAGTCAGATTACTTTAGGGTATTGGCGTCTAGTCAACACACTTTGCCTGACATTTCTGACCATAATTTTCTCTCTCTACTATAGTCAGTTAGATGCTGAAAAGATAATGAATTACTTTTCTGGCATTAACTAGAGCTTCCTGCATGCGTCTGATAATGTCAATTTCTAAAGAAGAATTTACCATATATTGTATCACCTTTGACTGAAATCTGGAAAACGAACATTGTGATTCCGATTGTAAAAAAGAAGAGTATTGATTCTTTGGATAATCTTAGACCACTTAGTTTAGTTTCCATTTTTTCTAAAGTATTCGAGATTATTCATTAAATCAACCAGCATTTGGCTAATTGTAAATCTAAATAAATTTCAATCCGGATTCCGTATAATAACCACAGTACAACGACTACCCTACTTCATGTCGTAGACGATATGACTTGTCATCTTAACGGATAAAACTCATTGTTGTTCTAATACTGTTGGATTACTCCAAAGCATATTCGATTTTTTGAACCATATTTTGTTCTTAGAGAGATGAGACGTGTGAAGCCGTTTACTAAATTTAAAGAATTATTGCTTGATTTTATTTACTTATTACTGATTTGTATGGATAGAAAAGCTATGCTTTATCCTTTATTTGCTGAATAAATAAATAATAAAACCTTTCAATTCATCTATGATAGCTGCTCATATTCCTAACAAGACAAGAGGTATCTCAGTGCTCTAATGGATCATCTACGAGCTCCGTGTGGCGCTTTCAGCTGTCAGTGAAAACGTTCCACCGTACCATTGACTTGCGGGTGGTAGGCGATATTGTTCGATAAATATCTTAGCAATCGTGGATCGGGATAAATCTCAGACCATCGGGTGAATAGACTGACGATCAATCAAAATGTCTTGGTTGTGATTTTGTGTGTCGATTGTCTTAGCTTAGTCGGCGTCCAATGCAATCCCGAACCCATTTCGTAATGTCATTGTTCATGTTCGGTAAAAAATATCTAGTCGAGATTAATTTTCTTGTGGCACACACGCTTAGATGAAAAAGACCATATCGTGCGATGCAAAGTAATAATCTCTACGCCGGGACATAGTCGATGAACCCCTGTAGATGTTTCGCGCAATGTATTTCTAAATCGTAAAGAAAGGTAAGCTTTGAAATTTCGTCAATGGTATCGATGTGATCCGTCGGTGGTGGCAAAGTGTCAGCGACTACATATGTTGCACGTCCACGGTAAACTGAGCAATAAAGTATAAACCCCAACGGTTGCCAATTTCCATTAAACCACCGGTGTAATATTGCTCCAACGGTTATATTTGAGGCATCTGTGGCTATACTAAATCTTGCGTTACTCTGAGGAGTTTTTAGAGTTCTTAATCAAATTGTTCAGATTTGCAAGGTATTCGTGAATTGAAGACAGCAATTATGCTAACTTGGGCGGTCTCAACTCAAATAGTCCCAACGGGGTGGTGATTGCCGGTTTTGGCAGATCCTTAGGCGCAATGGGAATTACATATAGGTGGTATCCCCTTACCAAATCAATATTTGAGAAAACTTTACATGCTCCAAGGTGTGAAGAGCAATTTTGGATATGCGAGATCAAAGATCGATTTGGATCTGTAACGACATTTAAACCTCGATAATCTCCACATGATATCCAATCTGTCCGGTTTTTCTTTGCGACCATGTGAAGCGGAAATGCGGCAATGACGGTCGGCATATGCCCAATTGTACCTGGGCTAAAAGGTGGTTTTGAGAAAGGCAAACGATCTTTTGTATAAATATGATGAACCACACTGTGTTTTGCTGGACGATTATAATCTGATTCTTCGACCAAGTCAGTCCTGATAACGGTGTGTCTTCTGACCTGAGGCCAACGTCTACGTTCAACAATTTGGTCGTTGAAGACATATCGTCTGTTTAACTTACAAGGTAAATAACATTTGTTTGCAACATTCACGAACTTATGGTGGTAGTAGCAGAATCCTTCATTGTTGATGAAACGACGTTTGCTTCTGCTACGAGGTCTTTCATAGAATTGGCGTGATTTGAATCGCTGAGTGGTTGTGTTCTTTTGAGAATCTTGCAAATCTAGATTCCACACTAGCGAAACAAGCTTCGTTTTTTCGTAAAATAGAATCCGAAGGATTACATACATAATGCAGAAAGGGTGCATTCTTTTGCGTTGACTATTATGGTATATTTTTGTGGCGCTCAAGACCCCGAGCCGCTGCAGATCTTATCTAGAAAACCGGCTTAATATTTTGAGCCAAGTGTAAAATGTTTTTAAAAGGCTTGATGTGAATTGCTACTTTTTATGGAACAATGTGATATTATAATACAACAATAGCCTTTTATTAGCTTACATGAAATAAACTCACGATAAAAATTTTTAAATTTAATTTTATAATTCTCGGCAAATTTGCTTCTCGGTTAGTTTATTAATTACTCGTAAATATTTGTAATGCTAGTAAAACAACGTTAGGGCTAAAGAAGGGTAAATAAAGAAGTCCTTAAGTGGTCTCGATTAGTTTAATCCCATTTCGCTAAAGGTGCGCGCGACATTTACCAAAATAGCACAATAAAAATGTCTATTTCATAAAAAAAAAAAAATATTTCGCTTTGGATAAGAGCAGAACATACACTGTGCACAAAAAATAGCAAAAATCCTCAATATTAACCTATCGTTTTGAGGAAATATTTATATTCAAATTTTGGTCCCTTGAATTGAACTTTCCATTAAAATTGTGGTTGTCGAAATACAGAGGCCGTCTCTGCTCGACTTCGTGCGTCTCACAAGAGGTAATATCTCATTGTGACAGCTGATTTATGATTGCCATTAAAATAGGCACTCCTCGGCTCAGGTAAAAGCGATGGTGGTTCGAAATATGTGTTCGATTTGTACTGAGCGTTCAAAGAGATCCATCAACTACTAAGGTCTTAGTAAACGCCGCTCTGTTCAGTCGCAAGTTCCAGGATTACGATAAGATCTTTAACGTGAAGCAATAAGAAGGTTTAATTACTAAATGAGGAGTGCAGGCTTACAACAGTAAACGCAGACAATTAAATAATAAAAGTGGTAGGTTAAGACCAGAAAACCGAAAAATGGAGTTTTATCCCATAATAAAATTGCAACTCGGCTCCTGCAAAATGCTACTACTTAATTGCCAGCATATTAGTGCAGTTGGTAAAGATGCAGAGAGTACTTTCAAGCTGGATTCAGTACTCTGTTCCTCAACAATTCAAAATTTTTGATTTCTTCCCAATATCATCCCTGGTTCACGCTATTCTTTTTATAGGTTATACTTTCTATTAACTCATAACACTTTCAACAACTGTGCTGATTGTAGCCAAATCCATCTTCCTGTATTTTTCCTTAGCGAAACTGTAACACGGTTCTGAGCAAATAGAATTGACCGCGATTATTATAAAAATTACACGTATGTTAAGGTGGGTCCATCTTAACATACGTGTAATTTTTATAAGCATTGCATAGAGCATTTAATTTTGCTGCTCTATTAAAAAATTTTGGGCTCCATCCCTTCCAACTAAAACGCAGGTTCTGCTAGCTTTAGAAAACATAGCAGAACCCATATCAAAAAACGATTTAAAATTAAAGGTTAATTTTAGGCTAATTAAATTTCTCTCTCTGTCTCTGTCTCTCTCTTTGTCTCTCTCTCGCTCTCTCTCTCTCTCTCTCTCTCTCTCTCTCTCCCTCTCTCTCTCTCTCTCTCTCTCTCTCTCTCTCTCTCTCTCTCTCGCAAAGCATAAGGCTATATCACTTCAAAGCTAGCAGAACCCAAATCGAAAATTGGAGCAAAAGTCAAATTAGAACGCAAAACAAGATCAATTGACATACAAATAGTTTTGGGCTCATTATGGCCTAATCAAATGCCCCATGTAAAAATTTTGGGCTCCCCTCGTTCATGACCAAGCTTCAGATCATTTTCAAAGTTTTACTTAGATGGAACCATTTACTAAGTTTTGATAAATCACTTTGTAATGCAATTTGATATTCTGATGAATTGCTATCAAATGAATAGCTCAAAGCCAAGTCATCTGCGAAAGCTATGGTCTTACCCAACAGACTGATTTTTGAAAATCGAAGTAAAGTAAAAAAGAAATAGCAGAGACCAAGCAAAGACCCTTGAGGAATAGATTAAATAGATATTTCAAAGTATCAAACAAATACCAAGAACAATTGTTCACTAAAAAATTGTCAATCTCATCAATACCTTTGGATGGTTTGTTTCCCCAATTTTTTAATTTCGGTTAGAAGTTCAACCGATTGTATCGGTTCAAAAACGCAAGATGTCATATAACGATTGGAAGAACCCGTTGTATATCTTGAGAATTCATGGAGATAATGTTTATATTGTTAAACATTGAGAATGCACCGGATACAACATTTTTAAAAAAAAACTATTAAATTCATTGCAAATGGCTAACGAACCAGAAACAACCAAATCTGTGTTTAATTTTCTAATACTATTGGACTTTGGCCAAAAATTTTTCCTAGGATCTCATCAATTAGTTTCCAAGTTTTCTTAGAGTTATTACCAACTGAGGCAAATTTATTTTTGTAATAATTATTCTCTGTAGCTTTGATACTGCTCTTCACAATATTTGACAGTTTTTAACGAATTTTGTAGTCTACCATTAAATGGATTACACTTTAGTTTCTTCGAAAACTTGTGACGCTTATTTATTTGACGCAAGATATGTGAGTTCATCCATGGCTTGAGTTTTCTAGTGTTATCAACATCTACTGTATAACGTGAAGAAGCGACATGCGATTTAAGAATGTTAAGAAACTTTTCGAAGGCCAATATGCAGTTAGCTTCGCATAAACTGAATCCTATGTTTCAAATAGCAAAGAATTTTTAAGAATATCATAATTTACTCTAGGATAATATCATAGAACAACTACCGTATTCACCTGATATGGCTTCGGCTGACATTTTTCTCTTTTTAAAACTCAAATTACTACTTCGAGACACGCGTTTTAAGCCGATAGAAGACAAAAAAATGAGTTCGTGGCGAGAACTGAAGTCAATTCTAGCATTTTGGACCGATTTTCAATTTGGGTTCTGCTAGCTTTGAAGTGATAAAGCCTTATGCTTTTCCTAGAACGAGCAGAATAAAAAAAATTAAATAGGGCATTTAATTAGCCATTAGCCATTTTGCGGGCGGCGAAATCCCTTCATGGGATGTGAAGCTAGAAAGAGAGAGAGAGATTTAATTAGCCTAAAATTAACCTTTAGTTTTCCAATTGTTTTTTGATATAGGTTCTGCTAACTTTTCTAAAAATTTCTGGGCTTTCTGCTGCATTTCTGCGTGTTTATGCGTTATTAAACATAGTCCGCGTAATCCAAGACATTGAGTCGATTTATTGGACCCAACTGAATGCCTTTTAGGGATGTGTTGTCTAATTTTTGCATTTCGTTGTCTAGTACCATTAAGAACAGTATTGAAGAGGAATCGCATCCTTGTCTGACTGCTTGTGTATTGTAACATTTAACACTCTGCTTCTCCTTGTTTTGAACTCTATTTCCAGCATCCCTGTACAATTCCTTAGTGAGTTCAATTATCTTTCTCGGAATGCCCATTTCGCAGAGTTGATGTGGTACTGCTTCTACTAGGTCTGTGTTGATTCCTCCGCTCATGAATGATCGTTGCTAAAACAGATGCGTGGTCATTTAGTTATTCTGCTGGAATATTTATTATTCATGCCGGCTGCTCTGTTCTTCTTTACCTTTTGAATAGCAGCAGTTTTAACTCCCCATCCGTTGGTTGATAGCTGTTTATAGTATTGTTATAGTTGCCAGCGAGCTCATCATTTTGCTCGCTATATGTTCCGTTGTCCTCGATGAACTCTTTCATCTATTTAGAGCTGTTGCTTTTCTGTGGCTAAAACTTGCCCAAAAAAATCCTTAATTGGTGGTGAGTTTGCGAATTTTCTGGTGACTCCTTTTACACAATGGTGTGGTGTGCGCATGTCTCTATTTGCTGCTCTTATTTCTGCAGTCTTGAGAATATCTGCGTGTATTTTCTGCGATCGTTTCTTGCAATTTCTTTGTTTCGATTTTTTGCCGTATTTTCATAACAGAGCTGTTGTTACTTTAGTTGGCGGCGTTCCTGAATTTTCCTCCATGTTTATCTCTATTCTTTTCTATAAAGCCTTCTGCTATTTGGTTCCATTTCTAATCGATAGCGCTGGTTTCGTTTACTTGGAAGATTGAGGTGGAACGTTTCTTTGAATGAGACTTTGGTGGTCATTGTTCTTCAATCTCTCAATGTTGAATTTCCTCTGATTCTTTGGGCACTTAATGCTGCTACTGCTGGTTTTATATTGCAATTTTTGCTGGTGATCGATTTATTTATTATTTATCTATCTATACATTAATCGAGTTGGAATTAAAATCGTATAATCTGATTCTGTTAAAAAGCAGTACAGCTACATACAAAATGAATGCTATTATCGTTAGCCTCTCAGCAGTCTTCACATTACCACCATTATATAATAAAGGAATGACATGTTCCGGCCCTGTCAGGTCAAAGCGTTAAGTACCGCCTTGTAGTTAATACATAAGATGATGTTGAGATTTTCAACTTAATAACTTTTCGCTTCAGATACACAATGAATCAGAGCTATGACATCAGCTTGAAAATCGTCAGTGCTATGACTTCAGCATTGCTCCAAGATTAACGCACGAACCTTTTGGATACAAAACTAGTAATTTGAACAGTTCATCCCTAAATTCTTGATAAGGATAGGCTTTATGGAATTAACGAGCTATACTTAACAAGTAGACAACAAAGCACCAGTAATAGCTCTACATGCAATATTGTGTAGGCCATTAAGTTTCACAATCAGCTTTGTACAGGCCACCACACAGTAAATGCGTAAGTTAGCATGCAAAACACAACATTTTGGGAGACAACCCCCAAGAAATGCCAAAAAGTCTGCGACATTGGCGCTTTTTGAAGTTTATGTTCAAGTTGGGAATTCCAAGATAATTAAGAATCCAAATTGACACCGAGATCGCGTTAAATTTGATTCAGTTGCCTGACTTCTGTGTTTGGTAAACAACACCAGACCAGTTTAGCTGGGTGTATGTGAAGATTTTTATTGACGCACCAAGACTCCACAGAATGAAGGGTTTGTTGTATCAGGTCAGATATGTCATTCAGATGCTTTCCTGAGATAGTTTTAATTAGATCGTCATCATAATCCTAGACGTAAACCCGAAATGTTGCAGTTTGACTAAAAGATCATCTATAATCAAGAGCCAGATCAGAAACGGAAGTGGAAGAACACCACTTTGCGAAAGTACACTGCTTGTTTACAATTACTGAGAATCCATCCAACTCAACCTCAAGCTCAAGTGGCGCCACAGCATCTGCCAACTCTGTGAGCATGCTTTATGTCACTGAAGGTAAAAATAGACAAGAAGTGATCCATAGCGAATCTATCAACGATTCTTTATAACGATTTCAAAAAGTTCAAGGACAGACTTATTAGGCGAAAACTTTAACTCTCCGTTAGGTAAACGTAAGCTTCAAGTCTACAATTGTATAATTTTTGGCCATCATTTTTTTTTGAGCCTGGTGACCTCCGACATAGTAATGATTACGTCGCATGTTAACGCTATGAGGATCTTACACTTTTTTGTAGACTTTCTGCGCAACTATAAAGTTATCCCCGTCTAAATATTGGTTTCTTTAACGAGATTGTTCCTAGTTTCCTAGTAGGAACGTTTGTAATGAGCTTTTTGGTTGGTAAATGGTGGGTCAGCAGTGTTCAATTTGCTTTCGACAGCGAGTTTGCCCAAGAATCAATATCCTCTACCGATCGAATTACACCAGGCAGATCTGCAATGCTGCACTCACAAATGAGAGTGAAACAGAGAATATTTGATAATCTTGGTCCGGTCCAGCTAGTTGTCACAAAAAGACTAATTTTTATGAATTTCTACATATAGTATCAGAATGCCAACAGAATCCATTTCGGACATTAATTTAAGCCTTGGTGTTATGATTTGCACTACTAACGTTATACTTCCGCTTAAAATTTAATATCACCTAATTCATTGGAACAACGCTGTATTAACCTGATTCATCTGCACACCACCATTAATTAGCTTGGCGGCACCTTACCAAAAATGGGGCTTATCATTCGAATGCACCTGTTAATGTCCTAAATTTCATTACGTGTTTCACAATGCTGATGTTACTGCATTTTTGCACTACAAAATAACCATAGTGGTATCTGGTACATAAAGATCACAAATAAATTCATTTCCTCCTATGTGTGAGTTCTTTCCATAAATATTGAAAACCGTAGTTCAATAAAATCCTCATAATATTAAATTGATTTCAAATTATTGTAGATATGGAATAAGAATATTTTGCATGCAAATTATATTTCCTTCATCCTCAATATATCCCTGTATTTTTTTTACAATTTTTCACATTCATAGAAACAATTTTAAATAAAAATTCTTATATACCAATAATAAAGGATGGCTGGGTTCGCTTCACAAGCAGCCTTACGTTCAAAATGGGGCGATTTAGTTGATTCGGGTCAAACAACAATCGAAACGGCCGACGTAACACAAGGACTCAAAAATGTTGTTGGGTGGATTAAACAGGTTTTTTATGCTTTTCTACATAATGTTTGTATATTTGTTTGTGTTTGTGTATAGTCCTATATATAATCTCTAATCGTATCGAGTCATATCTATATAGCATCCCAAATGCATTTACAAAGTATATTGATCCTATTTGGTTTATCATTTATGTCATATTCTAGGCATCAACAGAGGTTCGGGAGGCCAGCAAACGGGCCGTAAACCAATTACAACATACAAATCCGATATCACAATTTAAACGAGACACTAACAATTCACCGACGTCACAATTAAATTTAGAAGCTCAAAGTAAATTTGATCCCGCGAGTTCATCGTCAAATCAATGCTCATCAACTAGCCGCAGCAATATGTCCAATAACAACGATATAGTTTTAATTCATTTTAATGATGTTTATAACATCGAATCAATATCGAAGAATGAACCGATTGGTGGGGCGGCCCGATTTTGTACAGCCGTTAAATCGTTTGAACATTTAGATCCTTTGGTTTTGTTTAGTGGTGATGCTTTTTCGCCGAGTATGCGTAAGTATTTTAAAATTACACCGAGCGGTGAACATTTCAACTAAATATTTTATTGTTATGCCCCACAGTAAGCAGTTTCACAAAAGGTGAGCAAATGATTCCAGTTTTAAATGCGGTTGGTACAAAATGCGCAGTATTCGGTAATCACGATTTTGATCATGGGCTCGATGTACTCACCGAATGGATAACAAAAACTGATTTTCCCTGGTTGATGTCGAATGTGGTAGACAACGAAACAGGCCGTCCCTTAGGTGGTGGAAAAATCACCCATGTTCTGTGTTATAAAAATTATAAAATCGGATTGATTGGTCTAGTGGAAAAAGAGTGGCTGGACACATTGCCGACGATTGATCCGACCGAAGTAACGTATATTGATTTTATTAAAGCTGGGAATCAATTGGCGGAAGATCTACGGAACGAGGGTTGCGATATCGTTATTGCTTTAACTCATATGCGTACACCGAATGATATCGAATTAGCAAAACATTGCTCAAAAATCGATTTAATACTGGGCGGACATGATCACGTGTTCGAGAAAATCGATATAAATGGCATTTCAATAATAAAATCTGGAACCGATTTTCGCCAATTTAGTACAATTACGTTTACCAACGAACGTAATAGTGACGGAAAAATTGTTGTTGATATGCAGCCAATCGATGTCACGTCAAATTATACGGAAGACGAGGGGATCAAAGCCGAAATGGAAAAATATATGGGCATGATTGATGCAAAAATGAATGATGTTTTAGGTGTAATTAATGTGCCGCTCGATGGACGGTTTACCGAAATTCGAACGTGCGAAACAAATCTTGGAAATTGGGTCTGTGATATTATACTCTCGGCCACTGGTGCCGACATTGTTATGATTAATTCGGGTACGTTCCGTTCGAATCAAGTGCATCCCGCGGGGCCATTTACAATGAAAGATTTAGTTAACATAATACCGATGCAGGATCCGGTTATTGTGGTCGATGCAACCGGTAAAACTTTATTAGACGCTTTAGAAAATTCAGTGTCGGCGTATCCGAAGAACGAGGGACGATTTCCCCAGGTGTCGGGTATATCATTTGCGTTTGATCCAAGAAAACCACCGGGGCAACGGGTCGACAGCCGGCTTGTTCGAATCGCTGATCAGTGGCTCAATTTTGACCAAACATATGGTATATGTATTAAAAGCTATATGTATGGTGGCTGTGATGGTTACTCAATGTTTAAACGATGTCCAATAATTGTGAGTATAGTGACGCTTAATGTATAAAAGTTTAAAATTTATTTTGTATTTGGTTTACAGTTAGATGAAGATGCTTGTCCCGAATTAGGTTTAGCAATACAAAACCATTTCAAAGCAATAGATGTGCGTATGGGTAAAGCACGTCACTCAAAACATAGACAATCATTGGTTACGTTATCACGACGACATAGCATGATTCAAATGCTTGACAATCTAGAATTAGATGGCCCATGTCCACTTAGAAAGATTTCCCTAATACATCAATCCTTTGATTCGACTCATAGTCATAATAGGCCAAAGGTAAGTACTCAGATGTGAAACGACATAAACTTTGTACTAAAATTGAGATTTGAAATGCAGTTAATTAGACGAGCATCACTCGATGATTTAGAACAAGAGAGCTGTTTACTAGCACCAACTGTACAGCATCGGATCGTTGCGATACAAAATGACGAGGTTCGTAAACAAAAAAAAATAATAATATCGATGTACCTGTAATGGGAATCCTAAATTTCAGCATTTCGATCAGTTAATTCGACAACGGGAAACCATGGAAAAGAACACGGTTATAAAAGAGGTTGACGAGGGTACACCATAGTGATAAAAGAGTATTAAAATATATAAATTTTATATAAATTATTGTATGCATTAGAAAACTAAATTGTCTTATAATTAATATAAAAACATTTTAAAAATTAGTATTCATAATTTCGTACCACCCACTAATCGAATATACACGAAACCTGTATATAGAGATGTTACTTAACTTCCAAAATCCCGTAAAAATCGTATGAGCACACTTTCAAAGTTAACAGGCACCCGAGTAGCTTCAGTTCAACCCGTTCTTTAAACAAACAGTTATAAAATTCATTTGAAGCTTTTTAAATAAATACAACAACGAAATTATTGCAAGCAATTTGAAATTTCTAAAATTTTGGAGGTTACAGAATTTCTTCAAAAGACTTTCTAACTAAAACTACTTTACATGCGAGCTTAATATAAAATGGATATAATTATTTTTTATAATATTATATAATGTGTTATAGGTCAGCAAAATAAAACGTCCGATTGTTAATTTATGGAGGATCCTAACACGTGATTAAACACGTGCTCACACGGACACGTTTTAATAGCAAAACAATTCGAAAAGCATTTTAATTTAAATAAATGTATAGCAAGTAGTAATCATATATAGGAAAAAATAAATGTTTATAACAAAAAAAAATAGTTTTTGCATATTGGTTTAATTATATCACTTGCTTATGGTCCTTTCTCCAGACTGGATGGTTTCTAATTACAAATCTCTCTAATAAATGTTGTCTATCATAAAATCAGTACAATTTTTTTAATAAATTTTAATTAATTTTGACTGTTAAAATATTATTATTTTTTTCTTTATAATGTTGAAGCTATTGTTGACTATTATTGCGTTTTTATAACTTAAATAAATTATTATTAAGATAAAGTTACGGCGTTTCATTGTGGTATTTATCAGATTATTCGCCATCATGCCTGTCTGTGTCAAATAGGCGCTTCTGCCACTAAATCGATTGTATGCTGAGGACAAATCTAAGTGATTTTTTCAAAATTTCGTTACCTTCGGGTATCTCTTGGACAAAGGATCGTTAACTTTTCGGGTTTTTATTTTATTGTTACTTAATACACCGATAAAATTTATTTTCAAAAGTCCACTCCATCCAACCAACACTTGCTCATTCACATCAGTGTAAATGGTTTAATTAAGAAAATTTGAATTTAAGTCAGAAGTTGAACAGAAATAAGATGGATTTGAAATTTAATAGAATTTGGAATCAATCACTAACAACCAAAAATATAAAAAATGAGGAAAATCTGGATCAAGCATTGAATTTAACAACTATACACTAAAACCAAATATTAAATAGTATCAATATAAGACACTGCCATGTAAAATCGTGTACCAAAATGTTTTTTCTATAAGACAAGAGTGAAGTTAGGTGTTTTAGTACAAGTTCGAAAAAAATTCGAAAATCAAAAAAACTGTGTCAAAATAAAAAAATAAATGTCATGTGCATGTGTAGTCAAACATAGCCTTAACTTTTACTGTAGGTTAGGTTAGGTTAGGTTAGAGTGGCTGCTATCGCACACTTAGGCCAATAATGGCCCATTGTGATACCACAGGATCCAATCTCCCCTTACTCCCGCTGAAACCAACCAGAGCTACTGATGTAGCGTAAAATATCTCGCACCCTACAGTCCGTGAGTTCAGAAAGGCTGTCCATGTTGTACACACCCAAGTACTTACGTCTTTTGTATGATAGTGCCGGACATGAGCATAGGAAGTGAACTAGCGTCTCTTCCTCCTCTTCGTCCATACAACTTCTACAAAAGTCATTCGTCTCTAGACCCAGCCTTCTCGCATGTTCCCCAAAAAGGCAGTGTCCTGTTAGTATCCCTACGACCAATCCTAAATCTCGTTTTCCCAGGGATACAAGTGCCTTGGAGCGCCGCAGGTCCAGTTTTGGCCAAACCTGTTTTGCTACCCTGCACGTGAGAGTGTTGGTCCACCTCTCATCTGTTAAGGCGATTGCCTTTTTACTGAGCGTCAATTTGAGCGCTGCTATAGGCCTCCCCAGACATGCCCTTTCCGGTTGCATCTGGAGAGTCGTACCGTACCTAGCTAGTTCGTCTGCCCTGCAGTTTCCCGTGACGTCCGAGTGACTAGGGACCCAGATCATCTGGATACTGAAATACTCGCTCATCTCATTAAGAGATGATCGGCAATCCAGCGCCACCCGTGACTTCAGAGAAACCGCCTCTAGTGACCTGAGTGCCGCTTGACTGTCCACATAAATCGCGATATCCCTAACAGATACCACGTTATGCTTCAACCATGTCACGAATTCCCCTATCGCCACCACTTCAGCCTGGTACACGCTGCAGTAGTCAGGGAGACGAACAGAAATATTAACATTGAGCTTCTCACAGAAGACTCCAGCTCCTACTTTGCCGTCTAGCTTAGAGCCGTCCGTGAAAAATGTCAGTGCCTCGTTTTCCCGTATTGATCCATTCCTCCAGGATTCCCTAGAAGGACAGATGATCCGGAAACCTATATCGAAGCACAACGTTGGTTTAATATAATCTAGATTCACCAGTTCTTCCCTTAGTGATCTAACTATCGTCGAGTGTCCCACCTGAAGAGACTTCCACTGAGAGACAGCCGAGAGCCTTGTAGCCACATTGGCTGCCATCTGCTTACCAAAAAACTCGATTGGAATAAGGTGGAACATAACCTCTAAAGCGCGTGTAGGTGTTGTCCTAAGCGCCCCGCTTATAAGCATACAGGCCGTTCTTTGTACCTTCTCCAACATCCTTATGTAGGTTACCTTTTCCAGAGCTGGCCACCACACGCCCACCCCGTACATCAGCACAGGCCTTACCACTGCGGTATAGAGCCAGTGTACCAGCTCTGGTTTCAAACCCCATTTCTTCCCTATTGCGTTTCTACACGAGTAAATGGCTACATTAGCCTTATTCACCCTTTCTACAATGTTAGGCTTCCAGCTGAGCTTACTGTCCAAGATTATGCCCAAAAATCTCGCTCTGTCAGCAAAAGCCAGTCTAATGCCGTTCACAGTAGGAGGGCTAACTACCGGAATTTTATATTTCTTAGTAAATAGTACCAGCTCTGTCTTGGACGGGTTGATCCCTAATCCACATTTGCCGGCCCATTTCGTAACGATCCTGAGTGCATTCTGCATAACATCCCTAATCGTATCCAGATATTTGCCTGAGACAGCTATCGCTACATCATCTGCATACGCTACAACCCCCATCCCCTCTTTCTCCAGTTCCAACAGCAATCCATTCACCACTGCACTCCAAAGAAAGGGGGACATCACTCCTCCCTGCGGAGTTCCTCTAACCACCCGCCTTCTAATGGTGGACTCTCCCAGTTCCGAGATAATAATCCTGCTTACCAGCATCTGATTTATCAACCTACTTATAGGATAATCCACCTTCAAAAATGACAATCCTTCCATGATCGCCTCCGTTTTAACATTATTAAAGGCACCCTCAATGTTGAGAAATGCTACCATACAGAACTCTTGCGAGTAAATTGACTTCTCAATCATGCGTACTAGATCGTGCAGAGCTGTGTCCACCGACTTTCCCTTACAGTACGCATGCTGAGACATTGCCCAATTCCTCGGATCAACTTTTGTTCGAATAAGTACGTCTATCAATCTTTCCAAGGTTTTCAACAGAAAGGATGATAGAGTTATATGCCTCAGGTCCTTTGGATAAGCCTGTGAGCTTTTTCCCGATTTCGGGATAAAAACCACTCTGACCTCCGTCCATTTCCTGGGAATATAGACCAATTGCAGACATCCCCTGAAGATAACCTCCAGCCAGGGGAGGATGACCGCAGAGTTCCTTTGGATCTCTGCTGGTATAATCCGATCCGGGCCCGCCGATTTATAAGGCTTAAAACCGTTCAGTGCCCACAGGATTCGTTTCCTGTCCACGATGCCATCCACATCTGTTAAAGGTGTTCCTCGATGAGCTCCAGGCTCCATCGAGTCATCAATGCTTCCCGGAAAATGGGTCTCAATGAGAAGCTCCAATGATTCCGCACTTGAAGCTGTCCATAACCCGTCCGGCCTAATTAAGTAACTAGGACTGGTTGGGTTAGTAGATAGAATTTTCCTTAGGCGAGAAGTCTCGGAGACCTCCTCCATTCTACAACAGAAGAGTCTCCAAGACCCCCTTTGTGCCCTCCTCAACTCTTTTTTGTATTTTCTCAGGTCTTCCTTATAGGAATCCCAATCTCGATTTTCCCTGGTGTTCTTAGCCTTATTAAAGGCTGTCCTACACGCTCTCCGATAGGTTCCCAACCCCGTGGTCCACCATGTCGGTTTCTGCCTGCCCCTAGGCTTTATTAGGGGGCACGCAGCATTAAATGAAAGATTGCATGCCTTTGTGACAATATCAACCATGCCATCTAATTCCTCTACTGTCGCCGGAAGTCCAGGAACCTAAAGCGGCAATAGTTCCTTCAACACCTCCCCATATTTGTTCCAGTTTGTCCTTCTGGGATTCCTGAAGGCTTTCCGGGCAACAGGTTTGATGTTGAGGTTATATGTAATATATCGGTGATCAGAGAATGAGTGCTCTTTCGCCACTCTCCACCCACTGATCATATCAAAAATTGTTTCTGACGCACAGGTTACATCTAGAACCTCCTGTCGATTTCTAACAATGAAAGTTGGTTCACACCCAATATTGCAAACTACAAGGTTAGTATTTAATAAGTAATCAAAAAATAACTCACCCCTTTCATTAATGTCTGTGCTTCCCCAGATTGTGTGATGCGCGTTTGCATCACATCCAAGTATCACACCTACCTTTTTCTGACCTGCTTCCCGGATCAGTTCCCCCAGGTTATCCGGTGGAACCTCCTTCTCGCGATCCATGTAGGCTGAGGCTAGCCATAGTTTTTCACAGCCTACCTCAGCGCTCACCGCCGTAACGTCCCCGCTACTAAATTGTGGAAGAAGAAAAATATTCAAATTATTTTTTGCTAAGATACACGATCTGATCTTTTCAGAGTTGCTTGAGTATAATAATTTATACCCTTTCATTCCAAGGCCACAGATCCTGTTATTATTAATCCAAGGTTCTTGGATTAACACCAAGTCCTCATCTGACTTAGTCAGTCTGAGCACGAGAGCTGCCGAGGCAGCCTTCGTGTGGTGCAGGTTTATTTGTACAATGCTAACCATTGTAATCTACCTTACTCACCACTTCATGCACTCCCTGCATCAGGATAGTATCATTTGGCTCGTTGGTTTGGTCGCAAACCCCCTCTCGTCGTGTGTTCGACGGGTTGCCCCCATCGGACTTCAGAGAGAGGAGGCTGCCTCCCATCACCAACTTCACTTCGTCCGAAATATCGGAACGGCTACTCTGGTCGGCCTCAGCCCGCTTGACCGTTTCCTGCCGGGTCCGTTCTACGTCGCCCCCAGGCTGGTCTTCCGCGCCCTTATCGACCTCGTCTTTCCTATAAACTTTAAGAGTGATCGACCCGAAACCGAAGTTGATCACTCCCTTAGATCTAGCAAGGGAAACCAAGGATTCCTTATTGATCAGCATGATTGCCAATCTAAAGCCCCCCTTGGCCTCCTCCTGCTTCACAATCCTCCATCCTTCCGTTGGAAGATCGGGATTACTGGCCCGGATAATCTCAATGATCTCCTCTGGCTTATCCGGCTCGGTTGGTAACCAGACGCGTGCTCGCGGCCTGCTCGGGATTTCCCCTCTGCTGACTGCTTCCAGCCTCGCGCCCGGCCACACCTCGCCTACCTCGGTCACTGCTCTTTTATAGAGATCGACCGATCTCTGGTCTGAGCACGCAGTTAGCTTTACGTGCCCTTGGTGCCATCCCGCATCTCTGCAGGACGGGGGGATCCCGGATTTTCTCTAAGGATCCTCAAGAAAATGGAGTTTAGTGCATTATACACTACCCTCCACTTTTCCGACGTGATGCTCCCATCTTCCTGACCTTTGTCAATGACGGCTAGCACTAGCACGTGCTCCTTCAGGTTTTCACTGAATAATTTCAGTTTCTGCTCCTTAGGAGCACCCGACGTCATGTCTGCTTGCACTTTGGCCCGCTTACTGCCTTCTGCTTCAAGCTCATCCTGGGACCTCTGTCTTTTAGACACAAGGACCCTCTCCGAGCTATCGCAGCCGACAGTTTTCTTAGCCCATGCTACAGATTCCTTCTGCGCAACTGTAAGCTGCCCTTCAGGGGTCGCAGCCAGTTTCTCCAGAACTCTAAATGCCGACCGTCTTTCTCTGTACCGTCGTTTTGATGGAGGGATCTCTCTCGATCCCCCACTGTTCTGTTTGGCAGTTCCGCTTCCACCTGGCTTCGATGTCATGGTGTTGCTTACCCTTGCCTCAGTTGAGGGAGCCCCACCTTTCTGGTTAGAGTTACTCCCCTCTATAGTACTTTCCGGTTTTTGGTGGGTACCGGTCCCCTTATTTTTATTATTTTTTAAAACTTTCATTTATTCCCACGAGTATCGGAGAAATACGTCTACCTGCGCAGAGATCCGTATACGCAGGTAAGGCTAAATACAACTGGAGGTCGCCAGGTATCCAGAGGGCTCCGTTCACGACTGGGCTTTGTTAAATGGGCCCCCAGTTTAGTCGATCATCAGCACGGGTCTCATAACACCTTAATCCAGCCCATTGGCTCACCGAGTACCCCGCCTTCCACGCCCCCGCCCCCCCAACATCCACTCACTCATTCACCCATCTATATGGATATCCCAAACAAATGGGACCCATTTCATTCAGGGGATTACCGTTTATAGGGTTCCCTACTCACTACCTGGAGGCTCGAGAGCGCAGGGAGACGTGACGCTCAGTTCACCGTGGTTGTGGTCGATGGTTTTATGGCGCCATCAGTTCGCCTTTCCCTACTGGGTATCATAGGCACTCAGAATTTAGTGAACAGAGGTTAACCACTCCCCCGTTCTCTGAGACTCTCCTTCCAGTAGAGCTGCGGTTGGGGACGGCTTATTTAATTCACCGCTAACCTACCTATCGATAGGCCGTTCACAATCCACCACCTGTGACCCCCCCGATAGCTGCAGCTTGCCACGGGAACTTTTACTGTAGTTATGCTAGTAAAATGCTAGAAACGTTGTATAGTTCACCGTTCTGAATATTGGAAGTTCCTAATTAAAAATCTAAAGTCCATCATGGTTTCTTCAGCCATCCACAATGAACATATTTGCATGTTTAAGATGTCGTATTTTTTGGTTACCGGTGGTAAGTACATGCCGCCCGTTTAAAATTATAGGCCATGCCATTATGTTCGATTCTAATCCATAGGAATTATTTACGATGTAAATGTTGAGCTCTTAAGTGGTGAATCAACTGCAGACGAGGAAGACGGGCAATACACATTATGGAAAGTTTGGCAAGTAGTTTTCTGTTTACAGTCGGGTCGACAATTTGAGACGGAATTTTCTCGTTTCGAAAATTATCGTGTCCGAGCTGTGCTGTTCATATTACATGTGATTTTAACGAACTGTATATGTTAGGAGGGGTACGTAATGTCCAGGAATCATTATGTAATTTAATTGGGTCTCATACGAAACGATACATTTCACAACAGGATGTGCTAAAACAGGATGTCACAAAACAGGATATCACAAAACAGTACATGGTACGCTACAGTACATGGTACGCTACAGTACATGGTACGCTACAGTACATGGTACGAAACAGGACCGATTAAAACAGTACATCACAAAACAGTACATGGTACACTAAAGTACATGGTACGGAAGAGTACATCGCAAAACAGTACGTATTAAAATAGAACACCACAAAATAGTTAATAGTCAATTTTTCAGGTTTTAATTCCAAAAAATTGTTTAAATTTTACTTATTGTTGCAAAATAGATCAAAAATTTAATTAAATATATAAATAAAATAAATATATTATTTATATATTTATTTAAATTTTTGATCTATTTTGCAACGATCGATTAGCGATTTAAATTAAAATAATGTTATATATTGTTAGGTGAAGGGATATTTTATTATAATTTAAAGCAATTATAATTCTATATAGTATACTGTCTAATTACTCTAGGTGAAGGCAAATATCCACTTGATAATATCCTAATTACTAAACGTATTCAATAAAAAAAATATTTAACAAATCAAGCTGAAAAAATCCTCTAGCTTAACATTCAGTAACATGTACTTTAGTGTACCATGTACTGTTTTGTGTTGTACTGTTTTTATCGGTCCTGTTTCGTACCATGTACTTTTGTGTACCATGTACTGTTTTGTGATGTACTGTTTTAATCGGTCCTGTTTCGTACCACGTACTTTAGTGTACCATGTACTGTTTTGTGTTGTACTGTTTTAAATGGTCCTGTTATGTACCATGTACTTTAATGTACCATGTACTGTTTTGTGATGTACTGTTTTAATCGGTCCTGTTCCGTACCATGTACTGTTTTGTGATGTCCTGTTTTATTACATCCTGTTTTGAAATGTGCCATAGTGAGCGGCTTCGAATTTAATTGATCCATTATGTTTTAAACAATTCTCAATAAATTTTGTTTTGTTATATTTTAGTATTGCTTGTCGCACTAGAAGAGAAATGTGAGAAATCTAACCGACATAATAATTCGAAACATGAAAAATAAGTTAAAATTCAATGTAAACGTAATGTCCAGGAACACCATTATGTAATTTTCAGAAAATCAAGTTTCGTGTTTAAAAAAAACCATTACGATCGATATTTATGGCAACGTAGGGGATTTGAAAAATTCTGATCCAAATTACATAAGTGATGACTGATGAGGTTAACCTCGACGATTCTTACGTGATAAGGAACACCATCATGCAATTTAATGAATAAATGATAATTAAAACACTTTTTTTAACTTCCATTATTTTCTTTGACAACCAAAAATTGTAAACTTTTTTATACTGTTTATGTTGGAGGTTGAACCTAGGTTCAACCTGGGTTGAACCTTCAACATAAACACCAAAGTTTAACTTGGAGTTAACTCGACTCAATCCAAAAAATTTCTTAGGTCGAGTTAACTCTGGTTAATATAAACGCCCAGAGTCGAGTCGAAAAACAACAACAAAAAATAATCAGTAAAGTAAAAAACTAAAAATTGCGATTTTTCATATTTTTCTTGTACGAGCACGTCTGTGTCTAAATTCGGCAGCATATTTTTGTGATTTTTGCGCTTTTTTATTTTTTGAAAGTTCGAAAGAAAAAGTTAGAATGATTTTTTGAAAGAAAAAAATTTGAATGATTTTGACAGTTATAACCTGGTTTCGATTCAACCAGATAACTCTCCAATATAAACACTAGAAGTTAACTTCAAGGTTAACCTAAAGATAACTATAAGTTGACTCGACCTGGGTTCAACCTCCAATATAAACAGTATATTTGACAATTTGATTTTACTTCGAATTTTTTAAAAACGACAAAAGCGACATCGTGATGAAAATTTTATTACTGCGATAAGATAAGAGAAAAAAGGGAACACGAACGTCCCATATATAAGTTATTTAATACATGCTAAAACCAACAGAATAACCGTTGAAAAATATAACAAACAGCTAAAAATTTCAAAAGAGTTTCACAAGCAAAATACCAGAACATCGTTCACAAAATACAACAAAAACTCGAAGAAATAGAAAAACCAAAAAGGATGGTATAAAAAATAAACTAAAAAAGTTATTCGAATAAAAGAGACAGCGCGGCGCAAAAACATCCATCAAACAAACCACCACCAAATCATGTTAAACAAACGATTAAGATGCTATATAACCCCCGCAAACAACACTAACCAAAAAAGCAACAACTAATGCAGATAAAAAGTGCAATGACAAAAACCCTATCAGAACATCGGAAAATTATAAGAGCTGACCTCATACATGAAATAACCAGGCAATAAAGTCACTAAAAACCCGGCAATCATCACAAAATCTGACAAAGGAATAACCTCCGTTGTGATTTTGAAAGAAGAATACAACATGAAAATCGAAGAATACAGCCGAGACAACAAAATCGTACCGTTACTAAAAGATCCCACAGAAACATACAAAATTAATATTAGCAACACCATAAATAGAAATAACATATGACAATCAATCGGCCTTTCTACACGAGTATGTATTACATCATATCTGTTCAAGCACATAACATTAGCGACACAAATATGTCATCAGCATAAATAAGTATACGAAGAGGTTAATGCACTTAAATCTCATATACGCCAAATATATTACAAATCATTCTTGACGGTGTGTCAATAATTCTTATGTGTCGAATCAGCAACTATAAAGTTCAATATACGAACTATAAATTTATATTAAAATTAAGTAAACTATATTGTAAGCAATTATATTTTGTTGCTGTTATCAATATTATAAAATTTGTATATAAACCAAAGCAAAATTAATAAAGGTTAAGTAGTTAAATACACTTCAGACTGTTATTATCCCTCACCAGTGGTAAGATAATAACAACTCACTACGAAGCTAAGTTAGGAATTACAACCCTACTACTAACATTGGCCCTTCGAGCCTCCAAAAACAACTGGCGGCCAATCAAAAATATAGACCAATAAGATTATCATTGTTAAGATAACATTGGTCAAAAGTTCGAGCTAATAACCAACAAGCATCGAAACTGTAACCATCACAACAACGGGTGGTGCAGACAATACATCGGGAATCCAAGCCAACGGACGACAGGCAACGGATAATTCAAGCCAATCAACAACCGGCAACAGTTCAACCAGCCATAGTCAGTACATCAGTCGAAGCCAGAAACCAACGAGCAGCAAAAGTATCGACAAAGATGGAAAGTCGTTTGCAGGATCAGGAAATCACAGGCGACAAAATAGTTCAGCTCAACAGGAACTACCAGAAAGACGGGCCAGGCAGGAAAACAAAAGCATATTTAGAGTCCAAAATAACAACATTAAAGGAACTCTATAAAAAATATGTAGACACCGATGAAATGATAAGAAGAGAGATCTCAGCATTAGAAGAAAATCACCCGTATTCCAACGAGCGAAAAAAGATATCGGGTATTTACGACATCCTAATCGATGAAATGCGACGTAAGCTGAACCAAAAGACACAACTCACACCGATAGCAACAACATCGGGTGATAATACTTTAAAAACAAAATTTCCATTTTCGAATTCGGACAACGAAGAATCTGTAGAACCGAATAACAACGATCGAATAGAATTCGATCACATGGTGAAGCTACAAAGCGTAAAAATGAGATCTGTATAAAGAAATAAATACAGCGAAAGACTCATTACTACAAAAAGTTTCAAGACAAGCGCTACAACGGTTAATGAAACGAATAGAACTCATGATGGAACGAATCATGGATCTAAATGAAAAAATATGTGTCGAGGCCACAGAAGAAGAGGAAAGTAATTTAAAATATTTCACAGACGGATATTACGATACCATCAAAAACGAACATGATGATATTGTCACCAAAATTACCACGGAAATTGACAACCATCTAACAAACAACAACAAGTTTGATGTACGATTGCCGAAAATCGAAATTCCAGTTTTCTACGGGGAATACACGAAATGGAAAGGATTTGCAGACACATTTGAAAAATTAGTACACAATAATGATACGCTTACCGAAACCCACAAGATCAACTTTTTGAAGAATCATCTAGGGGGTTCAGCTGCTAAACTAATAAACCATCAGGAGTCAACAGCAGACAACTATCGAGTGGCGTACGAAATAATAAAAAAGAGATACAACAATGAAAGAATCTTGTCAACAACGTATTTCAACCAGCTGATTAATCAGCCTAATATAACAACAGAGAGTACTTCAGGTATCAAAATAATGCATGATACCACAAAGGAAGCAATCCACAATATCAACAACATTATCAAAGAGGAGGATAAGTTCGATGCTCTGATCACTCATATACTACAAAAAAATTAGATAATGAGACAATCAGAATCTACGAAAGAACATTAGATGACCCAAGAAAGGGTCAAAATTTAAATTAATTTTTGGAATTCTTAGAAAAACGGTTTCAATCTCTAGAAACAATAAGTAATAAAGGTACTCGCCAACTAATAACAACCGGTAACCGATACCAAACAACTTCAAGATTTCAACCGCCCAAGGCATTAACAATGGTAACAACAAATGTACATAAATGCGTTAATTGTAATGGATTACATAAAATTGAACAATGCAGATCGTTCCTACAAATGTCAACTTTGGAGCGCAACAAGATATGCAGTATAAAAAACCTTTGCAGAATATGTCTGGGTGATCATAATCTCTCCCGAACTTGTCGATCAGAAGCAAAATGTTTGGTGTGCAAAGGCAGTCATCACACTCTGCTTCACACAACGTCCCTCTAAAAATACCAGTGAATACCAACAAAAAACAACTCCTGCGTTTCATCACCCAACCACAGAACCAGTAAAACAGCATTAGTAAAAGTTATGAGAAATGGCCGTCATCCAGAATTATTAAGAGTACTCATTGATCCCGGCTCTCAAGCATCCTTCATAACTCACGAGGCTGCCAAGAAACTAAACATACAAAGTAAAAGAACACACGTTGAAGTAAAGGGAATAGGAGGAATTAAAGCAGGTATATCAGATCAACAACTAACGTTTCATATTGAACCTAGATTCTCCTCAAAGTTCAAAATGCAAATGAGTGCATTGGTTGTTAATAAATTAGTAAGAAACCTACCGGAGTACAGCTTTGACGCCTGGAACTGGCCTCATATCAATAATCTATTATGGGCAGATCCAAATTATAATATGCCAAACAAAATCGACATATTACTTGGTGCAGACTATTATCCAGCCATAGTAATGAACGATATAGTAAAAGGTGTAACAAAAGATCCAGTTGCACAAAAAACAGAACTAGGATGGATAATATTTGGGCCACTTCATTATGGAAGGTCAACAGCCATTCAGAGCATGATAGCTCAAACAGAATTGGAAAACAGATTACGGAAATTTTGGGAGATTGAAGAAATACAAAATGGGAGAGCACTAACTGACGAAGAACAACAATGCCAGGAACATTACAATAAAAATCACCAGCGAGACATCAATGGGAGATATATAGTGCGCATTCCATTCAAAACAAACCCACCAATCATCGGAGCATCAAAGAATAGGGCATTAGCCAGATTTCTACAGTTAGAAAGAAAATTTGCAGGGTCACCATCATTCGCAAGTGACTATAAAAAATGTATAAAGGAGTATATAGAGTTAGATCGCATGAAACTCTGCAATAAGGAAGCTAAAGTAAAAACATCAACAACAGAAGAATACTTTATACCTCATCACGCGGTGATTAAAGAAAGTAGCACGACCACAAGACTACGCGTTGTGTTTGACGCATCCGCAAAAACGAGCAACAACAAGAGCCTCAATGATCAACAATTAACCGGACCAACTCTACAAGAAGAGCTGATATCACTCCTGCTGAGATGGAGGAAACATAAGGTCGTTTTCACAGCAGACATTGAGAAAATGTACCGCCAAATCCTCGTACACGAAGACGATCAAAAGTATCAAAAAATACTATGGAGAGAAAATGAAAATGAGCAGATCAGAGAATACCAATTAACAACAGTATCATTCGGAACCGCTAGTGCTCCTTATCTAGCCATTCGCACCTTGAAACAGTTAGCGCTAGAGAAAATAAAGGTGCAAAGATGGATGGAAACAACTGCCAATTCACCGGTAACACTGTTTGGTTTTTGTGATGCATCAGAAAATGCTTTTGCCGCTGTAATATATTGCCTCCAAAGCAACAATAACGGAAGTAAAGGACACCCTTATTTACTTATCTCAAAAACTAAAGTCGCACCAATAAAGTCCAAACTAACAATTCCAAGATTAGAATTGTGTGGTGCATTATTGTTGTCTAGGCTATTGGCAAAGGTAATTAAAAGCCTACGGATAGCCAAAATAAATACATATGTGTTTACGGATTCACAAATTGTACTCGCATGGATCAAATCAGAACCACATCGATTTAAAACATATGTGGCGAACAGAGTATCCGAAATTCATAGTTTGACAAATCCAACAGCCTGGAACTATGTTAAATCACCTGAAAATCCCGCAGACTGCGCCTCAAGAGGGGTAGAAGCCGAACATCTCATTAATCATGAATTATGGTGGAACGGACCAGACTGGCTTACAAACGACCGAAATATATGGCCAACTACTAATTTGGAAGTACAACCTGAAGACGTTCCAGATCAAAGGGTACTCGCAGCAACAGTAGCTGCAGTAACAACGCCTGTCAAAGAAAATGACCCCTTTAGTGATCTCTTTTTAAGACACTCAAATTTAAAAAAGATTCAGCGAATAGTGTCGTATTGTAAACGCTTCATTAATAAGTTGAAATTAGTAAAATACGAATCAACCAACATAATTTCACCAACCGAAATGCAAGAAGCTTTGCATCATTTAATTAAGAATGCTCAACTAGAACAATATAAAGAAATATACAATTTAAAAAGGAGCAAACCACTTAACATTAAAAGCAAATTGTTACCATTGTCTCCATCCTTAAAAGATGAACTATTAAGAGTTGGAGGCAGACTACACAATTCAACAGCCTGGTCATATGATGAGAAGCATCCTATCATTCTACCGCAATCACATCCAATAATAAACTTGATAATCCAAGAGGGCCACAAAACAACAATGCATGGCGGTACCCAATTAACATTAGCACATATTCGAACAAAATATTGGATTATTAATGGCAGAAATCTTGTCAGACAACAAATATCTAAATGTTTAAGATGTCATCGTTTCAGCAAAACTATAAAAAAACCAACTAATGGCCAATTTACCAGAAGTCAGAATAACTCCCACCAGACCATTCCTAAAAACAGGAGTGGATTACGCTGGGCCATTCAGCGTCAGAGTATCAAAAGGTAGAGGTAATAAATCTTATAAAGGATACCTTGCAATTTTTGTGTGTATGTCAACCAAGGCTGTGCACATTGAAGTGGTCAGCGATCTAACAACCGACGCTTTCATATCGGCATACAAACGCTTCATTTCACGGAGAGGAATATGCACAGATATTTTTTGCGATAACGGCACTAATTTTGTGGGTGCTAGCAAGGCAATGGAATTAAAAACTTTGAAAACAAGAGAAGAAACAGCTTCCAATATTATTATTTCTACCGCCGACCAAGGCACGAAATGGCATTTCATCCCTCCAGGAGCACCACATTTCGGTGGCTTATGGGAAGCAGCTGTAAAATCTGTAAAATATCACCTGAAACGAGTGATAGGGGAAGCAACATTCACGTTTGAAGAACTAACAACCGTAACATGTCAAATAGAGGCCTGACTTAATTCAATACCTATATCACCAATGACCAATGGTCCAACTGATCCTACATTCTTAACTCCCGGTCATTTCCTAATTGGAGAATCTCTCTCAACACAATCAGAAGAAAGCATTTCAGAGGAATATATGAATTTGTTAACCAGATGGAAATTAATCCAAAAAATGAAGGAAGACTTCTGGAATAGATGGTCACACGACTATTTGCATCAATTACAACAACGAGCAAAATGGACCACAAGTACACCTAATTTAAGGATCGGAAAATTAGTTCTTCTTCGAGATAACAACATTCCACCATCAAGATGGGTAACTGGACGGATTACAGAAGTTCATCCAGGAGAAGACGGAATTGTTCGGGTGGTAGCACTTCGCGGCCTCGGAAGGGCTCTTATAAAAAGACCAATAACAAAATTGGCGCCTCTTCCTATCGATGATAGCATCAAAGAGCAAGGTGCGAATTCGGCTACTCAAACAACTACAGCATTGTCAGCCATGGTTATTAATAACTCTAAATCCAGGAAGCGCAAATCACCTGAAGAACTCTCACGTGAAGAGAAAAAACCACCAAGACTTTGGATGCGTGGTCAAATAGAAGAGGATGTAAAGAAGGCTGCAAGAAACATCAAACCGATTCATCAACCTCAAATAAAAAGAAGGAAAATTCGACCATGTTATCAATCTCGATTAATGCTTTATACTATATGATTCCATTAATAAGCTTACTTGGGGTATACTCAGCGATAACCAACAACTCTAAATTTGATATCACCACTCTAAACACCACAACCGGGATATATTTTGAAAATATTGGGACAGCTCAGTTGTCGCATCAACAATGGACGATTGTATCATATTTCAATATATCAACAATGTTAATAGAAGCACAAGGATATAACGCAGCGATCGAAAGAATGAACAACTTCTGCCAAGAAGATAATGGGTGGTTACAACTAAGGCAAGTGTGCACAATTTCCGATGGAACAACAATTGTATATTCCATTCAAAACTTTAATACAAAGGTAGCAGTATTCTATCAGCCAACGATAAATCTCAGCAGCCTACTCATTCAAGCAGAGACGTAACGTACCCGACCTCTACCAATAGAATTTCCACACAAAATAACGAATTCAGTGACATACTCATGGGTTTAAATTAACTGTCAACTAATATTACCCACCTGAGGACTTCGATACAGGATGAAGATCAACAATTCAATATCCATGATGTTCACCACTACATTGTTCTATATGGGATCATCATTGCCTTTATAGGATTCATCATTGCATGGATTTCCTGTCATAAAGCCGTAACATCTTTAATACCACAATCATATAGTGAAAGAGTTCGTCCACGTCCATTGCCACGTCGGTTTATTTCAACTAATGCAGGCCCGGAGCATGTTCAAGCACATAACGTTAGCGACACAAATATGTCATCAGCATAAATAAGTATACGAAGAGGTTAATGCACTTAAATCGCATATACGCCAAATATATTACAAATCATTCTTGACGGTGTGTCAATAATTCTTATGTGTCGAATCAGCAACTATAAAGTTCAATATACGAACAATAAATTTATATTAAAATTAAGTAAACTATATTGTAAGCAATTATATTTTGTTGCTGTTATCAATATTATAAAATTTGTATATAAACCAAAGCAAAATTAATAAAGGTTAAGTAGTTAAATACACTTCAGACTGTTATTATCCGTCACCAGTGGTAAGATAATAACAACTCACTACGAAGCTAAGTTAGGAATTACAACCCGACTTAACAATATCATTCCACACAATTTGCGTTTAGACGTAAAATCCTTAACTAAATGCAACTTGTGTTTGTATGCGTAAAATTATTTTTATTTCATATGTAGCTTTGGGAAGAAATGTATACTATAGAGTATAGACCATTTTTCTGTTATGTCATAACAACTTGACAGTTGAGTGATTTTTGTATTTTATTCGTAAATTATCACTAAAATTGCCATTAATATTTAACAGGATAAAATTTAACAGGCGAAATGTATTAATGGTGGTGAATGTATTAATGACAGGAAGGATCTTTCAGATAACTCTTTGGGAACGGTTTGTTTTGGCTCATTTATTTGAAAATGTGATGGGATAGATATAGAAATGTGGGAGTTGTCATAGGAATAGGAATCTCCAGTAGCTGAATGCCCGAAAGGGTTGTGTTTTTTTTTGTAATGTCGATAGGAGAAAGTAAAGGAGAATTTAAGGGTGATTCTGTTGAGCCTGAACTTTTACGGCTTCGGTATTTGTATATATTAGCTGTAGCAAAACTGAGAGTGCAAATCTTATTTTTTATGCTTTGTTTGTATCGTCGCCTTGCTTTATTAGTAAAATGCGTGGCTAATGGATTGAACAGGCAAGGACAATCGCGGAACGCATTTATTAGTGCCAACGTTTGTTGTCTGCTCCAAGTATCCGATATTTTTAAATTTTCTGACATTGCTTCCACAGTCAAATTTCAAGTAATAGCGAGAAACAAAAACAAAAAATCTGAAACAAATTTTTTGTTATGGTTTTTTCATTGTATTAGTGAGTAGCAAATTGTTCCGCAATAAAAATTTTGAAGAAAAAATGCAAATCAATGCAACACAAATATCCCCACTCCAAAATAAGTTTATAGGCGAAGATGTAAAGCTAAAGACGAACAAAATACATCATGTAGTGCATACACGTCTAAATAGGCCCAATACGACGAATAAATACCACCTCAAAATGATAAGGCCTGAAACACCGAAACTAAAAGGACTACCAAAACTTCACAAAGAAAAGAATCCCATAAAACCATTAGTGAATTACGCAACTGCACCCGCATACAAGTTATCCAAGCACATCAATAAAGGCGATGATACATGTATAGATTTTGCATTTAAGGCATAAAAATTATGCGCGCTGATTGGTTAAAAGTCGGCCATCTTGAATCGCCTTATAGGCAAAAATTTTAAATTGACCATTTCTCAATTTTGTATAAAGTAAATTTTTTTGCCTTAAAGGCAAAATCTGTACATGTATCACCGCCTTAAATATTTAAAAAACGAGCTGATCATAAAAACGCAGCAATCATTAAATAATACTAATGAACTCATCAACAACATCAAAAATATTAGAATAATACCTAGGTTCATTACAAGCTAAATGGATAGTTTTCTCTACTTGCTGGAGAAACAAAATACTTTATTTGTCCAATAACCTTAGGATAATTAAGTCGGCCTCTTCGAACGAAAGATCTGTTCAGAGTTCCGGAGATCGATTATGTATAAGATTACGTGTTACGACAAATGACATCACCAGACTATTTTATTTATGGTATGGGTTATTGTAAATGAGAAGTTGTCTTGTTATATCATTCGTACACAATTACGGTACCTAGCAATTAGAGCCACTTTCTGATTTTAGTATTGTTTTCAAATTTATCAGGACCAAATAGAAACAGACACATATTACACTATTTGCCGTAGGACAAGTCGAAATCGATCGAGTGATTTTAAAACTTTTTGAACAAAAATTTTTAATTAAAATTTTCAAAAATCTCATTTTTGCGAAATAAAAAAAAACAAGTGTTTCATAAAATGTGTTTACGTATTACTAATACAAAATGTTTATTTATGTTTTAAAGTAGATATTACATCAATATTTTGTTAATCCTCTTTTGGCTTTAATGACTGCACTAATTTTAACTGGCATACTGGAAATAAAAGTTTCTATCACTTCATGCAGTTTTGCGTCCTCATGCCAATGTCTGTGAATATTATCTTTCAGAACAGCTACTATTCTTTTCGGGGATGAGTACACAACGTTTTTCAAAATGTTTCATACATTTTCGACCGGGTTTAGATCGGGCGAGTTTCCGGGCCATGACAAAAGGCGTATGCTATGCTCTTGAAACAGAGTTATTATCTTTTTCGCTGTATGAGATGGTGCTCATGTAAGGCCCTTCTTCTTCATTTAGTGAGTTTAGGAAAGTCAAAAATACAGTCTTCGGTGTCAACCTATGGGCTTCTTCAAAGGTGTGAGACATTTGAGTCCGGCAGAGTACAATCGTAATCGCAATTTTGTCTCTTTTGTAGTGCTGTTTTTATAATTAGCCGGTCATCTCTGTCGGTAATTTTACAGACACCACCAGTCGCACGATATTGACGGAATTTTTTTTCGAATTAATGCGAGTATTCGGTCAACCGTATGCCGATAAACTTTCTGCATTATTGCAATTTGTCGGTTCGAATGCATGCATGCTTTTAATAAAGTCTCTATTTTAATTTTATCCACGCTACTAATTTCTTTCACTTTCCCATTTCGAATAAATTACAGAGCTTAAAGATTCACCAAAAAATTTATGAAATTCACAATATATTATTTAAATACTTTATTATACTTCTTATCACGAGCACGTACACATTTAATCTAAATTTGGTTATCATTCGCGCCAGTTTTACATATTTCATTACCTGTATTTAGACTCTAATACCAGGTAATACTGGCATTACCCTAATAATATAAGGGTTGTTGTTTATATAACTAGATACTCTTTGAACCACTAAATCCGTTTTTGAAATATATTTCAATACAAACTGCTTGTATTACAAATTACTTGATACGCAAGGGTGGCGCTAATTCAATTGCCGGGTACTGTATAAGAGATATAACTCGAAATGGTTAATCTTTTTAAGTTTTCATAGAAAATTTGTCGAAATTACTTTGTCTCGAAATTCGTAATGCTATAAACAACTATCACCCCCTCGAAGATGGTCTTATACTTAAATTGGATTTGTTCCTGTATATCTTCGATTTGACTACGGCGTACGGTATAACAATTGACACAAGAACTTTGTTTAACGTTTAAACGTAAAGTAGATAAAGTAGTAACTAACTTTTCTCCTAGGTTTTCAACGAAAATACGGCCGCATTTCTCACTCCCAGTTTATTGACAACAGATCTTTAAATGTGACTCAGCCACCTGAAATATTTTGCTACAAGCTCTTGCGTTTGTCAGAGCTAAGCAACAAAGCACAATTATGAATTGACATAGAATTCGTCGATTAGCACCACGACCACAAATTCAAATTTTACTAAATATTAACGTTACAATAATCATCTCTTTATAGTTGTACTAGATAACAATAGGTATGAAGCTGGCACATACTTCGACGGCAGAAAAGTCTCTCTATCTGACCAATTAACCAAATTTGATTGTAACCCTGTGCCTATGTTTATTAGCTGTTTGTTGATAAATAAGTATATGCGTACTATTATGTGTGACAATTATTATTTCATTCTTTGCCACCCATTCTTAATTAAAGTATATCTGACGTCACTTACTTTCAATTAATATACGACAGAAACGCCGAAATCTTATCACTAAAACGTATATGTATGTATAATATATACATGTATAATAGTGTGGTAGTGGTTTAGCGTTGGAATTTATAACAAAAAAACATGTTTAGTAATCAGTTGGTTCTGAAACGCAAAGTGGTGTGCATACACATCAGATTCTATAAGCTTTATTATTTTGCGGATGAGTGAATATCTGTGATATTTCGACATGGCATTTCTAAGGGCTAATTTAGTGTTTCGAAGGTAAATTAATTTTTGTAATGATCGTGATACATAAACTAGTACAAGTTTCAATTTACTAAAACTTACATTATGTAATAATAAGATCTTACTGTTACGCTTAAGAAAATGACAGCTTATATATAATGCCTAAATGTTAGCTACATAATTATTTATTATAATGTTTCCGTTTTATACAGGTTTCTAACATCGTTAGCCGTTGAACCAAAAATTACACAAATTAATAAAATTCTAATAGCAAATCGTGGGGAAATCGCATGTCGCGTGGTAAAAACTGCGAAACGATTGGGCGTCCAAACTGTTGCGGTTTATTCTGATGCAGATAGTAAATCACTGCACGTACAATTAGCGGATGAGGCATATAATATAGGGCCAGCACCATCACAACAATCTTATTTACGAGGCGATAAAATTATAAGCATCGCGAAGGAATCAGGCTGTCAAGCAATTCATCCCGGATATGGATTTCTATCAGAGAGTGTTGAATTTTCAGACTTATGTCAAAAAGCGGGTGTGATATTTATGGGACCCCCGGCCAACGCTATTCGAGATATGGGAATTAAAAGTACTTCGAAACATATTATGTCGGCCGCTGGTGTACCAATTATAAACGGGTACCATGGAGAAGATCAAAGTGATGCCATATTAATAGAGGAGGCTAAAAAAATTGGATTTCCACTTATGATTAAAGCGGTGCGTGGCGGTGGTGGCAAAGGTATGAGAATTGCGGATACCGAAAAAGATTTCCTCTCGAGTTTAGAATCGGCACGAACCGAATCACAAAAATCGTTTGGAGATAGTTCAGTTTTATTGGAACGTTATGTTCGGTCACCGCGACATGTTGAAGTACAGGTATTTGCCGATCGGTATGGTAACGCGGTTTATTTATATGAGCGTGATTGTTCGGTACAACGGCGACATCAAAAAATCATCGAAGAAGCTCCTGCCCCAGGTTTAAGTGAGGAACTCCGACGAGAACTTGGTGAAGCAGCAGTACGCGCAGCCAAAGCTGTTGGTTACGTTGGCGCGGGGACCGTTGAATTTATACTGGACAAAGAAGATTTATCTTTCCATTTTATGGAAATGAATACCAGGCTACAGGTTGAACATCCTATAACGGAGATGATTACAGGAACGGATTTAGTCGAGTGGCAAATTCGAATTGCAGCTGGAGAGCCATTACCTATGACCCAGGCAGATATTAAAAAAATTGGACATGCGTTCGAAGCTCGAATTTATGCTGAAGATCCTCGGGGTGGATTTCTTCCGGGCGCCGGCTTATTAGAACATTTAACAACACCAAAACCTGATACAACCGTACGCGTTGAAACTGGCGTGCGACAAGGTGATGAAGTATCAGTTCATTATGATCCAATGATCGCGAAATTAGTTGTGTGGGGCGAAAATCGAGCACAAGCGTTAAATTCATTAATAGCCCGTTTATCTGATTATCATATAGCTGGTTTAGAAACTAATGTAAACTTCCTGCTAGACTTAGCATCGCATCCATCATTTCAGGCAGCCGACGTGCATACTGGATTCATTCCACAACACTTTGATACGTTATTTCCACCATTAACAGTAAGCGAAAATCTACTAGCACAAAGTGCCATATCTATTATACTTAACGAGCAAGCCGCGAAACAGAGAACTACTCTCAATTATAACGATCCATTTCTAGTTGAGTCTAGCTTCCGGTTAAATCATAGTGCTATACGTGAAATTTCATTTAAATATGATAATCAAGTTTACAACGTTCAAGTGAATCAATTAGCGGGAAGTGATAAGTTCCTTATTAAAATCAATGACGGTGCCTGGAAAAATGTGGAAGCTTTTAGAGTACCGGATTCTGAACGGTTTTCGATTCGTACAAATATCGATGGGGCTTTTAATAATTTTAGTGCATTTATCTCACCTGAGAATGTCGTTATTTTTAATAAGGTAGGTCAAATATGAAGATGAACCCAACAATTTCATAACCAATTTGTTTTATATTTAAGAATGGCAAAACTGTGTTAGAATTAGTTCAATCGAAATTCTTAACTGTGGAGAATGAAAGCGGTGGTAGTGGTTCAAGTGTTGTGTCACCAATGCCCGGTGTATTAGACAAGCTTTTGGTGAAACCGGGCGATCAAGTTAAACAGGGAGATCCATTGGCTGTTATAATAGGTATGCATAAAGTAATGTTTTTACTGACCTACAAAAAGTTACATAATTTATTACTTTAGCTATGAAGATGGAACATGTCTTGAAAGCACCAAGAGACGGTATTGTAAGAGCTGTCGGTGGTAGTCCAGGCGATAATGTTGCTAAAGGAGCTGCAATAGTTACGTTTGAAACAGTTAAGAGCGAGGAGTAGATTTTATATTGCACAAAAATACTATATACAAGTCCAAAAAGTCAATTATTCTTATACCAGGAATGCATTTATTACTAAATAAGGAAAAGTGTTTGTTAATTAAAATGTTTATTTTCATAACCAATAATAAAACTATTTATAGGAAGCACTGGTTGTCAATTTAATTTTATTTGAGGGTGATTCGTTACTTAATTAGGATTTGTCAAAAGCTGAAATAATAGGTGCTATTGACAGAGGATTTAGCAAACCAATCAAAATCAAATGGAAACATGAGACAGCAATAATGTGCTACGGAAGAAAATATTAGACATATATTTCCAATCATCACGTGAGGATAGAGACGCGTGTTCTCATGCGTTTCTATGGACCGACTCCGTAAAAAACACAGCGCAGATCCACTCGGTTCAAAACCTATTTCACTAACTGACGATAGATTCAGCTCAAAAGTCAATCGTTATGTAACTAAATGGTAAACACCGAAATCACTCTCGCTCCACGCTTCAAATATTAGATCGGTGGTTTACTGGTGGGGAATTTGGCCTACAATTGAAATCATTCAAATCAAATTATAGGTTAAGAAAATCGTTTTCTACAGAAAATTTGTATGCACAAAATGAATGCACAGATGGAATCCAAATTTTGATTAGTTCTACTTTTGCTGTTTTGTAAAATATTTTTCTTATCAAAAAATATTTCTTAAGAAGTGCGTGCGATAGAGAGACGGACCTGAACTATCCTAACAATTGTACTCACTACTGACGAGCCTTCTTCGGCCTGCTGTTACGGCATACACCGGCTGGTTGTTGTTAGAATACAATTTTATCATTTTGTCAGGGGGTCTATTATGAAACATTATTCGTTTTCGAAAAATTCGATATCTAAAAATTCGATACGCTTCGAATATTGCTATTATGAAAAAAGAAAAAGCGAATCGTCGCATTTGTTGTGGGTCTGTCAAATCAATTTTATATATGTATTATTAAAATACATATGTTATTTGTAGTAAATTATTTTATAAATTACATCTTGGTAAATATATCTATTGAAATTGAAAACAATAATAATAATTGCCTTAATTAAAAAAATATAAAAATAGACGACCGAATTTTAAAACACGATAAAACAAAAATTTATTTTAAAACAACATCGACACAATACGGTATACGCCACCTACAGAACAGTCGAATTTTGACGTCACATTTTCGAAAAATCCGATATCGAATTTATTTTTAAGTTTCATAATAGAGCGAATTTTTCGAATTCGAATTTTCCGAAAGCTAAATAAATATCATAATACCAATATTCGCCGCGAATCGAATTTTTTGAAAGCGAATAAATTTCATAATAGACTCCCAGGTGAGGCCCTTTGAATGTGGCCTCAAGATTTTTATTTGATTACCTAGATTTTATGTTATAATATCACAATCTCCAACGAATTGTTTGATTTAAAAGTTCATACGAATTCTATAGATCGACTGGTAGCATTGTTAATGACAGCAACTATCAATGGTTTGACGTTCCACGCAAACGTGAAGAGTTACCGTCACTACCAAACGTTAGCACTTTTTGGAACTGTGTATCCTTTATAAAACATAAGTGTGCATGACTAGCATTGAAACATCAATCTAAATTTGCGACTGGGTAAAAAAACACTGCACCCGGCTGTGACACGGCCTTAAATATTAATCGAGATATCATTTTATGATTAACCATGGTAGCGGAAGCCTTGGTTGATTCTAAAGATATTTCCTGATGTTATTAAAACATTCGTTTTGATTTTAGACCAAGTCGTGTTTTGGTTTGGTTCAGCGATACGAAACTTGTCATTGGTATCATTTCGTTTTCGACCATATAGAGAAGATTGTAAAATACAAGTACATCAAAGATGAATGTGAACGATTTTTATTTCAAATAACTCGGAGTGCCGTCATTTTAGAGAAAGATAGAGCATATGAGATAAAGAAGCATTAAAAAATGTAATATTCCGAATGCAATTTTATTTTAAATATGAGTTTCCATCATGGAGTTGATAAAAGAACAGCAGCTCCTTGTTTTAAATTGTTTAGAGAAAAACGTCAGTTTTACAGTAATTATCAAAGAGTGTAAAAAGTGGGGATCCACATTTCAAAAGGTACACTAACCAACAAAAAATAAAACCCCGCTAATGAGATGTAATAAACCAATTAAAATTATTGGACGAAAACAGTTCTTGTCAAAACGCCAAATTTCAAATTTGCGAAAAATGGTAACCCAATCCACCGACGCAGAAATACCTGCCAAAACATTTTAAAACAAAGGTTGGAGTCATACAATATACTCTAAAAAAGAAGTTGGAACTAAAAACTTGCGAAGAAGCTGAAGCGTCACAATATGCCTGCGCAAACAATCACCAAAAGACACCAGCCTTTACCTACTACTGAGAGGCGATAAATGGAAAAAGTATATTACAGTCGACGCAGCTTAGTTTTGACCAACGAAGTGCGCAATATTTGGGTCGCAGTCAAACTAAAGCTGAATTAGTTCCATTCACATAACCGTCTCATCCGAAAGGTGTCATGGTATGCTTATTAGGAATATCCAATTTTGCCAATACAGTACCCACTTTCGTTGAAAAAGACACTAAGGTAAACGCACATTACTGCATAAGCAACTGTTTAACCGTTTGAGTTCCAGGAGGTATTATTAAAACGCTGTCGAAGAATCCCAAACAGCACAACCGCTTGTTTTAAAGACCCAAACAGCGCGATTTTATTTTATGTCCAAAAATACCAAGCAGCGCGATAGCGCTTTATTTTATATCGATGAATCCCAATCGGAGGAATATCGCGGTTTGAATAATATTTTATACATATTAAAAATTTTGTTATTTGTTGAAAATATTTTAATAAGTTCGTTATTGTGCGTACTTCATTTTATTGAATATTAAAAGAAAAAAGGTTAACAGTAAACTCTGCATTTCTTCAACAAAATAACGTATCATTTACGTATGGATCCCCTCATCATCCGACTTGGCACCCTGTGCCAAAACTATATCTGTATTTTTATTATTTCAATTTAAAATCGTTCATTTTCATTTTTGGTGTACCTGTATAGTTGGGTTATAGTATTTAGAGCGGACATCGTTTAAAACATCTTTTTTGCTGTTGTTGTGCTCAATACACAGTGTGACAAGGCCCAAAGTCTCGTGTGCGATTAGAAACATCTAATTTCTAATTTCAATATTTTGGTATGTGAAGGCCACAGGATGTTTGAACGAAGAAACGAATGTTATGGCTATACGATTTGCCTTTTTCGAGTAAAAATATTCATGTTGATAACACAAAATCCTTAATTTTAACCGCTTTCTATTCTCTCTGTAACCTGAAGAAAAACGGAAGTACTCGATTTTCGGTTATCGATTAAATTTGGATTTCTAAAATCCGATGGAATTGAAGCCAAAGTTGGTATCCTATGGAATTGATTTGCAACTGAGACAAGTATATAGCTAATTTACTCTAATACATTATTTCAAAGGGTGTTAATATGCCATTAGCGTTTATTGAGTCAATCTTTTTAGCGCTAATTTATTTATGGATTACTCTTCGAATTCTCAACATTTATAAATACGAAATAATTTTTTTTTTGTTAATTTTAAAAATGTTGCCATAAAAATACTGGGATCGAATATATTTTATGGCAACATTTTATAGTAGTTTTGGCGATGTGTAGTGGCTCAAAAATCTTCTCCAAAATTTTCTTGGGATATATTTCTTTTCTTGTCTCTCATGTGCAAAAAGTCAATGTTATATCTTTTTCATTTTGCAAAAGAAAAATTATGTAAATGGGGTATAAACAAAAGCAATGAACAAAATGTCATTTAACTTACTAGTGCTGCACTCTTAAGATTTGAATCAAAGAATTTAAAAGTCAAGTGTCACAAATTCGGAGGGTAAAAGAGAAAGCATCTGGATTACAAAAACAAAAAAATCTATAAGAACCCCACGCCGACCAAACGACACAGCGGTCCCGATAGATAGGCGCACGATGCAAAAGGGATTATTCATCATTTGATTGCGATCGATGATGGAAATGAACACAACTATAACCCCCAGTCGGAGTGCACAACTCATGGGCCGACCTATCTTCCATGTCAGTACTATAGGCTGGCATGGAGCAGCAATGTGCAGCTGGTTCTACGTAAATCGGACCTATAGCCGTACGTCCTCGATTTTGCAAGCAAGGCGTAAAGTAGGACGGTAAAAATGAACTGCGAAAGAGTTGGGAGTTATTCCGGCCCCAGAACAGATTGCATAGATTAAAACATAAAAAAATAAACCCCACGCCAACAACCAAAATTGTTTTCTTAATTTGTTTTGATTTATAATTTAAATTAAGGATAAATTTACCACAAATCACTAGCTTCTTAGCACAATTTACATTTTATTTTATATAAACACTTGGTAAACTTGCTGATGATAAGATAAATTCCTTTCTGTATTTTCTTAGGCGTATTTTGGCATTTTTTCACAATACACTTCATTTTACATAAAATTCTGTAATTTTTATTATCAAATAATGCACCACTACATAAACCACTAACTATTTGATGTTTTTATTATTTAATGTATTTTAATTAAAAAAAATTTATAATTTATAATTTTACTGCACAAAATTAAAACGTCACATTATACAAAAACAACAACTGGTTTGGCAGGTTCTTATTTTGATATATGAGTAAGCCATATGCATTTTTTATATAACCATCCTGCTCTGGCTGGAAATAGCAAATTTTTTAAGGGTAAAATCTTGACACCCGTTCTACAGGATTCCACAGTCAAACAATTTTTTTCAGTAAAAAATACTGGGACACCGAAAAGAGGAAAGTATACGTATTACAATTACGTTAGAGTGATAAAGAAAAACAAATACTGCCATAGAAAGTATTTATGCGTGAATTCCACAGTGAAACAATTTTTTCAGTAAAATTAACACGAGATAAAAATATAAATACTTTACTTGTTAGGAAGAAGCAAAAAAAAATTTCAGTAAAATTTACTGGTAGTAAGCAGGGAAAATGTTGCCATAAAAAGTTTAAAACTCAATATTTTTATGGCAACATTTGTTTGTCCTTATCACTCTAACATAATTTTAATATGTATACTCTCCTCTTTTCGGTTTCCCAGTATTTTTTACTGAAAAAATGTGTTTCACTGTGGAATCCACGCATTATGCCAGTATTCCACAATGAAACAATTTTTTTCAGTAAAATTAATACGAGCTAAAAATATAAATCCTTTAGTTGTTAGAAAGAAACAAAAAAAAATTCAGGAAAATTTACTGGGGAAAATGTTGCCATAAAAAGTATGCTCAATACTTTATATGGCAACATTTGTTTTCTTTGTCACTCTAACATAATTTTAATATGTATTCTCTCGTCTTTTCGGTTTCTTAATATTTTTAACTGAAAAAAATTGTTTCACTGTGGAATACATGCATTATGCATGTATTCCACAGTGAAACAATTTTTTCAGTAAAAAATACTGAAAACCCGAAAAGAGGAATGTATACATATTAAAATTACGTTAGAGTGACAAAGAAAACAAATGTTGCTATAAAAAGTATTGAGTTTTATACTTTTTATGGCAACATTTTCCCCAGTAAATTTTACTGAATTTTTTTTGTTGCTTTCTAACAACCTAAGGATTTATATTTTTAACTCGTATTAATTTTACTGAAAAAAATTGTTTCATTGTGGAATACCAGCATAAATTTCATATTTTTTATGGCAACATTTTCCCCGCTTACTTTCATAAATTTTTTTTTTGTTTTTTTCTAGCAAGTAAAGGATTTATATTTTAGTCTCGTGTTAATTTTACTGAAAAAAATTGTTTCACTGTGGAATTCACGCATTAATGCTGGTATTCCACAATGAAACAATTTTTTCAGTAAAATTAATACGAGCTAAAAATATAAATCCTTTAGTTGTTAGAAAGAAACAAAAAAAAATTCAGTAAAATTTACTGGGGTAAATGTTACCAAAAAAAGTATGAAACTCAATACTTTTTATGACAACATTTGTTTTCTTTGTCACTCTAACATAATTTTAATATGTATACGCTCCTCTTTTCGGTTTCTCAGTATTTTTTACTGAAAAAAATTGTTTCACTGTGGAATACATGCATTAATTCTTTTCATCTTCTTACGATTTTCCCAAACTTGGTGCGATTTTTTTCCCGTTCCACTGAAATTTCACCAGTCACTCAATCAAAGTACCACTAGGAGGGTGTTATGTTATCCTCGACTATGAATGTCGTCGAATGAAATGTTGATGAATTCACTCCTTTTGTGAAGTTTGAAATATTGAGGAATTCAAATACAAACAGCCGGGCTTTGATTTTACAAAAGTAGTTATGGTTTAAGAGTTACATGGGCAAGCCAATCAGACATGATGTTTTGTATCATGTTAGATGTTTATCCATGTGTAGATTTAGCTGCTGTCAACACTAATTTCCATTAAACATTGCATCTGATATGGAGGGAAGTATAGAAGCAGATACAAAAGATTCGTAAAATTCACTAAACGACAATGCTTAACGAGCAAACACATGACACAAAATGTTGAAGAAATAAAAAGACACAGACTTCAAAAAAATTTCTGAATATTTACAGAATTTTGGAACACGAAATAGAATAAAAATATACG
This sequence comes from Nephrotoma appendiculata, assembly GCA_947310385.1. Classification (NCBI taxonomy): domain Eukaryota; kingdom Metazoa; phylum Arthropoda; class Insecta; order Diptera; family Tipulidae; genus Nephrotoma; species Nephrotoma appendiculata. Next base: position 300,379,935 of record OX371223.1, read on the forward strand.
ACTCGAAGAAGATATTTACCATTCTAATATACAACAACAATATTAATTAATATGTACTTACAATTTTAATCCTCACGCTGAATATGCTGGAACGCCGATAATGCACATTGACTGCTAAAAAGATGGATAATCGTGAATGATGGTAGGTGTCGGTATCAAAGGTCCTGATTCACATAACCCATTCACATAACAAAATAAAAAATGTGTTTTTTTTTCGATATACCGAGTAAAGACGGTTAAAAAGAAATCGGAGTATTGGCAGCGATAAATCGACGATGTATATTGGGAAATGGAAAAGTAAAATTTCCACATATTTTTATTTGAGGTCCTCTGTGATGTCTCCGATTTAAACTGGTGCTGGTATATCGGTATCACATACATTTTCTATAATTTACCGTTGTAGTGTAGCACAACAACAATTTTCAAAAAAAAACTTGATTTTTGAACAGCATTTTATTTATTGGCTGCAAACAAAATATGTATATTAACTTCAAAAGAAAATACTAGAAATACGCCTTCCCATCTTGTATGTCCTATTGTAATCTCTAGATTTGTTTTGGAAAATTATCGTAAATGTCACAACATGTCAATCAGCAATAAATAAACATAACCTTTTTATTATCAATTTACGTAGTATTATTTGATTAAAAAATTAGTAAAAATGAGTAAAGCGAAACTAATGGTAATGTTCTAAATATGATTACTAATTTTACATTTTATTATATCCTTCTGTATTATAGCACAAATTAAAAACATTGGCGCTAGTAACAACAACCGGTGCTGGTGTGTTTGCTGGAATTTGCCTCTACAAAGGAAACGAGAAATTTTTAGATAATGTAGTTATGAAAGTCGCACATTGGCTTCCACCGGAAACCGCCCATAATTTCGCAATAAAAGCCCTTAAATATGGATTATTTCGAAAGTCAGAATATATCGACCCAGAAACTTTACGAACCCAAGTATTAAATTTAAATTTTGATAATCCTCTCGGAATAGCGGCCGGGTTTGATAAACACGGAGACGTTGTAAAAAGTTTACAAGACCTAGGTTTTGGATTCATTGAAATTGGTTCAGTCACACCTTATCCACAGCCGGGAAATCCTAAGCCTCGAGTTTTTCGGTTGCCGGAAGACAACGCTATCATTAACCGGTATGGATTTAACAGCGATGGTCATGAAATCGTGTATAAACGGTTGCTTGAGTTAAGGATCGATCCAGATTTTAAAGCTGTACTGGGCATTAACCTTGGCAAAAATAAAGAATCAGAAACGCCCAACTTAGATTACTGCAAAGGAATTAAATTATTTGGACCAATCGCTGATTATTTGGTCGTGAACATATCAAGTCCAAATACACCGGGACTACGGACATTACAAAACAAAGATAATCTTAAATCGCTTCTATGTGAAGTAGTCAATACGCGAAACAATTTATATGTGAAACCACCGATATTTCTAAAATTAGCGCCAGATCTTTCTCTCGCTGAACTAAAAGAAATTGCTGAGGTATTGAACGATAAAACTTGCACGATTGACGGCTTGATAATATCAAATACGACCACCGATCGCTCGAATTTAAAGAACGTACAATACAATCAAGAAGCTGGGGGACTAAGTGGAGCCCCATTAACCGACAAGTCGACCCAAATGATTGCTGAAATGTATAAATTAACAAAAGGTAAATATCCAATTATTGGAGTTGGTGGTATTTTCAATGGACAAGATGCATACGAGAAAATAACGGCCGGTGCTAGCCTAATCCAGATTTATACATCGTTTATATATCATGGCCCGTCGATCATTAAAAAAATTAAACGCGAATTAAATGAAAAACTAAAGGAGAACGGTTACAGTAGTGTAACGGAGGCAGTTGGTAAAAACTTCGAATCATATTTAGCAGCCAAGGAGAAATAGTTGGATCATTATAATTTGTAGGAATTATATTTTATTATATTGTTAATTAAGTAATAAAGTTTGTTTGTATAAAATTAAATTATTCGCTCGGAGATATATTTTGTGCCGCACAAATTAATGTATCATGTATATCCTTTGCGTATGCGATTTGTGTCCTAACAGTTGTTAAATACTGCGGATACGATAGTTGGTTCGGCTCAGTTTGTGGAAGTGGCTCAACTCTTGTTAAATTCAATGGTATTGGAAGATACGAATGAGCAGATGTATTTTGCTGCATACATTGAATAGATGTTTTCTAGAAAGGGAAACGAAATACTTAGATTTGCTATAAAAATGGGTATGTAATGTTTATATACCAAATGAGATTCAATTTGGTCACAAATCGAATAAAATTCCTCGAGATGTTTATCAAATCGAGCTGGTGTCGATGAATTATTATCGACCCCTTTCGCTGTTCCAATATCAGTGATATTATTATGATGCAGCAACTGTGCAGCTGTCTTTATAGACATTAATAACGATTCACGTAACGGAGGAACTAATGATTTAGCACGCGATATATTATCCAATTTTTCCGGAGGTGGTGGGCCTTGTTGTTGCTGCTGCTGTTGTTGCTGTGCATTTTGTACGGCCATCACATTACTCATTTGCTGTGGTGAGGTTTGCTGCATCATGCCTGGTGATACACCAACCCCACCAGGCATACCTACAACACCGGGCCCTACGCCCGTTTGTGATATACCGTGCATATTCATATTCGAATATATTTTGAATTATTTTTAAATCAACGAACAGAGTAAAATATTCTCGAAGATATTTGACAATTTTATTCAAATCTGTCAATTATTTTGGCTGCAAACAGTTTTAATTTGACAACTTACCCTAAAAACCATGATTTAGTTTTATTAGAATCCCACTTCCACTACGCATTGAAATTTAAACTTTAATGGGCCTCTCCACACTTTAATTCTTTCGTCGTGATTCTCTGATTTCAAAAAATCAATCGACGTTCACATATGATTTCTATGCGCATTTGTAGGGTACCAAAAAATTCGTTCGAATTGTTTTGTTTGCTTATACATATTAAAAATAAAAATAATTAATTTAAAACTGTAATATTTAACTACTATATTTTATTTTAAATTATATATAAATTATATTTTAAATTATTCATTTTTATTTCTATTTTTTTATTATAAGCAAACAAAACAATCCTAACGATTTTTTTCGTACACCCTTTTTTTTCTATTGCCTTTCTTTTTTTATGTATGTGCGTAAAATTATGTTTTTTGATTTATTCCATAAAGGTAAATACTGAAGAGTGAATGTTTGCAGCTGTCAAGTGAGTCAAATTCGGAGGGTAAAAGAGAAAGCATCTAACTATATCAATGGGATTACAAAAACAAGAAACCAATCTAAAAACCCCACGCCAACAACCAAAATTGTTTTCTTAATTTTTTCTGATTTATAACATAAAGTAAGGATAAATTTATCACAAATCACTTGTTTTTTAGCACAATTTACATTTTACTTTATACAAACACTTATAGATGGTAAAATATTCTTTTTCGAATTTTTCGATGCGCATTTAGCAATATTTCACAAGACACTTCATTTTATTTAAAATTGTTTATAATTTTAATTATCAAATGATGCACTAGCACGCACTATTACATAAACCACTAATTATTTTATAATTTTTTTATTATTTTAGTGAATTTTAATTAATAATTTTATAACCACAAAATTAAGTCGTCAACATACGTTGTCATTGCCCATAAAAACAAACATCTGATTTGGGGTTTTTCATTTTGAGATATGAGTAAGCCACATGCTTTTTTATATAACCATCCTGTTCCCACGTGACTCAAAAGAGATAGCAAATATTATATTGATTTTTATATGGGAAAAAAATAGTTGCCGCTCTGCAGTATTTTCCTCTAAGATTTATTCGAATAGTAAGAAATATTTATATTTGCTGCGAAAATGGCTTCCTTGGCTGAAAAAATATATTTTTTGCACTCGAAGCAAACATTAAACTAAAATTAACCCAAAAACGACAAATAAACAAGATGTTTATTTATCTACGTAATAGTGCGAAGAAATCAGTGAATCAAAAAAATAATATTGACGAAAAAAGAATCAACAATTTCCCCGCCAAAAAATTAGTTTGTGGGTGAAGGGGAAAGAAACGAAGAAAGAATCACACTGAAAGAATTAAAGTGTGGAACCGCGGAATCGGTTGGTTATTCTTTAGAGTTTAGATTATATAATTTGGTTTTCTTACACAAAGACCCGCTCCATACACGGCTTCAAAAGACTGGCTTCACCTTCGTCTCTTTCCTCTTTTACCTATAAAATCGATGTTAACTGCAACATCAAATTTTTACACAAATAGAAATGAAAATAAAAAAATTTAACGACATTTTTGAGATGTAGATTTTTGTTTAAATTTTATTTTCGAGAGAGCAGAATAAAACAATTCAAAACAATTTAGTGTTTTAATATAAAATAAGGGTTTAAATAAAACATAAAAATCTATTACGACTTATTTTGAAGCCAGAAGCTGAAGCCGTGGATGGAACATGTCAAAGGGTTTAGATAAATTTTCTAAAACTGATTTAAGTGGATTACTAACTTAGCAAATATGACATTTATTCAAACTTACAAATTACAATACAATAATGAGTTTGATCATGTAAATTGGGGGATCAAATGTAAAATTTAAAAGAAGAGAAAATGCGTGTCAGTTGTTGAGAGAATCCAATAAATAAGAGCCAGGAGCATAAAAATATGTTCGGTACATAACCAACTAAGTTATGTTGATGCTTTCAGCATCTCAGACAGACATATATCAGGAACCGTACCTTCTTGAAGTTGTGGTTTCCGGATTAGATCCAATAGTTGAAAGTATCCTCTATAACGGTCCGACATTAAGAATAGAGTTTGCTTTTTATTTCTCATAATATTCGTGCGACTCTTTTCATGAATACAGTGTAACAGATGTTGCAGGTGTGCTCGTCACTTTTGAATCAGCGAATACATGCAAATTACTGGTGGTAGCCTCAGCGCATCTACTTTATGATCGGTTTCACCACCGCACTCGGTGGAATTTATTAACCTTGTTTCGCGAAGCGTGAGTGATAGGTTGTGACACCAATGCTCAGCACACGTTATAGGGTGTACCTCGAATATTAAAAACAATTGTTTGTCTCTGCTAAACTGTCTAAGAAGATCTGAGATTGAAATCCATGACAAAGGCTGCAAGCCAACTTTTATCTTTAACATAAACCTTAAAAGATCTACTCTCAGACCTACCCTACCGTAATAAAATATTTACAAACTGGGAGTTTTCTTCTGAACTTATACATACGTCTCCTGGTATCTTTGAGCGTCGAGCGAGGTTAGTTCGATTGGCGACATTGATTTGCTATCATCGTCTTTGACTTGCGCAATCACATTAGCTTTTGAAAAATCCTATTATCTTATAACCAAATAAACTTTTTGGTGTTCGATCTTACTGTGATGAGACTCAAAAATAAAGCCGAATAAAGTTCCAACCTTCAGGCTGATTGAAATAATTTTTTTACCGTCTCATAGGTCATAAAAAAAAATTAAGATCCGCAATAGATCTCTGGTTAAAAATTAATTTACAGACTTGATAAGCTGCGTCTTCCAGATGGCAGGTTTACCTCTGCCAAAAAGGAAATTGTATAGTATTACTGCTTTCTGTGCATTTTTCCGGTTGCAACGCTATCAATGCTGATTTTGTTGATTCTGAGTTATCTAACAGTAATGATCTTCCGCCCAATTGCGACCTAGCCGAAACGCTTGTCACTCGCGAGTCGCAATATTTTGAGTTGTAGTTCGCTCTCCTTCCTGCTCTATAAAACAGGTGGTCTGGATGAAATCCTTCCTTCTTAATTATACCATGGGTTTCCTCTCATTCAGGATCATTTACTTTTACTCTTTCAAGCATGCATTGCTTTTGTAACTGCATCATAATCTTGGAACAGGTAGAGTTGTTTTCACCTAAAAAGTTGGTAAGTTGGGTTATACCGACCCCAGGGCATTTCATTCTATTACAATTTCTTCAACTTTTCTTAAAGATTTGGAGAGAATTGTTGATAGGAGACCGTCATTTATCTATCCTCCCACTCAGCAGCAGTGTAAAACTGCTCTGCATGAACTTGTTACAAGGATAGAAAGATCGCTAGGCACTTTGATGGATATTGCTAGTAGTTTGATAATACATCTGTTTCTACCATCACAGGCCTACATATATTTTGGCTTAGATCAAATCATCGTTACGTGGATTGGATCCATGCTTAGGTCTCGCATTGCTATAATCTGCAATAATCTAATTTAAAGCAATGCGCTCTTTAAGTTGTATAAATGTACTTTTAACGCTATTTGCCGTAGGCACTTGGCGAAATACTCTAACACTTAATAAACACATTGCACTTAACACATGTACTTTTAACGCTATTTGCCGTAGGCACTTGGCGAAATACTCTAACACTTAATAAACACATTTCACTTAACACTTGCTTATCTATTTCGCAAAAAATTATTTTTGAATATTTTAATTAAAATTTTGATTCAAAATGTTTACAAAATCACTCGATCGATTTCGACTTGTTGTCATAAAACTATAGCCAGTATTTATCCACCGGATAGTCCAACGCGGGAAAATTGGTGTCACTTAGAGCATATAGAAAAAATGAGCCAGCGGATTAGCAACATCGTGTCAGATTTACAATATTAGTTTTGCTTTTTATAATAATAACATAATAAAGAAAATGCTTTTTAACAATAAACTTAGAGTTGCTCGCCTTTCTAAGTCTAGTATATACAGGATTAATTGCAATGATTGTAGTTTCTCATATATTGGACAGAATGGGGGCAATTTTGGAGTTAGAGCTAAAGAAAATTTATCTGGGTGCAATCAACTTTCTATAACCATTTCACTTTAGAAAATCATACAGCTAGCTTGAACAATTTAGACATATTACATATACAACCCAAAGGCAGACGTTTAGATACCTTAGAACCTTACGAAATTCGAAAATTCATATTTCTTAACCAAAATATCCTTAACGAACAGAGAGAAATCCGTTTCTCACCAATTACAGACCCCGCCCTTTTCTATTCTCACGTACGCAATAATTTGACTAATACATCGGGTAATTAAATTTACTTCAATATACCTTGAATTTTGTTAGTCAGCCGATGACTAATCGCCTACCTGCTATCTCTTCTCCTTTTTTTATTAATTTTTCCGTATGAATAACAGTTGATTGGAACGATCAATAGATTAATTTTTATTGCCTATTTTTTGTCCCTCCTTTTATTTATTTTTTGCTTTTTTCTACTATATATAACAGAATGTTTACTTTTACAAATCAGTAGATACTCCTGTGGCACTATTCTGGTAATTCCCTTTTATCTATAAATCAGTTTTTTCTGGCCTACTGAGATAAAAAGTTTGATGTAAATATTTGTAAATTGGGAATAATTTTTCCATAGCGAAATTATCAGGGAGTTATTCCCAATTTTAATTTGTTTTCAAAAAAATTGCCACTAACATTTTACCTTAGTATGCCAGAAAAAAAATTTAAATAGAATTTATATGTAAATTCTTTCTCCAGTTCCCTATTCCCGGGGAATTACCAGAATAGTGCCACTGGGGGTAGATTCCAACAAAATGACAATTTTTCGTGACATTTGCTTATTGGTACAAATTGAAGTCACTGAAAATTTACGATTCGGATCAAAGGACACTTATAGCAGTTTACAGCAACTGCAGTTTTAAGTTATAGCAAAACTATTTGCTTTTCAATAAAGAATAAATGTATTTTGTTTTAATTGTAAATACTCACACATATTTTGTATAAAGACTTTTGTCAACGATAATAAAAAACAATGACAATATTATTAAAATTGTCAGCTTATTTTTTGTGACGTTTCGGAAAAGTCATGGCATACGAATCGCGATTTAGTACTCACAAGTATTTGTCACAAAATTTTAGCAGTATTTTTAGTACAATGTCACAAGAAATTGTCATTAGTCATTTGATCAGAATCAATGTCCTGATGAGGACCTAACAACTCAAAATCGATCGAGTGATTTTTTAAACATTTTGAAATAATTTTTTAATTAAAATATTCAAAAATATTTTTTTGCGAAATAGATAAACAATTAGTGTTAAGTGAAATGTGTTTATTAAAGCTTGTATAAATTTTGTGACTTGCCTACATCTTTTACGTGTTCTTTAAATCGAGTAATAAAACTCCAACCAGTTTGTCCGATGTTTTATTACACGATTTAAAGAATACGTAAAAGATGTAGGAAAACCCATAACACAGTCCAAATATGCAGAACATCTGACTCATCAACAGCATACGTACACAGGTCATATCCTGCAATTTAGTAATTCTACATAAAATGAAAAAAGACGAAAAAATGAATAGAATAGTGGAGTACAAAATTTATCAACATAGGAACAACCACAACTATTGAACGACAGGATGAGGATGCCGTACACCGAAATCTACGAATATATAAAGAAACATTTGTGAACCAAAAATTAGAATAGTAGAAATAGCTGATGAAGAGAGAACTCTCGAAACTAGTTTGAAATAAAAAATAAAAATAAATTATCACAAAAAGAAAAAGTTATTCTCATTTATTTAAATTTAAAATTAAATAAAATTTCACCCAAAACTGGTACCCCGCCGCGATAAGGGGGTTATATAGACACATAAAAATCAACGGCCGCACATTAAATAATTTTTCGGCTTCATAAATATTCTACGGCCAAATTAAAATTCGTCGGCTGCATATAAATGCTACGGCCGAATTAATAAATTAACGGCAACGTAAACTAAATTAACGGACATGTAAAAATTCAACGTCCGTTATTAAAACCATCAGTCCAAATATGTTCAACATTATCATCAATTATCAGTATAATGTCGCGTTTGGAATCTCACATCACAGCATCAGGACGTCCAGAATTTGTTTTACATAGCCGCGTAAAATTTAAATATCTAACGCCTACCACAAGGAAAAAAAAATTATAAGCCTATTCAGTAATTTTCTAAATACCACAATGCTCTGTTACATATTTCTGCTCTAACCGATCTGATTAATCTGAGTACTAAAAAGCTGTTTCTTATTTCCAGTCAAATCGATCTGTTCAATTTGTTTGATGTTTCTTAAGCTGTGTTTCTTATTTCCGATCTAATCGATCTGATCGATCTCAGTACTAAAAAGATATTTATTTCAGCTCAGATCGATCTGATCAATTTTGTTGCTGTTTCTTATTTTTCTTCAGATAGATTAGATCGATTTTTTTGATTTGTAAAAATATTCCGATTTTTCAGATAAGTTTTAGTTTATCTAGCTTCACGTAATTCAAATTCAAATCTCAGTTGTGTTTCTTATTTAAATCCGTAGATCGAGCAGATTTTGAAATCTGAAATTAAATCGATCTGGTTGATCTGAAATAAGAAACAGGTTTCAAATTTGGTAGATCAAAAAAATTATCAACTGTCATCGAACTATCAACAAAATACACGATTAAAGCAAATGCTTATATTACTTATTATTTTCTCTGAGGAAATTGTACCACGAATGTGAAATTATACCACTTTCTACAAATACATAAAAAAATATAATGTATAAAATAATTATTTGATTGTTTAATAAAATCAATATAAAATAATAACTACAATTTTTATAACGTTTGCAAAAACAAACAAAAATGATGAGAATGACAATCTAGATTTGAATTTGAATTACGTGAAGCTAGATAAACTAAAACAAATCTGGGAAATCGGTATATTTGTACAAATCAAAAAAATCGATCTAACCAATCTGATCGATTGATTGATTGATTGCAATGGATGACGCCGGGCTCACCATACACCTTTATTACATTTAACAAGATGGAAGGATAGGATAGGCATGTTATATATGACCGAATTGACCCGGTTACAGACACCTAAGTAGTCAATAGTTAGTAAATTGTTAGTTGAAAATATAATGTAAGGCGATTGGTTAGCACAGGACAGCACAATTATTTTTGATTTTTTTTTATATAAACAATCAGCAATTAACATTATAAAAAAAATTTATAATTAATTATATTGACATATTAATGGCAAATTTTCTGAAATAAAACGTAATTATTATGAGTTAAAGATTTATTATTTAGGACAATGTACGATATAATTAAATTATACTTGAATAAAATAAATGTATTATAATGATTAGTATTAACTAAATAAATTTGGTTCTCTTAAAACAAATAAAATAAATCGAATCCAAATATTGTAATATCAAAGCAAGAAAGTCAAGCACAACCTCTATCTTCAACGGATAGAATCCTTGTAAGTCTGTTGATTTGATGGATTTATTTATAAAAAATAGTTAAATAAAAAATCCATATAATGTGAAAGTCAATTGTTCTTGCCATCCATCCCTAATCTAACACAAATATGTTTATTTATAAAAATAAAATAGAAAATAGCCAAATGAAATCTGGTTTCAAAACAGCTAATCTGGAATCTGTAAGGTAATTTATTAATACTAAATGTTTGGTAGTTTAAGAATCCCCAATACCTAAACAATCTAAGCCAGAATTAAATAAAACTATTAACGTAATCTGGCATCACGAAGGTAAGATGACAGAATTAATAATAATAGCTAGCACAACTGCAGGATTCATGATAATCAAATAACCCAATCGATTGTTCAACGCTTTAATTCTAAAATAAATAAATCAGAAAACATTAAAATAAGACGTTAAAAATCAATCTACGATAGTAAACTAAAAAAATTAGAACTGCTTTCTAAAATAATTTTGTAATTCTTGATTAAATACTTCAGAAAATTTATAATTTTAAAGTTAAATTATTAATTCCAAATCGATCACTGCCGCCTACCTATACATGTCCTAAACCTGAGTTCAAAAATTTGTTAAGTTATTATTATCCATTTAAAATAAAAATAATAAGAAATTTAAGAATTTTAATTTTATACTAAAATCCAAAATTTAAATTAATTTATACTTCTATAGGAATCAATAGATAATAATTACATAATCAAATTCCTCATCAAAATCTGTATGATGAAACTTTATTAATTTGAGAATACTCCAATCATCATCTAAATGATCAGAAATGATTAAAATAAAGGCTGGAAGTACATTTGTATTTGCCATTTCATCTTCATTATAGTGATCTTACTTAGCAAAGAAAGGCACTTCCATTCAACTAATACACTAATACACATACTAATTTTTTCACACTGCTTCAACCGCAAAAGCAGCACCACATCCATCCAAAAGTTGAAAATAAAAACGAATCTATACACCATAGCAGAACCATAAGCCACAATGATGTATTCCAAACACTTTTCATACAAAACCGGTTCATAAAATCAAATTTAACGAGAAACCACCCGCCGGTTTATTCCATGTAAGAAAAGATTATTTATATCAAATCACTTGACAAAAACATCTCGTTTATAATAAAAAGATGTCGTAGAAGAAACATCACATGCAACCCAAAAGCAAGGATCGATTACTGCTCCCGAACAGTAACCACCTTTGGCTTACAGTCCTGGCCGCATACGGGCAACTCCCACCTTATACAGAAAACATCATCACTAGAACAAAATCAAAAATGTGGGCAAATATATTCAGAGCAACTCGCTTCGTCAACACAATCTACATATTCCGAGGAACTGAAATAAAATAGAAATACCCAATGTACAATTCCCGAATATGTAGACAATGCCCTCGACCAGCGACCTCAAAAACACGATCAAGAAAGCATCGGTTGTGGTCAAATTGGAATTTTAAAAGTTTATTAAAAAAATTGGGATAAGGAAGGCTGGTTCTGGATAAAGCAAACAGGAACAAAATAGAGAAATTAGTTAGAACGAAATTCCTACAAACCAAAGTAATTCTTTCCAACTTTCAAAACGAGATTCCACTCCGAACTAATCCAGTAAAAGCACTGCAAACAACGTTAAACTAATTACGACTCCACGATTTAGACCGAACTAAAACTAAAAATCACAAAACAATTCACAGTCTCCAAATCCAAAACATGCCGAACAGAGATCTCGAAACACTCATATAGAGTATGAGAATACATCACCACCACAACAATAACCCCTGCTGAACTGAACGAGATTCACCACCGTGAACGATCACAACTGTACCAAGAAACCAACTAGGCCATGATACGTACCCCAACTGCCTTACCATTGCCATAACCATTTGCTATTAATCGGCTCTTAATGTACGTGAACGCACAACAGATTGTAAAAATGTAAAGAAATGTAAACATAAGACACAATGGCGAATTTTGGCGCCTTGCCACCTAATACCAAAATGGTGGCTGCAAAATTAAATCAACCTCACACAGGATGAGATTTCAATCTCCAAAATTAAAATTACACCCATCCCTCTACCCGATTTAAACGGTACGTACTTTTTTGTTACATGATTTCGCTTTACCAATGGTTAAAAAAAAACACAAAAAATTACTATTTTTCAAATTTTTATTTGTTTTATCAAATTTATTTTATATATTTTTTATTAAAATAAATGAATTATCAAAAACCAAACAACAATTTATATGAGTTTTCATACAAAAGTTGTACTCTCGATTTAAGGTCGATTTATATTACCCGCTCCCCCTCAGCTCCTTCACACATCGTGTCAGACAAAAAAAAAACAGTCACATGCATCTCTCATAGGAGTATCCATATTATCCATTCCGTTCAGTTCCTACAAGTACGGAACGGATAATACAAACACTCCCATGAAAAATACATGCAACAATGCCTCCTCCTGTCCAACACGATACGTGAAGGAACTGAAAGGAACGGATAACACAAATCGACCTTTACACGGTATTTTCGGCTTTACACGGTTTTCTGCGGAACCAGTCCACCGTGTAAATCGGGGGATGGGTGTATAAATATTCAAAAAATAATTAAATAAAATGAAAAGAACAAAAAGTCACGCACACATGTTAATGAATTCATCCGTCAAGGGGAAAACAAATAATCCAAAATAAAGCACGATCGTGTACGGTCAATTTATCTAATTTCGTAACATATTTATCCCCTCAAAATTTTGTATATGTTTGTTCTTTTTTTTTTGTTGAAACTTAGAAGAGATAAATTATAAAAAAAAATCGATCTAACCAATCTGAAGAAAAATAAAACTGTGTTTCTTATTTAAATCCGTAGATCGAGCAGATTTTGAAATCAGAAATTAGATCGATCTGGTTGATCTGAAATAAGAAACAGGTTTCAGATTTGGTAGATCAAAAAAATTATCAACTATCATCGAGTGTCAACAAAATACACGATTGAAACAAATAAAATGTTATTACTTATTATTTGCTCTGAGGAAATTGTACCACGAATGTGAAATTGTACCGCAGCAAATATTCTATAAAAAATATAGCTGTATAAAATAATTATTTCATTATTTAATAAAATCAATATAAAATAGTAATTACAATTTTTATAACGTTTGCAAAAACAAACAAAAATGATGAGAATGACAATATAGATTTGAATTTGAATTACGTGAAGCCAAAAATCGATCTAATCAATCTGAGTTTTAATTTTACTGTCGTGAGGTTCGGACGTAAAATTAAACAAGCGAAAAGTGCAGTGTTAGTGCCGTTTATTTTGTTATATCTATTTTTTCAATCGCGTGAATTGTTTTATAATTAAATACACGCAGTGCAAAAAACTAATATAAAAGTGTAACTTGATAAGTGATTAAGTGATGATGTAAACATGATGGGGCTATTTTCCCCAAAAAAGACTTCTTCGAACATCGAACACCGAACACAGTCTACAACAAACTTGAACCAGTTTCATGTAGAAAATATTGCAAGTGCAAGTGTTAATGAAGTGGGCAAAGTTCAACACAGCCCAAAGAAATCACCTATGCTAATGATTAAAAGTGCTTCTTCGACAGAATTAGTTATACCGTAGTTTAAAAATAAAAATAAAAACCGCGATGAAAAAATTAATGTATCAGCAAATTTCACAATGCGAAATGACAACAATAGTAATGAACTCAGTGCGACGAACTCTAGTGACCGTGGTCAGTGTGAAAATAATCTAGTGCAAACGGGATTGGATAGGTATATCACTGTTCAATCTAAAAGAAAACGTAGCCCGAGATCTGCCCAGTTTGCTGGCAGGAGCAAAGTGACACGGTCTGTATAAGGTGTTAATCGAATACCTCTTAACAACTGATTCTCTAGTTTAGAGGTCGTTGACCCCAACGCAGCGCCGAATTTGAAAAATGAGAAACCGCCTCCGATTTATTTAAGGGAAGCATCTAATAATGAACTGGTTAATAACATCGCAACATTAACAGATTCTAAATTGTATATTGCCCCGCTCAAAAGAGGTAATATAAACGAAACCAAGGTTCAAACATTCGAAATCGATGGCTTCAGAGCCCTAGTTAAACATTTTGATGAAGTTGGTAAAAAATATTACACATACCAGCTAAAAAGTCAAAAAGGGCTGACTGTTGTGCTAAGAGGAATTGAAAGCTGCGTAGATGTTAGCGACATACAAGCTGCACTTGCTGCGGAAGGTTTCCATGTCAAACCGATTGGTAATATAGTAAACCGTGAGAAGGTACCCCAACCAATGTTCCGTTTGGAACTAGAGCCAGAGGAAGAAAAGTCAAAAGGAGTTCACAAGATATACAACTTAAAATATTTGTTACATAGTAAAATAGTAATTGAAGAACCTAAGAAGAGGTCTGGACCAGTCCAATGCATAAAGTGCCAAGAATACGGACACACGAAAGCATACTGCACCTTAAATGAAATTTGTGTTATCTGTGGTGAAGTCCACGACTCTAAACAGTGTGACAAGTCTCGCAATGACCCATATGTGTTACGTTGTAATAATTGCGGCGAAAATCATACTGCAAACTATAGGGGTTGCGCAGTGTATCTGGACTTAAAACGAAAAATAAACCCTAAAATGAAAGCTGAGTAACGAATGCTCAATATGCAATTTAATCAGAGGGCCGTGTTTCCAAAAAATACAATAGTCACCAAACCAACGAATGCAAACACACAAAATGATAACTTGGAGACGTTTGCCAGCAGTTTTGCACAGCCAGGTGTTTCTTACGCAAGTATCCTAAAAGGTAACAAACCGAAACCAAAAGTTCTTGCTAATGAGGAAGAACTAAACATTCATACCATGGTAAATAAATAAACCAAGACCATTCAAAGTTTCATGATGATGATGGAAAGACAAATGAGCATGACGATGCAAAATATGAATACGCTTATGCAAATTATAGTCAAAAATGACAGTTCTAAAAATAGCCATTTGGAATGCGAACGGGCTCTCGCAACATAAAGCTGAGGTACAAAGCTTTCTTATCGAATAAAATATAGACATCATGTTAATATCTGAAACACACTTCACAAAAATTTTTTTTTTTAATATTACCGGCTATTCCGTTTATGACACCAAACATCCGGATGGAAAAGCACACGGCGGCACTGCAGTCTTAATAAAAAGAAGATTAAAGCACTACGAGCTCCAGAAATATGCTAAAGATCACATTCAAGCTACAACTATTAGTTTGGAAGAATGGTCTGGGAAATTTTTAATATCGGCTGTCTACTGCCCACCGAAACACGCAATTAAAAAACAGCAATTTATCGATTACTTCAATCAGTTGGGAATCAAATTTCTAGCAGGGGGTGATTGAGCGCTAAACATGTGCAATGGGGTTCGAGGTTGACGTCACCCAAAGTCAAGCAACTCTACGAAGCAATAAACGAGAAAAACCTAGATTATTATTATCATCTGGACATCCCACATATTGGCCTACAGATAGAAAGAAAATTCCTGATTTAATATATTTCTGTGTAATACGAGGAATAGCACGCATGACTTGAGCATTAGTCGTTGACTGTTATGATTTATCATCAGATCACTCACCAATAATAGTAACACTAAGTACTCAAGCATTAAAAACTGAACCTCCCCAACGTTTAACAAACAAACTAACGAAATGGGTTCTCTATAGAAACATAGTAAATGTGAATTGTCATCTCAATGTTCCACTTCGCACACCAGAGGACATTGATGCCGCGGTAGAAAACTTAAGACAAATAATGGAAATGGCTGCAAAAAAAGCTTCTCAGGAGAACAAAAATTCCGAAAAAAATACAAGGCTTTCAAGTAACATTCAAAAGTTATTGGCAGAGAAGCGGACAATTCGGCGGCTATGGCCGCTTCACCGACCTCCTTTGCATAAATGAAAATTAAATAGAGCTATTAAAGCTCTGAGAGAAGTAATACGGGAAGAACAAAATTTAGGAATACAGAATTATCTGAGTGAGCTCACAGCAACAGAGAAAACCGATTACTCACTGTGGAAGGCAGCAAGAAATTTAAAAAGGCCAGAGCTATCAAAAACCCACCGATAAGGAAACCAGATGGTCACTGGGCCAGAAATGACTTAGAAAAGGCCATCGCTTTCTCTAACCATCTACAAAAAGTGTTCACCCCAAACGGATAAAATAACGATTGCATACTACTACAGTTTACGAGGGACGAGTCGAACCCAAAACCAGTAAAATTTAAATGGAAATGAGTCAAAACGGTTATCGTAAAGACGAAACCCAAGTCTCGTCGTACAGGCCAATAAGTCTACTTCCGATAATTTCAAAGCTTTTTGAAAAGATGCTACTACAACAACTAATACCTATATTATCTGAAGGTCGCATTATACCAAATCGCCAATTTGGATTTAGAGAGCAACACGGCACAATAGAACAGGTGCACAGAATTGTAAATACAATTAAGCTTTCCTTAGAAGAAAAGAAATATTGCTCGGCAGTTTTCTTGAATATTGCACAAGCTTTCGACAAAGTATGGCATGAAGGATTAAATTACAAAATTAAAACTCTTCTTCCTAGACAATTTCATTTAATTCTTGAAAACTACTTAGCCCAAAGGATGTTCCAGGTGAAACAAAATACGGCCACTACTGATCTAACCGAGATCAAGGCAGGAGTACCGTAAGGTAGTGTATTGGGACCTGTGCTATACTTGCTATTCACAGCTGACTTACCAATAACTGAAAAAATTGTCACTTCAACTTTTGCTGATGACACAGCTATATTATTTTCACGCGAAAATCCTCAAACAGCATCGAGAGAATTACAAGAACATCTACACAAAATAGAAGATTGGTTAAAAACTTGGCGGATAAGGACGAATGTATGTAAATCAACACATATAACATTCGCATTGAATAAACGTACATGTCCAGGAGTAAAATTAAACAATATCACAATTCCTCAACAAACAAACGTCAAATATCTCGGTCTTTATCTCGATAGAAGATTGACATGGAAAAAGCACATTGAAACAAAACGCAATCAAATAAAAATAAAATTTTCTAAAATGTACTGGATAATCGGTAGAAAATCGAAACTCTCTCTAGACTGCAAGGTTCTACTATACAAAGCGTTCCTAATCCCCATATGGACATATGGTATCCAACTATGGGGCTCAACTAGTGCATCAAATATAGATATCGTACAAAGAACGCAAGCAAAGATACTTCGCGTAGCATTACAAATGCCCCATGGTATATTCGAAACAGCAACATCCATAGAGACCTAGGAATCAAAACTGTTAAAGAGACAATTAAATCATGCAGTCTAAAGTACCAACTGAAACTGGAATCACACCCAAACGAATTAGCTAGAGAACTACTAAGGCAACCTAAATACAGTCTGATTTGCAGAGCAGATCCTCTAGATGTAATTAACTGAGAAATATAATCTAATAATTACGTGCATGTTGAGCTAACACACTAAAATTAAGTAAATAATAATAATTTAATAATAATAATGCATAATGATATTAAGTATTAACATAGGTTAAAGCTTAATTTAAAATAAAATATAGTTTTTAAGAATTGCATACTTCTTGTTAGTTTCGTATAAAGAAAGATTGAAGAATAAAGCCTTTGGCAATAGTTACAAAAAAAAATCAATCTGAAGAAATAAGAAACAGCAATAAAATTGATCAGATCGATCTGGGCTGAAATAAGAAACTACTTTTTAGTAATCAGATCGATTAGTACATCAATTAGATCAGAAATAGGAAACACTGTGATAGTTACCCTTATTTGATCTAACTAATCTGAAATCTGTTACTTAGTTTAGATCGATTAAATCAAGCTGATTTCAGATTTCAAAATCTGTGCGAGCTACAGATTTAAAAAAGCACAAAAAAAAATTATTATCAAACGACCAAATTTTCTTTTTCTCTTTAAATCATTTTTCGTTTGAAAAATAAGTTGAATGATTACGAAAAGCTATGTTCAGCTGTAAATATGTATTGTATGTAAATTTTCTATTTATTTTTTCTCTTTTGCGTAAACAGTATTGTGGGGATTTCCCAATAATTTTTAACTAATTTTGGCACTTTGAAAATCATTTTTTGGTACAGTTTTTTTTATATCATGTATGCATGTAAAACTAAAAATAATTTTGAAAACTTATTGTTTTTTATTAGAATTAAGAATTTTTTTTACAAAGTCGAGTTTTCTAATTTTTCTTACGTCGCGATATGTTTTTATTTTATAATTAATTTTTAAAATAATAATAACTAAACATAAACTAATAATTACAAAATAAAATAAAGTATTTGAATAATTGTATAAAGCTTCCCCAAAATAAAAATAAATAATTCGTAACCCAAAACTTTTTCTTTTTTCGAGCCTAGAATTGCCCACATAACTCAGAAAATAAAGATTAGATTAAAACTCCAAATATGTTATTTATTAATGAAAATTTTTATTTATTTTTTTTTTCTCATTTTAGTTTGGTTTTGTGGCTACACTGAAATTTTTCATTTTTCTTTCTTTATTTTATATTATATATATAATAATATATAATTAATAATAATTAGTTTTACAATTACTAAATTTTAGTATTTTATACATTTTTTATCATTTTCTTGTATTTATTTTTTATTTATTTAAATGTTTAATTCAAAGAATTTTCTTTTTTTTTTTGTTTTTAAAAAATATATCTATGTAATTTTACTTTCCTTTCATAATTTTATTTTTTATGTAATTTTTTGATTGTTATGACAGAAATTTAAGTGTAATAATTTTTTTTTATAAACTATTATAAATATTAATATATAATTAATTTTTTTTTTGTTTTGTTTTAAGAAAAAGGCAAATGGATTTGGATGACTAAATAAAATAATTATGTGTGCAGTAACAATAAAAAATAAAAATTAGTTAATAAAATTTTTTTATTTAATTTAATTATACAAATATATTGTTTACTGGATATTATTATAAATAAATTATAAGTCACTTTTATTTTATTAAATAGGATTTATTGTGATTCCTTATTACTTTTACATCTTATTTTTTGTTTTATCGTTTTCAGCCTTTTCATAATCTAACGAGTTTTCATGTACATTACCAATTTTCATGTTTCATTTAGGTTTTGTAAAAAATTAATTTAAAAAAAAAACGAAAACATTTTAATTTATTCATTTATCATTATTAATTTTCAACTTAAAATATAAAATAATAGATTATATAATATATAATAAATGTATTTATTTTTTATTTAACTTTTTATTTACATATTTGGTTACCAATATAACTTTAAGATAATTAATTTACAAAAGTTTATTATAAATCTTTATTTTATATTTATAATAAAGAAATTTTAATAAACATTTTATTTTATTTATTATATTTATTCAAAAATTTTTGTTTTATAAAGAAATAATTAAAAAAAATTATACACATTTATGTATAAAAATAATAATATTAACAAAAGAAAAACTATATTTAAAAATAATTATAATAATTAAATATTAAGAGAAACATTTTTTTTTATTAAATTTATTTTGTTTAGTTTATTTGTAATATTTATCTTACATAATCATATTTTTTTCTTTTATTTTATATTCATATAACGTTTTATTTAAATTAATAAAAACATCACAAAATTGTTTGTTTTGTAATCATAATAATTAATGTATGTATTTATAAATTTATTTCCAAAAAATTAATTAGTTAAGATTTGTTGTGTATGGTAAAAATTGATGACACAGTCGTTGCCGGTAATAGTAATATTATTTAAATTCAATAATTTGTATTTATTTAAATTTATATGTTGAAAATCGGTTAAATAATAAACATTATTGCAATAAAATTTGTTATAAAATATTTTGTATGTAACATTTAATTAAGTTTTGCATTTTTAATATTATTTCTAATGAAAAACAAGCGTCATCGACCGGAACAAAAAAAAAATTGAATTAAAAATTGTATTTTATGTGAGAATGCATAAATAACAAAAATATTTTTTGCGTTAAATATTTTGTTTAAAATAAAAAAATGCATAAAAATGTTAATTATTATTATTAGACGTGTTTTAATGAATAATTTTTTGTTTTTAATATCAGACTCATTTTATAAATTTTTACTTTTATGCTTTCCATTATTTATAATAACAAAAAAAACTATTATTTTTTTATACAGAGTTGCGTGTAGTAAAAAAGTTTTCAAATTACAATTAAATTGCATTAAATAAAATAATTGAAAACGATTTTAGTCATCACACTACACTGTAATAATTATTTTATAGATATAAATTTTTACGGTTGGAAAAATCTGTATAAGACGAAAATATGTCATGACAGTTTTCGCCTTGTACAGTTTTACTATCCAGTTTTTTATATTTATACATTTATGGTGGAATGTATAAATACTTTGTTTTTTTTTTGTTTATTAAATTTTAGGCAATTTTATTTATTTATATTTATATATAAAAAACATTATTATGATGTATACAAGTATTTAATATAATAATTAATATTGTATTTTAATAAAAAATACGATAAATTTATCATATCCTATGTCTGTTGCTCCATGGTCGGTGTTGGTGTTGGAGCCGTTGTTGTTGTATTGATGACCGTTGTTATAGTAGTGTTTGTTGTTGAAACTGTGGTATTTATAGGGGATGTAGTTGTTGTTAGGTTTAGTATTGTGGGTGATGGCGATGGTGGTGATTGTGTTGTTGTTATGTCAACTGGTGGTTGAGATTGTATTGAATTTGTTTCCGAAAATGGTTCCGTATTAATTAATGGCTGCTGAGGTGGTGATGGCTGAAAATGAAATACGTAGTTCTGTTAAATTAACCATTTTTTCGGGAAAGAAGCATCAAAAATCTCTAAAGCAGGAGAATTGTAATATTACTATTTGATTTCCAGTCGACCAACTTCAAGAAGTAAACGCGATCGAATGGAAACCAACATCAAACTCACATATTTTATAAATAACTATAAAAGAGTTCACCTCCATAATCGCGTACATTTTTGAGAAGACAGGTTTTTTTTTATTAAGTGCCAAGCAAATTCGGAAAATTAAATCCAAAATTCGGAAAATTGATTTTGAGCGTCTCTAATACCAGAAAGCGATTCTAAAAAATATTGTGTTGTTATGGTTTTATTCCATTTTTCACTACTGTTTAACTTTTGTCACTTTGAAGTTTAATAACTAATTAAAACAATTTGTAATTTATTCCTTATAGTAACAATATTTGTTAATGTTATTTTTGAAAATCGATTTCGAAATATAATTTCATCCTCAGTTCAAATTACAACTATTATGAATTGTTAAAGTTATTCTCCTTATTTAGTAAGTATTTCTCAATGGTTCAGCTCGTCCTATTATTAGATCATAAATTTTGAAAGTTTTACTGTTCAGTTTATCGCTCATTAGTTGGTTGTTGTCCTTATTCTTGTATATTGCAGCTTTATGCAAAACTGTTAGTTGGTGTCAGTCTGTATAATTATGTTTTTTTTTTTTTTTTAAATTTCAATTATCAACTTTATTAATTCCAAATAATTGATATATATATATATATATATATATATATATATATATATATATATATATATATATATATATATATATATATATATATATATATATATATATTTACATGTTATAAATTTTAATTTTAAGTTGATAAGATAGGTGTCTCTTTGGTTCAAATTGAACTCGTTTCAGGGGCACCGATTCTATCAATACACGTAATCTATTCTATGTGATTATTAAATATCTGTTGTACTGCTATTTACAATTTCAATTTTGATGTCAGTTTACATAAGAATACAAAACAAAGGATTTGTTGCAAAACTTATTTATTACTGTTTTTCGCTATATCAATACGAAATTAATTGAGGGAATATAAAGTTTGTATACAAAGTCTGAATGTACACATTTACGAAAAGAGATGCTGAATATTTTTAGTTTGCTTAAGCCAAATAAGAAGAGTTTTGGAAAATACAGACAGACCACTACACATTCTTAAATGAGTAGCCAAATTGTTAAATAATATTGGAGAGATCACACTGACTGAAAAAGGACCTACGGAGATTTGATTTGAATTTCGGAACATTTTTTTTGAACTGGAAGTTAGATCGAAGGTTATAATCCGCGTAGTTTGCGAAATCATTTCCACTAATAATGTAAAATAGTTTTAATACCTTAAAAACATATAAATGCTGTAACGGCAATAATTCTAACGATTGAAATATAGGCCAAGAAGGTTCTTGAGTAGCTTTAAAACCCATAATACGAATTATATGCTTCTGTCGCACATACACTGGGTGTAAAATAGTCTGACATGCCCCACCCCAACAAGATAAACCATATTGGAGGATTGAGTCAGCCAAAGCACAATACACAATGCGCAGGATATAATATGGACAATATAATCGTAGGACATACATTTTCCTTGCAACCAATAAAAGTCTATATTTCAAGCTTTCGACTTGAGACTTCCAGTTCAGCTTTTCATCTATTATAATACCCAAATATCTAAATTCACTTACTTGGTTAACCTGAAAGCAACCAGATGAGGTGCATGGAATATTATTATTACAACCGAATTCATGATAGTTAACAAGACATGCTGATGAGTTCCTTTGTTTGAAATGCATGAATTTAGTTGTATCACTTAACAGAAAGTTATGTGCCTTCAGCCAAATCGATAATGATACTAAATCTTGCTCGATGCAATTAATATTGTATGAAATATCAGGACCCGAGTATGTAAAATATACATCGTCAGAAAAAGCAGTAGGGGACCCATTGAAATTCTGTGAAAATATTCCATTAATGTAGACCAAATATAGCAAAGGTCTTAACACCGAACCCTGTGGAACCCCAATCTTGATTTCCAGTTCATTACTCAACTGTCCGTTTACTCTAACACATTGAGTTCGACCACTTAAGTACGAGCTAAACCACTTCTAAATCGTTTCGCGGAAAGCCCAGCAGGACAATTTCTTTAATAAGATGGTATGATCTACTCTATCAAAAGCCTTTGTCATATCAATGAATAAAGCTGAGACAGTTTGGCCATTATCCATATGGTCAGTTATTTGATCGAGAAAAGATAAAAGTGGCTTTTCGGTGTTCTTGTTTTGTCTGAACCCGTATTGCGATCCGGAGAGTAAGAAATTGGGCGATAATTGTTAATACACGATTTATCACCTTTTTTAAAAATTGGGATAACTACAGCTTTTTTGAGATATAACGGAAACGTTCCTGTTTCCACGCTTAAATTAAAAATAAAGGCTAGGACATCCACTAAAAAACAGGCAAGTTGCTTTATGACACTATTGGTTATACCATCTATTCCAGGAGATTTTTTTTTCATGGAATTTATCACATAATATAATTCGCAAGGCGTTGTTGTTACTGTCCATAATTAGTCGTTCCTTGCCAGTGGTTGCTAAATCAACTGTTGAGATGTTATGTGAACCTACACTCGTAAAAAATACATTAAATTCATTGGCAATTGCAGCTGGATCTGATACATTGTATCCTGACTGAGAATTTATCGCTTGAATATCATTTGACTCTGGATGCCCGGTTATAATTTCGTTAACGGTTTTCCAGTTCTTGCGAGCACTTTTATCATTAAGACGAAATTGATTTTTGTAATATTGGTTTTTGGATAAATCTATATTTCGGTGTACTAACTCACACAACTTCAGTCTGTAGTTTCGTAATCTAGCATTATTAGGATGTTTTTTAACTAATTGACAAAACTTATTTCATTTGCGTATTAGATTTAGTAGATAATTGGACATCCATACATTCAATTTATGTGATTTTGATCTAGTTACTTGACTTGTGCAGCTACTAAAATGGTTAGAGAAAATTTCTATGAAATTGTCAAACGCTACTGATGCATCTTTACAACTAAGAACCGCGCCCCATTCTTCAAATGTGAGTAAATTTTTTAGTTTACTGTAATCAGTAAGGGTAAGTATATGCTTTTTGTTCTTTTTGGGGGGACTGAGAGCAAATCTGGCTGATAGTTCAACATCTAGAAGACAGTGGTCTGAAACTCGCAAATCTAATACCGTACACGTAACTTATTGAAAATGTCTCTGGTCGAGTCGGTAAAGAACATTATCAATACACGTAGCAGAGCTATTTGTAATACGTGTAGGTTCGGTGATTAATATGTCAAGACCATAATTGGACAATAAAACTAGAAAATTATCAAGCTCGGAATTAGAATGTAAAAAGTCGACATTAAAATCACCCATAATTAAGAGGTTTGTATGCGATAAGTTCCTTAGAAGATTCGTAAAATCGTCAAGGAATATTGAGAAACTCAGATAACCGAATCTATATAGACATAGAACACACATCAATTTAGAGTCAATTGAGAAAGTTACGCCCAGTACATTGAAGCTTAGATAATCAATATTAAAATGCTTGCAATTCAAGTTATTCACAGCGTAGATTGCCACTCCACCGGATCGATTAAGATTATTGCCATTAACAAACAGATTGTAGCCGTCTACACTATAGAAAATCATTTCGCAGAAATCCAAATTTCCGAAAGTCCAATAATCAGTGGCTTCACATTAACAGAATCTACGTAAGCTAATAATTTATCTGTGTTTTTCCTCATGCTTCTTATATTTAGATGTAAAAAATTGAACTGCTTTAATCTATTAGTCATTAAAGAAGGCCAATAAAGAATATCAGATTTAATGTGTTGTTCCGTTGTGTGTAATTTAAATTAGTTCGTTATTATAATCTATGTTCATTGGATTGATTGTCAATTGATCATGCGGTTGTATACCGATATCTTATGCTGGTACGGATGGTGTGAATCACTGTGTATTGTGTGATTTGTTTCAGTAGGTTTTCTATATCTTTTAAAGGAGTGTTTATTACTAGTAATTGTCATGGAAAGGTCTAAGAAATTAATTTTATTATTTTGTTCTATTTCTAACGTGAATTTAATAGTGGGATGTTTATATATCAGTATACAATATTTCTCATGTACGGGTTTCGTTTCGTTTATTATGTTTTTATTTTCAAAATTTGTCAGAAATATTTCGGCTAACGTACCTGATATTGGACTGCCCGTAGGTAATCCTTCAGTCTGACTGTAAAATTCGTCATCGTTATATTAATTATCTCGTTTGTAGTTTTAGCCCGTTTTTAAATAGTAAATTTTTGGTTATTTCTATTGTTGCGTTAATTGAAATGTTAGTGAACATATTTGTTATGTAAAATGATGATAATTTTGCGTTGTTCGTTATTTTGACTAATTTAATTTTGTTTATTAACTCTATGTTATTTCGTGTTTAATAAATATTTGCCAGTGTGATGTACTGTTTCAGCATTGTGTTGTTGATTATTTACTTTATTTTTGTATTACAATTCAGTCCTATCCATAGAGAAATACATCAGACCCAGATCCCGTTTTAATTTTTTTTGATTCTTGTTGTTGCAGCAGATTGTTACAACAGATTGGGTTGAAACTCGGTTTGTATGGCCAAAATAAGGTTTCAAGAATTCCGGATGTGGTACTGAAAAATTGCCTAACGGATGCCTTCGGATGTTATTCTAACCAAATACCAATTTGAAATTGAACTAAACGATTCGTAAAGTTATGTGCAAGTTTACACGAGTATTGAGCGCAACAGTATTATTTAGAGTGGCCATTAATTTTAAAAAGATACATCTCACGACACTGTTGATTCGAAAAGCGTAGACAATACGAATTAATTGCACGAACTTAAGTAGTTAGGAACGGGGAACCTAAACAAAAGGCATATAAATATAGGGCGATTTTTTAAGCGTTTTGGTTATAAAATGTTGGCCACGGCTACGTTTTAAGTGGTGCACGCGATATGTCCAATTGTTCACCACTTTTTCGAGTATTTCGGCTGCTATATCACTAATGTTGTCTTGCAATTCTGCAATTGTTGTTGGTTTATTGCCATAAACGAGAGACTTCAGTAGTTCCATACAAAATAGTCAAGAGGCGTCAAATTACACGATCTAGGCGGCCAATTCACCGGACCGAAACGTGGGATAAATTACTCATCGAACTCATCTCTCAATAAGTTCATGGTTTCGTGTGCTGTGTGATACGTGGTGCCGAAAAAGTTCGAAATCATCGAGCGATAGCGCTCATAGCGCTCTACCACCGGCACGAACAGTGGTTTTTTCTGGGTGCATTGGCAGTTCTTGCATTGCCTGTGGCTTCTCATCATACCAAATGAGGTAATTTTGCTTATTAACGTTAAATGGGTAATTTTTCGCTGAACACATTTTTCACTGAACAAGGAATTTTGATAATAGAATTAAATAATTTGTAAATGTTGTTCGGGTGTCTCTTTCTATGATGAAATGGCAATGATAACTAAGAACAATTGACTTTTACAGGTGTCGCAATCACGTTGTATCAAAAACATATACACGAAAAACCAAAAAGAAAGAAAAAATCACCCTTTATTGAAAGAGCAACAGCTAATTTTAATTAGTGGATTACCCAAAGATGTGGGTTAGAGATCAAGACGCCATCCATGTTAGTGTTCGGAAGAAGCTGACGCTCACCGCGCACCAAAAAAGGGGAAATATAACAAGAATCTAAACGATTCGAACTCAGATGCACGAACTTACTTCGCCAAGCCACGTTGGCAAGTAGCGCAAACGGGCGAAAGGCCCCATGTAGTAAGCTCGATGATAGAAATCGTTTCTCTTGAAACGATTTTAGAGGAAACCAAAAATACGACACTTATTGAACCTAAATTTCGCGAAATATCTATATTAAAAATATAAAGATTACAATTCTACAGGTGGTTGCGGAAACTAATCTAGTTTTTGATAAACTGGGTGAGGAACGCAACTATAAGACCTGTTCTCACTGTGCACAACATTGTCAGGGTATAGGGTTTTTTCGGATTTTCCCATTAACGGAAATGTTCGATGCGACACGGATTTACCCTATAATGAAAGATGTATTATCGAATTAAATTATAAATCACTTTTCACTATATTATGATGAAACGTGAAAATAAGTTCAATTGAATACAAAATACGGCAACTAAATAGCAGTCGGATTTTTTCTAGTGTGTTCGGAAAAATCCGATTCGATTTTACTTTTTAGGTTCATAATAGGACGGATTTATCCGATTTATCCTGGTAGTTGCGCAAGCTACAAAGAAATGCAAAATCCACAAGATCACCAAGTAGGTCGCGCTACCTGTAACGCATACAAAAGTGCTGTGCAACGTCTAAAATCCAATACTAAATATGATGTTTAGTCAAAATTTGAGAAACTATAACAGCAAACAACGTATTGCAGGATCAGAAATATGGGAGCGTATCTCAAACCACACTCGGTCAATCGTCATATAGCGGCATGCCTGCTACAGCCACAGTCGCCAGACGCTGCTCTGAGAATCCCAAGACAGAAATTAGTATTTACAACGTTGGCATGAACATGGCGAGTTCTGGTCATTTTTGTGATAGCCACTGCACATGTGTTGAAACTCAATCGAAAATTGGTTCCTTCTACATATTTTCAATAGGCGCCCAATACAATGGACCGCTAGTACCGTCTATGCAAAATCGAAATGACCCTAGCCTTTTTTCAGGGCAACACCAAAAGGTAGTGATCACTGGAGACTTAAATGCTTGAAGTAAAAATTGACATGACCGTCTAACTGATGAAAATTGAAGAAAAATAGAGGACTTTATGTCTAGTAGTGACGTCTTCACAATGAAGAAACAGACAAAAACCCAACAACGTTCTCGCCATTAAGATACCTGACTGGGGTCTATTTGAAAATTGGTTGGCTCCTGGGACGGTGTAGAAGCACTTCCAGAAATTGATTCTTATTTATTTATTTTGTCTATAATAATTTTACCAAGTGCCATGGACCACGTTTACGTTAACAATATTAAAATACATAAATTTGTAAGTAAAAATTAAAAAAGACGAAAAAAATAAATCCACTCGGCAAGAACGCCACACCAACTCCTTTCGGTCGATGATTGATGTTCGTGTAGAGTTGATCTCAACACTGTTAACCAACATCTGCAATAAATCAATATCAAGGAAAAGAGGAGCTAAGAAACGAAATAGTTGGTGAAACTCCAATCTAAGGAAGCTTTGGAAGGTCTAAGGACGGAAAGAAACCAAGAAGCAAAAGAATTATAACTGTCACTATTTAGAGGGGCAAATAGCAAATACTTGTTCAAGCCAACCAAAGTCTTAAACACCATTAGGAAGAGAAATAAAGTCGTCACTGGTATGTGGCATTACACCCGTTTGAAGTTATTCAATTAATTTCAGCTATGCGTGAGATCGATATCAACAGTAGTTGTACATTCACGATTGTTGAACACCATCCACTCAATCACGTGGAAAGAAAACATCAGTGCTCTAAAATGGTTTAGACGAAACAAGTCATCAGGACTTGACCACTTGAACGCTGTAGTAATCTAACTCGTACGGACTATCATAGGACAAATCATAATAAAAGTATTAAACAGCTACGAAATTTGGCTACTTTTTAAGGTGTGGAAATCAGGTGAAATAATTGTTATCAAGAAACTTGGTGGATTTACTTTTTCGAAATCTTACAGATCTATAATGTTGCAATGAGGAAACTCGCGTTACACTTGTGATTGAACAGAGCTGTTTGTTCTCGGACAAACAATTCGGATTCCGACGTAGCATGCGATAACGCGCCTAATTAATACTGTCAAAGCCCAAAGTTCTAAATATGTTATGTCATCGCCGGAGCATTTTCTTGTTACCTGTCTATAATCTCCAAAAAAACATTATTTGAATGTTTCCTACTGCAGCATCCGATCCGCAGTAATAAGACATTTATGATTACGAAACAAATCGCCAAAGCATGTCCTCAAGGCTCTATTCTAGGTCCTCTGTGGGCCTGGAAATCGTGTTAAACACAAGCATGATTGATGGACCTGGATGAAATTGCATTCGAGGATGACAATCATTCACTCGAAACATGAACTTCAGCGATAGGGTCAAACTCCAATAAATAGAACGGGCGAAAGTTGCGTAGCAAATAAAATGTCACTATCTGCACAATAAATAGTAATGCTGTAATTAAAAGGCAGATTTGGCTCTTGTCGACCTCCAGCAATAAATCGGTCAATAGTAGGCATACATTTGACTTCATTCCTAACATCCGCAAAGTAATCTCGGACATGGGAGCACTTACTTCTCGACTATAATGAGGTGATCGTTGTGCCAATAAAACGAAAGTGGCTGGGTAATAGGAAATTTTCTTGTAAATGGTATCGCTCATTTGGTGCACGAGTGACATAATCCAAAACTTTTAATTTTTCAGTTGTGATTTAAAAATTGTAACTAAAAATTATTTGTAAAAACGGCGTTTTTAAAAAGTAAATAAAAATATATTCTGATTAGTAAAATAATTTCTTTTCTATTCCTACATCCTCAATTTATAATACTTTAATATTTTGCTAATTTTCTTAGGGACTGGTTCTGTAGATTTCAAAGCTAATAATTTTATCCTTTACCTAATTAACTCTAGGTCCCATCCATGATTTCGAATATTGATTTAGTGTCCGTCGAACCCCTAAATTCCTTTTCGTTTACAAATATATCTACTATTGATTTGCATTCTGCAATTTGGGAAGTTAAATCGCAATCCACTGGTCTAGATATGGTATCAAGGTACTTGTTACATATTTTCGAAGATGAGTAAAATTATTCCTATTCCTAAAATTAGCAATCCTTCTGAGCTTTCCCTTTTCCACCCTATTAGCATTATAAGTTCTCTGTCCAAGGCGTTTGAATTGGTAGTAAAAAACCAAATTCAATCTCATATCGATAGCTTTTTCAATCGGGTTTTAGAAGGTTCCACGGTACTACCACTGCTTTACTGAATGTTAATGATGATATTCGTCGTAGTATGAGTAAAAGAGAAATGACTTGCCTTACTCTGTTAGATTTTTCTAAAGCGTTTCAATTCAATTAATCACCAAATTTTCTTTAATAAGCTTATGTCGAACTTTAATTTTTCTCTCTCTACTGCTAAATTGATTTTACACTATATTTCGGGTCGCTTTCAGGCAGTCTTTTGTGACAATTATTTTTATGACTTCTTACCTGTCTCATCTGGCGTTCCTCAGGGGTCGGTTCTTGCATGTTCAATTCGCCATTCTTCTTTTTGATTCTTTCTTTTTCGCTAATGATGTGCAAATTTATAGGAGTAGTTGGTAGGAATTTATAATTGGTCATTATCTAACCGACTCGCTCTTAATGCTAGTAAATCCCAGCCCATTATAATTTATAAAAAATCTATAGATACTTCCTCTTTTCTTTTTTGAATTTTTCTCAGTGATTCTTAGCTCCATTCTCTAATACAGTTAGAAATTTAGGGTTAATTTTTAATAAAACTCTTACTTGGGGTGATCATTTGATTAAGGTAAGTAAAACGGTTTTTGGAATGCTTAGTTGTTTGTATAAACTTGTAGGGTTCACTGATAGTAATTTTAAAAAACGAATGTTCCTCTCGCACTTTCCTCCACATTTTCTATATGGTGACGTTGTTTTGTTTGGAATGCTTCAGGATAATATGTTCTCCAAAGATGTTTCAATGCTTGTACTCGTTTCGTTTATAGTATTAGGAAATATGATCACAGTTCTCCCTTTTTAAATTTGATCCTTGACTGTAGTTTGGTTGACTTTTATGAACTTCGTGTGTCTTTTTATTTTTAAGTTTCTCAGAACGAAGCAACCTCCCTATTTATTTAATAAGTTATTGTTCAGTAGGTCCCATTCTTCAGATTTACGTTTACTTCCCCCTATAAGCCTGTGCAGATCTTTAAATACATCCTTTTCTGTTAGGGGTATTTCTCTTTGGAATTCTATTCCATTAGATATTAAGAGGTCAACGTCGCCTAAATTTTTTTAAGCGTATTATTATTTAGCGTGGCGCACTTGAATGCAATGCATGTAGTACTATTTTTGTAAAAATATTTTTGTATTCATTTGTATTATTTTTGTATGTAGTCTGTAAGTATACACTTCTTGCAATGTCCTCTGTAATAAATGAGCTTGAACTCAATACGGAGGGTACTAGCATGGATTGGATTTGTTTTTTTAGGCCTAATGGAAGTAGGTTTTTATGCTTAATGGAAGTATTTTTTTTGTGGTTGTTGTTGTTCATTTATAATTATATGTATATTGCTTCCATATGTGCTTTTCCTTTACCAACATTGTAATGCCAATGAATAAATAAATAAACAAAGTTTCCAATATCTTAAAATATTAATTTCTTTCGCGAATTGAGTGATTTTTTAGATGGAATTTTAGCTAATTTGCTAGAAAAACTACATAAGAGATTATACCTCACGATCCAAACGCCAGAGCTTTAACCCTGTACCATTTGGTCGGTAAGTCTTATGATTTTTTCAATAATGTTTTTTATTTGATATTATCGAAAAATAAGTGATTATGAAATTTTTCGATAGTTTTTTTTGTCGTTAGTGCATAATATCGTCGAATGCATTCAACGTGACGAAAATCATGTTTCATATTATAGGATCAAATAAAAAATGGATAAATATAAGTTTAGGAAATGTGAGTTACAATTAAAATTTAATATATTTGAATTCAATTAACACATGGCCAAATGTTTAAATGTATCATCAGTTCTATCAAACGTATAGTTTGAGTTTGTAAATTATCGATATTTAACTCAATCCTCAAATTTTTTAACATGTCACAATATAAAAACAATATTTATATTTGTTGGGCCCCGTCAAGTTATCAAAAATATTGAAATCTCATTTTCAATCGTCAGTAGAGAATTATGTCTGAAGTTACAATTCGTCACGTTTTATTTTATTCGACCGTATTTTACATTGTTTATACTTTTTCATGGCGAAAAATATATCACGCATTCCATATAACCTACTGTGACAGTGTGTGAATATTTTTACCAAAATTTACCAACACATTCCTTTTTCTAAGAAAATTCTTTATCATTTATAATAACCAATTTATGTCTTAATTTAAAGTAACCTAATTTTTTAAAAATTGCAATATTAATTGCCAAAATATTTAACAAAATATGTATAACGTACACGTGACAATTTTTTTCCTCTGATTTTGATTTGTGTACATTATTCAAATTATCTGCGAATTGGTTTTGCCCACAAAATACAATTTTTTATCTAAATTGAGGGAGCTATGCTAAATTGTTTTAATGATGTTTTCAGTTACAATAAACTAATACTAACTGACTTTTCAATTTTTCACTAAATACCGTACATGTCACATGGATAACGTACGTGTGACACCATATAAACTTTGCTATTGCGAAAATTTTTAAATTCTTTATTCAAATAATTACCGTTATGCAAATGTAGAAGGATAAAAATTCTATCAAATGTTAATGTTAAAATATTTCTTTTCTAAAAAACATAACTGTTCTTATCATTTGTCGATTCCATTTTTCAAGCGTGTGGTTGACCTTTTTGAGGAATTCCTGATATATAGGACTGATGTAGTGTAATTTTTTTGCTATTGCTAGGTTAATCTATTTTACTACAGAAAACTTTTATCAGACAATCAAAAGAAGATAAAATCTAAAACTAAAGATTGGTATTTTCATTATTAATCTAAGTTTTGCTATGTAAAAAATAAAAAGGAGATAAACTTGACCATAACTGGTTGATGCCGTTGAATTTCATTCTGCACATTGTTTAAAATTCGTAATGTTTTCCTACTCCGTAATGAAATTACCGATTTTCATTCAATAAGATCAAATGTCGGAACTTCGCTAAAATTCAAATTTGGCCAAAATCGTCTAAGTAAATCGTGCTCTCTAATAAAAACAAAATTTGGCGTGGCCGATTTTTAGAAGGTTCGTACCACTTGAGTATATTATATTAGAGTTATATATAAGGGTTCTCTTCAAATGTGAAAGGAGTTCATTCAATTTTATTAAAAAAAATATATTTTCGATTGTTCTTTACTTTGTTCATAGAAGCTAGCATTTGGGCCCTCTTGAAAGTCTGAATTCTGATCGAACTATTCTCCACATCCCAAATGTCAGGAAATTTGGGCTAATAACAATCCAAGTACCAAATACCACAATATTTTAGAACGCGGTGGTTAAGGTTGTCAAATCAAAACTGTGGTACCTCCAAAAATACGCTCTGACAGTCAGTAGACCAGCACGCTGCTTCTCGTTACTCTGTAACAGCAAAGCAATTGGGAATGATCTCATTTTTCCTTCCATTTTACAATTACTATTATGATGTTCCCCCATGCGGTCACCCGAATTTGTACTAACCCAAGCAACGGTTGTTTGATATTTTGTATTACAGATAGTGAGCAATTTATTCGAAAATGTTGGCGAAATTTTCTTATCATGTAATGCAAAGAAGTTGATAATTTGGCAATATTGAAGTATTTACAATCAAAAACGTTACTACTGACAAATAGCGGCAATATTTGGAACTTTTAGCTATAAAACGAGTGATCTGCCGTCAATCAGAGAGCATGACTTTATGAAATTAATAAAAGAAGACGGGACACACAGATTAACCTTTGAAACAAGAAGAACCGCATCGACCGCTGCTACAGCGTTCACAGATGCCAAGTCGGTGTATCACAAAAAAGAGTGCATAAGCTACTCACCGTAACAAAATTTGCAATCGTTTAAATTCCTGTTTGCCACTAGAGGACAACATGATCGAATTTATTAATTAATCTTAATACATAATTACGTAAATAATATCTAGTGTTATTTATATTTAGGCAAGCAGATAACAATTTTAAAGGTGATAAACAAATTTCAACTTTTTAATTTTTATGCGGTATTTTTATTTTGGTACTCACAATTGAAAAATAAAAACTAATAGCACCGAACATTAAACGAAGGTTTGCTGAATCCTATTCTCTGGAGAAATTCGCATTTAAGGCGGATAAAAGAATCACACGGTAAAAACGGTGCGAAGCACTTGAGAGTATATCATGCAAAAGTTAAAAATATATCAAACAACGTTTTTCAAAAAACAATGTGGAGACGTGCCGCTGCCGATAAAAAATTTTTCATTTGTAATTTTATAATTCAGAAATGTTTAGATTTATTACAATATTAATTCATATGATACAGCAGAAATAGAAATATTATTATATCTTAACTAAACAAAAACTAAGCAACTAAATATTGTAGTTCACCATACTTATGAAAATTGAAAACACAATTTGATTTAGGGTTCTTCCCATATCATCAATGCATTTATTGCCATCTATTGTGAACGTGGTTGACAAAGTAAAAAAACATAAAAAAAAAAATATTTTGATTTAATTTTGCCTAACTCCTTTAAACTATCTACACTTCTGGACAAAAAAAACACATAGGTAATCTGTATTTTTGAAATTATAAGTAGCTTAATAATTGATTTTGTAATTATTATGATAAACTCTATATATGTAGTATCTAGTTCTCACTAAAATACACATGCATTAAAAAAAATACTACCATTAGTTTTGTTGAATTCGAGTTTAGCACAAATTTGAGCATACAATTAAGTGTAGGAGTATGGTTTTTCATTAACAACAAATAAAAATGAATAACTTGTCGGCCGGAAGAAATCATTTGAGTCTCGAGGATTGCGTGAGGGCCATTACATTAGTTGAAGAAGGAAGAACTCAGTCTTACGTTGCACAACTGTTAAGAGTGGACCAATCCACAATATTAAGACTTAAGAGTGATCAAACGATTCCAGGATAATGAACAGTATAATCGACGTGCTGGTAGTGGGAGAAATCGATGTACAACACTCGCTAAGGATAGGTATATTAAATTAATTTGCTTGAGAAAACGGTTCGTAACTGGACGTAGTATCAAATCAGACCTAATCGGATCCCGAGATGCACCCATTAGTGAAAGGACCGTGCGTCGACGAATCAAGGAATCCAATTTGACTGCAATAAGGCCAGCCTTATGTTCAGAATTGTCTACAGCACACCGCAGAGCTCGTTTAACATTTGCTCTCGAACATGAAAACTGGACAATGGAAGAATGTTTTGTTCTCCGACGAGTCTAGATTTTGCCTTGGATCATCAGACCGACAAAGAGTTTATCGCCGGCCTTCGTTTTCGATTAAATTTTATTTAATAATAGATATTTCGTTGAGAATTCCCCTTATAAATGAAGCAAAAGGAATTATGCGTTTTTTTTGTCCATAAGTATATAACCAATAGCAATGATATACTATATTATATTTAATCAGTAAAATTTCAAAAGTTAAAAATTCTGATCAAACAAAATTGACTATGTAAACATTAAAAACTACTTACTTGCTCTGTAATTTGAACCTGTTCTATCGAATTCGTAAGATTACTTATAACTTCACCATTATCATTTTCCACGACTAATACCTTTGATGGTGTAGTTATCACATTTATTTGTGGCACAGATACAACAGGACTAGAGGATGAGGATGCAGAACTTTCCAATTGCTGTGTTTGTGTAACATCCACGTCGATTTGATTTACAACTGGATTTTGATGGGGTGCGGTGGATTGTGATGGTGACTGTTGATTTTGAGATGTACCTGGTGCATCGTCTGTGTGTTCTGGTTCCGAATCATTTGGCTCTTCAGGATCCTATTTACGATAAAAAATTTAAGAATAAGTGAACAAAAAGATTAAATTAAATAAGAAAAAAAAAAATTACCTCCGGACACAAATCCACTGCCATTTGCAACGTGGCTTTCGCCGACTGAGATCTTTCAAGCATATAACCATTTGTCGTGTCATTACTTTGTGCAGGTGGTGACCACGACGTATAATTATATTGGCTACCAATATTCCGTTGCCTTTCCAATTCATCTTGTAACCATTCAACAGCGGCAATCCACTGTCTCGTTACCGTCTGATTTGTATTCAATAAAGTATATGCAATTCGGCTTTTCCTAAATAATTGAACTAAACATTTAATAATTTGGTATGCACGTTTTTGGTAATGCGATTTAGATCGACTTAGTGTGTCCAATAAACCTTCCCGTTCCTCAGGAATTCCTATATTAAAATTAATAAATGATATAGTAAACAAATACAATTATGACCACGTTTAAGCCATACCCATTATTGCATTGTGAATTCGATGGTTTTGCCACGAATCTTCCATTAACAAAATATTTAAAAGTAAATCTATGTGATGCCGCATATCATGCCAATATGCAAAACCACTTTGCCATAACAACTCGGTGAGGATTTGTCGTGAAAATGAAGGATTTTCCCAGCAACAGTATTGAAGTAGTTTTAAACCTTCCTCGCCCACATTTGTGTCCTCGATTAATTTCTTAATATAACTGAAAGTATAATTCAGTTAAACAATAAAACCAAACCAACCAAAACCATTTTTTTATTTACGTACCTAGTTCGATTAAATAAATATTCCGAAGCTTCTTTACTTAATGGCATTAAACTTTCAACTGGCACATCTTGTTCAACATAAGGATTTGGTAATGGTGATTTGGATGGCATACTATTCGAACATTTAAACGATATATCCGTACACCGGATTAAATGCGAAGTGACTTGATGTAATTTTGTCAGTTCAGGAAATTGGAATTTTATTGGTGGTCCTGGTCCTTCATCCAATGCTACTTGCATAAAAATTGCGGGAACATTCAACTGGAAAACGAATTTGTACGTTATTACCATTCAAATTAATAAAACTTTAATAAATTGTTCACCTTTAATAATTGTTGTTTTTCTTGGAAAGTTAAACCAGCGTACATATTAAATAGAAGGAAATAATGTGGTAAATGTTTTCCATTTTCGGCTACTTCACATTTCAGTAATTGCAGAATACTAATCAAAACCTGTTCACATAGATTTGTTCCATCAAAACCGGGTATTGGATCATCATGTATCGCGTAATGGCAAAAGAATACAACCAACTTAACGAACACGGTTCGTACTTCAGGTGATGGGGCCACTAGAATATATTCTCCTAAACGATTTGGTGGATTTAGCAATGCATTTTGAGCGAACCAGCGTCTAACGTTCGACGAAACCCGAACGTGAGGGACTAGAGTTTCATACCTAAAATTAATTGTCAAATAAAATTGAACAGCGGATACAATTACAAAATATATTTACCATTCAATTGCTGCACCTCGAAGACTTTTCTTTGTACGAAAACCAGAATGAAATAGGAATTGTGATCCAAGTTGGACGCCGAGTAATGACAGTTCTTCACTGGTAGATGTCTACAGAAAAATATTTATTCGTTACAAAATTATTAAATATATTCATATTATTACGTACCAATTTATCAGATCTGGGTAATAGATTGCTGGTGCTGACTAATTTTCTTATAAAATTAAAAAATTCAGGTGAGAATAAACTTCGCGAATGCAAAAACCGTATATTCTGAGTACGGACACTTTTTTCTATTGGTTTTGGCATTGGCAGAATATTATTTTTACTTTCTGCTAGAGACAATTGTTCCGTAGAAGTTTTAACTATCACCTGATTTTGATCACATCGTGTATAAAAAAGCATGTACGCATTCCACCATCGCTTTTGGCGACGATACTGCATCCTTTTCAAATTATTATCGTATACTTCGCCCATATAGTCACCGCCAAAGCATTGCGATTTCATTTCCTCATCGTCGTGCATTTTACATTCGGTCACTTCGCCGTCATCAAATTTATACCATTGTTCACGGCCTTTCGAGTCCCTAAATAAGAATACTTGTGTGTTAATATATCGCCATTATTAAAAATATACATTTAGTTTACTTATGCAAAATATAACTGAAGTAATGTCCACCAGACGCTTGTCCACTATGAACTACTATTCCGGTTAGTTGATACTTCGTCGTTGCGACTACCTCATCTGTACTATCGGCTACGTCGATTATTTCTCCTTCTATTTTAGCTAAACCAGAAACTAGATAAAAACAAATTATCAAGTAAAAGTAAAAAAACTTCGTTCCGTGTAAATTTCTAAATAATTCTTATGGATTTATGACTTGCATCATGTTGTAAATAGAAACTCAACGCTTGTTTTCTTATGACGAGTTTTTTGAGATTTTGCAGAAAGACGTTAGGTACGTAATCTTTTTTGCAAATTTCCAAAATATTTGGAAAATTTACTGTAATTTTGAGGTATTAGACGTACTAATCAGTTACATATTTATTTATATTTTTACACGTTAAATGTAAGAAAAACGAGAAAAGGTTTATTTGTGAAATTTGTGAGTAATAATTTTTAAGTTATGAGTGAAATTCAAAGTGACTAATTTTACAGTAGAACCTTGATTATCTCTATAACGATTACACATATAATAAGTGGTTATAATTTTTTGTTCAGATTTGTGTCCTCCGTCATATCACGAATTTATTGTACTTACTTAAGAGTCACTATGTACAATAGACAGAATTTAATAAAGGTTCGAAAATGTGATGTTATAACATGTCACCTCTTTAAAAGAGTTTTTGTTTTATTATTGCTTCTGAACGCTGGGATATTGTAATTTTTTTAAGATTGTACGACGGCAGTATAATAAGTTAGTAACTTTTTGAATAAGATATTTTTTTCGGAAAAAATTTTTATTTCTCAACACAGTCTCCTTTAAGCTCGATACATTTAGTCCAGCGTTTTTCCAAATTTGTTTATTCCTTCCAAATAATAGGTTTCCTCAAGGCCCTCAAGATAGGCGTTTGTTTCAGCGTTGACGCCTTCGTTAGACTCAAATCTATTACCGCAGATCCATTTCTTCAGATTTGGAATCAGGAAATAATCGCAGGAGCTATGGAGAATATGCTGTAACGGGGTAACAGTTCGTAACCCAATTTAAGGATTTTTCCATGGTGACTACACAAGTCTGGACCTGTGCATTGTCTTGATGTCACGGTACTTTTTTCTTCGCCAAATGCAGTCGTTTTTCCTTCCAATCAATATCGAATCTGTCCAAAAGCTCTGAATAATATTCGCCAGTGATCGTTTTTTCAAGCTAATCGATGTGAATTACACCGCCGGGTGCATGCCAAAAAACTGTGACCATTACCTTGTTGGGACAGACCCACCTTGGCCTTCTTTAGTGCACGTTCACCCGGACAAATACAGCATTTTGATTATTCTTTGGCTTCTGGTGTGTTGTGATGGATCCATATTTCGTCCACGGTTACGAAACGGAGCAAAAACTTGTTCGGATTGCGGTTGAACATCGAAATACGCTCCTTTGAAGTGGCCAAATGGTGGCGCTTTTGGTCGAGTGTGAGCAATTATTCCATGGATTTTATTAAACTTTTTAAATTTTATTAAATTCAACTATTTCTGGCATGACGACCTCTTTTGGGCAACCTGAACGTTCGGTGTCACATGTGCTGGAACAACCACAACGGAACTCAGTAAACCACTTCTCTACAATTGAAATTGATAGTGCAGAGTTTCCATAGTAATTATCAAGCGTTTCCTTGGTTTCGGTGATGTTTTTTTTCGCAAAAAATAATGCTTAATCAGCACACGAAATTCACTTTTTTCATGTTCGTTAAAACTGACGAGGTTGTCTGCTTTCAATGGCTGTCAAACACAAACTAAATGACGCAACTTGCTCAAAATTCACCGGTTTCTATTAATAGATTACAGTTGCAACAATGTTGCATTTAAAGTTACCGCGCGAAATTCAAAAAATCACAGACTTATCAAACTGCCCCCGTACAAAACAAATCGCGTAAACATTTTTTCCGGGTAAAGGCTTATTCGATCTCCCTGCTTGCTCCGATGTAATAAATAACATGCTATAGAACAGAGTTAGGCCCGTTGCAGACTTGAACTATGTTTTTTGATTGATGTGAGCTATGTTTTCATTTTACAGCTTTCCATTTTGGTTTCCAAAACTCAAATAAGCGAAACATTGTAGATAAATCTCAAATCAACCCAATATGTAAAGCAATATATATTTAGATATTTTATTTTCGTCCTTGGAGATAAATAATTAGCCCACATAGCTCGGAAAATGAGCTATGCGAGCTATATTTCTACCACACAGATTTAAATAAAGAAAATAAATAAATCAGCACATACGAGTGGCTTTAGCTAAGCTCTACGAATTTGGTTTCACTTAATTTGGCTTTCAAAAGTAAACCAAGAACCTGTGATCTCAAAACATAGCTCACCGCGCTTAAAAACATAGCTCAAGTGTGCAACGGGCCTAAAACCTCGATTACGTATGGTTTCAATTCACTTATTGGGCTTTGCCACACGTTTATTGAACGCAACAGATCATGACAACATAAAAGGTGCGTTTAGTTTAAATGAGAATTCTTTAGCGCGATTTAGATGATGAAAAAATTTTGTCCCAGCAAAATATTTGCTGTGTGCTTAGAGCTGCACATAAAATAAATTTTTCGCATTAGTTGAATAGAGAAAGAAATATAAACTGCCATAAATAATATTTGTTGTCATAAAATATACTCGGGTCGATTATATTTTATGGCAGCATTTGCTAAAAAAAAGACAAAAACGCACAGCAAAATTTTTGCACGATGGTATTCTTTTCTTGTCATACACACGAAAATTTTAATATACCAAACTCTTCTTTTTTTGCTGGCCAACTTTTTTTCATCATGTAAAGCGCGATTTACATGGTGAAAAAATGTTGTCCCAGCAAAATATTTGCTGTGTGTTTAGAGCTGCACACAATATACATTTTTCGCATTAGTTGAATTGAGAAAGAAATATAAACTGCCATAAATAATATTTGTTGCCATAAAATATACTCGGGTCGATTATATTTTATTGCAGTATTTTTATTTTATGGCAGCATTTGCTCAAAAAAAAAGACAAAATCGCACAGCAAAATTTTTGCACGATGGTATTCTTTTCTTGTCATACACACGAAAATTGTAATATACCAAACTCTTCTGTTTTTGCTGGGCCAACATTTTTTCATCATCTAATGCACGATTTACATGTTCCAATTTTTTTGTTCCAGTAAAAAATGAAAGGTTAAGTGTATTACGAATTTCGTTTGCGAGAGGAGCACGAAACAATTTCCAGTAAAATAAAATTGGATTTTTTTCTTTTTAATTTGAGCAATTGTTGGCATAAAACTTGGAATGTTGCCATAAAATATAGTTTCTACGAGTATTTTTATAGCAGTAAAATAAAAAAAAATTCAAAAAAGTTTCAAATAAACATCAAGCAGCCATAAACATCATTCAAACAAAACGAGCAAACATGAGCGGTAATTAAATATTTTATTTTTACTTGCAACTCGATGTTGTTCGTTATCTAATTTAAACGCAAGCTTTTCGAATTGTCAAAATTTATGGGACATACAAAA
Organism: Nephrotoma appendiculata; assembly: GCA_947310385.1. Lineage (NCBI taxonomy): Eukaryota > Metazoa > Arthropoda > Insecta > Diptera > Tipulidae > Nephrotoma > Nephrotoma appendiculata. The sequence continues at coordinate 300,421,656 of OX371223.1, forward strand.
AAATTATAGCATTGCCTTATCTGTTTATACTGCTGACTCTTTTTAACTAGTAACTTTTTTTTTATATGCGCGCAGCTCTATTTTTCAGTAAAAATTTTGTTGGGAACAAAAATTGGAACATGTAAACCGTGCATAAATTGCGCTTCTATAAATACATATATTTTAATTCTAGAATGTTTGCTGTTTGGCATTAGCACTGAGCATAAAGAGCGCAAAGTAGCCATTGCGTTTTGTGAAAAACAAAAAAAAAATTAGAAAAAAACATGACGGGGCTGATTATTTAGCATGGCGAGTACGACTTACGACGTTGGACAACTATCTTTAACAAATTTTTAATGAAAACAAAAAAAAAATTACGACTTGTGTCTCAAATTTATAAAAGTTACGACTAAAACAACAACAAAATGTCTCAATTACGACAACCCAAAATGCTTAAGATAAAAAATCCTTTTGACGTCATTTGTCGTAAATCAAAATCGTAACGCCTACATAATCCACTCATGATACTCGTTTATAAATTTACATTTACACATCGGAACGAGCCGAGAGATCAGCCGAATCCGAAAAGAAATATTTGCGTGATTTGTTCTGTAAAATCTAAAACAAAAATTCAAATACGGCATTCGCAATATTCAAGCGTTCAGAAACAATAATAAAACAACAAACATTTTATTTGCCACATGGAACAAAAAACATTCTCTATATCTTCAATATTCCCAGTCCACCGTGTAATAAAGCTAAATATTAGCTCGAGGTTAACTCCATTTAGCTTGACTTTGTAAAGAATTAGTTACGGGTGTCTGTTGCGGGGAGCTAGAGTATGCATTTGATTAAGTTCTCACAATTTAATAAATTTAGTCACAATGCCAATGATTTTGTGGTAAAGTTATGGAATAGTTCAGCTGGATGGAACTGGAACTATTTCCATCTATTTTAACTAAAACCTGTTAAAAATGCTGAGAACCATGCCAGTTTTATACATCTCAGAAGTCCCCGCATTCAACTTACAGAATCAAATCAAATCGGTAAAAACATTGGGCGCATTCAGGGCACTCAACAGTTGGGAACATGCTGCCCATTGTCTAGTTCCAAGCCAATTTGACATACATATTCCATTGTTTCAATTTTAGGAAATTCGTTTGAAAATCCGAACCTCGCCTACCAAGGAATTGAAATAATTTGCGTTGCTCTCTAGAATCATAGAAAAAACTGGTACAAATGTTTAAGAAATCCGAAACGATCGCACGGGGGGTTATACAAAAGGGTTATACATTTTTCTTTACCGTTTAAATCTACCTAATAGACTCCGTAATTGCATGCCAAACAATTCCTGAACATCTATCGGCCATTTTCTGAGTTAATTTTCATAATTTTTTTTTGAGAATTATGAGTAATCTGTTTTTATTTAAATTTTTTATAATATAAATTTAACCCTAGAAAGGAAACGCGGGGTGAAAAAACACCCCAGACCAGTTTAAATCTCGCGGCAAACACAAATGGCTTACGGTTACGACCCGGGACCGTAACCATAATTCAGTTTCATCATCTGAGAGTAGAGGGCGCACATTCGCATTATCAGTAGCACGTGGAAGCAGGAGCAGTAAACATTGAAAGTGCGCCTGGGGTGTTTTTTCACTCCGCATTTCAGTTTGTGTATATTTTTCGTCATCTTAAAGTTTTTTATAATTTCGTGTTTTTTGCACTTTTTGGGACAGTAATGAATGTATAGTGGCCCACTATATATATTTACATACAGTGGCTCACAGCCAAAATGAGGCCAGGCCATTTTTATTTTTTTAAAAGTATATAGCCAAAAAACAATTATAACTATCTACTTTTATTTTACATTTTTTATAAGCTTCAGTATTAATTGTTAATTTCATAAAACAAAACAAATATAAAATTTCAATTTATAAAAAAAATAGTAAGAAATATCAAAATTTCTACGTAAAAATATGTCACATCTAAAATGATCAGTTTTAAAAATTATTTAAAAAAATAATTCATGTTTTTAACTAAATTATCACATTTTATAATTAATTTATTAATATTTGGTAGAATATCCTTTTGTTTTAGAACCGTTTTGAGCCTTTTTGGCATCGAATCTACGAGTTTTTTCGTGTACTCTAGAGTTAATATACTCCACTCTTCTAACAATGCTTTTTTATGCCCGATACCTTATTAAACTCATATTTTCTAATTTCGCTTTCAAGTTTAGACCATAAGATTTCAATAACATTGATGTCTGGTGATTAAGCAGACGTTTTCATGACATGAGGAGTATTCCAAATGAGCCAACTTTGAACAATTCGATATTTGTGTTTCGGATCATTGTCCTGGTAGAACCGAAAATGATCTTTAATATTTTACTTTTCAGCACTTTCCTCCATATTTCTTTTTAGTATGTCTAAATATATATTTTTGTTCAAATTGCCTTCGATAAACTCTAAATTTCCAACTCCGGAAGAGGCTATATAAGCCCGTAACATAACATGACCTCCACCGTGTTTAACAGCGCTTCGTAAATTTTTAGCTGGTAGCTCCGTAGTAGTTTTTCTCCATACGTAGTTTCTTCCATTTGATCCAAAAAGGTTAAATTTGCTTTCATCAGCAAATAAAACCGTGTTCCAGAATGTTTCATCTGTGCTTTTATGGTCTTGGGCTAATTTAATTCTAGCCTTACGATTAACTTCACTGATGTATGGCTTTTTCCGCATTGTTCTACCATGAAAATTTGGTTCTCTTATTAATATTCTGCGTATTGTTTCTGGATGACATTTTTTATGTTAATATTTTCAGCCTCCTCGGCCCACTTTGGAGCACTTAATTTGGGGTTTTCTTTCATTTTTCTGACAATCCATTGACAATCTTTTTCGGAAAACATTTTATTGTATGCTTTTCTAGGCTTATTTTCAACACGGTGTTGATAAATGAAACGTTCGATAATATGACGAACAGTAGAAAAACTTGTTTTCACCATTTCTGCAATTTTTTGTGAGTTTTGCCATCTTTAAAGTGTTTAGTAACTAATTCACGTGTTTCAATAATTGTGAGGCGACCCATTTTTTCAATTATTACAAAATTTCACTTATTTGCCTATATTGACTCACTTTATTGACTATAATCTCACAAAAGGTTACATAAAACTGATACTCAAAATTGTTTTCATTGAAAATTTTGTTTTGTGTAGGAAAAGTACTGCTATTTTCAAAACAAAGAGAGTGCATCATTTTAGCTGTGACATGGTTTTACGTCAAAATTTTGTTTTTTGTTACTTTTTTGCAAAGACGTTAATAATATTATATAGACCGGTAATGACTAAATGTCAAATGAGTAAATTTCAAAGAAAAAAAGAGATAGCCAAAAAATAATCAGTAATGTATTAAGAATTTTTATTAACGATTATGAATGAAATTGGTTACTTGTACAATTAGAATTGTGTCTATATTAATTATCAGCAGCATTCAAGAATTTTACAATATTTTTTTAAACCACAACTGATGCATGAATATTACACAAAATATTTTATCGAATTTATACAATAAAATTATTTCGCAAAAGCTGTTCAACTATTCCATATAATTCATAAAACCGAACTACTCACTGTTTAACAATTATCAATATAATTAATTAATCACATTTAACTATAAGTATACATATTGTATTATTAAAATTAATTATACATATTGGATTATTAAAATAATTTAAATACTGAAAAAAATGCGCCATTTCCGTTTGTTTCCACATACATAAGCTGAAAACGTTTTCGGTACGGGACTGGCGGAATATATTGTGCATAATTCATATCATCCACAACAAATAATTTTTTTTTCCGATACATTTTATTTTAATAACGTACAAATTAGAAACACAAATTTGATCACAAATTGTATTCAACACACAAATTTCATCACAAATTATATAAAATTTTCAAATAATTCTATTTTGAAAGGCAAACAACCAGAAACAAAAGCTTTATGTTGTGGATGATATAGAAATCAAAGACAGAGATGTAAATATAATTTTATATACGCATCCCGTCCTAATTGTCCAAGCATGAAATAGACGATTTTATATGGAGAAAAAGCCAAATAACTTACAATTCTATAAGGGACATGAATTGAAAAAATTCTCCCAACATAGCAAAAGTTTCCAGGCGGCAGCACTAAACATTTTTAATAATACTGTTTTCTGTGGCACACAAATTTTGATCTATTTTTGATCTTTTTTTGATTAAAATTGGATTTGTTAACATTTTTTGTCTTTTTCTTTTTGAAAATGGATCAAAAAAAAAATCCAAAAAATCAAAAAATTGGATTTTTTTTTGATCTATTTTCAAAAAAAAAAAGACAAAAAATGTAAACAAATCCATTTTGAATCAGAAAAGATCAAAAATAGATCAAAATTTGTGTGCCACAGAAAACAGTTATTAAAAATGTTTAGTGCTGCCGCCTGGAAACTTTTGCGGTACTTGTTTTTAACGAAATCATGTTTGTCTGCAGGTTTACTATGGAATGTCCCTTATAGAATATTATAAGTTATTTGGAAAAAGCACATTACCGGTCTCTGTATATCCCTTTAGTAATTTACTAACACAATTGTGCCGGTAGGGCAAAAGTACCATGTCAAAAATTTAGTTTTGTATGTTTTTTGAACCAATTTACACACTTGTGAATTCCTTTTTAACTTATTTTCGTGCGAAAAAAACACTATATCTATACACACCATTGTGTTGGTTTTACTTCAAATAAAGCGAAATTTTTTATCAACAACGCCATCACAAACTATGGTTTTTTACTCACACATTTGTGTGGGTTGGACTAAAACTGAGCCAATTTTTTTGTTTTCTTGGTTGAAAAAGGGATATAGTATTATATCTATGCTTTTTTGTTATAAATTGAAATTTTTTAATTGTTTTGTTTTATGAAATTAACAATTAATACTGAAGCTTATAAAAAATGTAAATTAAACGTAGATAGTTATTATTGTTTTTTGGATATTTACTTTAAAAAAAAAATAAAAATGGCCTGCATCATTTTGGCTGTGACCCACTGTATATATATACAGATACTCGCGTGTGTATACCATAACCTCACTTCAGTTTTCACTGTTTCAAGATTTGAAAAATGGCTAGGCGGTACAATTTAAGACCTTTGAAGGCTGTAGTTCAGTTGATTAATCAGGAGGAAGATCACATTGAACCTGTGGAAAATCTAAGTGATGAGGAAAATCTAACGGAAGAGGAGAGTGGCTCAGAATCGGAGCGAAGTGCAGAATCAGACAACGAACAAGTTGAGCCCGAGAGTGAAATTGAGGTATGTAAATCATATTTTTCGGTAAATTTCGGTGTAAGAAAATGTATTTCTTAGTTATTTATTGTAATTTTTAGTCGGAGGAGTTAGATGATAATGGCTCGAGTACAGCTCCAGCTTTCAAGAAACTGCGTAATACAGAGAGGAGAGAAAGTAGGGAAAGAGGACGAGGAAGAGGCAGCAGTGGTAGTAATCGTGGACGACGAGAGAGTATTGTTGTGGGTAAAGAGGGGCATACGTGGTACACAACTTCACGTGAAAGACTGCCAAATAGAGGCCACATAGTCACGAATCTTGCCACTCCACTTTGACCTGCAAAAGAGGTCAAATCTCCTTATGAAAGTTGGAGTTTATATTTTGACGAAGCCATGCTGTCGAAAATTGTCCGGCATACTAATGAAGAAATCGACCGTTATAGCGAGGATCGAGAAATAAACATGCAGTTGGATAATACATATAAACATGTTGACGTAATTGAATTGAAGGCTTTCGTTGATTTATTATATTTTTCTCGAGCAATTCGTCGTGTTCAGGATAAATTCGCCCCCATAAGACAAATTTGGGACTCATTCATTGAAAAATGCAGGACTCTATACAGCCCCGGAAAGCACTGTACCATTGACGAACAAGTGTTATCTTTTCGTGGGCGCTGCCCTTTTAAGGTTTATAACGGTCAAAAAACCAGATAAATATGGTCTAAAATGTGTCAATTTGAATGACTCTCAAACATTCTATTTAGTCAACGCAATTCCATATGTTGGTAAAGTAGTTTTGGAGGACAAAACAGAAAAAGTGCCATCCTATTATGTTAGAAAGTTGAGTGGGCCAATTTATGGAAGTTCCAGAAATATAACCTGCGACAACTGGTTTTCCTCAACAGATATTTCCGATACAATGTTGGAAAAGAACCTCACAATGGTTGGAAAACTAAAAAAAAATTAGCCGCAAATACCTTTGTCTTTCAAGACTGCTGGTGAGCCAGGAAGTTCAAAATTCGCTTTTGACCGAACGGAAACTCTGGTTTTCTACACTCCTAAGAAGAATAAAGTGGTCCTTGTTTTATCAACGTTCCATCGATTGCAAGAAATATGTGAGACTACAAATAAACCTGAGATAGTCAATTTTTACAACAAGACAAAAGGTGGCACTGACACATTTGACCAGATGTGTCACGAATATTTAACAGCAAGAAAAACTAACAGATGTCCAGTGCGAGTTTTCATGGGGATTCTGGACCAATATATATATTGGATGAAGGGCCAATACGACGGGACATAGGTAGAACAGGAAGACAGGGAAGATGTGTTCATTGTCCCCGAACCATCGACCGAAAATATGTAGTCAAATGCTCAAAGTGTCAGGCCTTCGTGTGCCAAGGCCACAGAGCTGTTATCTGTCAGGCGTGTGGTGCGCAAGAATGAGAGATAAAAATAAAGATAAAAAATGTTTAATGATAAATTTAATATTCTTTTTCAATAATTGTAGTTTATCATTCCAAATAAAGACATTTTTTACCAATTTGAACGAAATTCTTAATGAATATAACGACCAGTGCGGCAAAAATCGATTTTTCAAATTCTTGCTATTTGCGCACTTTGATTTCTCAAAATAAATACCATTTTTCGAGAATTGGCCAAAACCACTATAATACCCTTAAAACATAGTATCTCCCCTTTAGAACCTCGTTGGAAATACTCGATTCGTTCAAAAACTCACTGAGACATCGTGATTTTAGAAAAAGAAATGCTATTTTTGTTAGTTTTTCACGTTTTTTACCCTTCTTGATCAATTTTCTAGGACCCTTCAAACGTTTAGCCAAAACTACTTAGTTCACGCGATTCTATATTAAAAGACGAAAACAATGAGCCCCCTTGGAATACTCAAAGTCATACTGGGCCCGAGATACGGGCCCTTGAAAATTGGGGTGTTTTTTCACCCCGCGTTACCAGATTAGGTAAAAAAAATAGCGATACCTTTCTAGGGTTAAAACATTTAAAAACAAACACAACTAGGCACGAGATTATAGATTTAGTTTTATTATTGCGAAAAAAAATCGAGTCTATTGTTGTGTGAATTCCGATCAACACAACTTCTCCAAGTTAAAAAGCTAATAACAAAATACAAAATTAAAAGAAAATTTCGAGAAAAGGAAAAAACCGAAAAAACCAAGCACGAATTTTCCATAATAGCCATTGGATATCAAAAAAGTGTAGAAGAAAATATCCCCACATTTGCTTATCGAACCTACATAGCACCCTTACTTTAGCAAAGAGCACTCTTAAGCTAATTTAATTTTTTTAATCGACGGCGAAAACTCTTTCAACTAGTTCTACAAACCGATTGATTCTATTATTGTAAGAAATATTTAGAATATTTACACTAATTTCCTGTACGTACTAGCGCATTGCTAGCAAATTGTAATACATATTTAAAACTTTAAATTTACCAACCTGTATAAGGCTCCATGTCTAAAAATCGTGGAAATTCAAAATAATCGTTAAACTTAATGGGACAAACACGTTCGTAATCATACTCAAATCTTTTTAATTGTATAGCTAAAACGGGTGGTAACTTTTTAACACATAACCGTTTAACTGTCACCACCTGTAATTAAAAACAAAAAACGAAATGTAAAATAAATTTTAAAAATTTGAGTAACTAACATATTCATACCTTTTTATCACATTTATCACAATGATAGGCATCAGCGCCTTCTAATAATTCACCCTTAACATATTGTTCTAATGAATCCGTTAATGAACTATGATTTCTTATATCAACACTAAATACACTAAATGGTTCTTCCTTAGAATAACGATGTGGACAACCTTGACAAATTTTTTGATCACTAAAACTGCCACCTAACGTAGCACCCATTAACTGAGGATGTCCTAAAGCTTTTAAACCATCATCTAAACTTTCAAACAGCGACATAAAAAATTCAACAGCATCTTGTTGTTCACGTAAATTAACCGGTTCACCTTGTAGCCTAAAAAGAAAACGAAATTCATGAAAGGAAAATTATGTTAAGGGCATGCTAACTAAACTTACTTAAAATGAGTCCAAAGTCCTCGAGGAACATAATATTGTAACGTACTATGAGCTAAATGTGCAAATATGGCTTGGACATATTTTAAAATCCCAATATGGTAATTGCGTCGATTATTTCCATCGTCCGAGAGAAAATCGGATGTCGACTAAAAATAGATTTTAAAATTGGCATCAACAAGTAAAGAAAATCGAAATAATAAACTGGCGCCTTACGTCATTTTCTCCACTAAAATCTTCGTTTAAATCCATAGCTGCTCCCGTAGCACCCAAAATTCCAACCCTAACCAAAGGTATCATATACAGCTGCTGTAGCACAGAATTCATATAACACGTAGCACCAGCATTTTTTAAACCACAAAATCCACGTTGTGGCCGTGGACCAACTGGTGGCAAATATTCCCATTCTTTAAGCGGTTCCGTATCCGAGCAAAACATTTCAATTAGGGTGTGCACAACAGATCGCAAATTAACAGCAGAATTTTGACATAGTGCCACCACTAGATCACACGCAGCTGCTATTGTATGAGGTGATCGACACACTGGAGGTGGCCCAGTATAATCGGCCAATTGTCCCGTTTTTCGCAATTGCAAATATTGTCGTGACGCAGGAAATAGGAAATCGTCAATCAATTCTACTATTAAATTATTAAATTTCGCTTTCATCTCACAATTCATGAAGAATGTTAATTCTTTTGTGACATTTATTCGGCCTTCGAGTAGATCTTCATCCACTTTAGTTTCACCCGTTTCTTTTACTGTAGTTTTAATCATCCGCAACCATTCGATTTCACGCGCTAGTAAATTTTCCGATAAATTATCTGTCCAATTATACGCGTATCCGTAGTTGAGCATACGACAAAACATTTGGAAAAATTCACCGCAAGTCGCCGAATACTCACTCACCAATTTATTGTGGTTTGAGATTAAAAGTTTTATCATGTTTAAGAAAAAACGTCGATCTGGGCTGCAGTACGTACAACTGAAAAACAATTGTTCCGATGCGGCAACTCGAATTGATCTGCATGAATTTTTTAACACCAGCGATGTAACAAATTTTGGCCACAGAGGATCGCGACACAGTAGGTCGGACGCCCCCGGATTTAATACCAAACTAATACTTAAAATTTCAAGTGCTTCTTTGCACACCGAATAATCGATCGTGTCAATAGTATGCTGTACACCATCCTTTAATATTAACGTATTAAACGATTTGCCGAGTAAATGAATCGATCCGGCTGATGCCGCCCACGCAATATGTACCAACGACCATATCGAGGTGATATCGGGTAGTGACCATTTTAACGCTGAATTGAATAGAGCACGACAACGATCACCTTCCTCACCGGCCGAAAGCATTTCTTCCGATAGTCCCGGCGTTAATTTTAATGCCACTGTGCGGTACGTATGTTCACTGCTACCATGTATTGAGGTTAGCGCTTGCTTTAATATCTCGATTTGTGATCGTACATTATTATCGTTAACACGATTCGGGTCGTCACTAACTCGGCTTAATACACATCCGACTATATATAAAAACAATTTAATTAAACGTAGAACACAATTAAATGCAGACCGTTTTGTATTCATATCGGCATTGGGTAGAAAATTATTTTTGGTTAATAAATCGAGTATAAAATGTGCACAGCCTGAATGTAACCAAGCCGATTGTATATGAAGTGTTAAATCATTTAGCGGATCAATTGCTGGCACCAAAATAGCTTGGAGAACTTCTAAATTGTACAGTACACGAGCGGATGGTGCATTTAAAAACATATTATCCGATGACGTTTCGTCACATAGTTCCTCATCAACATAATCTGTATCGAGTTGGATACCGCACATTATTTGTAATTTTCGTTCGGTGTACTTATCCATCGGAAGAAGATGTAACAGAGCTCGTGCAGATTCTCTTAGAGGTGCGTACTGCAAATCACATCCCAATTGATTTAATTCTATGAAAAATTTTATGTAATGTGGTCGTTGACAGATTAATACCCCGGGTAAAGACGTTTCGTTGTCAACCCGTTGTACATCTGGACATGGCCGAGGAGGTGATCCAGTACTACTATCCGATGAACTGTCTGGTAAATCACCGGCCAGTCCAACACTTACTGGTGTTAACTTAGCGGTTATTAGCATTTTATCACGAAAAGCGCACTGTGACAATGGATTACGATCATCGCCAATTTCAATTATTTCACCACTCGTATAGAAAAAATCAACTTTTATGTTTGTATGTGACGTGCCTTTAATTCGTTTTAGGAAGTTCCGCTTAAACGATGCGAACGTTTCATTGGTATGTGTTGTCATTTCAATATCTTCGATTTGCCGCCCGGGATTAGGGAAACGGACACAAATTGTCAAATGTCGACCGCGTGTAGCCCGGCTCAACGGTAAAATATATCGGTCACCGTTAAATGTTCGGTCACATTCTTTAATGTATTCCTGAAGTACTCGCACTACTCGGCATAACTTCTCCAATTCCAATTGCTGTCGTGGTCGAATTTCTTTAAATTCTTCTTCCGGAATTTTATCCTCTAGTATTTTAGCAAGAGCATTTATATTATCATAATGAGTACGTAATCGATCACAGCATTCCGATATAAAATTTTCATGAAAATCAGCAACATTCGATTGTAATCGGGGACCCAACGCAGTCGAAACTTCCTTGAGTAGATCTATTGCCTTGAACGCAATTTCTTCGCCACCCGTTGTGATGACACGCCACAAGTACTCTTTACCGATTAAATCTTCATCGTCTAATACATAGCCGCGATGAATTTGTTTTAATTTTTCCTCTTTTGAATTAACCGCTTTGAAGAATCGTTCGAAACATTTTATGCCACTTTCGGTAAGCAGCTTCGGGTCTAATTGTAACAAATTATTTTCAAAGAAATCTTTATTTATACCGGGATCCAAATCTGGTTCATCGCCCATCAATTTACCAAACCATCTAAAACATTCTTCTCTATCTGTGGGGAATGCTCCGTTTACGGCCAAACATTGCCAAATCTGTTTTGCTTGGTCGGCGCACAACCAAAGCTGTCCATCTTTTAATAAAAACTTTAGGAAATCTAGTCTCTCTTGGATTTGCTGAGGATGCGGGTATCTTCCATCTAACACTAAATTATTTGGATGAATATTCGGCGTATCCTTTACGACTTGTCTTACTTTTTCCATATATCCGGTTAAACTATTTGTTACTAATATAACGAGAGTATGCTCATTTTGAAGTCGGTCGATTATTTGTTGCCGGTTGAGATTTTGATGCGCTCGCGGTGCGTGATTTGGAGTAGCCTCGTATAAACAGCATATTTCTCTCATTAGTCGAAGTGCGGGTAGCACCCAATTTTCACCCAACTTCAACTCTTGTACACATTTATCCAACCAAATCGACTTTTGGGCATCTCTCTCTTGTGAACAACTATAATCTAATATTTTAACATGTGCACCTAACGCTTGATCCAATACTTCTGGTAAAACTTCGGGACTATGGGCCAATGACCAAAATAGCTTTAAAACTTTATGTGCCATTAAACCGTCTTTATCGTCCTCAGCCAAACGGCGAATTAATTCGAGCAAACGCTCTCTCTGTTTCTTATTTGCCGTGGTCATACTGGCCTGGAAACAATCAAACAAATGATCTAATTGATCTGCATTAAAATCCCATGCCAATTTCGCTAATAAGTCATGGACATTCTTAACAATTGCTTCATGTTTCCCAGATTGTGCACGCCAAATTGCATCTAAATCCTCTAACGTTAAAGCTTTTTCTTTGATTAAAAATCGCAAAATCTTCTCTAATTTTTCTACATATTGCGGCTGATGTAATGAATCTTTCAACACGATTCCTAAAACGTCGGTTTCTTTTATCCATCGCTGTAATAAAAATCGAACATTAAAGCTAATTTTAATTTTATGTAATTAAAAAATCTCACCGCCATTTTTTCCGCTGTCAACCAATCCATCTCATCATCATTCGCGCAATGTGATCCGTGTGGTGCACGATGAGGATAAAATGTAACTGTGCTAAGAACCTTATTTATCTCATTTAGCGCATTCATTTTACCATTAAAACTAGATACTTGTAATAGTCTAAGGATCATTTTAAGACGAAACATTTCTAATTCCTTAATTAAATTCTCTTGATTAGTTAAACGACTAGCTAGAGATTTGGCTGCTTTAACAATACCATTTATAGCATCACTTCGACCCTCTGGTTTTGATTCACGCTTTAATTCCTCATCCGTCAAATTTTCTAGTAATTCTAAGACAACTTCCCATATTGGCATGAAATATTTTTCAATTGTTGGTATCGTTAGAAGTTCGGCACATTGACCAAATGGCCGTAACAATGCATGTATTAATGGTAAAGTTATTTTATTTGAATCGTCTAGCACAATACTAGTGGTTGTGCTATTTGTACCAGACGATGACATTGTCGATGTTTTCATTTTGGATGATGAATCATCACTTAAACTGACCGACGATGAGGTTGCACCAGATGATGAAATTTGCATCGGATCCGTTGGATCCGGTTTTTTGAGTAGTAATACACCAGCATTAAAACGTTCTAATAAATTATCAAAACCACCAAATTGGCCAAAACGATTTATTAGGTCGACTAACCAGCCTCTTGGTTTTTTATTCTCGGCTGGCGGCTTAGCAAATATTTGATTTTCTTCGGTACCCCATACCTCGGTACTGATTTGATTATTAACCGTATCGCTGGTCGCCGCCGCTACTTTATTACGATATAACTCGGGTGGTTGGGACGCGTTAAATGAATGAAACTTATTTTCTGGATCTAATGCCATAGCAAGAAGTTCCAACAAATATGGATTATCACGTTTCATATGCAATGCACACAGCTGAACTAATTTTCCACATGACATTAATATGCAATGCTGAATATGGCTCGTCCACGTATTAACCGCGTCATCCGTTAATATTTTTTGGAATGACATCATTAAGCCGTCCCGATAGAATTTCATACAAGGTTCACATTCATTATCGATTCCAGCATGGGTCAATTCAATAGCCACATTTAACAAACATTCTAGTTCATGCTGTGGGAGCACGGGAACAATCCATTTGGGTTTTGATATTTTGAAATTGAGTGATGTGAGTTTTGCAACGGGAAATGATGCTATTAATTCTTCGTTCGACCTAAAAACATACAAAAAATGTTAATTTTTGATACTAACCCATACAAGCGAATACTTACATTTCGCTATTCTCACCGCCCGATGAAACATCAGATTGATTATTTTCGGATGAATCTACCGGACGATTATTTACTACACCACCATTATTAGCTCTACCACCCTTTGCGTCGAGAGTCATTTTGTATTTAATTTATCGAATGCACTTTTCTTAAAAACTAATACAAGTTTTTAGTTTAAATGTAATAACTATTCAATCGCTACTCGTGTTAGTTCTCTCAATGATGGCTGTTTAGAGTAATTTTATTCCTTTTACGTTATCCATGTATTGGAAGGTTTTTACATATTTTATGTTATGAATTTGTTGATACTTCTAATGCAGCTAATTAAGTAAACTGCCTACAGATCTGAAATAAAATAAAAATAAATTATTTTGCATAATGTTAATTGTTATTTTTATCAGTTATCGTAAGCTCTCGTTATCAATTTTTGGCAAGAATTGATTTTATGCTATTTTTTTCAGGGAATTGCGACCTAAAATGTGGCCCTAGTACGGACTAATGCCCCGCACAACAAACACACAAAATATTTCTCTATTATTTATTTATTATTATTGATTTCATTTTTCATCACACGACGTACAAAAATAAACACATCGTGGTCGTATTAGTTAGAGAATAATATATTTCAATGTTAATGTCCTCCATATTTGGGGATTGAATCATCGAATACTAGAAACACGATTTTATGAAAATCATGTCAAGCAAAATAATTGCAAATTTTCCATCAACATTCGTACAGTATTATATTTTAATCAATGGTATCTAATTTATGCCAGAGAAATCAGTCGCAGTTATAGTGACGCGCTTAAAGAATGGATTCATAATGCACTACAAAATCTTTTGCAATTTACTTTAGACGAACTTAGAGAAATTGATAAACTTTCAAACGTTTAAATCAAAGTACGATCTTCCAATTATTCACCTCCGCCTCAGTCTTATTTCTCAGCCTTTGAACTATTGTGTTTACAAATGAACGCGGTAAGCAACAAAAAAAGATAATAAAAAGGACACGTGTTGGTTGCATCAAGGAATTTCACTTCCCAAACGACAACGGTCTATAAATTAATGAAAATTACAGCAGAATATAAAACAAGCATTTTCTTGATATAGCTACATCATTACTTAGTTATCCAGACTAGAACGTTTAGTCAACCGTATAATCTGATATACGATTAATAATTTTTGACCACAAAATATTCGAAATGAAGTCAAACGTAAAGTCAATCAAAGTTGTGTTTTCGTGATAAAATTAGTCTACTCCTAAATATGATTAAGCAATCACATTGGTGTCATGAAAACCATATCATGTTCTCCGTTTGTAACATATCGATTAATATTCTAAATCCTTATTTTCCACCGCTTCAGGCGGGAGTCTAAACAATCCTTTTCAGGATGCCGGGATGTGAAATAATTTCAAGGACGGCCACAACTATATTTGTGAAGCATTATTTTGATAGCCAAATCTTTTATTGATAAGATGTTAATTAGTCGGTAGCTTGAAAGTACGGCAGACTTGTACATGAATTTTAAAAGAATTTGAATTTTACACGGCAAAATAATAATAATAAATTATTTGCGTCTAAGAAAATTTAGGGACCTTTTGTTTATGCAATCGCCAAAGATTAATATTTATTTTTTTACAATAATTTGATAATTATTCTTATAAATCGGGGATTCCTACTTTAGTATAAAATCCAAATATATTTAGTAATTTGTAGATTATTTTCAAACATAAAAAAAACATTTGCAAATTTGTAATGGGGTACAGTATTCGCTTATCAACGAAACATGATAATTAGTGAAGTATGTATATGCTTTAGCAAATTTAGTTAATGAATATTCGACAGAAACAGACACACATTGTTCGATACATTGTTTTGGTTATTAATAAATCAAATGTTGCCAACACAAACCAAGTGCTGCATTTATTTAAGCCGGTATTTGGTTTGGAAGTTGTTCGAAACCAATTCGGGACATGAAGCAAAGGAAATATCACTTGGTCACAATCGGTGAGGCTAATAAACACAACTGTTACATTATCCAGCATCAATCCTTGTTAAAACAATACCAAACTATAAAAGATTAACAAGAATGAACCAAAATAATGTAATAATTCTACATATTGATGGTGAAACAAAGTTTGAGGAAATTCGAAAATTTCGAGGGCTCTTATGGATCGGTTTGTGACGAAGTCGCACATATCAAATAAAAATCTAGTTTTCAAGTGATTGCAATTATGTCGCATTTAGGTTCAAATTTAATCTTTTCAAAAACTTGATGGTGAAATATTCGATTTTTTGGCTAAATTTCCGACTAACTAAATTGGTGGTTAATTCATTCAAGACGTTCATAGATGGCGCAAACCAAACCTTCTCTGATGTTAAATTATAAAACAAATAAATTAATTAAAATTTATCAATTTCCAAAACATTTCTAATCGGCGATTCACAAATCTGAAGTAAGTTTGCAGTGTAGAGCTAAATATCAGGTACTTTTTGTTGGTAGGCCAAATATAGAAACAACTGTCAGTAACTGGAATTTAAAATTTAAATTTCGATTAGAATATTATTTTCTATTCGAAATACATGGTAATTCCCCAAGAATTTTCCATAGAGAAAAGTTTCGTTGTTTAGTTATTTTACAAATTGACAGATTCATTTGGTAAAAAATCCTATTAAAATCCATTATGAAAATAGTGGATGAAAACAATATTTCGCAAAATTAATGTTATTTTTGATAGACAAAAACGCCAATATCCATTAAAAATTTAGTGCAAAAATTTGAGTAAACTGGTTCAGTAAGCAAGACATACTCATTCGTGTCGTTCAGTTCAACCGAAATATTGCTACAGTGAGAGACAGTGTTGCAGAACGCACGTATATCGATTTGACGACGTTCTCAACAAGTAAACTTGTCCACAATGAGCACGTTGCGAATTACATAGTGAACATTTGATGATATGAATATTAACCCTTTGAGAACTGGTGTCAACATATGTTGACATGTTTTTATAGTCATTTTCCGCTTTACTATTTCCGTGTATTTGGTGTGTTATGTATTATATCTGTTCTATTACTATTTGGAAGTCAACATTTGTTCTGTGTTTGAGTGTAGTACTAAATTTGACAGAGCTATACATATTTTTGATCCAAACGTTCCCGCCAAAATATTACTTCCACGTAAGGTAAGTAAAAAATTCATTTTTATGTAGTATAATATTATTTTAAAGTTAAAATCATTTTTATTTCTTGTTCGTGAATGTCGTAAATATGCACTAGAGAAAAAATTATAAAGGTTTTATTCGATTTCAAGCTCTTACGATAGTTAAAATAGACGTCGACGTATGTTGACAAATCGCGTCAAATGTAATGGAAACATTTTTCTTTAAGTCATCATATGTGGACTAATTGCGTAAAAAATTGCATTTGTTTTGTTCCACTTGAAGTTTTGTCAACACAACATGAAATTAAAAGATTTCAAATTGAAATTAGGATGCTGTCTGACCAAAATGAGTTTCAAGAAAGCTTCCAACAAAAGGAAAAATGATGAACCATCGATTACAACAGCAACACCTGTACGATTTACGGTAATTCGTCTAGAAAATGAAGTCCGGTTTGATGGAGGGGACCATCTGCTTTTATTTCAAGAAAGCCACTCGACTAAATACATTCAAATTTGTTTTAATATTATAACCGTTTAGTCGGATTGTCGACATAGGTTGACAGAAGCTATCGCCGGAACCATGCACCGGAGGTCAATTTGGATTCAGCGCCCTTCAATTAGTTAAGTACCATCATAATTGATTTAATACTTATAAGGGTTTGGGGCCGGGTTTCAAAAAGTTAACGATTTGTGGTTTTTAACATGGACGGCAATACATATGATACAGCTAATGAAATATTCGGTTTATTGAGAAACAGATTTGATGGACGAATAATTCCGCAAAGGGAATGTTTGTTTGCCACCAAGAACATGCGATCTCACACCAATAGAATATTTTTTGTGGGGCTATGTGAAATAAGGTCCACAATCAATCGAAGATCTGAAAATTAATATCGAACGTGATGAGAGTAGAGCCCCAATTATGAATAAATGTGGCTGAAAATTTCGCCTAAAGGATCAACTTCTGCAAACGTGCTCGTGGTGAACATTTCCCAGATATTATTTTTAATCCATAAATGGTCAAGTGTCTACACTAAATTTCAATAAAGAAGTACATCTATTTTGAACAAAACGTGACCAAATGGAAATAACTCATATTCAAAAAGCCCCAACCAACGAATACTTATACTGGAAACGAATGTGCGGAATTTACGCACGCGAATATGCATTCGAAAACGCAAGTTAACTACATGAGCGTATTTTTCTAACATTGCGTTTTTATTTTTCGGTAAGTTTTCGGAGTTTTCAATAAACAGTATACAATTTGTTTTTGAATTTCTGTCAAAACATTGAAAAGTCGTCGTGATGTTAATATTAATTCATGATATTTTTTTTGTTGTTGTTTATAGTCAAAACTACTGCGGTGAGTTGTTTTAGAAATGGAGATAACTTGCGGAAAAACGCATTTTATGCGGAATACATGTATTTCATTCCATTTAAAGTAGAACACTTGAATCTCGATTATCCGGGATCCGATTATCCGGGATTTTTCGTACGCATCCAATTTTTTTAGTCTTTTGGTTAACCGGGATTTCATCTGATTAACCGGGAATTTTTCAGTAAAATTTAAATTTGTCTATGCCGTAGCTGATGAAAGCTAATTTTTTTGTGATAGTATTTTAGTTTTTTATCGTTTCAAACAGAATTTATAAATGAAATGGTAATAACATACATATGTATATAAATTCGTAATTACATATTTTGTTTTATATTACATATTTTTTATAATAATGTAATTAACGTGATTTTGATATTTATTATTAAAATATAAAATATAAGTGCAAAACTGCGATAAGTGCAAAAACTCTTGTGTTTTAAGTCTATAATAACGATTAATTCGATTAACCGGGATTTTTGATTATCCGGGAGACCTCCGGTCCCGCTCATCCCGGATAATCGAGATTCAAGTGTAATTAATTAATACCTAAATTCTAATTTAACCTCAAGCGTTTTTCCGCACGTCTGATTCAAGCATTAAGTACGTTATTTGAACCTTTTCGGCTTCCTAGTGCTACGACCACGAAATAAGAGAGTCCATGAGCCTAGTTTTTAGCTCATCCCGAGCAGGCAGTGTGCTGTCAAAAAATGCTTCGTATTGTTTTATTCAACCTGGGTAATTTTACTCTGAGCACAGCGTTTTTATTTGTGAAATGTGCTTACACCGCGCATACTCGGTTCTTCAAATTTTACTCTGAAACTAATGTCAGTGTACTAAGAGCGTGCAAAGTAAAAAACAATTTATGCTGTGTGCCTCAGGTCGATTTTTTTGACTAAATTATGCACTAAACTTTTTTGAGCTGACCTTACGCTATTCGTCGCCAGGTTACAAAGGAAGAGTCTCCGCGCGAGGTAACTTTTCTATTTAGTTTTGAAATGTCAAGGGTAATGATATTTATTTATATTTACTCGGCAACAATTTTTGCGAGACACTTTATTATTTTTAAAAATTTCGTAGTTTATAAAAACATTTGCAAATAATGAAACTTCCATATCGTCTTCCATTATTTAAATTTAATTTAATATTTCGTTTATCCACGAAAAATCGACAATTTAGTATTTCGAATAGTCAGGCACAGCTAGTTTTGTTGCTGTTACTGCCACCTACGAATTTTTATTGTGAATTACTGAGTAATTTAGTCTAGTTCACAATTTAGTCGAAAAAATCGACCTGAGGCACACAGCATTAGTACTCTATTGGCGATTTTCATCGAATGTAGATAGCGTTGGTTTCTACGTCTACAAGGGGGATGAGAATTGTCAAATCCATTGTTATGACAGTTTTAATCCCCCTTGCTTCATAGCAAACTATGATTCACATTTTGTTCACCAGATGTCTGCTACTTTGTTGCAAATCGCGAATGCACACCGGATAATTTTACCCAGTACAACCTTTGCTCGGTGCACACTACCCGGGGTAAGCCTGCTTGCTCGGATTGAATTAAAAAATAGACCCCATGTCAAATTAAAACAACTAGTGGTAGTAAGCTATAAAGGGTTCGCTGATTGAAGCTTAAATCGCACATACACAAACAAATCGACAAAAAAAACTTCCCGAGTAAATAACTTTGTATGTATCAAAAAAAAAAAAATAGACAACTGCTTCAGTTGCAAATTTCATAAATTTTTTGAGTATAAGAAAATTAGTTTTTTAAATACGTTGAATTAAACCATACTTTGGCGAACCGACTAATGCTACGTGACTCTGGGGATTTCCTATTCTTATACTTAAATAAATTTAGGATTAGAATGGATTTTAAATTTATCGCTTAACCAGTTTCTCACCTTATTTTTTATATCTTAATTTCATATTTATATTAGAAATAAATAACATTTGCATGGCCTGTTGAAGTCCAAGGCCCCCTAATTTATAAATATGGTGTTGAGAAACACTACCAAACCATATTAATTCATTTGATTTGATTCAATTCTTGAGAGCTTTTAAGAATCTGTTCATCGGTCGTCGATCAAAGACGCGATGCGATATGATGAAAAATTTTCCGAGTGTACATTTTGGTGTGTGCTTAACTTTACAGGTGGGCGGTTTTCGTTTGCGTTTTTATGTGTGCAATTAGGGAGCGTACATTTTCCTTGCGCACTCTCACTGAATCAAACAAAATTTCTGTTTTATTACGTATGGCACTTTATGATTTGAACATTTTCCATTTCTTAATTCGTAAGATGATTCGAACAGATTTGATCTTTTCTCTGCTATTGATCCTGACAACATTGCTAACGAATTTCTTGTGTAGTTTCGATTAACATTTAAATGTAAACTGGTATTCCCCACTATTTTAAATTGATGGATTATATAACTCCTTCCAAACTAATTAATACCAAAAACAATTTATATCTGCCTGGAGCTTAAACTAAAGGTACCTAAGGGTAGCTCAGTTCATAGGTAATTTAAAAATAGGAATTTAATTTTTCAGTTGGTTAGATTTGAAATAAAACACTATCCTTGTCTTATTGGTGATTATTTTTATCTTATCCATCTTACCCAAAATACAAGCAAACAGTAACCATACTGTTAAACAAATCTTCGAACGTCTTAAATTGTCGAATCATACTCAACATTCTTCTTACTTTCGGTCTGTGTTACTTGGATTGAAATACTGCCGCATATGGGAAAACTGAAGTATTCGGACTAGGCTAGTTTCGACAAAGTTTCAAAAAGGACTTACAAATAATCTGTTGAATCTATTGAAAAAGTTTATAAAACTTAGATATTACATTTCTTAGATAGGTTTTACTTCTTAACGTTTAAAAGTTTAGTTTTAGACTTTTGAAGTCTGATCATGACTCTTAAACCTATTTTAAACTTTACTAGGAAGTTCATCAAAATTTACTAATGCATTTTACACGATTGTTAACTAAAATTTTTAAACTGATCTGTTCCTGGGCCAATTTCATTTCTAACAAAAATAACGACGAATTTTGTTCGTAAAGTGTGTCATGAAAGTAATCCTTCCGTTTTGTAAACTTATTAGATGCACAGAATTTATTTTATTATTATTTGATGTAATATTTCCATCAATTTCAAAATTTTATTTAGAATTTTTATGAAACAACAACAGAACTCATAACTCTTAAAGACTAATAGACAGCTGATTAAATGTGCGCTGGTATCCAAAATTAACCAGATAAATTATTCCATGAAAATATTTTTTTGGGTTGTCTATTTTCCAAAATTAATCGCCTCATTTGCTTTTGAGATATTTTATCATCTGTAATTTTATTTTTAAATTTCTTTCAGATTATTGTTAGTTACCTCAAAAACTTTGAATTTAATTGATTCACACCGTAGCGAGGTTGTTGATAATAATCATTCTCGTATGTAGGATCGATGTAAATTCAAGCTTCCTGGACGATGCTTTTAATTCGTTGACTACTGATATTATCTTTATGGCATTATTCCAATTTTCCAGGTACCTCTATCACAGTTTGCTCCTGAGTTCATTAACGAGTTCTTTCAATCCAAGAAAAATCTTATCTTCACCCACATTGTTTGATGTAAGCCGTGAAGATACTTGATGATGTGACTTGATAGCACGACAGTAGCAAACCGAGAGCTGGTTTGGGTCCCAGGAAAGTAGCCAACGCACTCCCTTTAGCTAGTTAATGGGTATCCTTATTTACATAGATGACTATATGACCGGCTCTCAAAGTAGTGCAACTTTATGTTGCCTGCCGAGTCGATCTAAGGTATCAATACTCTCCAAGGCAAATTTCGAATAAACTTTGTTGGGTTAAACGGCCCTTAAGATAACTATCTTAAGCAATATTTATTTAAGCAACATCTACAATCAGTTTAAATCACATATAGAGCTGTCTTACGGATTACAACCGTTTCCGTCTGAAAACAGTGGAGTCCGGGATAATATGATAAATTAACTTCAAGACTCTGTCTTTAAGTAATAACCACACTAAATAATTTTCCGAAAGGGTGCTTTGAGAACATCGGGTCAGAGGGCAATTATTTAATTTCCTCCAGATTCAATGATGTCCAACAGTACCAATTAGCGGAAAATGGGTGCTTCAATGCCGCACCTGTGAAGGCTTCGAGCACCTACCTCCTAATTCAGATTTCAAGAGATTGAAGATTAAAGACAATCTCGAGGGCCGCAAACCAATCTCTGCAATTGAGCCAGTGGTTTCCTACTAACACTATTTTGAACTCTAGGCAACCATACCAAGGCAACAAAGAAAGTAATAAAGCTGAGTACAATGATGTTTAACCAATATACGAATTTTGGTTTCAAGCCCCATGAACAGCCTGTATTTTCCAGTTAATGTTAAGCTTTCTTACATTTCTCTTCAATGTATTTTTCCCTAGTAAGCTTTTGATTCAACGGAATCCCCAAAGATGCCCCAAATTTTCCTAAATCTTTCGTTTCTTGAAATGGGAGGACATCGCAGTTTTCTTAGTATTTAGTAGGGGATGTCATTTTCACGACACCAAATAATAATAATGAGTTGATGAAAATGCACCACTGGAGCACCGCCATATCAAGATTTACCCGTTCGGTAGACATGTTGTCTAGGATAAATTATAAAGGACGTGAGAGAATTATCTCTAAAGTACCAATTCACTGGGCGTTCTAAACGTATAAGTAATCCTAAAAAAAATACGATCCCATGGACTCTTTGATTTTGACCTATCAGTATTGTCCTTATTTCATCTAATTAATTTATTTTTTTAACGATTTCAATTTACTAAATCCACATCAATCATTTCTCCTTGGTAAACTTAGAAACAACTTCTTATTGGTTTTTATTTGGCGAATAGTTTTCATGGTATGGTAAATCATAGTCATAAACCCATCCGTCTTTCCAGGTCAAGTAGCGTATAAACTTCTTTTGAATTTTTTCAATACTCTGGATCTGATCTTCGTAGAACGGACATCACACATTTAGAGCATATTCCAGCTGGGATCGAACATAGTCACAATACAGGATCTTAATTGCTTCCACATCAAAATTGTCACCCGTCCAATGTTTGACAAAATCGAGCATGGATCGATAGCCCTAACGATTCGCTCTAGTGATGCACAGCTCAATGTGTTTAGTAAAGCTCAAGTTTTCAACTACTACCTGAAGGAGTACACCATTTATCTTGTAGCCTTGTGTAACATGGTTGGCTTTTCGCAGAAATGATAGATTTGCACTTTCCAATATTGAGACTCCGAGAATTAAACTCGCACAATAACGCTAGGTTGTCAATATCTTCCTGTAGTTTATTGGCGTCGTCGACTGATTCGATGGCTTTGTAGATTTTGAGGTCATCTGCGAACATCAGAATATTGAAATGCTTTATCACTTCGGAAATACTATTTATGAAGATTGTGAAAATCCATGGGCCAACATGAGAGCTTTGTGGTACACCAGAGGGTGCTTGCTTGTATTCTATTCGAAATAGGAGGTAATATTTCAATATATTGGATTCGATTACTCAAATTAGATTTGAACCATACTACGAATTGGCTGGAAAATGCTAACTTGAAAATGTGTTCCAAAGTTTTACAATGGCTGATGGAGTCGAAAGCTTTTACAAAGTCGGTGTATATTACGTCAACTTGTGCTTCTCAATTTCTTTAATAGAATATCTAGTAAATTCTTTGAGAATTGCAGATACTGATCTTTTAGGCATAAAACCATGTTGATATTGTGATAAATGCCGAGGAAGCACTGCTTTGAATGAGTTGCATATTACTAGTTTAAATAATTTGGCAGATATAGATGTAATACCTCTGTAGCAAGAAACATCATTGCTAGATCCAGTTTTGAAAATAGGCGTCACTCTATAGTTATTTTCCACATTTGTGGAAAAGTTGCCAATTTTAATGACTGATTGAATAAACTGGTTAGAGGAATTGCCAAATTTTTAGAATTTATTTAAAACTGAAGCCGGAATATCATCAAGACACCATCCTTCTCCGAATCCTACCAATGCTCGCTGAATATCTTTTGGCTCGATGTGTGGAGTAAATATGAATGTACTATATTCACTAGTGATTGAATCTTTATACTTATCAATGTCTTCTGCTTTATAAACAGATTGGAAAAATTCAGCAAACATGTTGGTTATGACCTGTGGATCACAAGACTTTTGGTCATTAAAGTTCATCCAGGCTGCGTAATCATCAGTTTCGCGTTTGGTTTTAAAAAATTTCCTAAAGTGTCGGATCGCCTTTTATTTTATAGTTTAGATTGCGAATAAAGCTTCTGTATCTCAATTCAAAACAAGATTGAAAATTTTGGTTATATGCAATAAATTTCTGTTTAATATCCTGGGAACACAATTTGAGGTTTTCTTTATAAGCCTTGTCTTTTTTGTTTGTAAGACTGATAAATTGATCGTCATACTATGGAGGATATTTGTTCGGTTTGCTCATAGACACGGAAATGAATAAATCAATTCATTTAAATAGATGTGAATAAAATTTTTCCACGTTTACAGCTATGTCACCGCTGTTAAGCTCGGCATTCCAATTTATTTTTGCTCAAAATATTGTTGTAAGTTATTCGAATTGGACTTTCTGAAGGTGTAGTATAATTTCCGGTTTTGGTCATTTTGAAACCTGTTATTCACACGGTCTCGTCCACTTTTTAATTCGCAGATTTGACTCAAATTTGAGTCAAATATGGTGTCGACGAATAGATACTCATTATCCGAATTCACGTTTACAGGCAAAATCTCATTAACATACAGGATAGGCATCCTTTGGTGCGATTTTTGAGCTCATCTTGTTTACTCTGTTTATCAATCTCCTTCTATCGAAGTAAGAAGTTGTTTTGTGCATTTTTTTTTACTGAGATTCAGATCTCTCCAGTTGTATCTCTGAAATTAATGACGATTTACTATCTTTTTGTGATTCGGATTTGTCTTACGAGTTGAATCTATCTTAAAATCATGATAATGACTTCTACCACTATTATTTTGACAGCCCTCTTGATCAAATGATTTCAAGCAACTACAATCCCTTATTCATAGAAAGCTAGCTACATCGCTGGTTATGCTTCATTTTAACTATGGTTTAGAGATTGCAGTTTATCTATTGCATCAGCGTGGTTAACAATATTTTATCCCTATTTTGATTATCTTCGCATTGAATTGGAGTGGTTTCTAATTTTATAAAATGCTTTGGAACTGGGTTGCCCAACCTTGAGTTGTTCAAATCTTTGAGAGCGAAAAATATAACATCCCGCAACTATTCAAGTATAAAATAAGCAAATCATATCACGAACACATAACCGGCCAGCGCTTCGTGCACTACGAATTTGTCATTAATGTACAGGGAACAAAGTTAGTTATTGTTCATTTTACAAAATTGAATTTTACTTCTAATAAGAGAATGGTCATTACTTATATTTTAGCGCATTTAGTGGTGTAGGTGTATTTTAACTAAGGTTCATATTTAGGCATGACACATTACCGAGTTTAATTGGCGTTAGCAAAGTACTCGCAAGTATTTCTAGTAACTCACAACTACTCAATCAAAAATTCCGAAATTATGGTTAACTTGAAATTATAGAATGTCCCGCGTGAACTTAATCCACCTGAAAATAAGTATGTTCTAATTATAGAAGAAACAATTCGAATTGTTAAGTTTTGAAAATATTTGGGATTCTCAGTGCCAGCACAAAGACCT
Organism: Nephrotoma appendiculata; assembly: GCA_947310385.1. Classification (NCBI taxonomy): domain Eukaryota; kingdom Metazoa; phylum Arthropoda; class Insecta; order Diptera; family Tipulidae; genus Nephrotoma; species Nephrotoma appendiculata. The sequence goes on from OX371223.1 coordinate 300,447,557, forward strand.
AGAAAATAGTTTTGGGGTCTGGGACAAACAGTTATATTGCTCGATTTAAATATGAACCAACCCTAAATAATTAGACAGTTGTTTATACAGTTGCTGTATCTGGTCAGCAGGTGGGTGATCTAGAGATCCAACAAACAAGTAAAGCCAATTTTGTTTGACCGAAAACTGTCGCAAATCGTTGTTATCCTCGGAAAATTTTAAGACCTTCACCAACAATACTTGTTTGTTTACTTCAAAAAAATGTGTTCGGCCGGCCTTAATCTCACATTCAATATCAATTCATCAAGTGATATAATCAACAAAAATAACCAATAATCGGCATTCCATGAATTTGAATTAGGAACATTTTGACCAAAAGATAAGCATTAAGCGGTTTGGTCATCCGTTCGTAAATAACCAACCCTATCAGCTTAAACTTATGATAAATTCGAAATTTATATAAATTTCTGATTTAATACAAATTACGTTAAGTTATATACAATGCCATGTTGAATATTGAAGATATTCGAGTTAAATTTAGCTGTGAAGGATATTTGGAATTAAGTTAAGCAGTCAGCCAGAATCTCATATCAATATTAAAAGCAAACTGCGATTTGCATCTACAAAAATCGTAATCATTCGCCATCATGATAATATTTTGTGTATGGTGACAAATAAAAAGGGTCAATTACTCACCTAAAATTGATTCTTAAGTATGTAGTAAAAAATTATAATTTGATAAAATATCTATGTGTGTATGCATGCACAGAAAATAGAAAATCTATATTCGCAAAATAATATTGACACAAAAAGTTTTCACGCAAAGTGACAGAATCAACACAAATATAATCGAAAATGAAAATTCCAGTCATATACGTCTACGGTGCCGTCAGTCTGCGTGTTTGTGTGATTTGACAAGTGCGGGTCCCGATTTTAATTAATTTGGTTAATTAAAAAACCTAGTGAAAGGGGCGGGGCATATGTAATCACGTAGTTTTTTTTTATTTTATCCTATTCGCAGCCACTCTTGTGCTAAATGTCAAACATTATTTCAATTTCATGATTTTCCCAAAACTATCATCACACATAAAACGCAAAATTAAATTGTGATGACTACATTATTTTGTTATTTATACAAAACTACGAAAATAATTTTATCTAACAACAAAACCGAGACATTTTTTTCTGCTGTAAAAAGAACACACATACACACAAATTAACTTTAAAAAAAAAAAATCAAGAGACGAAAAAGGACGAACAGCAACGTGTTTAATTTTAGAAAAATTAATAATTTTCTTTGTTCCAATATAACTTTTTTATATGGACAAATAGAAATGCACAAGAATTTTAAACGTAATAAACAATTTCTTACCAAAAACGGACTATATCGCTAGTTTCTAAAATCCTTAACCTTTTTTTATGCCGATTTTATTAAATCGCAAGTATTTTATGTCTTTTACAACTTTTTTTTTGCAAACTCAAATTTTTTTTATTCTTCTTTCTTTCTCTATTTTGTTTTAATTTATTTTTTCGGTATGTGTGTGAGCAACAAAAACAAAACTATAGCGAAAAAAAAATGATACAATACAAAATTATTACAAATTTTAATTAAATTTATGATTTTATTTAACAGATTTAAATACTTTATTGGTTTTTCGATTGTGTTGACTTAAAATTCGTAATGGAATTATTGAGCGATGATAGTAAAAATCGAAAAATCAGCCGGCCAGACAAAATGGCGACCAAAAATTTTTCTTTTTATCAACCAAACGAAAAAAAAGGAATAAAAACTGACATTTTGTATTTTTATGTAATTCACCTTTTGGATAATTTAACACACACAATAATTTAATATAAAATTCACTTTAATTTTATTATACAAAGCAGTAACATATATTGAATTTTAATTTTTTATCACATTAAATTTTATATTTTACGATTTGCATCAACATATGGACTTTTTTATTTTTAAATAAATTAATTTGCTTCTTTTTTGATTAAAATGGGATAAATTCTGTATGTATTTTCTTTTCTTTTTTTACATTCGGCCGTCGAGAATTTTGACGTACAAACTGAAGCGCTATTCGTATTCGGGTCTCGAACTTACAATTTTGCGTGCACCCAAAACTGTCAAGAAGTGCGTTTAATACCATCAATATTAAATAATTTCGATAACTAACAACAGATGGAGTTGTATTATTATTTTTATTTAAAAATCTTTATATAATTTACATTTCCTATCTATCTAATTGTACTATACTGCTGAAATTCAATCGTTGAAAACCGACCAAAATTCTCAAGTATATTCGATTTCTCATTTGCTGGCGAATGAATTCGGATTTGCCGCATATGAGTATCCCGGCCATTCTGGTGGTTACTTATCACTGCAATCTGTATCATAAATGTTCGGATTGGTTTTTCCCTAATATCTTTGATAGGAATCACGACCCAGCCCGTTGGTTCGCTTAAGTCTAACACCTCGATTTCTTGCAAATCATTGAAATGGGTACCCGATCGAATCGATAGCCGACTTGGTGTATAACTTTCGTCCAATTTATAGTCGGTATAAATGTATATTTGGTTAACGGTCGTTTTACGTTGAAATTGAATATTTACCAAATGTGGTAATTGGCCATCCGATTGCCAATACGTTTCAACGCAATTGTCGCGCAATTGATCGACCCCAAATCCTATCGAAATATACATGAAATATTGTACAAAATTTACAATTTAATTAAAGCAAATAATACCTGGTTTGCAAGAAGATAAACTCCATACTGCCTGAGTTCCAACTTCTCTCACATTGCCAGCACGTTCCTCGTTTGTTGGATCTTCATCTCCACCTTTTTTTGCTTCCATATTTCTCGTTTTCAAATCAAAATATTTTGACGTTTATGAATTTTTTGGGTGTATACTTTAATTTTCGAATGCCATTTAATCGAATTGTAATAGATCGAATTTACCCGTTTGTACCCGATGAACCAAGTATGATTGAGTTTAAAAACGTTACTAATTGGATAGTCAATGATCATTTAACATCTTTAAAATTTTTCCACATTTTAGATGTATTTTAAAATAGTGTGTTGCCGGATATCTGGCCTTACAATGCTAAACACTGATTTTGAAAAAAAAAATAGAATTATTGTTTGAAGCTGAGTTCATGTTTGAGAATTTATTAGGCGTATGCAGCCCATGTGGTCGGACTGGATGCAAAATATCTCACTAAAAAATGTAGATGTATTGGATGGTATGAATAAATTGATTGAGAGAAGAATGGAGGAAGTGGTTCAAATGGCGATAGATGGGTTGAAATATGAGATGGAAATAGTAAAAGGAAATATGATGAACAAGAGTGGCGGTAAAAGTAAAGAAAGTTATGCGGATGTGTTGCAAGTGCGTAAGGATATTCCAGCACTCATTATTAAGCCGAAGGAAGGTGAGAAGGAAACTTCTTCGGAGAATACTAAAAAGAAGCTGAAGGAGGTAGTGGACATTGTGAGCTTGGGTATTGAGATAGAAAAGGTGCAGAGTATAAGTTTAAGGTGGGGTAGTAGTGGAATGTAAAGGTCAGGAAGATGTTCAGAAATTAAAGGAGACGGCGGGGGAATCCATAAAAAGTAAGTTCGTGTTGGAGATTCCATAATCAAGTTGTAGCAAATAAAGGAGGAAGCTGATGTGAATCAGGCAGATCTTGTTGAGGCAATTGTAAAGCAAAATAGGCTGGATAAGCCGAAGATCGGGTTTTGCCTAAGAATAGTAAAGGTGGTGGAGAATAAAATATTTCGGGACATAGACATGGTTGACGTGGTGCCAAGGTGAAGGACTATGTGTTTGTGAGCAGGTGCTATAATTGTTCGAGTCTAAAACATAAAGCCAGAGAATGCCCCAGTAAAGGAAAGGCATTGTGTTGGAAGTGTGGGGAAGAGGATCACTTGGCTAGTAATTGTAACAGGGAGCCAAAGTGTGTAAATTGCGCGGAGGCGGTGGAGAAAATGAACTTAAATGTAGACTACAAGCACTCAGCATGGGATGATAAGTGTCCAGCGTATGTAGAGAGAATAAGGAGAGTAGTGAAGTCGACGGCAAAATCAGTGGTGAGGGGAAGTGGGCATTTAATGCTTGTAAATGTGGCGGACATATTAAGTAGATTTGATGAGATTGTAGAGGATGTGGGAGATTTTAAAATATATGTGTTGTGTGCAACAGAAACCCATGTTTTAACAGATGATGGAGATGGTATTTTGCGAATTGAAGGATATGCTCATTATAGATGTGACTCTAGCTCCAGGCACATAGGTGGAGTTCTAGTGTATGTGACCGAGAAACTAGGGAGTAGGCTGATAAGTCAAGTTAGTAAGCCGATGGAGTACTGGATGCTTAGGAGGATTGATGATATGGGAATGATAATATGCTGTTACAGGTCACCAAGTGCTAGCGTAGCGCAATTCTTAACTGCATTTAGTGAGTGGCTATATATGGGGATTGATGTTGCTAGGAGCAGTGAAGATAGTAATTATGGGTGATTTCAATTTAGACTGGGAGAGATCGGAAGAACATTATGTTGTCTTAAAGAAATAACATAATCTTTTAGGCTTAAACAGTTCATGAAGGAATATACCAGAGTAACGAATGCATCAAGAACGACAATTGATTTAGTATTTTCAAATAAGGATGTGAATTGTATTGTTGTGGATACTCCAAAAATTACAGACCATCATGCGGTTATTATGATCAAGGGGGAGCATGCAAATGGGAAAAAGGTGATTAAAGGAAAGATAAATCTAAATGTTGTGGAAGAGGAACTTATAAGAACAGAGGATGGTGTACGAGAACATAGTCACTCGGGGCATTGAGGAGGAGTGTGGGAAATTAAATTTATGGGTGGAAGAAGCAGTGAAAAGGGAAACAGGCGAGTTAAGGATAATGGACATAGCTAGAAGTTGTCCATGGTTCACTAACAGAGTGAAGGAGGTTGGGTTAGGAAGGCAAGAGATGATTCGTATAAGAAATTTAGAATGATGAAGGAGAGAGAGGGAGAGTTGGGGACTGAGACAGTTAAGGAAGGGTGGGTGGAGTATCAAAGGAAAAGAAGCAGATTTGTTGCTGTGATTAGGAGTGAGAGGAGATTGTACTATGATAAAAACATTGATCGTCACGGTATGATGTTTAATAAATTAAGGAATATGATATTTACATAATGATTAAAATTAATTAAATTGAGCAAAAACTGGATTGCATCCAGCCCAAATAAAATGACTTCTAAAATGTAGACCTACATGAGTTGGATATACCCATTATCGTTAAAGTTGGCCACTTTAGATTTACAAATTTTAATTACATGCAAAATGTAATATTCTCCTGCTAAACGGCTGAACCGATTTTAATGAAATTTTGTGTGGATGTTTGACATAGAAATAGATCATATAGAATGAATGTAAGCAGCTGTCAATTGAGTCAAATTCAGAAGGTAAAAGAGAAAGCATATAAATCAACGGGCCGTATTTAGTTTAGTTCGTTCGAATGCAATGAAGTTAGGACGTTGAAATTAAAAATTACACAAATTCAAAATTATTTTTATTCCTTTATAGTACGCGTTAATTGTGTTTATTTTCGGTAAAAATTTTACTTATAGTATTCCAAAATAAAAATAAATTATGAAAAGCAAAGTACGTAGTACATGAAATAACAACAACCAAATTTTCATTTAGTTTTTTCATAATTTTTTTCTGATTTCTAAATTAAATTAAGGATATTTTTATCAAAATACAAATCACTTTCCTTTAAACATAAATTACATTTTATTTTATATAAACACTTGGTAAAACTATCGAAGATAAGAAATTTCTTTCTGAACTTTTCTAGGCGTGCTACGGCAGCATTTCACAATACACTTCATTTTAATTACTTTCCAATTTTTATCACCAAATGATGCATTACTACAATCCACTAACTATTTTATAAAATTTTAATTATTTTAGTTAATAATTTTAATATTTTTTAAGAGCACAAAATTTTGTTTTCACTTTGACAACAAACAAATAAACCAGGTTTTGTCCTTTTCCATTTATTTTGGAATCCTAATTCTATGGTTTTAACAATAACCCAAGTATCACTACTTCCAACTTATTTCGACTTTTATCCCTTTCCTGACCCGCATACACAATTGTGTATGTAAACGACAACAGAATATGTCAAACATAGAATTAGGTGACAATTGAAGACCAGCATACACAATTGTGTAAACCATTTAATTTTGTTTTCGTCCGAAAAATAACAGTAACTATAATAATGATAAAATAATTAATATGTTATCAAAAACTAAGTATTAATATGTTATATAATTAATTTGTTATCAAATTATTATGCTTTTTTCAAAAAGAATTCCGATTTAATTAAGATCCGTTAAAATACGGAAGACATTACAACGTGTGATTATTTACATACACATTTGTGTATGGCGAACTTAACTTGAACCAAAAAAAATTTTTTTTTGAACTCGAAAGGGTTATGGAACAATTGTTAGAACTAAGTTCCACGGTCAAGTTCCATTTTATTACAAGTTTTACTATGAACTGTGGAACAAAAACCCGTAACTCAACGAACTGGATATTATGCGAGTTCCATGTCTTCCATGAAATATCTCAAAAATGTAACGAAAGTTGGAACTGTCAAAATGAGTTCCATTTTGTTATACTTGGGAAGATATGAGTAAGCCATACACATGTTTTATATAACCATCCTACTCTGATTTGTTACACATGAAATAGCAAATTTTATATGGGTAAAATCTTTACACCCATTCTATAGTATTGTATATAATTCTATGGTAGTAGGTGGCGCTGCTTACGGGCTCTAGGAATTTTTATTTTTTAACGAATTTTTTTAAATTTTTTTAAGATTTAACAGAACATATAACGCCAAAATTTCACTAACCCTACCCCATATATACATATTATAATTCTTCTATATGTTTGTTTGTAATTGAACTCCTCCTAAACCTCTGGACCGCGGATTTTAAAGAAATTTTGTGCGTGCGTTTGAGTGGATTCCTTGATGGTCTAGATTCACAATTGGACTCGGTAGGTTGTACTGCAATCAGAATCTTGGAAATTCTTTTTATTTTTTGACGAATTTTTATTTTTATAAGATTTTCCGCATATCAGAACATATAACCTCAAAATTTCACCATACCCACCACCACCAAATTTTCTGTGTGTATGTAATTGAACTCCTCCTAAATGGCTGGACCGATTTTAATGAAATTTTGGGTATGTGTTTGAGTAGGCCTCTGGATGGTTTAGATTCACAATTGGACCCGGTAGGTAGCACTGCGAGTGCGTTCTTAGATTTTTTTTTATTTTTTGACGACATTTTTTTTTACGTATAACCCCAAAAATTGGACACACCAGGCGACACTGGCAAAACGTTCTTCATCTGATACTTGCGCGCATTCGATCACAAAATCACATTGCATTGGCAATTGCTTCATCTGGCATTTGCTTGATGGTGGATGGACTGCACATTCAGCCAGCGCTCAAGTTGCCATTAAACGTTCATACAAATCCAGACGCAATGTACAATATAAAAAAGCATTCACTTGAAGCTCTTGATAGATCGATGAACGATCTCAACGTTAATACCAGACTTTTCGGCGGCGCTCGACTGTTACTGTCCAGTGGTTCCAGACAGACATTACCAGTCATTCTACGCGTTGCATGTGCGGACGAAATTAACGCATGTTTGAAACAATTATACTTATGGCGAAATGTCAATACATTACACTTTAGCATAAATATGCATGTTCAACTGCAAAACGATCCATTAACACTGCCATTCTCCTAATAATTTTCAACATTGGCAATGGTAAAGTTCGATTTCATGGAAATACATAATGCATCAAATTGCCAAACAATTTTTGCAACATGGTAGCCACGAAAGATGAATTGATTGAAACCATATTCCCAGAAACGTGATCGAGCTATTTCGGCCGAAGCAAAAAATATCAATTTAAACCAGCTCGCATTAAAATAAATACAAAACAAACATTATTCTTTTTAGTTTTAAGATTCAACATTTATTTCGATACTTTACTTTTTTACATTAATAAGAATATGACTGTCATAGAATTGAGTTGAGTTTTTTCTTTGTTTGCGATTATTTAATCAAAATGAAAATTATCCAAATTTGCATCATACGTCATTGGTAAGGCGTCACATTCCTCTGCTACTCGCAGTCCATATCTTCGGTGTACATATGGGTCAGTGGATCCACTTATGAGTTCTCCGACCAATTGAGCTCCACACAGCTAATACATATGAAAAGCACAACCTTCAGACATTTACACACATGCAACAACACCATACCTTTTGCAATCACATTATTTTACTTACCACAAATCTCACTTAAAGTACCACCTCTTTAGTAAAATGTGCCAACGACAAGCACCAAATATCGTCCCGTGTCACGAGAATCGAACGGCAAAAAATAATAAAAAATTGCACTCATTTATTATTTTTCTTTGGCCAACAGCAAATCACACAAAAACGAAACGAATAGATTGAAATGTCTAACTCAATGTTAAATGTCACTTAGTATATCGTTTATCGAAAATTCGAATATAGAAGAAACGTTTGCTGAACCCGCTAATAGCAGGCAAGCCTACATTATGGTAGGTCAACGTCTCTCGAGTCGGCTAGTACTAATATAAATATTTCCATTTCTAACAGAGTTTTGAAATAGTTACAAATGAAGCGGTTTTAGGTGATTTGAAGCCTAGAGTATCGGTTATAACAGTAGAACATTTTTTGGCTGGACCAACTATTACTCAGCCGAGCTGAACGATGAACGCGTTTTACAAATGAGTTTAAGTCGACAACGAAGGTATAAATATTTACTGCCCTAAACAAATTGAGTCGACTCTTGGCCATCCGAGAAAGATAACCAAGATGTTACGTTTAAAAGTTAAACAGTTCTGCTAAGGTTCATTAAATGCCACCGTGTAACGTGACATGGTGGGCTTCTTCGATAACGATAAACGATAAAGATCATAAAGGTAAATACTGAAGAGTGAATGTTTGCAGCTGTCAAGTGAGTCAAATTCGGAGGGTAAAAGAGAAAGCATCTATATCAATGGGATTACAAAAACAAGAAACCAATCTAAAAACCCCACGCCAACAACCAAAATTATTTTCTTAATTTTTTCTGATTTATAACATAAAGTAAGGATAAATTTATCACAAATCACTTGTTTCTTAGCACAATTTACATTTTACTTTATACAAACACTTATAGATGGTAAAATATTCTTTTTCGAATTTTTCGATGCGCATTTAGCAATATTTCACAAGACACTTCATTTTATTTAAAATTGTTTATAATTTTAATTATCAAATGATGCACTAGCACGCACTATTACATAAACCACTAATTATTTTATAATTTTTTTATTATTTTAGTGAATTTTAATTAATAATTTTATAACCACAAAATTAAGTCGTCAACATATGTTGTCATTGCGCATAAAAACAAACATCTGATTTGGGGTTTTTCATTTTGAGATATGAGTAAGCCACATGCTTTTTTATATAACCATCCTGTTCCCACGTGACTCAAAAGAGATAGCAAATATTATATTGATTTTTATATGGGAAAAAAATAGTTGCCGCTCTGCAGTATTTTCCTCTAAGATAAAGATAAAGATGCATCGCTTGTCAAGATGACAAATGTTTAGAAAACTGAAATAAGACTTTTAGAATAATTTAACTCTCCCAAAATTGGTAAGAAATAGGATTATTGAAACTCACTCGGGAGCATATGGTTTGGTGTGCCCCGGGAAATGCTCTCTATAAAAGAGCAATTACCAAAATTACCAATTACCAGTAGACGAACCGCATGGGACAGATCAGTGTGGTGTAGTCACGGACGATTCAAATAAGAAGAAAACGCATCAGCCACAACAGAAAACAGTTACTAGAGCAAGTGGCTACATCAAACTTTTTGTTTTACCAGCTACTAATATTCTGTATATTGGGAATTGTGTTATCTGAAAATGTCAAATGCAAACTAATAACATACTTCAACCTAATAAGGTATTGTGCAGAACTAAATAATATAGAAGAATCCACTCGGCAGCTAAACGATATATCCGAAAATAAAACACATTTCAAGTCTAGCCAATGAGCTATTTGGCGTATGTACTTGGTCAACGTCTCGGAAACTTCTACAAGGAGAACATAGCAAACCTTTATTTGAGCGGAGAAAATCAGCAGAAGTTTTCACAGCAACAAATATCTATAACAGAATTGACAGTGAACGTCATGAAGCACGACCACAAATCAGAAATTTGAGACATTCAACAAACTAATGACCGATCTCATCATTAGTTGGTTAAATGTTTCAAATTTCTCGATTTCAATTTTATTTTATAGGGAATTTACGGACACTGCCCTTCACACAATGTTTGATATGATGTAACATCTCACATTCCTATCGGCAGTGGTCGATACTGTAGATTCATTCATTTTAATATCACACCAACTCCAGGAACCAAGCAGACAGATAATCGACAATCTTAAGCCAAGTCAGGACATACCGTATCGAAATAAAGATATAGCTATCATATATACATAGGAAATCACAGAACCATCAAAATTAGAGAAATCATAATTTTTAAAGTAAAAACCATTTGGTGATGAACTAACAAGATATATGCCGCTATCACTGCTAATGAATCCAACAATTCTACTTATTTAAATGGATAGTACCTCAACAGTATCCACTATGCAGTTTGAACGAAATATTTCCTTTTACGTAATTTACTTTTAAGGTACAAATTGTATTTATTTTAATTTTCAGATAAATTAAATATATTCTTTATTTCAAATAAGGTAGTGCAACATTAACATTATTTTAAAAACAAACAAAAATCAAAATGGCTACCTACTATCAGACCAATTGGGTGTGTAAAAGTTTTTTTTTACTGCATCCTCAATAGAATTTCTTATGACTTTTTACTTACAGAAAAGTATGAAAAAAAAACTTGACAAAAAAAATATTTTTTTGTCAAGTTATTTTTTCATACTTTTCTGTAAGTAAAAAGTCATAAGGAATTCTATTGGGGATGCAGTGTTATAAACATCAAGATTGTGCAAAAGATAATTATTTGGTTATTTTTCTGTGTGGTCTAACTTTAAAATTTTACCGATTTTTCGGCAAAATGTCTTTCGACGAATTCATCGTTTACTATTAAATCATGGTTTATTAGTTAAAATAATCAACCACAGATGACATGCTCATCGCCATTAAATTATTTGTAATTTATGCTTTTGGTTCGTTAAATTTGAACATATTTCAAACGTTTACGGGTCTGGATTCTGGAATTTGAGAATAAGTAATGAAGGGTTGCGTAAGCGAATCGTAAAGCTTTGTGATCGCCATTATTCCCCACATTGTGGAACAGCGCTGATACTGAGAACCCAACCGCCAAACGAGACACGCAGTTGCGTTGGAGAATAATTTCATTTATTTAAAATAAAAAAATTATAAATGTATCACAAACAAATAAGATTAATGTTAATATAAAATGTAACACATTTTTTGTAATTTATAAAATATATTTGTTGTTTTTGTTTATTTGAATAAGTAAACAGATCAAAAATTAGTTTCCGTAAATCCAACGGCTTGCAAATTTGACGACGCCGCTTCCGCCTCTGTTTTACCGCCACCAATCGTAAACGCAACAACCGTGGCATGATCTAATTTGCCTGGCAGTAGTGAAAATGTGGTACCATCCACAACTTTTTTACGTGCACTTCGTTGCTGTATTCGAGTCAATTCCACTTCACACTTTATCCCATCGGCCCGCGTTACTAGCTTATAGTAGAGTTCACGCTGTTCCAATATTTTCCGTTTTGCCGACGTAATCATTTTGACAAAATCGACCAAGAGCTGGCACAATTTTTTCGCCGATGTGCATGGTTTTAGAGTGCCATTGATGCCGTAGCATAACAAATCCTCGAGTCGGAGTAATGTTAAAGCGTGACGTTGGACACCGGTGACCAATGGGAGACCGGCTGCCGATTTTGGAAATTTTATCGTTGGTGATTTTATAATACGGGTGGTTTCGATAACCGTGTGCGATCGAATATACTTTGGACGGGGTGGCAGTTGTGAAGCCGCCGATGATTGATCAGGAACATTAATCGAGAGGGGTTTAGGTTTTTTGGTCCGTGACGGCCGAATTGGAGCATTGTGCGTTGGACTATGTTTACTGCCAGGCGGTGGCACTTTACTAGTCGACCCCGATTTAGCCAGCTCAAATTTAGCGGTACTCGTCGTATAAATCGCCGAAGCACTTTTATTTTGTCGTTTTGGAGCCAAGCCTGCTTTATTGGGTTGAGATGGGGCGGCTGCAGCATTTGTAGTAGCCTCATTTTTATTTGTCTTTGGTTCATTCGAAATTTGAGATTCAGACGTAAACGCTTCAGCGAATTTTCCAACAACTGGATCAAAATTATCGCTTACGCCATCCGATGTCAGAAAAACTATATCACCGTCGTCTACGATGGTGGTGGATAGTGTGAGATTTCCTAGCTCCGGATCTTTTCCGTCGACCGGGCCCAGTGCTCCAAGTGCGTCTCTCATATCCCGCATTGAAGTTATATCGTGAGAACCTAAAATTAAAATATATTTTTGACTATAATTCCGACTACGAATTCCAGATTTCTAAGGCCACTTACCTTGGGTAAATTCACGAACGCCGTTGGTCTTCGAGTAAACGTATCCTAGTGAATCGCCTACGTTACATGAGCACACGATATAACGACCTGTTTCTTTACCATCCAGCGGTAAAATAACAGCGACCGTTAGTGTACTTAATGCCCCACCAACTTCTAATATAAATGCATGTGCTTCCCAGAAACATCTAAGCAAACTTATAAAAACTTCCCGCGTCGATGTTGCCATTCCTCCGGGTCCAAGACCGAATACGGCTGTATTTAAATATTCGAGCGATCCTTGCACAGCAGACCGCGCAGCCAGACGAGCGCCTTCACCCCAATTTACACCATCGGCGAGCGCCATTGCAACAACATTTTCCCGAGCTACGAGCCCATAACAATCCGCTATCGGATTTCCAGCTTGCTCATTGGTAATCGGATTTTTTTCGTACAGTGACACGGATGATCCGTAAGCATGATCATTTTCTTGTCGCCAATTCACAACACCGGCGATGGGTTCGATTTCAATCGCCTGTGTAATTTCGGTTGAATTGGGCCTTGATCGATTTTTATTGTGCACGGAATCGATTACGCTCAAATCGGCCTTACTCGAAGTTCGGCTTTTGTCTTGCTGCGTTATTGAATTCTTACGCGGGTTACGTCTTTTGTTAACACTACTACTAAGATTACTATTTGCGTTTTGATCTAAATTCGATAGGTTTGTGGCTGAGGATGAAGGTGCTGGCTGGTTTGTGTTTGACTTAAATAAATACTTATTCTTCTTAATATTCGGATTTGCCCCGACACTGTGTCGTATATCGTTGTCAATATCTTGTAAAGTATCGATAAAATCGATATCTGGACCTGCACTCAAATGCAACTTGGAACGTTTTACACCAGTCAGCCCTTCGTCTGGGCCCGTGCACGCTGCACTTACACACTCGATACCGATTGGATACTTGAGCAGCACAAAATCGGGCATATCCGATGGTTCCTTACCGTTAATAATTTCAATAGAACTCCCATAGGTCGTGTCCATGCGCCCCTCCAAGTATTTTGTTATAAAACAACCATCGTCGTGGTGTCGTGGACTAAGGCTGGACGCTATTCGTGAATCATCGCGCGGTTCGTTTATAAAACTCAGCTGACGAAAGTAGGTTGTTACCCTTTGGCGCAGTGATGGCATTTCGAGATTTATTTATAAAATTGTGCGCTTCACTGATAATAAATTAACGATATTGGTCAATTATTACGCACACAAACACGCGCGACCAATTGTGTGTTTCGACGACGTCCAGACTATTTTAAAGTTGGAATTACTAAATTTTCTTCAAGACGTGGGCGTTTTCGTCTCACACATAAACATCGAGTAGAACCAAAAAAAACTTCGATTTACAACTCGAACACAACAACAACACGCTAAGCAGACACAAAAACTTTAAATTCCTATATTCAATTTAAATTGATTACAATTTTATGTTTTCACATTTTTATTAGATTTTGAAAACTTTTCTTTTTAGATTTCCTTGAATGAATAAATGAATGGAGCAATTTCGTCGTAACTTTTTTCTTCTTAATTTTCTGTTTTTTTCAATCACTTTAATCAAACTTAAACACTTTACTTTATTATAATACAATTACTACTCAAATTATATTCAACTAATTGTATTTAATGATATAAATGCATGTTAAATAGATTTTCTTGGCCCATTTTTTGCTTTGCCCGAAATGAAAAATTTGTTTGATTTTTGACATGAGATGAACACAAATACCACTATCCGATTTGGTAGGCTTGTTTCGGTAAATTTAAGTATTCTGAATCAGAATAGTGTACAAAATAAGAATTGTGTCTCGACTACGTTCCACATGTGTGATGGAATTCGAGACGAGAATACCTCTACGCTAATGAAAAATAACCCACACAACAAAAAAGGGAATACGTAAATTTCGTACCATAAATATTACGTTTACGAATACATACTTTTAAACTTATATGGTTAATTTTATTTAGACTTATAATTACAATAATATATTTATAAATATTGTTACGATTTTGCCTTGTCAATCAAGGTTCGAATCACTGGATTGTGAATAAATACACTGCTTCAATTTTAACTCACACAATTTTATTTACACAACACAATTTATTATACAACACAATTTTCACAATTAATTATTATAATTATAACACACTTTTTAATTATCACTTTAATAATCGCTTTAATAATCACTTTAATAATCTTTCTATTTAACCTTCACTGTATCACGTTTAAAATAATACTCAGCATTCCACATCAACGCGCGCCCTTATATACCAAAATATTTGTTTCTAGAATAATCCTAAATGCGCATCAAGCAAATATGTTAGTATAGAAATACGCCTAAATGTTGAGTATAAATTATAAACGTAATTGAACAATTAATGAAATTAAGTTATTCTATTCTATTCTAGGTGTCACCGTAACACTACCCCCCACCTAAGCCTGTTCGTCCCGAACAGGATCCAGATCACCTCCTCTGTAGAGCGCCAAACGCTCTAAATGCACCACCTTTGGTTTACCTTTTCGTCCTTTCTGTATGCGATAAACCACGTCGTTCAACCTTTTAATGACAGTGTAAGGTCCTTCCCATGTGGGTTGCAACTTCGGTGATAATCCCTTGTGCCGTTGCGGGTTGTGAAGCCATACCAATTGCCCTTCCTCGAAGCTTTGATTATTTGCTCGTATGTCATATCGAGCTTTCATTCGATCACTTGATATTCGAATTTTCTTCCGTACAAATTGATGTATTTCATTAAGTTCCTCTTTCATCCGGTCGACGTAATCCTGTCCGCATAGAGCTGCTGATGGAACAGCTCCAAACTTTAAATCTCCCGGCAATCGCAGATTGTTTCCAAATATGGTTTTCGCTGGTGTCACTTCTGTTGTGTCATGTACCGCTGATCGGTAGGCCATCAGGAACATCGGTATATGTCGATCCCAGTTACGTTGGTTCCTTTCCACAACCTTTGATAGATATTCCTCCAATGTACCATTGAATCTTTCCACCATACCGTCCGATTGTGGGTGTAAAGGCGTCGTTCTTGTTTTATTGATTCCAAGCATCTGACATATCTCCTGAAATACCACCGATTCGAAATTCCTTCCTTGATCCGTGTGAATTTCCATAGGTACACCAAATCTGCTAATCCAATTGTTAACCACGGCATCAGCTATTGTTGTTGTCTCCTGATTGGGTATGGGGTACACTTCCGGCCATTTGCTGAAATAATCCATTATTACTAGCACATATTTATTTCCGCTCTCGGTGGTCGGAAATGGCCCCGCCACGTCCATTGCAATTCTCTCAAATGGTGCCCCGACATTATATTGTTTCATGGTTCCACGGCTTTTTCGTGCTGGTCCCTTCACTGCCGCACATTGGTCACATCTTCGACACCATTCTACTACTGACTGTCTACATCCGGACCAGTAGAAACGTTGACGAATTTTGGCTAATGTTTTATTAATCCCTAGATGACCTCCACTTGCTCCTCCATGATACTCCTTGAGGATTTCCGCTATCCGATCTTTTGGCACCACTACCAACAATTGTTTTACTTTACCATCCGTGCTTTCCCACTTTCGTTTTAAACATCCATTTTCTATGTGGAGGCTATCCCATTGTGCCCAATATGCTTTTACAATGGGAGCTTTGTCAGCTATCTCACTCCATGTAATCGGCCGACATATTTGAATGTACTAAATGCGCGAGCCGCTCAATTGCCGATGAAAATTCCTGTAGCGATTCTCCTGCTCTTTGGTATCGACCCTTCAATTCCATACGATAGATTTCTCGTTTGTGGTCACTTCCGTATTTTCGATCTAACGCCTTCATAATTCCCATGTAAACGTTCCGTTCCTGCTCGGGAATGATTTGTAGTGTTTCCGCCGCTTCGCCTTTAAGAGCCACAATTAACGCTGCAACACATTGTTCTTCAGTCCACTGATTTTGCTTAATGGCCGTTTCGAATTGGAACTTAAAAATACTGAAGGATGTTGTTCCATCAAATGTTGGTGGTTTTATCTTAACTGCATTAACCGTCTGAATCACTTGCTGTGTCGTTCCATTCGCCTTGACATCTTGGAGCTCCTTCTCGAGACGTTTAACTTCCGTTTGAAAATCTTGTTTAACCGATTCAAATTTTTGTTGAACCGTCCCTTTAACATTTTGAATTTCTGCGTGTATTTCTTGTACTTCTGTTTGCACTTTTTCCACTTTACCGTGTAGTGTAGAAGATAACTCCAGAAACCTCTCGTCCATTTTCTTTTGGCCATCTTCTATTTGGTTTTTAATGTCCGCCCCTTGTTGCTCCATCTGCTGTTTCATGTCCTGGTTCGACAATTTCATTTGATGTTTAATGTCCGCTCCTTGTTGCTCCACTTGTAACATCTGTTGTTTCATATCTTGGTTCGATTGTTTAATGTCCGCTCCTTGTTGCTCCACTTGTAACATCTGTTGTTTCATTCCACCCAACTGTTGACCCATCATTTGATTCATAGCTGCCATTAACTGAGATAAATCAAAACTTCCGGATGGGTTTTGTGTTGTTTCGACCATCGTTTGTTCTTCCTTTTCTTTCTTGTCCACACTGATCTCATCCGTGTTGTCCTCCTCGAAATCATACACATCTGGATTTACACCTTCCTTCTCCATGGCCTCACGTAGTCGCTCCACCAAACTAGCTTTTGTGCCTTCACTGGCCAAACCTCGCTGTTTCAGCTGCTCCTTTAATTGCGCAAGCTTTAATTCGTAGAGAATCATTTTTCTTATTATTCACAATCCCACCGCTGTCACCAATTGTTACGATTTTGCCTTGTCAATCAAGGTTCGAATCACTGGATTGTGAATAAATACACTGCTTCAATTTTAACTCACACAATTTTATTTACACAACACAATTTATTATACAACACAATTTTCACAATTAATTATTATAATTATAACACACTTTTTAATTATCACTTTAATAATCGCTTTAATAATCACTTTAATAATCTTTCTATTTAACCTTCACTGTATCACGTTTAAAATAATACTCAGCATTCCACATCAACGCGCGCCCTTATATACCAAAATATTTGTTTCTAGAATAATCCTAAATGCGCATCAAGCAAATATGTTAGTATAGAAATACGCCTAAATGTTGAGTATAAATTATAAACGTAATTGAACAATTAATGAAATTAAGTTATTCTATTCTATTCTAGGTGTCACCGTAACAATATATTAACATTATATACAAATTGACATTAGGTCTTTCATTAAACGTTGGTTTGTTATTCAACAGTAATCATAAGTTTGAAAATATTGTTACGGTGACACCTAGAGTAGAATAGAATAAGTTAATTTCATATTTATTGTTCAACTACATTTATAATTTATACTCAACATTTAGGCGTATTTCTATACTAACATATTTGCTGCGCATTTAGGATTATTCTAGAAACAAATATTTTGGTATATAAAGGCGCGCGTTGACGTGGAATGCTGAGTATTATTTTAAACGTGATACAGTGAAGTTTAAATAGAAAGATTATTAAAGTGACTATTAAAGTGATTATTAAAGCGATTATTAAAGTGATAATTAAAAAGTGTGTTATAATTATAATAATTAATTGTGAAAATTGTGTTGTATAATAAATTGTGTTGTGTAAATAAACTTGTGTGAGTTAAAATTGAAGCAGTGTATTTATTCACAATCCAGTGATTCGAACCTTGATTGACAAGGCAAAATCGTAACAATTGGTGACAGCGGTGGGATTGTGAATAATAAGGAAAATGATTCTCTACGGATTAAAGCTTGCGCAATTAAAGGAGCAACTGACACGGCGAGGTTTGGCCAGTGAAGGCACAAAAGCTAGTTTGGTGGAGCGACTACGTGAGGCCATGGAGAAGGAAGGTTTAGATCCAGACGTGTATGATTTCGAGGAGGAAAAAACGGATGAGATCAGTATGGATAAGAAACAAAAGGACGTACAAACGGTGGTCGAAACAGCACAAAACCCATCTGGAAGTTTCGATTTTTCGCAGTTGATGGCTGCTATGAATATGATGGGACAACAGTTGAAGCAACAAGGGGCGGATATTAAACATCAAATGAAACAGCAGATGGAGCAACAAGGAGCGGACATTAAACAATTGAACCAGGAAATGAAACAGAAGATGGTACAAATGGAGCAACAAGGAGCGGACGTTAAACAATTGAACCAGGAAATGAAACAGAAGATGGTACAAATGGAGCAACAAGGAGCGGACATTAAAAACCAAATAGAAGTAGGCCAAAAGAAAATAGACAAGAGGTTTCTGGAGTTATCATCTACACTACACGGTAAAGTGGAAAAACTGCAAACAGAAGTACACGCAGAAATTCAAAATGTTAAAGGGGAGTTTCAACGTCTCGAGAAGGAGTTCCAAGATGTCAAGGCGAATGGAACGACACATCAAGTGATCCAGACGGTTAATGCAGTTAATATAAAACCACCAACATTTGATGGAACAACATCCTTCAGTATTTTTAAGTTCCAATTCGAAACGGCCATTAAGCAAAATCAGTGGACTGAAGAACAATGTGTTGCAGCGTTAATTGTGGCTCTTAAAGGCGAAGCGGCAGAAACACTACAAATCATTCCCGAGCAGGAACGGAACGTTTACATGGGAATTATGAAGGCGTTAGATCGAAAATACGGAAGCGACCACAAACGAGAAATCTATCGCATGGAACTGAAGGGTCGATACCAAAAAGGAGGAGAATCGCTACAGGAGTTTTCATCGGCAATTGAGCGGCTCGCGCATTTAGCCCATTCAAATATGTCGGCCGATTACATGGAGCGAATTAAAATAGATGCATTCATTGACGGTATTCGAGATCCTGAGACGCGCAGAGCGGTGATGTTGTCACCTAAGGCAACTTTCACGGAAACCATCGCTTGTGCGTTAACAAACGAAACTGCGCAAACCATCATCAAACCAGCAATGAAAATTCGTCGAGTGGAGATTGATTCCAGAATAGACACCGCGCGGGTTACGCCAAGGTTCAGAGATGGAAGTGGCAGGATTAAATGCTGGGTATGTGATAGAATGGGTCACATCTCACGGGACTGTTGGGAGATTAAAAAGAAACGAGCAAGGTCGCCATCTCCTATGAAGCGTAGATCAAACGAGGAGCAGATAGAATCCAGAAAGGAGGATCAGGCGGCAGCGGAGTCGTTAAACTAAAAAGAGTCAGTTTGAAGGGGCAGAAGCTGACTCCCACAATCGATTGCCCCATAACATCCATCCAAGCTTCGAGATTAAAAGGAAGCGGTGAGAGCTTGACAAAAGAAGCCAATATTGAACATCGGAAGGGAAGTGCACATAAAAATGCCGACGCGTTATTAAGAAGACCATGTCCCGCGGAACGCAAGAATTGTGGACATGTGGAGGTCAAGGAAAACATCGTCGATATTCGGCTCATGCAAGCGCTACCAGATGAGGAATGGACTGATGAAATGATCAAGAAGGAGCAATTACGGGATGCTGACCTATCATTCATCATGGAACATAAGAAAAAAGAACACCGGCCCACATGGAGTGAGATAGCTGACAAAACTCCCGTTGTAAAAGCTTATTGGGCCCAATGGGATAGCCTCCACATAGAAAATGGATGTTTAAAACGAAAGTGGGAAAGCACGGATGGTAAAGTAAAACAATTGTTGGTAGTGGTGCCAAAAGATCGGATAGCGGAAATCCTCAAGGAGTATCATGGAGGAGCAAGTGGAGGTCACCTAGGGATTAATAAAACATTGGCCAAAATTCGACAACGTTTCTACTGGTCCGGATGTAGACAGTCAGTAGTAGAATGGTGTCGAAGATGTGACCAATGTGCGGCAGTAAAGGGACCAGCACGAAAAAGCCGCGGAACCATGAAACAATATAATGTCGGGGCACAATTTGAGAGAATTGCAATGGATGTGGCGGGGCCATTTCCGACCACCGAGAGCGGAAATAAATATGTGCTAGTAATAATGGATTATTTCAGCAAATGGCCGGAGGTGTACCCCATACCCAATCAGGAAACAACAACAATAGCTGATGCCGTGGTTAACAATTGGATTAGCAGATTTGGTGTACCTATGGAAATCCACACGGATCAAGGAAGGAATTTCGAATCGGTGGTATTTCAGGAGATATGTCAGATGCTTGGAATCAATAAAACGAGAACAACGCCTTTACACCCACAGTCGGACGGTATGGTGGAAAGATACAATGGCACATTGGAGGAATATCTAGCAAAGGTTGTGGAAAGGAACCAACGTAACTGGGATCAACATATACCAATGTTCTTGATGGCCTACCGATCAGCGGTACATGATACAACAGGAGTGACACCAGCTAAAACCATATTTGGGAACAACCTGCGATTACCGGGAGATTTAAAGTTTGGAGCTGTTCCATCAGCAGCTCTATGCGGACAGGATTACGTCGACCGGATGAAAGAGGAACTCAATGAAATACATCAATTTGTACGGGAGAAAATTCGAATATCAAGTGATCGAATGAAAGCTCGATATGACATACGAGCAAATAATCAAGGCTTCGAGGAAGGGCAATTGGTATGGCTTCACAACCCGCAACGGCACAAGGGATTATCACCGAAGTTGCAACCCACATGGGAAGGACCTTACACTGTCATTAAAAGGTTGAACGACGTGGTTTATCGCATACAGAAAGGACGGAAAGGTAAACCAAAGGTGGTGCATTTAGAGCGCTTGGCGCTCTACAGAGGAGGTGATCTGGATCCTGTTCGGGACGAACAGGCTTAGGTGGGGGGTAGTGTTACGGTGACACCTAGAGTAGAATAGAATAAGTTAATTTCATATTTATTGTTCAACTACATTTATAATTTATACTCAACATTTAGGCGTATTTCTATACTAACATATTTGCTGCGCATTTAGGATTATTCTAGAAACAAATATTTTGGTATATAAAGGCGCGCGTTGACGTGGAATGCTGAGTATTATTTTAAACGTGATACAGTGAAGGTTAAATAGAAAGATTATTAAAGTGATTATTAAAGTGATTATTAAAGCGATTATTAAAGTGATAATTAAAAAGTGTGTTATAATTATAATAATTAATTGTGAAAATTGTGTTGTATAATAAATTGTGTTGTGTAAATAAAATTGTGTGAGTTAAAATTGAAGCAGTGTATTTATTCACAATCCAGTGATTCGAACCTTGATTGACAAGGCAAAATCGTAACAATATGTTCCAGCAGCGTGATATTAAAGCAAAAACAGAAGGCAATGCCAGGTGGTACGGTACGACCCACACAGAGAAAAGAGATACCGTAACGCAGATTAACACAGTGTGGCCTAAACCCTCGTCGAGAGGAGTACACAAACGATGGGAATGGAAACAGCTAGCAGCAAGCGGGTTCGCGAAGGAAATCCGGGGTAAAATTCATGCAGGAGTGACATCGCAGGACGTAGCGGTTCTGGCTGAAATCTGTTGGACAAAAAACCATTTCGGCTAACTAGCATAAGCGGTCGAAGCGAATCTATAACAAAAGATATACTCTTTGAGGAATATGCATCAGAAAACTCGGTTATATGTAGACTAGGAGATCGAGTACCAGGATTCTAATGCTTACTGTTAACTGGACATCTGAAGTCACAAGAGAACTCGCCCGAATTGAAAGTGCTAGAATGATTAAGATTGAGGGGGAACCCAGACTGCCCGATACAATATCTAGAGTATTTGTAGCTTCCCCCAACAACAGTGAGATCAACCCGTAGTTTCTTCAATTCAAAATAATAAATTGGAAAGATGGTCGAATTTCGTCGGAAACTCGGAACTTTTTCATACACTTTTCTATACTGATTCCCAATACGTTTCTGCGCGAAAAAGAGCAGATTTGGTTAGTATTGTTACGGCGACACCTAGATTAGAATAGAATAAGTTAATTTCATTAATTGAACAATTGCATTTATGATTTCTACTCAACATTTAGGCGCCATTTCTATAATAACATATTTGCTAGATGCGCATTTAGGATTATTCTAGAAACAAATATTTTGGTATATAAAGGCGCGCGTTGACGTGGAATGCTGAGTTTTATTTTAAACGTGATACAGTGAGGGTTAAATAGAAAGATTATTAAAGTGATTATTAAAACGATTATTAAAGTGATAATTAAAGTGTGTTATAATTATAATAATTAATTGTGAATTTTGTGTTTTATAATAAATTGTGTTGTGTAAATAAATTGTGTGAGTTCAAATTTGAAGCAGTTCTATTTATTCACAATCCAGTGATTCGAACCTTGAGTGACAAGGCAAAATCGTAACAGTATTTTTCACATAAAACTTGAATTCGAAATAAAACATTTTATTATCATTTGTTTTTGTGAAGGTAATTATTATTTTTTATTTAATTATACATACATAAAAAATTTATTTATATATTTAAATTTCATAAATTGTGTTTTGTATTGCATCCGCCACGTGCTACTCGATTATTAATCTTCAGCATATTGAGATCTTGAAAAAAATGCATTGAAAATTTACAACGTAAATATATTTCGCGACGACGCCATTGTGAGACAGATCTCTATTACCTTTTTAGTCCAAATTTGTACATCGCGATCACTAAATAAGTTAATAATTATTATTATATACTTAAATTTAAAATTATTTACTTTTTTAAATAGAAAAACATTAGAAACACAACACTTTAAAGAAAAAAATCTAATTATGCAGTGCAACCGTGCACGTTGGCTTGTCAGAAGAAACTGAAAATAAAAGATACAATCGAAACTTATAAAACGAAAATAATATTACCGCGAAACAGAAAGAGAAAGACAATTATTTTTCTCCAAAATCGATATTTTTCTGTCTTTGATATTTTGTAGTACGGAATTTAGAATGGAATTAAAACAGTTGTTTCCACCCACACAGTGGAAAAATTGCATACTGGGTTATACTGTTTATATTGGAGGTTGAACCTAGGTTCAACCTGGGTTCAACCTTCAACATAAACACCAAAATTAACTTGGAGTTAACTCGACTCAATCCAAAAAATTTCTTAGGTCGAGTTAACATTGGTTAATACAAATTCCTTGAGTCGAGTCGAAAAACAACAACAAAAAATAATCAGTAAAGTAAAAAAATAAAAATGGCGATTTTGCATATTTTCTGTGTCTAAATTCGGCAGCATATTTTTATGATTTTAGCGATTTTTTATTTTTCGAAAGTTCGAATGATTTTTCGAAAGAAAAATGTTTGAATGATTTTCACATTTATAACCTGGTTTCGACCCAACCTCTAGATAACTCTCCAATATAAACACTATAAGTTAACTTCAAGGTTAACCTAAAGATAACTACAAGTTGACTCGACCTGGGTTCAACCTCCAATATAAACTATATAAAAGCGGAACCAGTCAGGAATAAGAAAATAAAAAAATAATAGAATAACAATGCGATAAATGGCATTTCAATGTTATTATTTATTTCTCGCTCGAAAATAAGAAATACTTAAAAATACGATTTGTTGTTGTGTTTTATACACAGCAAAGGAAGATACATTTGTGATGCGAGAGTGGAAGCCATATTTATTTTGTGTACATTTGTTTGTTTACTATTTTATTTATTAAATAAAATTATTTTAATATTTTTTCATATTATGTGAATAATTTTAATAATGTGCGATAAAGTAAAAATGGTGTTTTGGTGAATTTTGTTAAAAATTAATTTGTTAATGGTATGATATTAAAGTCGTAGTGTAAACGCTATATTGCTACTAGAATATTTTAATTTTGTTTAGTTTATTTCCTTTTTTCATTGTGATGTAAAAGCATCTCGTGTATGTGTACATTTTCCTTAGAGGAAAATACTGCAGAGCGGCAACTATTTTTTTCCCATATAAAAATCAATATAATATTTGCTATCTCTTTTGAGTCACGTGGGAACAGGATGGTTATATAAAAAAGCATGTGGCTTACTCATATCTCAAAATGAAAAACCCCAAATCAGATGTTTGTTTTTATGCGCAATGACAACGTATGTTGACGACTTAATTTTGTGGTCATAAAATTATTAATTAAAATTCACTAAAATAATAAAAAAATTATAAAATAATTAGTGGTTTATGTAATAGTGCGTGCTAGTGCATCATTTGATAATCAAAATTATAAACAATTTTAAATAAAATGAAGTGTCTTGTGAAATATTGCTAAATGCGCATCGAAAAATTTGAAAAAGAATATTTTACCATCTATAAGTGTTTGTATAAAGTAAAATGTAAATTGTGCTAAGAAACAAGTGATTTGTGATAAATTTATCCTTACTTTATGTTATAAATCAGAAAAAATTAAGAAAACAATTTTGGTTGTTGGCGTGGGGTTTTTAGATTGGTTTCTTGTTTTTGTAATCCCATTGATATAGTTGCTTTCTCTTTTACCCTCCGAATTTGACTCACTTGACAGCTGCAAACATTCACTCTTCAGTATTTACCTTTATGACATTTTCAAATACGAAATCTATATAAATAAAACAAAGTCGTGTTAGTTACACCATTTATAACTCAAGAACGGCTGGACCGATTTTTATGATTTTTGTTTTGTTGGATTTGACTCCGTTCCGAATAGCATAATAACTATTAAAACATCGGAAAAATTCACCAAATAAAAATTTATCAAGAAAATTCATTTTCTCATACATTTAGTTCATTTTGTTTTTTTTTATTTTGTTCGTCTCAATACAGTGGTGGTTTAGGAAAAAAGAAAAGTCGGAAAAACTCAAGAGGGAAGCTCCAAAAATCTAATAAAAAAATCTTTTTTTTATATGAATTTTGTAGGTGCAGTGGTTAAAGCTTCGGCGCTTGGACCGCAAGGTACTGGATACGAATCCGACTGGAGGCTGCATGCACATTTAACATTTTATTTTTTATCCAATTTTTTTTTATTTCATCTACTTATCTATATATATAAAACAAAGTCGGGTTAGTTACACCATTTATAATTGAAGAACGGCTGGACCGATTTTTATGATCTTTCTTTTGTTGGATTTGACTCCGTTCCGAATAGCATAATAACTATTAAAACATTGGAAAAATTCACCAAAAAAAAAGTTATCGAGAAAATTCATTTTCTCATATATTTAGTACATTTTGTTTTTTTTATTTTGTTCGTCTCAATACAGTGGTGGTTTAGGAAAAAAGAAAAGTCGGAAAAACTCAAGAGGGAAGCTCCAAAAATCTAATAAAAAAATCTTTTTTTTATATGAATTTTGTAGGTGCAGTGGTTAAAGCTTCGGCGCTTGGACCGCAAGGTACTGGATACGAATCCGACTGGAGGCTGCATGCACATTTAACATTTTATTTTTTATCCAATTTTTTTTTATTTCATCTACTTATCTATATATATAAAACAAAGTCGGGTTAGTTACACCATTTATAATTGAAGAACGGCTGGACCGATTTTTATGATCTTTCTTTTGTTGGATTTGACTCCGTTCCGAATAGCATAATAACTATTAAAACATTGGAAAAATTCACCAAAAAAAAAGTTATCGAGAAAATTCATTTTCTCATATATTTAGTACATTTTGTTTTTTTTATTTTGTTCGTCTCAATACAGTGGTGGTTTAGGAAAAAAGAAAAGTCGGAAAAACTCAAAAGGGAAGCCCCAAAAATCTAATAAAAAAATCTTTTTTTTTATATGAATTTTGTAGGTGTAGTTTGTATGTGACGAGTGGTGCAGTGGTTAAAGCTTCGGCGCTTGGACCGCAAGGTACTGGATACGAATCCGACTGGAGGCTCCATGCACATTTAACATTTTATTTTTTATCCAATTTTTTTTTTTATTTCATCTACTTATCTATCTATATAAATAAAACAAAGTCGTGTTAGTTACACCATTTATAACTCAAGAACGGCTGGACCGATTTTTATGATCTTTCTTTTGTTGGATTTGACTCCGTTCCGAATAGCATAATAACTATTAAAACATTGGAAAAATTCACCAAAAAAAAAGTTATCAAGAAAATTCATTTTCTCATATATTTAGTACATTTTGTTTTTTTTATTTTGTTCGTCTCAATACAGTGGTGGTTTAGGAAAAAAGAAAAGTCGGAAAAACTCAAAAGGGAAGCCCCAAAAATCTAATAAAAAAATCTTTTTTTTTATATGAATTTTGTAGGTGTAGTTTGTATGTGACGAGTGGTGCAGTGGTTAAAGCTTCGGCGCTTGGACCGCAAGGTACTGGATACGAATCCGACTGGAGGCTGCAAGCACATTTCTATTTTATTTTTATCCATTTTTTTCTATTTTATCTACTTAGCTATATAATTCTTGATGGAAATGTAGGATTATTTTTCTTTGATGCGCCCGGTGGAACTGGGAAGGCATTCCTCATATCATTGATTTTGGCCACTGTTCGTGCGAGATCCAATATTTCTGTAGCAGTTGCTCAGCGTTGAAATTGTCGTTAGACCTTCAATCGGCTGAAAACCCGACTTGCAAGATCTACGCAATGACTTAAGATGTTTTGGAGGCGCAATGATTCAACTGTCCGGCGATTTCCGTCAAAAAGTACCAGTGATTCCAAGATTGACCGCTGTCGATGAAATAAACGCTTGACTCAAATCATCGACTCTGCGTGGCGCTATGAGATGAAACGTCAGCTGGCGACAAACATGCGAGTTGCATTGTTAAACCAGAGACAACTTAACAGAGATATTTAATTCTATGTAAACGTAAAAATTTAAACTGCGAGTTCATTACGTATACGCAGTTTAACGAAAAATGACAGATACAACGATGACATTGGAATTGTCAGAAATATATTTTGTTTTCATTTTTTAGCTCGAACGAAAAATTTAATTTGATTGTCTGTGGTTAAACGATCCATCTGCCGAAGATTTCTCCAAGCAATTGCTGACTATCGGTAATGGCCGTGTTCCGGTCGACGAATCGAACAGATTGATTTCGTTTCCTCAGAACTTTTGCAATTTTGTCTAAACGAAGGACGAGCTCATCAACAAAGTGTTCCCGAACAATATTACTAACCACAAAAATCACAATTGGGTGAGTGAACGAGTAATTCTTGCGGCAAAGAACAAAAATGGGGATCACTTAAATTTCACAATTCAAAATCTAATCGTCGGTCCACTTCATTCTTTCAAATCTATCGACTGTGTGACAAACAAAGACGAATCAACCAACTGTGCAACTGAATTTTTAACCTCATTGGATCTGGCTGGCTTGCCACCGCACAATTTACAACTGAAAGTTGGTGTGTTGCCGGTAATCATCATGCTACGAAACCTGAATCAACCAAAACTATATGTAACGGAACTCGTTTTATTTTGAGAAATCTCAAGGAAAGTTCAAAGGTGAGGAAGTTCTCATTCCGAGAATTCTGATGTTCCCAACCGATATGCCATTCGAGTTTAAACGAATTCAATTTCCGATTCGTCTTGCATTCGCCATGACGATCAACAAATCACAAGGCCCATCCTTGAGTGTTTGTGGCCTGAATCTAGAAAATGAATGTTTCTCTCACGGCCAATTGTACGTAGCATGTTCACGTGTCGGCAAACCATCCGCTTTGTTCGTTCTCGCACCTGACAATAAAACAAAAAATTTCGTATATCATAAGATGTTTTACTGAAGGGAATCGACCCTATTGCAACCTACTCAAGAAACAGTTTAAAAGGAAGTAGTTTAACAATGCTACGCGAATCATTTCGAATCAATTCAATAAAACGAAAGCCTTGCTGCCACGTGAATTACATTCATTTCAATTTAATTAAAATATATTTGATTTTGATAGAATTTAATTAATTTGGAGTATTCATTTTATCCGCCCTGGAGGTCTCGGGTTCAATTCCCGGTAGTGACAAGGAAAAAATTGCACGGCTGGTTTAGGATCAATGAATTAGTCACTCATTAGTCATTATCCGAAATGAAAATATGATTATTAATGATCTTGATGGGATATAGTGCCAGAGAGAGAGAGAGAGAGAGAAATTCATTTTATCTTAATAAAAAAACTCAATTTAATTAAGCTATAATAACTTTAAACACATTTATTGATTTTGAGGCGGTACGAAGTTCGCCGGGTCAGCTAGTTTATATATAAAAATATATAACAACATGAACAAATATGAAATTTCTCTAAAAGACATTTCACAATATAAAACAGCTGTTTGTAAACCAACAGCTGTTACTTAAAATTATTATTTTTCACTGGTTCGAATGTCAAAAAAAAAAAGAAAAACAATTGGTTAAAATTCGTATTTTTTATTTTCTTATTCCTCACTAGTTGAGGCTTAATTGGTTAACCGCATTGATTAATCGCCACAGTACTTGTTGCAGAAAGTGCCTAGAAAATGTCTACAAAATTGTTACAAAACAATTTGGACGAGTGGTTCCACTAAATATAATTTTAGTTAAATTGACGTGAAAAAAGCTTAAACCTTAGAAGAGTGGATTCTGGAAGTGTTTAACAGGGCTCTGCGAAGAGGAGAGTTTTCAAATGGCATACCTTAATCTTATCCCTATGTCTCCTAGATACTTGAGGAAATCTTAAGCATATGCCGCGCAATACTTGTATAGAGTATGCAGAATATCTGGCACTTGTCGTTAGCGTACGGAACGAACAAGAACTAGTAGAAAATGTTAATTCAGCGGTGGAAAGCATATCCGCATGGCTACGCAGACATAGAGTGGAGCTGTCTCCGGAGAAGACAGAAGCGGTTATAATGGCGGGAAGATGAGTTCTCACGAATCTAGAATTTTCCGTTGAAAGAGTAAGGGTGAAACCCGTTGTTCAGATTGAAATCTTGGAGTTCGGTTGGACTCATAGCGTACCTTTCAGCTATCGATCATGTCATCATATAGTACGGCGTACCAGCCTAAATGAGGGCCCTCACAACGGTCAAAGTATAGGATCAATCGAAATGATGTAAAGAACGATTGCTCAGAGTATGCATTTTTCGTTTTTGACACCATTCCAACATTAACCCTGATGGCTAGGCCGAGAGCGGGAATAGCAAATGGGCTTCCAAATATGGTGCGCCGGTAGAGAAATTACTCGTTATTGGGGATGCCATTAACAATGTGAAGACGGAGGCAATCATGAAAGGATTTCCTCTCACTTTTAAAGATTATTATAATCATCGCAATAATGAAGAGGAAGCAGTAGAAGTGCGGACACCTATGTGGACGATGTAGTGGTCTCTAGAAAAATAATTTGGTATTGCAGAATACTATTTTTGTCACAGACTGAGCCACAAAACATTAGGAACTCTCAATAATAATGTGTTATACGTAAAATAAATGTACATAAATAATTTCACAATGTAATTTAAAAAACAGAAAAGGAGAAAAAGAAACTAATTAACACATACAAAACAGTAAAAAACAAAAAACAAAAAACAAAACACAAAAAATAAGAATAAATGCACACACAATCAATTTATATAGGACGCAAAACAGTAGGAACAAATGGAAACAATTATTGCAAAAATCTTTAGTTCATGTTTATACATGTTTAAACTTTTAAGAGTAGAAGCACAGACAATCAAAAGAGATTTTTCATTTGAACTAAAAAATTAAGACAAAATTCATTTCTGATAATTCCAATGTCATCGTTGTATCTGAGATTTTTCGTTAAACTGCATATACGTAATACGAAAAAAAACAACATATTTTTGATTGTTTTCGAGTTTTTACAGAAAATCATACGCCATTTAAATTTTTATGTTTGCAAAGGGTGGAATATCTCTTTTAGGTTGTCTCTGGTAGAAGTTTATCAGCTACTATAATATTAAAAAATATAATTTTAGTTAAATTGAGGCTTCACCTTTCTAGCACATCATCTTGACGTGGAAGACATACTCGTAAGATATAATCAATTCAATTTTTTGGTTCTTCATAATTCGTTGAGGTTTGGTCACTAGTTCTTTTCGTTTGGTCATCCCTACTTAATGATTTATTGCGAAAATTCGTTAGAAACTCAAAAACTCATAATTTTCAAAGAGTTTTGAACGAATTTTCGCAATAAATTATTATGTTGGGATACCAAACGAAATCAAATAGTGACCAATTCTCAACGAATTATGAAGAACCAAACAATTGAATTGATTATATCTTATATCTTCAACTTTAGATACAATTCTTTGAAAAAATAAGTATTTTTATCTAAACGGTATATTCCAATTGGATTTTTTATTAATTTTCTAAAACGAAATTCACAAATAAGCGACGAATCTGATTTGATTGAATTATATACTACAATTTTGATTTTGTTTTTTTGCAATAAAAACTGACCTATCGATGGCCAAACGCCTAAATGTGGTGACCAATCCAGACCTATCGATTACCTAACGAAATTTTATAAAAACGGTATGATTTTCTTGCAATGCGGGATTTTTTTTTGTATTTTTCATTATTTATTTACTTATAAGTCACTTTTAACATCACTTTTGTCAAAACCTTTAGATGAGGTGCTAGAAAGATGGAGCCTTAAATTGATAGTATTGCCGTGTTACCATTAGGTATGGCCCCGACGACGTTTAATTTAATTTTCAAAAATAAAATTATATTTGGATTATAAAAATGAATTATCACAAAAAGAGCTGTGCGAAAAATATAGAATCGCTAAATCGGTCATTTGGAGACTGATGAATATAAGAGACTGATAAATATAAAACAACAGGAACCGTCGAAACCCAACACGGAAGTTGATGCGCTTGCAAGGCATTAAGTAACTTAGACCGTATAATCGTGAACTATTCAACAAAACACCCGTTTGATATAATTCGTGAGCTAGATCTAGACATTTCTCCACATTGAAATGTTTCAGAGCTGCCAAGAAACTATTCATCTCGGTGAAAAATACAAAAGCCAGAATAAAAATTTGCTAGGGGACATAAAAACTTGGCCATTCAACAATGGAACCGAGTTTTGTGTCTGATGAAAGTAAATTCAATAAAAACAGGACAAGTGGTGCAGTGGTTAAAGCTTCGGCACTTGGACCGGGAGGTACTGGGTTCGAATCCCATCAGAGGCTGTATGCAAAGCGAATTTTCGTCATCGATTACGATCGGTAATGTTAATAAACGCAACTAAGGCCCTCTGTTGGAGTGCAGAATTCAACATTCAGCACCGACCCACCGTCCATGTCAGCTTACAGGTTGACATGGAGCTTGCAATGTGCAGGTGGTATACTGTAATTGTGTGAATGGGTGGTCTGTGCGTGAATGAAAGAGGGGTATTAATTGACCTTCAAAGGACATTAAATCCACTGGACGATTAATACTTCCTTTAAAAAAAAAAAAAAAAAAAAAACATTTAAAAGAAATTAAAAAAAACACCGTAACTGGACTGTCATGGGTGTCTAATCAACCATTTCAACCCGAATTGGTACAACGCTAGACGAAAGAGCAAAAGCTGAATCTTCTATAATCAATCATGTAATTGTGGGTATCTCGGTCTGTATCGTTGTTAAAGTATGATTTCTTTGGCGGCGAATAAATCGCTGGAATCAGTTGTTCGTGGCAAAGCCCACGCGGCTTTTAATATGTGAAAAGCGTGCATCCTTCAATTTTTGCTATAGAAGTTATATAAAAAGAATCGTGTTTCAATTCTGCGCATTAAAAAGGTCAAGTAAATTTATCATCATTTGATGATCACATAAAATAAAAAGGCAAAGACAATGTAGTTTAACAATATTAATTGTTTACACCATTTTGACAAATTGCTAAATGTCTTCTTCTTCATAAGATTTAAAACTGCACCAAGAATAAAAACTAAAACTTTACCACGAAATATTTGTTTCAAATATGACATCACTTATATTAGCGACTTTTTGTGAAATGGTCCACAATGAATTTAAGTAAAACTTAAGTACGCAAATTACAAATGAAAAATGTTTTATTTAAATTAAAACTTTT
Organism: Nephrotoma appendiculata; assembly: GCA_947310385.1. Classification (NCBI taxonomy): domain Eukaryota; kingdom Metazoa; phylum Arthropoda; class Insecta; order Diptera; family Tipulidae; genus Nephrotoma; species Nephrotoma appendiculata. Next base: position 300,480,236 of record OX371223.1, read on the forward strand.
ATTTCTTAACACATAACTTATTAATAATAACTAGGCACACGCAATAATAACTAAAGTTGTTATGATGGACTATAACCCTGTTTTGCTTATCGTGTTGAAAGTCTTGGTTCTCATCCACCAAAACCTTCATAACTGCCACCGCCGTATCCACCGTAACCACCATAGCCCCCATAGCCACCACCGCCATAACCACCATATCCGCCATACCCGCCATAACCGCCATAACCACCATAACCTCCGTAACCACCATAACCTTCACGAGACCCACTGCCATATCCAAAGAAAGCTGGTTGGTAAACAAAATTCACAAAAAATGTAAGATTAATTTTAGAATAATTATTCGGTTCTCGATCTCACTTACCAGCTTCAGCACCTTCTAATAGCTCACGTACATCTTCTCGTTCGACTTTTTCCTCAAGTACTGGTAAATAACTAACACGGCGTTCATTTGCTTTCGGTTGAGCTGGTTTAGCACTGCAAGCTACCGCCAAAAGGGCCACTAACACTACTATCTAAAATATTTCAAAAATATTTTGCAAATTAACCGTTAAACTAAGCAAAAAAATATTAAGCGCTTACCTTAAACATGTTGAATTTATTTACTCTAGGCTTATTGTTAATATTAGTTGTTCTTCTCGTGGCTAGTAAAGGTTGACTGAGAAACTGTTAAATTTGGTCCGTCATTTATACCAAATAATTGTTTAAAAAACGAATCACATGTTAGAGTAATTAAAGTAACAAAAAACCCAAGAAACTTGTTTCAATCTTGCGTCTCACAACATGTAAATTGAAATTTGTGATTATCATTCTTATGGGGTGAATGAGACGCTTAGATGATTTAAAATACTATTTTTTGATTACCGGTTGCGTCATTGGCCGAAAGAAATTCATAACAAATGCGTCTCAATGTATGTGTGTTGATTTCGGATAAAGAAATTTGTATCCAAAGTGTTTCTTAATTGTGTCGCAAAATTCGCGTGTAAATACAAAAAATCCCTCAATTCAAGGCTATTTATAGGTAAACAAATTGTTTAAGATTTTGAAAAACTGGCTTTATGCTGTTACACACCTATAGATAGGGCTATGAACCGTAGAATAATAACATAAAGACGTTGTTGATTAAATTAATGGTAAATAACATCAGCAGATTACATAGACTGCTGTTGTGCCGAATATTAATGATTGTAGATTCAAGACTCAACAAATCAGCGTAAATTACTTTTTTTTATTATAGGTAAGGTTTGTAATTTATTTATGAATCATTTAAATTGTATAAAAGAATTTTATTTTGCGTGAATAAAGAAGAGTAAAACTAATTTAGAGCCCTATGTTTGATTTGAAACCCACACAGTTAAGACATAATTATTGTTTACGCAGCAACCAAGGTAACTGGCCGGATGTCCCCATCGAATTAAAATCAGTGCTATATAAAAGCTCAATAAGTGATTCATTGGTCTATTTAAATGAGTTGCAAACAAAGTAATAGCAAGCATTTTCCTAATATACGATGATACGGTTCATTGTTGATAACATATTTTGTTTTGTTATCACTGATGCATTTGATCAAAGAGTTATCCTGATTAAAAAATCACTGATTAAAATGTTGTTGCTTTTTCCAAGACCTTTGAAATGACATGCCACTTGGAAATTGGGGAATGAGACAAATTGCCAGGGCTTCAAGCAATTCAGCAAAAATCACGGCATTCTTCATGACCTTTTTAACGATATGCGACAAGTACACATTGAAAAATAACCGAATAATCAGATACCAGCTCCAAACGGTAGATTTAAGAACTAAATTGGTAGCGTTAACGATATACTACAGCAGTATGTTAGAATAATGTAAAGTATTGGGAGTATAACTTAGTTTTTTGTATTTTTTTTTGCAAAAAACACGTTTATTTCTAAGAAATGGTAAATTTTATTTTAATCAAAATATTTTCCATTGTTATCTATGACTTTCGACCATCTTTCTAGCAATTTATGGATTCCATCGAAAAAAAATTGTTTATCTTTTGATGTGATCCATTCGCCGAGCCATTTTTTGATTTATTCGTGGTTTCTGAAGTGCTGGTCTTGAAGATCGCTTTGCATTGATCGTAACAAATTGTATTCTGATGGGGCACAATCTAGTGAATAGGTTGCATGCGGTAGAATTTCCCCTTTAAGTACTTCCAGCGTATTTTTTACTTGTTTTGCGACATGTGGTTGAGCATTGTCGTGCAGCAAGATCACTTTACGCTGTTTATTGGCTGGAATCGGACGGTTTTCGTTCAATCCATGGTTCAAATCTATCAATTGTTGTTGGAAACGTTCACCACTAATAGTTTCGTTCAGTTTCAGCAGCTCATAGCACTTTCTGATCCAACCAATGCACAACATAACCTTACTTCCATGAATGTTTCGTTTTGCTGTTGATGTGAATGGTTCGCCTAGATGAAGCCATATATTTTTGCGTTTAGCGTTATTGTAGAAAATCCATTTTTCATCGCCAGTCACAATTTGAGACAAAAGTACCATCTTCGGTGTCTTAGTAACCAAAGAATTGCAAACCATTAAACGATTTTCAATTTTGGTTTCAGTATGCGTTTGAAGTTAGACCTAACATAATCCTAAACCAAAAAAACAAACGAAAATTTGTAAGTATTTCTAAAAAAATAAAACAAGTATGTCATTTAGGCGAAATATTGAATTTGTGAACTAATATAATTTCAATTTATAGTAAATAATAATATTAATTATTAATATAAACATAATTTATTATAAATTGAAAGAATTAATATTTTACAATTAATGAAGAAGAGATAATAAGAAATTGAATATCTCAAGACCTGATATGTTAATTATCAGAAACGTTATTATGTTTTTCGGATAGGTCTAGATTAGGACTATCTATATTCCAAGCCATTTGAAAAGCTAGTAAGACCTGTATAGTATAATGCAACAGTCTATCTAGACTATCTGAATAATTCCAATCACACAAATTGGAATTAGAATTTTTCTTACTACTTCTACTCCCGAATTTTTTACAGTTACCGTTTTCGAGGAACGCGACGCGAGTGGTCGGTTTCGCTTATTATTTAGCCTACACCCTCAAAATTTTAACTTTTGATGTAGCTGTGATATCTGGATGGTTCTTGGACCAGAATTTATTACAAATTAATTACATTGATTAATTAGTACAAGATCAACACTATATCTTGATTAAGGGTAAATTTCACCCCAAACGATTATTTATAAGAAAAAAATCCATTTTACCACATTTAATAAATTATTACAACAGACCGCCACTAGATATTGAGTCAAATGGTAATCCTTGGACCTTGTGGAGGGCTGGTCAACCTTATCCAGGTGTGTAATAAACTATTTTTGTGTCAGGTTAAGGCTTTAAATTTTTAAATTAGAGTTCGGTTTCACCACCTTTAATAATTTATTAGACCAGATCGCCATCAGATATTCAGTCAAATGTTACTCCTTGGACCTAGTGGTTGGTTTGCCCTCCACAAGGTCTATATAGTATCATTTGACTCAATATCTGGTGGTGGTCTGGTGTAATAAATTATTAAATGTGGTAAAATGGAACTTTGAATTACATGTTTGAAGCCTTTACCGTTTGGAGCCAATTCCGCGTTACTTGACATAAAGATAATTTATTACACACCTGGGTAAGGTTGACCTGTCCTCCACCAGGTACAAGGATTAACATTGGACTCATTATCTAGTGGCGGTCTGTTGTAATAGTTTATTAAATGTGGTAAAATCATATATTAAATAATATATGTATAGGAAGTTCGTGTTCTTTTTTTCTCTTATCTTAACTAGATTTTTTGTCACGGTGCCGCTATTGTCGTTTTTTCGAACTTCGAAAAAATATTCGAAGTAAAATCATTTGTCAAAAAGTTTACGATTTTTGGTTGTCAAAGTGTCAACTGCCAACGTCCAAGTAAATACATAAACATACTTTTTGTAGTTAATTGTAATAATTATAATTAAATTTTAACTTTAATCTGCAGTTTGGATTTCAGGTCTAAACGAGTTTTTAATTTTTGGAATGTCTCAACTTGAAACCCTTTCAATTTGCTTAATAAACATAATGGCATTTGTTCAAAAATATGTACGTAATGTTCTAGGATTTTTATATAATTCGAGCGGATAGCTGATTGGGTATTCTCCATATTCAGTGAACAGGACAGATTATCATTAGATGCACCAGTCTCGAGCAATTGATTAATGTCAATATTAAATGGAATTTCAACGATTTAAGATACGTAAAGATAGGAAATCATCAAAACTGTTGAGTTAAACCTTATCTTGGATGGTACTCGAAATTTAAATATTTAAAATTCCGTTTTCCGTTTCATTTGTATTTCAACTGTATTGAATGTTGAATCGACAGAATCGAGAACCATTGTTTTCTTTACAATACGACATTTGATTGATGAGATGTGCCTTTGGATGGTTTAGTTTAAATTTTGTCCCACTTGTTGGTATCGCGCTACAGCTGAGCATTTTGACGGGGAATAAGCTTTCCTTTTCTTTGGCTACATTTCAAGATTTTTCTCTAATTGATCTATATTATCATCTATATTAAGCGGTGTATCCTCTCCTTCGGAAACATTAAACCTCGATTTTTCTGGAGATTCTGGTATTATAGATTCATTTGGATTCGAGAATTTTAATGTCGTAGATAATTGAATTTGGTGACTTTTCCAATTTTCCACCGACTTTGAAATAGAATATTAAGTACAATAATTACCTAATACTTAAATGTATCTGTAAAATTGACGATGTACTCACATTGCATTCGTCTGTATCACCATTTATTATTTATGTATTATCATTTATTCATGAAATTACATAATGGTGTTCCTGGACATTACATTTATATTTTTTATTTCATGTTTCGAAATATTATGTCGGTTAGGTTTCTCACATTTCTCTTCTAGTGCGGCAAGCAATACTAAAATATAACAAAAAACAAAATTTATTGAGAATTGTTTAAAACATATCGGATCAATTAAATTGCATAATGGTTCCTGGACATTACGTACCCCTCCTAACATATACAGTTCGTTAAAACCACATGTAATATGAACAGCACAGCACGGACACGATAATTTTCGAAACGAGAAAATTTCGTCTCAAATTGTCCAGTCAGTCGACCGTAAATAGAAAACAACTTGCCAAACCTTCCATAATGTATTGCCCGTCTTCCTCGTATGTAGTTGATTCATCACTTAAGAGCTCAACATTTACATCGTAAATAATTCCTATGGATTAGAATCGAATATAATGACATGGTCTACACATTTAAACGGGGCGGCATGTATTTACCACCGATAACCAAATAATACGACAACAGTAACATGTAAATAAGTATTTTCATTGTGGATGGCTGAAGAAACCATGATTGACTTATGACTGTGAAGTTAGCCCGAAAAATATCCCGAAGAAATGCGATGGCAACACTATAAAACGAATATCATGACATTTTTCAGTTTCATCCTTAAAAATTTTCTATATCACGCCAGTTTTTATTGTCATCCCAAATTTTTTTTTACTATCATGACATTTTTACTATCATGATATTTTTTTATTATTTTGTTTTTTGTTATCCCGAAAAAGAATTCCAATACAGAAAATTTCAGTTAACAAATAGCAACAGGTGTTCGAACCATCCCGAAACCAAAATAATATTGAAGTGCAGAAATTTATTTCACGAGAAATTAATTTAATAACAAACAATTTACTGGCGTGGTTAATTAAAAATCGCAAAATCAAGCACTCTGGTTATTAGTAAGAAAACAATTATTGTGGATCGAGTCTATGAGTCAAATTTAAGATATAGTCGCAGATAAAGTATTGTAATAGCTCCAGCTAGGACAGGAAGTGAAAGTGGATTTTAATTAACAGAGTAAAGTTGGTATGGAGTTTGTAGAAGGAGGATTCACCTTTCAAACGTCAAAATTGTGAATCGAGTCTATGAGTCAAATTTTAGATATAGTCGTGTGAAGTCGTAGTAAATATTAATTAACAGAGCAAGGTCGGTATGGAATTTGTAGAGGGAGGATCCACCTTTAAACGTCAAAATTGTGAATCGAGTCTATGAGTCAAATTTTAGATATAGTCGTGTGAAGTTGTAGTAGATGTCAATTAACAGAGCAAGGTTGTTATGGAATTTGTCGAATTGGAATTTGTTTTCTGTGATTATAATAAAACAAACTAAGTGAATAGCTAAGCAAAACGATACTTGTGACAAACGGAACGACAACGGATGTCGAGTCTGCGAAAAATTGTCATTTTCTGAAACGGTTCTTGCATATATATGTTGTTACCACTAGTTTGGAGAAATTAAACAATATACTTCACTTTAACATAATTTATTAAAGAAATCTGCAAGCACAGAATTGAACGGGTTAGCCGGTTACATCAGTACATCAACAACCTAAAATTAAATAAAACATTAGTGACACAAAACATTATTTCACATACTTACCACTTTGTTAAATTAATTCAAATAATATTCATCTGAAATTAAGAAATTAATTAATAATTTATATTGTCAAACATTTATTTTATAATAATAATTTATACTTATCTTTTGACATTCCTGTAAAATTCATCTAGTAAACACAACTTGTCAACTTAACTGTCATTATTTTCGTTATGTAGTATTAGAGTAGTAGCACGATGGGTGCGTTTTATAATGTATAATTAGTAACATCCCAATATGCAATGCCGACGGAATTCCATTTACATTCGCGTTCTAAAACCACACTGCTTCTATGGAAGGAACCATGTGTATCACGCGGAAATTCGTACTCCCCGCCAAAGAAAAGTGTCACAAAAATTCCGGTGTCGGTGTGAATCCCAACTAAAAAGAGAAAAAACCACAGAAACAAAAAGCACGTGTTTGTATATATTTCCCAATTGGAATAAATAATAATTCTTATTTGAAATAAAACAAAATATGCAATGTTTACATCAGAAGCACGATTATCATAAGAAACACGTGGCCAAGCTCTAATTATTGAAAAATCCAAACAACTATAAAAAATAAAGTTTGAAAGGTGGATCCTTGCTCTAAAAATTCCATACCCACCTTGCTCTGTTAATTATTATTTACTACAACTTTACACAGCTACATATATCTAAAGTTTAACTTGTAATATCTTCTTGCTATTTTACAAAAATAAAATAATTCTTTTAGTTCTGAGAATTGTTGTTTTTCTAATATTAAATATTTGAATTAATTTTTTTTATATTTTATTAATTTTGATTATATCGATGTAAATTATTTTAGTGTAATTTTTTTCGAGGTGATATAAAAATTTATCACAAAATTTTGTACATATAATTTTAATTGAAAATTTCGTGATACTAGTTTAATATTACAAAACTATATAATAATTTACTATACATTATAGCTAATCTCGTGATATATTTGTTTTATATGCAGCAATATTAATTATATTTACTAGACTATCAGCATAGTATTAAAATATTCTGTAAATATATAACAGTCTTGCCATATTTAACTATAATGGTTTTTCGGGATAATTTTTCGCGCTAACTTCCCAGAGGTGATTGACTTTAGATTTTTAATTAGAAACTTCCAATATTCAGAACGGTGAACTATACATTTCTAGCATTTTAACAAACTACACTAATATATTAAATGACTACCTATATAATATTTTTTATTTTTGTTTTAACTATATATATAAAATAACTATAATATACTATATAATATTTGCTAAAAGTAAAAAATTGAGGCTATGTTTGACAAGACATGACATATACTTTTTTATTTTGACACACAGTTTTTTTTTCGCTAGCTGTGTTGATTTTCGAATTTTTTTTCGAACTTGTACTAAAACAGCTAACTTCGTTTTTGTCTTATAGAAATAAAATTTTGGAACACGATTTTACAAGGCAGTGTCCTATATTGATACTATATCGGTAAAATGGATGTTTTAGTTATAAATAATCGTTTGTTGTGAAATTTACCCTTAGTCAAGATATAGTGTTGATCTTGTACTAATTAATCAATGTAATTAATTTGTAATAAATTCTAGTCCAAGAACCATCCATATATCACAGCGGTATATCAAAAAGTCTTGCAATATCATATGAAAAAACAGAGTGAGTGAGACAACAATATATTTTTCAAAACCATTTTTTGTCGCGATGAAACTTCTAGAAGAACATTTCGATGTAAATTTTACAGTTCGTTTGTTTTTGTCAATTTAGTAACATGTGTTTTGAATTTTTCTTAAAATGAATGAAATTGAATATCGCGCCGTTATTAAATTTTTCTGTAAAGATGGACGAAATGCAATTTATATATTCAACTATATATCAAAAGTTTACGGCGAATCTGCACCATCATATGCCACAGTAACAAGGTGGGTAAAATTATTCAAAAGTGGTCGGGAGTCATTAGAAGACGACAACCGCTCGGGTCGGCCAGCAGATGCTTGTAGCCATGAAAACGTAATTTTGGCCGAATCTATTGTATTGGAGGACTAGCGTATTTCTATTCCGCGGTTAGCGTGGAGACTTTCTCTTTCATACGGTACCTCATATACTATATTACATGACCACCTTCACATGTCGAAAGTGTTCAAACTTCAAAGTCGAAAAGTCGATTTTAGATATGTACAAAGAAGATCCAGAAAATTTCTTGGATAACACAATAACAGGCGATGAAACATGGCTTCATCACCGGGATCCGGAATCCAAACAAGAATTGAAGCAATGGATTAAACGTAATGAACCACCACCAAAGAAATTCAAGACTCAACCGTCTGCTGGTAAGGTCAACAATCACAATCATATATTACGCAGAGGTTTTGCGAAAATTGAAAAAAGCGATCCGCAAAAAACTGGAAAGGGAAGTTAGGAAACAAATCTTGCTTCTTCACGACAATGCACCAGTGCACAAGGCTAATATTGCTCAAGCTGCATTAAAGGACTGCGGCTTCGTGGAAATTCCGCATCCACCGTACAGTCTAGACTTGGCACCCAGTGACTACTTTCTGTTTCCCAATTTGAAAAAACACTAAGGGGCCGGAAATTTTCCAGTGACTCTGAAGTACATGAAGTACAGTCTGTTGTAAATGAATATTTTATGGAGCAAAAGAAATCTTTTTTTTTAGAGGGTTTAGGCAAGTTAATTGATTGATGTGACAAATGTATAAACCTTAAAGGAGATTATGTCGAAAAATAAAAATATTGCTGTCTCACTCACTCTTTTTTTTCATATGATATTGCAAGACTTTTTGATTTGCCCTCGTACATCAAAAGTTACAATTTGATGGTGTATGTTAAATTATAAGCGAAACCGACCACTCGTTCCTCGAAAAAGGAAACTGTTTTAAAATCGGGATTTGTTGTAATAATATGTAATAAATGTATAATAAATTATAGTATAGGCTTCATTGAGGCGGGCTAATAGGTCGGTGCAGGTTTACAGCACTGGCTTTGACCACTTCTTAATTAAATAAACTTTATAATTTCAATTAGAATTTTTTTTTTTTACAAATTTATTACAAGTCAATATATTCAATCAGAATTCATTGATCCTTAAATAAGCCACCTCTATAGAGTTAAACCCTTGCTGTTGTCATATGTAATGATAATTAAATCGGCTTGTATTTACTGTATATGTAATGATCATCCTTAAAATTTTAACAATATCCTACACCTTAAAAATCCCAAAATACGAGATTTGTTGCATGGATCAAATTTGTTTTTTTTGGACATATTTCTCTTTAACAATTTTTGTGAATATTATTCATTATTTTTCAGTCAATTAATTAATTAAATAAACCAATTAATTATTTCAACAAAACATCTGTGCTTATCAAGTTCAACAATGCATCAATTGAAAGATAATAATCTTAAAGTTACTGTGAGTCATAAAACTCTAAAAAAAAACGATATCTAATTAACAAAAATAGACATTGAAAGCTTTAAATATTGTATATCCCGATCTAAGTTTAATGAAGGATCTTAGACGATTTTCTGATGAGTCAAAAACAATTTGTTCAATTTTGAAAATAACGAATTCCACTCAGAACCACAGGAAGATGCATTATATATGGAATCGTAAAATTAAGAATATTCCAACGAAACCCCAAATTAATCAACAATCTGAATTTCTGAAAAAGTCAAGTTCATCGAATGAATTCTGCAGTGAAACCGGTGGCTTACCCTTAAGCGAACCCCATAGACCATCTTCGACAACGAATTACAATACAGTTTCTTCACCCTCTAATGTCGAAATTCAAACCATAACCGACCCCTTAAATAAAAATGATACAATAATATTTCAGCAAACCGGTATCAGGTACCCGGTAATTCGAAAGCCCGAACTTTCTCTTGAAGACATTCCTATTGTTATTAAACAAAATAATCCTAATGAATCGTCACATCGTGGAACTTTTAAAGTTTCAATTAATTCGGAACATTACAATAATCAAAATGTTCGAGAATGCATCCCAGATTCTTTGATTGCTGCTAAAAGTAATTATGTAATTAAGTAATTAAGAATAAAGTTACTAACGCACTGCAAACATTATATGATGTTTGTAAATATAAAAGTCATCGGCAGAAATTTAAAAAAATTTCAGATATGATATTCATTGATATGTTTACCATGGGGGAAGACGTACAAGATCATGGTACAATAAAACAATTTTCACAATTACGCGGAGCCAGACGAGTCGCCGTGCAAAATCAATTGACAAGTAATCCGAACGATTGCACCTGAATGATTTAATCAGTGATTGCGAAGTACATGATGCTATCAACAGACTTAAACATCAACAGGAGGACAAATACATATACATGGCATCTGATCCTCTGTATATAGTGTTAATGCGCCACAATACCTTACATCTTTTAAGACTAACTAATAAAGTTATGTATATCGATGCAACAGGTGGAGTGGTGCGTAATCCAAATTGTTGTAAGCATCACATATCTCGGATTTATTATTACGCATGCGTAATAAAAGTTGAAGGACGTATTACACCAGTAGCGGAATTAATATCATGTAGACATGATTCAGCTGCTGTTGGGTTGTTTCTGCAATATTTGCATTATGAAATCCTTCATTCCAAACTAAAGGTTTAACTTCCTAAATTGCTCGTATGTGATTGGTCTTGGGTCTTCATAAATTCCGTTTTAAAACAACTAAACGACGGAATAACCATGAAGCAATACTTAAATATGTCTTATTAAAGAGTCTCTCTCTCTCTCTAGCATTTACATCCCATGAAGGAATTTTGCCGCCCGCACTACGGTCCTCCATCCGTCTCGGTCCATCGCTCTCGTCCTCCAATTTCGACATCCTAATACGAGTAAGTTTTGTTCGACGTGGTCACGCCAGTGCAGTCGGGGTCTTCCTCTACGACGCACACCGGCTGGTTGTTGATTTTGTTCGCGACTTTAATTGGACCAAAGATTGAACGAATGACCTTCCTTTCGAAAGTTGATAACAATCTACAATCGTTAGTGGTCATGGTCCAGCTCTCGCTTCCGAAAGTCAGCACAGGTCTTATGAGTGCTTTATAAAGTGCGAGCTTGCACGACTGCGATAGGTGTTTAGATCGCAATAATTTTGATTGGGCGTAGAAAACTCGTTGTCCGGCAGCGATTCGGACTTTTATTTCTGCCTGCATATCATTCAAGTATGTTATAAGTGACCCGAGGTATATAAAATTTTCGACGCTATCAAAGTTATGGTCGCTAATTTCGAGATTTGCCATGGAGATGTTCCTGGGGGTTGATACAAATTTGGTTTTGCTACTGTTCACCTTCAAACCAAGTCTTCTTGAGCAGCGATCGAGCGGCACGAAACTGTCTTTGATATCGCTAGGTCTTCGGCCAAGAAGCACGATATCATTTGCATATCCAAGAATTTGGCCTGATTTATTGAGTACACAGCGCGAAGTTTCAACGTTGCTTTTCCTCACTACGTACTCAAGTGCCAAATTGAACAGCACATGCGCAAGTGCATCTTCCTGTCGAACACCAGATGTTACTTCAAAGGAGTCTGACACAGTTCCTTCGATTACAATTCTACATACAGACCTAGACGTTGTTAATTTGCACAAAGAAACGAGTTTCTCTGGAATTCCTAGGCATATGAGCACGGCCCAAAGGTTGTCGCGGTTTATACTATCATATGCCAGCCGGAAGTCTATATATAGTTGATGAATGGTTATGTTGTACTCCCAACATTTTTCCAAGATCATCCTAATGGTAAAATACTGGTCAGTGGTCGATCGGTTGGAACGAAAGGCACATTGATAGTTGTCAATGATGTTTTCGGCGAAAGAGATGAGTCTGGCAAGTACAACATTAGCCAACATTTCTGCCAAGCAGTGTTCAATAGAGCCATGCCACGAAAGCTTTCACATTTAAGACGGTCGCCTTTTTTATGCAACGGACATATGAGGGCGGTCTTCCGATTCTCCGGCAACTCTTCTTGGTCCCAAATACATACGATGAGATCGTATAGACTTGTTGCAAGTGTAGCGCCTCCGAGATTAATCAATTCTGCGGGGATTCCATCGAGACCGGGTGCCTTGCCGTTTTTCAATTGACTAATAGCTGCGTCTACTTCCTCTACAGTGGGAATTCAACAAAGACTTCTTCTTGTTCTCAATTCTCCATTCCCGTCTTTGATGGCTGTACTTCTTGGGTGGAAGTCTTTAGTGAGATTCCTGGCAATAGCAAAACAGTCCCTTGAATTTCCTACTTCCGCTTGGAAGCGGATGTTTTCAATGCATGACCTCATATGATCGCGTTTCTTTTGTCGAAGGTATTTAGTCGTGGCTTTCCTGGCGCGGAGAAATTGTGCTTGTGTGCTTTTAGTGTTTCGAGCCAACCATTTTTCACGAAGCTTTCGATTATTTTCGACGACCAGGCGGCATTGATCGTCGAACCATTCATTGCGGGATCTTGGCGGTCTCCTGCCGATATGTGCGATGTATTTTCTGCACTTCTACCGATTTTTGCATTAAAGTCGCCCACGATAATTTTAATGTTGTGGTGCGGTATGTTATTGATGACTTCCTCCAGCTCGACAAAGAATAGATCTTTGATGTCATCAGATTTATCTTCGGTGGGTGTATGTACATTAACGATCGTGATGTTAAATTTATTAGTGCGAAGTCTGACCGTGCATTTCCGCATGTTGATAGGGCGGAAATCGATGATATGGTGCTTCACGCGCCGATGGATGAGGAAGCCAACTCCAAATTCTCCTCCGTTCTGATGACCGCTGTAATTAAGAGTGTAACCATTGGTGGTGTCATGGATCCCACTCCCAGATCATCTAAGCTCTTGTAGTGCAAGTACGTCTAATGTGTAACTTTTTGCTTGGTTCGAAAGGTTCTGGAGATCTCCAGGTCTTAAGAAGCTAAGCACGTTCCAAGTTCCCATTTTTGCTATCTTTGCCGCATTATGTTTTGATGACAGGCAACTTCGAGGTGAAATGTTCGGTCAGACTATAACTAGCAAATTTGCCGAATTTTTAGAAAATATTTACAATCCCAATTTTTATAACAATCGTAATAAATTGCAAAATAAAATTTTTTAAAAATCGTCAATTGAAGGATTTTTCGCAGATCTATGCATTTTCAACGATGATGTTACTGTCAGTGTCAATATTGAAATAATTTATGATAAATGTGGAACTAAACTCGAAAGTAAGTTACCATTGCTTTCAACAGACATTATAATGAACTGGATTTGAGAAATGTGGCAACCCAATAAAGATAAATATTCGGGAATCGTATTGTAGCTGTGGAAACTTACATAATCTAAATAAAGTATGTAATAATGTAGTAACGTTGGAGGTCGAGCCGTTAGAAAAACAGCAAAAGACGGCTATAAGCCACATAACGAAATCGCTAAATTTAGGAAGTAAATTGTTCAATTTGCGCGGTGTAATTGAGTACGACAGTGTAAATGAGCATTTCAATGCACCTGCACTTAGAAACGGTGACATATGGAAAACTTACGACGATTTGCAAAAGGCTTGCATATACATGTTGTTCTATGTACAAGAACCCAAGTCAAAAAAATTTCTTCTCTAAACGATGAAATATAAAATATTATTAATAAATTATTAGAAAATAAAATGTTATTTCCGGACTTTTTTAAATGTCATTTAAACTTTTTATTTAATTAACACTTTTAACGGATCGGGAATTATAATGTGTCCAAATAATTTCACTTGAAATTATAGCTAGTTCACAATGACCGTCAACCATGCTTACTCTTTATTGCTCCGAATGGTTCGCACCGACTTCATACGGTTGCGACTAGTCTTGCTTGTTCTGGTTGGGTTGGCATTGTAGTGCATAGCGTTTTGATCTTTCCGAAAAAATCATATGTTGCATTATTTATGTAAACATTTTATTTCGACTGGATGTTTATGGTTTTGCTGCAAAATAGAAAACTACTATATAAAATTATATAGTGCATAATGATGCAAGACGCATCGTGCTAATTATGCCATAGTTAGTTTGGCTGTAGATAGTATGGCTGAATTTGTTAGGGTTTTTCACGAACAATTGTATATTACTGGATTTATAAGGTTCCGACTGAAAAAATAAATAGTGCTCAATGATGCATAATGAATCGTGCTACTTGCACCATAGCTGGTTTGGCTGTAATATGGTTCTAGCTGGTTTTATCATGTTTCGGCCGGAATTATAAGGTTCCGGCTGAAAAATTATATACTGCACAATGATGCACAACGCATCGTGCTACTTGTAACTCAGTAGTTTGGCTGTAGAGGGTATGATTCCGGCTCAAATTGTAAGGTTTTTTCTCAAACAATCTTAGATTACTGGATTTATAAAGTTTCGGCTGAAAAATTATATAGTGCACAATGATGCAAAACGCATCGTGCTACTTATGCCGCAGTTATTTTGACTGTAAGTTTCTGCTGAAATTGTAAGGTTTTTCCCCAGAAAAATCGTATATTACAGGACTTATAAAGTTCTGACTGAAAAAATATATGGTGCAAAATTATGCTCAATGCATAGTGCTACTTGTGCCATAGTTGGTTTGGCTGTTATATGGTACTGAATGGCTTTGTATGGTTCCGGGAGGAATTATAAGGTTCTGACTGAAAAATTATATAGTGCAAAATGATGCACAATGTTTCGTGCTACTTATGCCGCAGTTATTTTGACTGTAAGTTTCTGCTGAAATTGTAAGGTTTTTTCCCCAGAAAAATCGTATATTACTGGATTTATAAAGTTCTGGCTAAAAAATATATGGTGCAAAATGATGCTCAATGCATAGTGCTACTTGTGCCATAGTTGGTTTGGCTGTTTTATGGTACTGACTGGCTTTGTAAGGTTCCGGGAGGAATTATAAGGTTCTGGGCGAAAAATTATATAGTGTACAATGATGCACAATGCATCGTTCTACTTGTGCCATAGTTGTTTGGTTCCCGATGATATGATTCCGGCTGGCGTGACGGACACAAAAAGTCAACTCATTTACAACTTTTTATTCCAGCCAAACCAAAAACTTGACTCTCTCTTATAATAATTTCAAATTCAACTATCAAAACACGACCTGGTTGTATCATACAATATTCCAAAAACTAGACTCTAACATACGTTATATGTATGCACAATGTAAAAAACTCTACTTGTACTCAAAAGCAAAACATAAAGAAGAATATTTTTTTCCATTTTTCATGCGCGACACTTGCCCACCCTTTCACATCGCGCATCAATCAACACGCCAAAACGAAAAACGTACTACAACAATATTTTTCTATACTTTTATTCGTCGCACACACCCACAAGGTGCACAATGGTCTCGCTCCATAATTTTCTCGACGTTTTCGTATACAATAGGGGTAGATAAAAACAAAATACAGCATATTAAGGCCCATGCACAATTCGAAACTTTAATGTCAATGACATAGGGTAGATGGCAATGCCATCAGTAAAGTGAAATACTTATTTGATGGTAACGAAATTAAAAATTCAAAAACAAAACCACATATGAAACAATGATATGACCCCTCAAGGTGTCGTAACAGATTGTCAAGCTGATATAGCTCATCGGAGTGATGTTGGTATACTAACAAAATATACACCGCGTCCCAAAAGTATTGAAATTTCTCAAAAAAATTTAAACACGGTCGGCTACGAGAGAGTGCCTGTTTTAACTCATCGAAAGAAGTTGGACACACGGATGTACAGTTAAAAATTCATTGTTTTTGAATGTGTCAGAAATAAGTTAATCGAAACGGTCAGAGGTAACGAGGAAAACATCTAAATACTTCAATGAAGATCTTCTCAAGCAGTTGCGCATCGCAAAGTTCGATTGGCATCACAACGAATTGGTTCAGAGAAGCATCCTTAACATCGATGTTAGAAATGAATTTGGTTTGATCCGGTTTACTCAAGAGCCCATCGATGATCGATAGTGTATACTCTCTGATCCATGATTGTCACTTTGTTCAATCAGCGGCCGTCTAAGCACGTGTGGCCTTTACAAATACACTTTGTGACTAATGTCACCGGGGAGCTCCAAGAATTTTTTGACTCCTCACTTACCCCGTGAGCCAACATTCTGTCCAATTCACCGTATAAGGTTTTTAACTCGCGCCAGATATCGTTTCCCAATTAAAGTTTCTGCCTGAGTATACGAGTAGCAACGATATAAAGTATCAGAGTTCTCCCAGCATACAAATAGTCAAATACCCTAGCTTTGTCTCTGTAGCAATTTGCCTTTTAGTAGGCATGTGAAATATTTTTTACCGAGAATATTTCAAGAACATTTCATTTCTCAATTCTAAGGGTAAAATGAGGCCTATTGAGGCCCACTATCGAGTAAACCATGGTATTTGTCCCCATTTAAAACTGCTTTAGCATAAGGTCGGTTATCAATAACATGGTCGATCATGATTGTTCCGGTGCCGGATTCATAGCAAGTTTGAAGCAAGGAGTAATCGTTGTAAATCATGTTTTAATGAACAATGACCTTTAAGATTAGTGGCCTGGACTTGGAGTCGGTAGTTCTTCAGACCAACTTAGTTAGCCTAAATTAGGTTCACAAATGAAATATTCACAACATAATTCAATTAAAGAGATTTTAAAAATTGATTGGAGCGGCAATTTAGGATTGAGTTATATCAGGCGATTGAAGGGGGAAATATAATTTCAGTTTATATCAATTTAAAAATCGATAGGAGCGGAAGTATAGGACCGAGTTATATCATGCGGGTCGCTGCGCTACCGTCGCTTCGCAATGCACATTCTGTACCATATTGCGTTTTCTACCATATCTCGTTTCGAAATATCGCGCATTGAAATATCGCGTTTCGGGCGGATCCCAAGAAAAATACGGTAATATCCTTGAAATAAGGAACATTTTTGTTTAATTTGGTTACTGTTAATTTGGTGGATAAACAGAAAAGTGTCGTGTGAACCGAGTTCAGTTTTACCACATAAAATTGTCGAGCGGCAAGAAAACATACCGTAACCCATACACAGCCATCGGGTGGCCCACCACGGGGCCATTCATCATTTTTTTTTCAACTAATTTTTGTTACCGCAACTTACGAGTGGCCAGTTGAAGCCATTCCTATTATCGGTAAGGCGGAAGGACATATAAAAGTTAGTTTTCGGTAAGGCGAGACAACGCCCAACGGTATATACGTTAAAGCGAGACGACGCTCAACGAGATTTGTTCGGGTGGGCAGTAGAGGCCGGGTTTACGGTTAGGGCTAGCCAACGCCCAATATCATATATCTTCTGATTAAGGCGGAAGGTCGCCCAACAATTATCTACGGCGGCCACTCGAGGCCAAATATATTTTCGGCGAGAGGACGCCCAACAAAATAATTTTTTTCTTATGGTTGACGAGACGACGTTCTATATTTCAGCGGTTTAATGCGAGACAACGCGCTCTACCAAATTGTTTACGGATGGCCTGTTGAGGCCACTTTATTTTCCTACGGTTTTGGCGATCCAACGCCCAATGGTATCGGTGAAAACACTGCAACGAACAGGTGGAAGCCGGCCATTTGTAAAATTTTAACTAAAGGCGGGGAGACGCCCAACCCCTTTTGGTTTGACCTGGCGGTAGATCCACGAGGTACAAAGTTTTGTTTTATTATTTTTTTTTGTTTTTTCCAATTTAAATTTGGTAACTTTTATAATTTAAATTCGTATTTAATTTTTCATTATCTCAATTCCAATTTCATTAAATTTTCCAACTTTTTAACACATGGTCAGCCCAAGTCCCGGACTTAACAAAGAAAACACGTTTTTTTTCGTTCAATTTGTTTTGTTCAGTTGATAATAATAACCTTCAAAAGACAGCTATAAAAATTTCATTATATTTTGTTCATTAGTATGTGAGTTATTGAAGTCTCCCACATCCACCGTATCGCCAGATTTGGCTCCCAGCGACTACTGGCTGTTCACAGAGCTCAAAAATGCCAATGTAAGGCTAGGAGCACGCAAGCCTCTAATTCTCCTACGACTCAAGCCATTACCCTGAGATCTAGCCGGCGAAATTTTGAGATAACCTTTCGATGTTGGGTGACTTGTCGTTTTGATTTCTTGTGCAGATGAACTGTATATATTAATTTGTGCTTAAATCGAAGACTTCAGTGAATGCAGGAACTAAACGGTCTGTATTGCAAGAATCGATGTTAGTAAATTACAGGCAGCAAAGAACAAAAGTGTAAGAGAAGTATATCCAAAGATTTAAAAGACGCTTTTATGAAATAATTTGAATCAATATCATAATGTCAATAATATCAGAAGTTTTATTTCCAGGTCTTCTATCCAGGATAGTTTACTATCTATAAGGTGACACCGATTTAATGAACGATATCTGTTTTAGGGATCGAGTTCAGAAAAAGAGTAAGAGCAGACAATTTATCAAAGTTTCTTCTTCTAGTAAAACCTTTTCAAGGTACCATCTCTACACAATTTTTACATTATGATGTTGTTCAGCTTAGGTCTGAGTAATGAAGCCAGTTTACTGTAGTTTGACAAGTAATTCATCAATAACCAATAGCCACAAGAGGCATACCCAGCACTATAGTTGTGGTAATCTTTGGCGAATTATCAAAGGGAGACTGAATCTATCGTTGATGCCAAAATTTGTCCAGGTTTCACATACAACTTAGATAAGTGTTCCAGAGCAGAAAAGTTGAGGTGAGGCTACGATAATAGCCTGAAAGGCATTCGGGTTAGTATAATCTGACCTGCCAATATTGTGGGACAGTCCCGAAAGCAACGTACGCTTGAAACCCTTACTTTAAGACGTAAGTGTCTCTAAGTATTGTTTAGTATGAAAAACCAAACCAACTGCCTTTTACACGGAAAGCAGACTAAACCCGTACGCAAGATGTCGAGAATGTGAAACCTAAGGACGAAATCGTAAACGGGTTAGTTAACAGTGCCGTTGTGTATTTTTTTAGTCATTTAATATTGCAGATGATTCAGAGATCATCTAGTAGTTTATCTATCTTAAGTTAGTTTTCTGATTTTTGGTAAATAACCTATAAGTTACTCATTTTACAATAATTTCTTATTTTAATTAGAAATACTCAGCTCTAGCGGTTTCTGCCTTTGCAGTCTCCTCGCTCTATTTATAGTATCCAACATACGACGGATTTCTGCATTTTCATGTCGAGATAATCGCTGTACTTGTTTCCTTGCCACCATGCCACGAGCAAACGCTAGAGGTGGATCTGTCGTAATTATTAAGAATAATATGCAAAGAATGAAATGAATGCCTACTGTGGATCTAGACTTAAAACTCGAAAGGGAAAAAGTGTAGCCCGCGAGAAAAACTGTGGATTTCAATCTGGCGATAAACAAACCCAAGTAACAATTTGGAGTTGTCAAAACGTTGTACCATCAAAAATTTACAGCACCTTAGTTATAATAACTCTTAAAATAATAACAAACAACATGAATTTGTTGGTTTGTCAACGTAATGCTAGCAAAAATGGTAATTGTCATTTGCCTGGCAATATGTTATAGCAACGTCAGACAGTAAACTCGTTATAAATGGTAAATTAATAAATAAATAATAATAAATTATCCCGACGACCTATTACCCCTCCCAACCGCGCGCGGGGAGTCTCCATCTGTATTATTATTATTTTTTTGAGTATAATTCAAGTGAATTATAAACAAGGATATCGAGATGCTTAACCAGAGAAATTAAAAAATTGGATTTTAAAGCGGCAAAAAAAAAAAAAAGTCAAATGTGATTATAAATAGATAGCTAAAAGAATAGTTAAGCAAGATGATACCCGTCGCAGACGGCAGGAAAACGGAAGTCGAGTCTGCTTAGTACAAACAGATTTGATAGATTTTAAAAAAATTAAATAGTAAAAGATAAAGTCAAGCAAAATAAAATGACACAAAAAAACAAAAAACAAATAAGTTAAATAAAATATCAAACTATAGTCAAGAAAAATAAAGACGTTTTTTCAACGTACGTTTTGTCATATTGTAATCGATAAGATGGCAGTGCTGATTAGCTTCGTACAACATTCTAGAGACGGGCTCATTCTTTCCGTAATCAGTTCGATGAGGGTCGATTCTAAACATAGGTACTGATCTTAAATCCCGAGAATTAATATTTAGATTGATTTTACCTAACAGAGCAGAAGAATCGATACCCCCAGTTAGTATTTGATGGATGAAAGCCACGTCCGCAACAACTCGGCGCTTACTAAGTGATTGTAAATTAATTAGCTGCAGACGATCTTGATATGGAGGCAGGTTAAACATGTCCACCCATGGTAGTCCGCGTAAAGCAAAGCGAAGAAATCTACGCTGGACTGCTTCAATCCTCTTAATGTGAACCTCATGAAAAGGCGACCACACCTGGCTGGCATATTCGAGCAGGGGACGAACGAATGTTGAATAAAGAGCCTTCGTAACATAAGGATCGTTGAATTCTTTCGACCAACGCTTGATGAAACCGAGCGCAGAATTGGCTTGGCTGACAATACGATCGATGTGATGTCTAAAATTCAACTCACTGTCGCAAATGACCCCCAAATCTCGAACAGAACCGGCTCTGGTAACGGCGTCGCTGTTAATGTAATAGTCGCGAGAGATAGACTGTGCACGTTTTCGAGAGTAGGTGATTGTTTTGCATTTACCCACGTTCAAATCGAGGTTGTTCTTAGCACACCAAGTGGAGAAGTTGTTGAGGTCGCATTGTAATAGGCTCTTGTCCGTTGTGTTTGAAATCAGTTTGTAAATCTTCATGTCATCGGCGTATATAGAAATGGATGAATTTTTAATCAAACATGCAACGTCGTTAATAGACAGAATGAAAAAAATCGGCCCCAGATGGCTGCCTTGGGGCACTCCAGATGTTGCTGAAAAATGAGCTGATACTGATGTCCTAAACAGAACTTGATAAATACGGTCTTTAAGATAAGAGCCCACCCAACGGAGAAATTGTGGGGGAAATCCAAGAGCCCTGAGCTTAAACAAAATAACTTTATGGGAAATCTTGTCAAACGCCTTGCTGAAATCGGTCAAGATAACATCGACCTCATTCCCATTACTTTCAAGGCATCATTTTGATTAATTTAGCGACGTCGGTTCCCAAATAGCAAAAATGTTATATTTACAGTTTTGCTGTACTTAACACAAAGTAGTTACATAAGAAAAAGTAATGCAATAATAGCAAACATGTTTTAGATGCAATTCCTCTGGTTAGAAAGCAATATAGTTAGTTAAGCGTATAAGTTTCAAAATAACACAAAAAGGCAGAAATAACTAACGAGCTATTATTTTGAACATTATTGTAACAATAATAATTTGTGTAAAAACTATAGCAAACATCATATTTTTATAATTGTCATTTTATTTATATGTTTTCCATATTCATACTTCAATAATAAATGTCACTATATATTTATGAAATATTGACAGGGATAATACAATATGATTTTTCTCGTCATTTCTTATCGTAAAACTATGTGGCAAACAAGTTTTGTTGATCAGTTTGTAAAAGTAGCTCAGAAAAGAAAAACGCGGCCTAAAATTATTTGATATTAAAAATAAAATCAAAATGAAAAATTATTTTGAAAAATTTATTTTTTCTGAAAAAAAGTTCAAATCTGTTAAAAAGCATCTGGCAACTAACCAAAAGCATGAAATTGGTGTTCTTTTACAATATTTTCATGTGATAAACTGGGTTTTTTAGAAGTTTTTCTACTAGATAAATGATGCAGCCTTTTTTGTGCACAGAAATACAAAATTAAAAGATGGCTTTACTATATGTAACAGCTAAATAACTTTTCAGATAACGAGTTTAATTATTTATGGTAAATTTAATATTATCACAGCTAAAGTGTAATAAGGATTTACGAAAAAGCTGTCCAAATATAGTAAACGTTTTTAATAACTAATCAGCTTTTAGATAAGGAAATCAGTAATCATAAAGCATTTGGTTTGTGCTAAGCTTTTTATATCTGTAGGACTTTGCATGGAATAATTATTTACGTTAACCCTATATTAGCCATGTTTACAAATTACCATATTTACAAATTTACAATTCACGATTTTAATTAAAAAACTGGCACAATGCATTTTGCAGCTAAGTTTAATTTTTTTTTATTTACAATCTAACCAAAATTTAATAATGAAAAACTTTACATTCAGAGGATTATTTGAGACAATAGTTGTGTTTCTTGACGCTTGATCTGATCCAGTTCAGTTCACATTTCATGAAACAACACAAAGGCGCTTGCTAGATTTAAAATCAAAATTAGTGATCTAAAATAAAATTTGGATCATGTTTTCCATATGAAATTTGAACTGATCCGAAATATTTTCAAAAATGAGAAATATTTTCAAAAATTCAAATTTCGTCTCTCTTTTCCGCCATATTTATTTACATTTTATTTATGCGTGTGAGCTGCCAAATTTTCATAACATTTTGAAACCACTCTACCTGGTGGAGGGTTAACAACAAGGTTGTAGTTATAGAATTTGCTGTGTGTTAAACAGTTTAGTTATGTTTTAAACCATTTTGCTTTGAGTTAAGCAGTTTTCCTTTATTAACCGTAGTTTTGCTGTTTGGTAAGTAATTTTGGTTTGAGTTAAGCAGTTTCTCTCTTACCACATTTAGCATATTTCGCTGTGTGTTAAGCAATTTCGCTGTTTGGTAAGTAATTTTGATTTGAGATAAGCAGTGTTTCTTTAATAAGTTTGACATACCACTGCACAATACAACTGTACTTCTGAAAGTATGTACCGGTTGGAAGAAGGAACTACTTCGGAAAAGGGCAATAATTTCGAAATAATTCCGTTTTCAGAAAGTGATTGTAGTTCCTCTACAAGAGGTTTCAAATAATTTTGAACTGAACCAGGCTCACTATCTCTACAGTAAAGACCTACCGCCATTGGAACAAAATTATCAATTTCATGTATTGCCACAAAAATTGGCCAATTGTATTTTTGAGTTTCTGTAAATTGAGATTCCATCAATATTTATATTTAACCCTGATTTACATTGAGCGGTCTAAGGATTTAAAATATAATTGTAAGCAAACTTTCACTTGGTAGGTTTTGCAATTGTTCGTTTTTTAAAGAGTAGTTATAAATATATAAAAGCTATTTCAATTCAGTTTGTGCAAAAATGTATTGCCCATCTTTTTACTTTTTTCACAAAAACTTCTTCTTCGTCTTCGCTGTCATCTAAAAAATATTCGGATTCAATTTCATCATTATTATAACATTCAGAATCTGACATAGTTTGTGATTGAGGTAATGTACGCTGAGATGGTTGAAATGAAATAAGACGCTCTGCAACAGCAGTTAAAATGTAATCTACAACTTGATCTAAAAATTTGTTTATTATATACATGTAAGAGTCCAGTATGAATTTAAATTAATTACAAAGTTTATCTCCATTAATAAGTCACGCGTATGTGGTGATATGGTTGCTGTTCTTTCTCTTGAAGCCACTTAAAGAGGAACCAACTCATTGGACGAAAACGCAGCAACTTTAATATTACTATTAGCAGAAAAAAAAAATATTTCAGTGGTTTTGCATTGCACGCAAAATTAAGAAGATCGACAACCAGTTACTTTTTTCATGTGGTTGTTTGTGACTTTTGCTTTTCTATAAAATGTGGTGTTGGTTTTGTAATTTTTTGATGTTCTAAAATAAGTACGCAAATCTTTGTTCGCCATTATATTCGCCAAGTATAACAAAGACACAACACCTTATTTGATTGTATACCATAAATGTCAAAACTAGGTTATTATAGATGTCGTCAGTCAACCAAACCAGTTTGACTAGCACAGCAACAATGCTTTCCTCTTGACATTTTTCTTTGCGGCATATAGCAATAACCCTTCTACAATGCCTTTATATCTACTTATCTTATCGCAGCAAAATTGCTTTTGTCCCGATTTTTTTGCTTTATGGTGTGTAACAAAATCGCTGCTTCAATGTCTTATAAACCTTCTTAAGCTAATTAGCTATTTTTTTCACTGCAACAACGTTTTCAAAAGTTTTTAAATAACTATTTACCATTTATAACTAATTTGTGTAATTTTTCGAAATTCGCGACGTTGTAAGAGCACTGGTTTTGCTGTCTAGGACAATTTACCTATCGAATTGTTACTTGGGAACATATAGGCCTGCTGACATATTATACATAAAATACCAGATCTTCTAGACTTCTTTGTACCAGAAGGAGTTTTAGAGGACTATAACGAGCATCAAAATCAGTGAAGGGCTATCATATGAATCCTGTGATCATTACTCTGAGTATAATCATGACTTTAAGTACATTGATATTCAAAAAAGAAAGAAACGATGATTATGATTTAAAAAATATTGTAGATCGATGTCACTATACTACAGTCATATATATCAAAAATATTTGAAAAACTTCTACTCAAGAGGATGCAACGTGAAACCTAAAAAAGAAGGAAGATGTTTAATTCAACCATACCAATTTGGGTTTAGAGAAAATTACTCTATACTGTCGAACAAGTACACAGAATAATGGATGTCATAGAGGATGTACTCGAGAATAAGAAGATATGCTCCACTATTTTCTAAGGTCGAGAGGTAACTCCACCTTTCGACAAAGTTTGTCACCAAGGTCTTGCATTTTAACCGCATCGAGACCTACCTAAGTAATTTTATCAAATTAATAAATCCTATACAGTGCAAATCTTACACTTTCGAGTCAAACTTGGAAATGGGTACGCTGAACTAAAATGAATATTATCAGGTATACCACAAGGTAACATTCTTGGATGTATTCTGTTTATCCTTTATACGAGAGGTTTATCATATATTCAAGGTACTACAGTATAGTAATATTTGCGGACTATCATTGACGTTAGCTCATCCGTAGCTCCTTGTCTTTCTAATCGCTTATATTACGTTTTTGTTTCGACTGAAATCATTTCTCTTATAACATTTAGAGTTTAGAGTCGATTGGTGAGTTTTATTTTTTAATCGCTGCTTAATAGGCTTAATAGTTACGGCATAGGAACATACACATAATTCATCATACTGCTAATCAATAGGAAATAGCGGGATAACCAAACACTTAGAACCCAGCAAATGAAGGTCTTCCTAATCTCCATCTCTCCCGCCAGGTGGCACTCCACTTGTCCAGTTAGCAAATTCACCCTTTTACGAGGCCGGCAGAATGGATTCGGGGTGAGCCAACC
Organism: Nephrotoma appendiculata; assembly: GCA_947310385.1. Classification (NCBI taxonomy): domain Eukaryota; kingdom Metazoa; phylum Arthropoda; class Insecta; order Diptera; family Tipulidae; genus Nephrotoma; species Nephrotoma appendiculata. Next base: position 300,505,984 of record OX371223.1, read on the forward strand.
ATTTCCATGCCCATTCATACGCGGTTAGAAAATATCTAGATCCTAGACAAAGATACTCTACGACTCAGCAGGAAAACGAAAATGCTACGCCACTGATCTTTAGGATTTTTTTTATTTTTTTCAAACAATTTCTCGAAATATTGCCTCTTAGATTGCTTAATGCTTTTAACAATAATTTTTTTACGTTTTAAGAAGAGCTTTTCTAATTTGACATTACCTGGATGACGATTATGCTTTTTATACAGTTTATTTTTGTAAGCTACCGCTTTGCAAAGTCCTCTATGAATCCAACAATTGAGTTTTGCAGATATACCATAGCGATACTTTGCATGTACCGAACATACTCGGTTCATTAAATTTCACTCTGAAATGTTTATACGAGGGCTGCCTTTTATATTTCGGGATTAGAGAACAAAAACAAATATTAATTATCGAAAATCGCTTTATTGTTTTTCAAAATATTCCCCATGAAGATCTATACACTTTTGCATGCGTTTGAACCAATTGTCGAAGCACTTTTTTCACTCTGATCGAGGTATCTTCAAAACTTGCATTCTGAACGCAGCAACCGCTTCTTCGGGTGTCGATAAACGGTGACCTCTCAGTTTGTTTTTTACGTACGGGAATAAAAAGAAGTCATTTGGTGACAAGTCAGGACTATACGGCGGATGACTCATCAAATCGATGTTTTGAGTGCTCAAAAATGCAGTTGTTTGAGCCGATGTGTGAGAGCTCGCATTGTCGTGGTGAAGAGTGATCCGTCTTCGGCAGTTGGTTTTCCTGATTTCTTGGAAGACAACTGGCAAACTAATGGTTGTGTACCACTCAGAATTGACTGTTCTGCGTTGTTCTAGTGGTACGGTTGCGACATGTCCATTTTTTCCGAAAAAACAGGCGATCATTTGCTTGCAAGTGCTTCGTGCGCGAACAACTTTTGTTGGATTCGGCTCATCTTGAAACACCCATACAGTCGACTGCTGTTTAATTTCGGGCTCATACGCGTAAATCAACGATTCATCACCTGTCACTATGTCATAGACGTGTTTTGAAGCACCGCGATCGTATTTTTTGAGCTTTTCTTTCGACCAATAGACACGAGCCTTTTTTGAGCGAATGACAAATTGTGTGGGATTCAAAGCGAACAAATTTTTTTGACATTCAAATGTTTATGCAATATTGAATGTATGCTGGTCCCACTAATGCCTAAGGTTGTCTCAATCTAACGATAGGTCACACGACGATCTTGCAATATCAGTTCGCTCACAGCATCAATGGTTTCCGGAACAACAACTGATTCTGGACGACCTTCACGAAATTCGTCTTGGAGTGAACTACGACCTCGATTGAATTCACCATACCATCGATAAACACTGGTCCTTGATGGAGCTTCGTTGCCAAAAATTGAATTAAGTTGATCCATGCACTATTGCTGCCTTAATCCACGTCGAAAGTTGTAAAAAATAATCGCACGAAAATGTTCACGATTTAATTCCATTTTTTCGCCGAGATGTTGAGTTAATGAGTACTGTAAACAACACAAATTGCACTCGAATGTCAAAACGTTCTGAGTACGTATAATCTCAAAAATGTCAAACTTTACGATAGAGCTGTAGGTTGCCAGATTGCAACACTAGGGTTGTCCAATCCCGAAATATAAAAGACAACCCTCGTAGTATTATGAAAAGTGTGCAAAGTGTTTAGCAACAATTCTGTTCTAAAATCGATTTCACCCGAAGTAAATTTACCCGATTTTATTCACCCGCAGTCTAAATACAAAATCATAAAGTTTTTTACGAGTGACACCTGTTTATTAATTTTATAGTTTGTTATTTTTTCTTTCATATTTCTTTTTACCATTCGCGTTACTTCTCTTAACAGAATTATTTATATTTCTTAAAAATAATCAACCACATAAAATTTATCCATACTTCAGTATTCGAATGTCTTTCAAAACGTTAATACGAGAAATAAAAGAAAGTAATAACCTTAACACAAGAAAACAAACGAAAACGTCCGTCTTACCCAATTAAAAATTACAATTTCGTGTGTTTTTTGTTTTTGTGTCGAATAAAAAAGTAATACATACCAAAAATTTGGTTGGTTGGTTTATTTATTTTAAATGGACATAATTTGGGGTTTTCAAAAATATGTTTAGTGTTTTACGATATTAATAAAGGATAACCGTAAAAGTGTTTTTCGTAACGAAACCGGATTTTAAATCGACTTTCATCAAAAAAAAAAAAAAAAAAAAATTGTGTTAAAAATTAGTGGTTTATAAAATACAAAAAAAAAATCGTTCATAATAAATTTTTAAAACCGTTATCGTTATAAATAGTTTAATGAAAGTGTACGTATGTTGGTATAAATATATTGACCATTAAAATACTTACCCGAAGTTTTATGTCGTGTTAAGAATTTATGTGTATAAGAATGTATAGGTCAATCAGTTTTTAATTTTATTTTAACTGGATTACAAGTGTATTGCAATAAGTTTTTTTTTTAATGTGCAATATATATTATCGTTCACACTTACCAATTTGATTGCTCAAATTGAAACATTACGTTTACACATTTCTTTGTTTACAGTTAGATTTTATTCATTCATCGTTCATATTTTGATTAATTAATTACGACGTACTCAGTGCAAAACAAAAGTAAAACAAAAACAAAAAACAAAGAAACCGGGAAAGTTTGCCTGAAATGTTGTATTGCTTGGCCTGCTTTTAATTTTCACGAAAATAATAAAATTACCATAATTTAATTATTTTTAAGTGTAAACGCAACAAAGTGATTTTAATATAAAAAAAAAATTATTTGTTTATAACAAAATGAAGTGCTTAACAGTGATTTCAGCAACATTTATCCTTTTATGTTTAATTGGTGAGTTTATTTTTATTATTTTTTAAATTATATTTTATTAATAATTACACATTACATTTTTGCGATTGCTTGTGTCTATATATGTTTAATAACAAAGTTGTATTTGTTCGTTGATCTTGCAAAAGTAGAGCAAATTTTTTTTTTTTAAATTGCTTTTTGTGTATGAAGTTGTTTCTGGTGCTCGTACTAATCCAAAAAAAAAAAAAAATTATTTAAAATTAAATATTAATGGAATAACTGTTAAAATACAATTTGTGGTTAATTTTTTTATTTAAATATTTGGGGTTTACTAACTGAGTAATAAAACACACACACATATAAAATTTTCACTTTTTAGGTAATTTGGTATGGCGATCTCGATTAAGTAAATATCTAGTAACATTTTTAGTGATAAACTCGTAAATTAGGGAAATTTTTATCAAATTTCACTTTCAGTCTGACAGATGTCATGTAACTCTATTTCCTACAATCGGTCTTACTTATAATGTGTGCTATTAAGTGTGAATTGAGTTTTAGGGTTGAACTTCAACATAACAAAATATAAGTATAAACCGTAATTTACAATTGTATTGCAAATAAGTTGAGATGGTCCTAAGAAAAATGATACTCAAACCAATACAAACCAGTAAAACTGGATTATTGGTTGTTCCTTTCGTAGTGGACTGTAATTACGTATTTCCTTTATTTTAATAAAAACACTTTGATGTTTTTGGATTATGAACAAATTTTATTTTTTATTGTAAGATAAACTAACGTGGTTCCAAACACCACGTTTTTGTTAAGGAATTAACCCGTTTTCTTTTATTCCATGATGTTGGTTACAATTCATATTTTCCTACCAACCATGCAATTCTATACATTTTGCGCACCAATCGCATATTGGTCAGAATTCTGACAGAATTCCGTTTTATAAATGTTAACTTATATCGTTTTCTGTGGCATCAAAATATTGATCCCGGATCAATAATATGACGTCATTTTTGATCCAACATGGCATGGCTTCTTTGTTTACATTTTTTGACTTTTTATTTTTTGATCCCGGATCAATTAAATAATCCAAAAAATTTGTTGGATTTTTTTTGACGGTTACTCACGCATATTGTGATATTGTTTGAATAAACGTCAAAAAAATCCAACAAATGTTTTGGATTTTATAATTGATCCGGGATCAAAAAATAAAAAGACAAAATATATAAACAAAGAAGAATGGATCAAAAATGACGTCATATTATTGATCCGGAATCAATATTTTGCTGCCACAGAAAATATGGTTTTCTACAAAAATTTAAATCGATTTGCGCGCCTTGCAGCGATTAATCGTTTGTAACGGTCTTATTTTTAAATTCAAATTTTTGTTACTGAATTGGTAACTTTTGATATTAAAGTCAAATTGAAATTACGAATGCAGTAAGTGCTTATTTTGAAATCGTTAATAACAGTTTAACTGATTTGAGAAAACAAACCTTTTTAATAAATAATTGAATAAAACGCTATTCAAAAAGTTGACGTTCAATTAAATTTTAATCATAGTATCCTATATATCCTAATTTCAGTTAACTTTAACTGAATTACGTTAACTTACACGCGACATTTTGACAACAAATTCAAATACTAATAAATAAATTTATAAAAATTAATCAATATTTTTTACTGGAAGCTTGGCCAATTTAGTGATTCCTCTCTTAATTACTCCATTTTGTGTTCGAATTTGCGCACATCTCACCTTACCATCAGCTTCTTCATGTACCTGTTCGACTCTTCCCAAAAGCCAATGTGTACTGGGCATGTTATCATCCATGATAATGACTAAATCATTGACTTTAAAGTTGGGCTGTGATGATCGCCATTTGCCGCGCTCTTGTAAAGAATATACATATTCCAAATAAAACCTTTTCCAATATGTTAATGGATTCAAATCATTAAGATCAGAAGACATCTCGGGTATTGGCCTTGAATTCACTATACACCTTTAATCTGTACCACCAAAGTGTAGAAAAACTCCAATGTCCACGTTCTTGGTCGAATAAAGTTCCATTGTACACCCTGATTCACGCAGACATTTTAAATTTTACGCTTTGGTTTTTGATCAACAATTTTTTTTAGGCGCTGTAATTTGGTGTGGGTACCATTATCGCTCCATAGTTGAGCGCTCTTCCCCCTTCTACTAAAAATCGTTTTAAACAAGGTAGAAATACTTTCGACGTAGCATAACGACATCTAAATGTACAGCCCTTGTTGTAAAACAAACAAAAATGCACACATATACCTTGCTATACGTTTCCTTTCTTTGATTTCGATATCGAATCGAAAACGGACCACAATAATCAATTCCGGCAGTATAAAATGGTATACATGCTTCCTGCTTGGTTTCAATCCAAAACAGGGTAAACATCGATGTATTATTTTTTTACTAAATTTTTACCATTTAAAATCCAGTACATATTTTTGACGAATAATGGCTAAAGCCTTTTGAATTCCGCTATGTAGATTCACAATGTGTTCATACTGAATTAAAATTTCCTATAGTGATGCTTTGGGAGAATGTATGGATGTTTCTGGTCATATTGTAATGAACTTTTCTTTAAACGACATCCCACTATGAGTAACCCATCATTGTCGATAAAACATGATAACATTTTTAGTTTACTGTTTTTCTTGATTTGATTCGCCTGTAGTGAAGATATTTCATCCTTAAATTCTGACTGTTGAACTACACCGATTAAATATTTATTTGCTTGAGTCAATTCTGTGACAGTTAGAGGACCAATTCTCCTTTTGGTTTTGTTTTTCAAGTTATGAACGTAACGTTTCCAATATGCAACATGTCGTATTCGCTTCGTTATACAAAAATAATTGTGAATCAGAAAAATACTATCAATTGATGTAGTATTCAAAAACATTATTTTTTCCGTTTTAATTTTTGGCAACTTTGATTCTGATTTGACATGTGGAGGCCATTCGCTCTCTGGTTGATGTAATATCATAGGATTATCAAACCAACTAGTACAATTTTTCAGTTCACCAGGCATGATTCCACGTGATAATATATCTGCGGCATTGTGTTTTGAATCAACGTGTCGCCACTTCATGTGCGATGTGATTTCTTAAATTTTACAAATTCTATTGGCCAAATAAGTTTTTAATTCAATTCCATCCTTGGAATGGATATCTTGATCTTGAGTGGTGTTACTCTGAATTTACCACAAAGTAAATTTACGCAGTTATTTCGCCATATTTATTAATTGATCGAATATGCTTTATATGCACTGCTTGACGCGCGTGCAAGTCCATGGATTTCCAATTGATTTGATTCATCATCAATAACTCTTCTTTCGATGGTAAGTTATTGTAATATTTATTCCATGGAAGTTGTATAATATCAGGAAGTTGATCATCCCATTTTATTCGGCTAAGCCATGTATTCTGCATGCTAATATTTTCGCTGTGATGATTAGCGGAGCGATTAGTCCCAACGGATCAAATAATTTCGCGATTATGACGACAAGGTTTCTCGCTTCGTTGTTTGCGATTCAATATTGGTTTGTGCAATGTTAAAAATAAAAGAATCTTTTTTGGCGTTCCAAATCGTTTTAATAGTATCATTGGATTCGTTTACTGGTTCCTGATCTCTTGCTGGAATACGCTGCAACAACATATTCGTATTCGAGGTCACTGTTTCCAATTTATATTCTTGAATTTTTTGATATCGAGTATGATCATCACAAACTTTAATTTGTCTGTACATCTTTTCCACATCTGTGGTAAAAGCATATACAAATTTTCGGAATCTAAGTATTCTTGATCGTTCATGTAGTTGCCGGCCTGCAAACCGCATGATGTGGAAGAAAATATTCGTTGGAACCGCTTTGAGAATTTGACAGGCACAATTTCATGTGACTTAGGTTAATATATTCGCGCATGAAGATTTTGTAGAGCGCGTTCAAATCTGGATTGCTGTTCAACTTCTTTCTAAATATTGTAATCGTTTACATGCGCTGCCTTTTTAGAATCTCCCAAAATTTGGATTTTTTCTCGAAATGGTAACCTTACGACATATCGCCCGTCACTGTATCTTTGATAATTGGTTCCATATTTTTTTCTTCTAATGACATTAGTTTTTTACTATCATAAGACTCAAGTTCTCAAAATTTTTGAATTAAATCATCAATCTTATTTTCTTCACTTGATGTCAATTCCGTTGACATAACGAAATTGTATGATTCCAACCAAATCTGGTACTAACCAATGTCATCATTCGAAATCTGGTATTGATCTTGAAGAATAATCTTGTAAAACACTTTAAAACGACATTAAAAGTTGGACATTAAAAGTTGGATCAGCGGATTTAAATGATTTTGGTATGCGCCAATTTTCGGTATTTATAAATGTATGTCGTATGAGATTAGCTACTTGAGACACAACCAAAAACTCCAATTCTAGAAACTGTGACGATGCCAGCAATAGATGCATCCTCGCTATTAAATTGATAAGACAGTTTGTTTGCTAATTCTGCGAAGATGAAATTGTCGACAACAAAACTTGACTTTGATTTCCAGTTACATTGCATCAATAAGTTGATTTGTCTTTACTATTCTCCTCAACTTCTTGTTTCAAAGTTCGGTTTTCATTTGGACTTGGTTTTTTAAATTCATCGACATGAACTAATCCGTTGTGTCTGCCATTACAAATTTTATATCGTTCTTTGATTTTACAAGTGAAACTTTTGTGACGACTTTTTAAACAATTTTGACACAATCCTAATTTTCTCGCCTTTTCCATTCTTTGCTTTGTGTCATAGCCAAAAATTCGGCACAATTCTTTATGAAATGTGACTGTTTATATAACGAGCATGAATAATTGTTTGGTGCACTATGTTCAAATGATGGCAAAAAGGAATTTTGAACTCGTTGTTATTATGGCTCGTTCGTGGTTACTCACCTTCTCGACTTTGTATCTTTCGTTAGAACAAATTTTTGTAATCTTATATGGCCCCATAAACTTCGGGCTTAGCTTTCGCAGTGGTTCAAATTGCGCCCGTTTTAATAGCAACCATCACCCAGTGAGTATTCTATAGCTTTTTTCGCTTCTTGTTGAATGATTGTCGATTCTCTTCTTGGATTTTGGGAATTTCGCGTCCTGCTTGAGTACGTGATGTTGGCACTGGAAAATTTTCTACTTAACCTGTTTTTGCTGGTACCTGTTTGACTTTCCCCTTTGAAATAATATATCCTAGGAACTCGATTTCCTCATACAGGAATTTACACTTTGTCCACTTGAATTTTAGCTCGTACTCACTACCAACTTTGATTACACATTTTACTTTTCCAAAATTTTCTTTAGCGTCCTTTACCGCTACGATGACATCGTCCATATAAACAACTAAAATTTTATTGTGAAATAATTTCCGAAACACAAGTTTATAAATCTTTGAAATACGGCCGGGGCAGTACACAATCCAAAAGGAACTCGATTGAACTCGTAGTGCCCCACTGTGTCACGAAAGCGTGGAAAAATCCGTCTAAACGATACAAAATCTTTTGGTTCAATTTTTTTTATTGAATAGCACGGGACTAGCATATTCGGAAACGCTGGGCCTAATTATACCATTATTTAACCTTTCTGTGATTTGTTCCTCTATCGCCATTTCTACTTGAGGTGCAACTCTTCTCGGTGGTTGGAAAATTGGCTGATCAGTTTTAAGTATCAGCTTCATGGTCACAGGCGAATCTTTGAATTTCTCCGGACGGTAATTCTCAACTAGTTTTTCAATTTGTCTTCTATATATCTTGTCTTGTACTTCGATAATTGGGTCATCATTTTTCCCTAATTGGTACCCATTCAGGAAATTGTCATCCTTCGTTAGCTTTTTCACCCTATTCCCATTATCATTAATGATGATACTGCTTATTTGTAGCATATCTGTGCCAATTATGCAATCTACTTCTATTGACCTTGCGACCTTGCTGGAACCACATGAATTTTTCCACTGAACGAAATGTCCTATGGTTGCAATTGAACTATCTCCTATTCCTGTTAATTTGATGTAATATACTGCAATTCTGGACTTCCAAAGATTTTGTAAGTATCCTCTATTAGAAGTGTTAGGTCACTTCCCGTGTCGAATATCTAGTGCTTCAATTACATAACCATTCAGTTTAACTAAAATATGATTGTATCTTAAACTCGTCTTATTTCGATAGTCTTTGATTTGCATCTTTCACGTCTTAATTTGCAGCTGTAAATTCGATGATCGATCCGAACAATCTCGCGCTTTATGTCTAAATTTTAAACATCGGAAGCATTTTGAACCCTCACTTCTCATTCTACATCTAGCCGATATATGGCCCTTTTTCCCACAATAGAAACATGCTATGCTCGTTTGTTGAATGTTTGAATGGTTTTGTTTCGCGGCATTTGTAATCTGGTTTTGATTTAGAACCGTCAATGTGTTTCGATGGACCATGATGGTTTGACCGTGACATAAAACTTTCGTATATCTTAGAAGCTTTTCTCTAAATTCGACTACCGTCTTGGCACTGTACAAAACCAGCTTATGATATTCAACATCGGTGATACCGTTTATCACATATTGGAATATGGCTATATCCTCTACGTTACCCTGTACGCCAATTTCTCTCATCCTTAAAAAATATTCAACCAAAATTCCTTTTTGTATTCTTTGGTCAGCAATATTTTGATATCCTCCCAACTTTTAATATTTGGGTTCGTGTTTGAGGCTTCTTTCGAACTTCCACTAAGCGATTGTATCGCGAAAACTAATTTTTGGAGAGGAAGGAGTTCAAATAAGGCAGTGGTGTTCTCAAATTCTTCAATCCAATTCTCTATACGAATGTCACCGGACCCGTCTAACTTAGAAATACCTTCAGCTAAATATATTAAATTAATTGAATTAGACTTTGGAAGCGATGATTTTAAATGCGGTTTCCCACTACCCATACGATTATGCTCAATATGCCTGGAATTTAGCGCTTGGTTACGTAACTGTTCGTTTTCGCACCTCAATTGTTATAGTTCATTATGCATCGATGTATTTGCATCACCAGTAGCTTGTTTCCCAGTCCTATTTATGTTTTTCATATTAGTTAAACTTAATTGAAACTGTTTTCTAAATTCTTCTTCACCCGAGTCGGTGAATAAAACTTTCTTCTGCTTGTTCTTCCGCGTCATATATTTTTCCTAGAGCTCGGCACACAACTCTTCAATTTATTCTTTTAGCACCTTTCAATTTATAGAAATTTTCACTTTTTTAAGCCCAATCGAACGACATGCATTTTATTTCTTTTCACAACCCCAAAAAAATGTTAGCCGAAAAATAAAAATAAAACAGATGTTACATTTACGTGACCGTGCAGGTTATTTTGTAGGTGACCACGTTGTGCAACTTTGATACGAGATCTTTCCTCTTCTACCGTCAAACCAAAAGTTATCTTCCCGTTTTTATTTTATCTTGTATTACAATTTTGTTTACGTCTACAAATACATACAATACATAAAACAAATGAAAATCGTTGCTCGATAGCATTTTATCTTGCAACGTCACAATGATCACAGGATGATCCCACATACATATACAATTTACATTCTTAATATATTACTAGAAGTTGTAGTAGTCTACTACTTCTTAATTTTTGTATGCTTAGCAAAAACATTAAAGCACTTCTTATCTTCACTTTGTCACATAAACTAATGCCTTCGGTAAGCTGCTTACCTATCATCAATGCGTTTATGGTTTCTGTGTTTAAATAATTTCTGTATCTTGTTTTATTAATGTTTAGCTGGGAGAAACATCATTCCGCAGCAGCACTACAATGTGGTAGGCTTAAAAAACAACCAATATTTTTTTTAAAAATTTGTAAACCGTATTGCTCCTAAACCAGTTTTTAGCTCAAAAATGTTGCCCCAAAACTTCTGTAAATTCAAGCATGTGAAGTTATCCCTGTTTTTCATCCTATCCTCCAAACATTGCGTAAAAAAAACGTTCAGTTTATAAAGATTTGCTTATATGTACTAAAGTCTACGCATTCGTTACGTTTGTGCGTAACAAAAATGTAAAGAAAATGGTACTTTTGTCACAAATGAAATGAAACAAAAAAATGTATACATTTTCTTTTCGTTTCCTCGTAAAGTTTTTGAACAGTTTTTGCGTAAAATTTTCGATATTAAGTAAAAAAAAACATGTATTAGTTTTTAAATTTAATTTATTGTTTTTATTTAATATTTTAATAGCTGCAATAAATTCAAAATAATTTCGTTCTTAAATTAGAAATGCAATTACTAATAATATTATAATTTTTATTTTAGTCATTACTCATTATTGAAATAACCATCGTGCTGCGAAACTTAGCACTCTGAAATGGATTTCTTTTGCTTTAATCGCTCCCGATCCTTGGCATATTGAAACCATTTTTTTTATTGTGGACTGTGGTTTCAATGTCCACCGGCCTTGTAAATAAGTTCATAATTCGGTCAATTTGACTAAAATAAGATAAATACCTTTCAAAAGTTGAACAATCGCATATGTTTCCATGTTGCCCATGCCATGAAAAGTGGGAAGCAGCTTCTTCTGTGAGTACACTTTTTAAGCAGCACCGAATATATTTTTCCATGGATGGATCGCTAATGGTATGAAAATGCTGTTTCTGTAATGAAAAATACAATAAGTGTGTATCTATTTTTTAAAATAAAAATTCTGATAAACTTACTAAACACATTTCTGTCCGGTTATCAGTTTTTATATCATTTTTAAATTTAACAAAAGCTTCAATGGAATTGGCTGGTATTGGAAGTGATATTTCTTCATTGATTGTCAGTTGGGCTTGGTATGTACATTTATCTTTAAAATCACGAAACTCTCTTCGTAAAAGTTTAATTTCCCTTAGACTTTCTTTCATTATTAAGAAAACTCTTTCCTCAAATTGATACCCTGGTGTTAATGAAATCTGGGAAGTTGTGCTTGTGATTGAATTATTTGGTCCAGACAGATGTAATGGCGCGTTGTTTTCTTTCGAGCTGGTTTTATTGGCGATGTTTTCCTTTGCATTGTTTAAATTTAATGACTTATTTGTATTGTATGGGTGATAAACAAATTTGGATGTTGGTGTGATTGCTGCTGATGAAGATGGTCTGTTAAAATTGTTTTGATGATTAGTTTGGGTTGAATTAACTGGTTTCAATCCAACTTCGATCGCCTGTGCACTCTTATTACATTTTAATGTAGAAGGATCTGATGATGGCTCTTGATTTTCGTTTCCGTTTATTTGCGTTAGATTATTTTTTTGTAGTAAATATGATGATTTTTTCTCATTGTATGTATGATAGATTATTTTGTTTGTTGATTTTGTGCTCGCTGCTGAAGTGGTTGGTTTGTTTGAATTGTACGTATAATGGTTGATCTGCGTTGAAGTTTCAGGCCTCATATTGTTGTCAACTTTTAAAAATCCTTTATAATTAATCTCTGAATTAATTCCAAATACACCTAATTCTGTTTTTACGCGAACTTTTTTTGCGCGAATTTTATTTAACGCGATTCTACAAAACATTTTGTTTCCTTTTTTACGCGATTTTATTTGATTTAACGCGATTAAATTTTTAGCAAAATCAAACATCTTTGTACATGATTTAAACCTCGTTCACTGCCATATGTCAGTCATTCTAACAATAGAATTACCGACAGATGGAGGTGAACACAACTGCAGGGAATTTCCCTAATTATCTCTTATTAGTTTTTGATAAAAGTATAGTGCGGGTTTTCAGTGTGATATTAATATGTAAAGTGGCAAATTTGGTATCATTTGCGTGTGAGATTATAACAAGCAATTTATAAATTTTGCAAATTTCAATAAACGGTATGTAAATTATAATTTTAACTGCATTCATTTATTACGGGCAAACGAATTATTTTTATAGGAGAGCTCTTGTACAATTAACAATGTCAGCTGAAAAACAAACGAAAAGAAAAGCTATTCCTTTGGAAGTTAAAATCAAGAGACTAGCCATCGGAGACGGTGCTACTTCTGTAGGGAAATATTTCAGTTTAACGAAATCTACCGTAAAAACCATAAAACAAAATGAAGAAGGTATTAGAAAATCTGTTATTGCTGGAACAAGTATAAGTGCTCATACATCATCATACATAAGAGACATAGTAAAAGAGAAAATGGAGAAGGCTCTTGTAATATGGATGGAGGATTGCTCACAAAAACCAATACCAGTTGATGGAAATATCATCAAGCAGATGGCATTACGAATTTACCAAGAGGTGAAAGAAGATTAACCACAACCCTCAGGCCAGAAAGTTAAAAAATTTGAATTTTCTGCAAATACAGGTTGGATGACGGGTGTTTTTTACAAAGGCACACGCTTCATAATGTAAAAATTAAGGGTGAAATCGCATCTGCAGATGAGGAGGCAGCTAAAGTATTTCCTTCAAAATTAGCCAAAATAGTTAAAGATGGTGACTATAGATCTGATCAGGTATGGAATGCTGATGAAACAGGCCTTTCAATCCCAGAAAATTGCAAATGGATTTAAGGTAGCCAAGGACCTATTTATTTTACTCTAACGCTTCAGGTGATCGGATGCTGAAACCCTTACTTGTAAATAGAGCTCTAAAACCCCGGTCAATGAAAGGCGTAGATTACCAGTCCACTGGACGGCTAATACAAATAGGGTGGCAACTGAAACTTTTAGGATATGATTCATTAAAAATTTTGTCCCAGAAGTTCGGCGTTATTCGAGTGTTAATAGAATCCAGTGTCGCTGACGAAGAAGTTTCTACCTTCACCGCAGACCTAATTAAAGAAGGACTTCAAATAGCTGCTAAATTGAGCGATCATTTTGGCAAGCATGATCCTATACTGGGGAAAGAGTTGAGAAGTTTCAACGTGACCTAAAATTATTAATGAGTAATTATCGAGAATTACATAACAGTCTTATCACAACTGGGAAACAACCATTGATAATGGATTTTTTACGAAAACTACTGAAACACTACCACTACGCAGCAATGGAAATGCAGTGGAAAATATTTCTAGTGAAGAAAGTGATTTTCAAGTGTCACATAAACGAGTGCGCATTCCATCAGTTCCATCAGCCAGTGATAGGTTAGGTTAGGTTAGGTTAGAGTGGCTACTATCGCACACTTAGGCCAATAATGGCCCATTGTGATACCACAGGATCCAATCTCCCCTTACTCCCGCTGAAACCAACCAGAGCTACTGATGTAGCGTAAAATATCTCGCACCCTACAGTCCGCGAGTTCAGAAAGGCTGTCCATGTTGTACACACCCAAGTACTTACGTCTTTTGTATGATAGTGCCGGACATGAGCATAGGAAGTGAACTAGCGTCTCTTCCTCCTCTTCGTCCATACAACTTCTACAAAAGTCATTCGTCTCTAGACCCAGCCTTCTCGCATGTTCCCCAAAAAGGCAGTGTCCTGTTAGTATCCCTACGACCAATCCTAAATCTCGTTTTCCCAGGGATACAAGTGCCTTGGAGCGCCGCAGGTCCAGTTTTGGCCAAACCTGTTTTGCTACCCTGCACGTGAGAGTGTTGGTCCACCTCTCATCTGTTAAGGCGATTGCCTTTTTACTGAGCGTCAATTTGAGCGCTGCTATAGGCCTCCCCAGACCTGCCCTTTCCGGTTGCATCTGGAGAGTCGTACCGTACCTAGCTAGTTCGTCTGCCCTGCAGTTTCCCGTGACGTCCGAGTGACCAGGGACCCAGATCATCTGGATACTGAAATACTCGCTCATCTCATTAAGAGATGATCGGCAATCCAGCGCCACCCGTGACTTCAGAGAAACCGCCTCTAGTGACCTGAGTGCCGCTTGACTGTCCACATAAATCGCGATATCCCTAACAGATACCACGTTATGCTTCAACCATGTCACGACTTCCCCTATCGCCACCACTTCAGCCTGGTACACGCTGCAGTAGTCAGGGAGACGAACAGAAATATTAACATTGAGCTTCTCACAGAAGACTCCAGCTCCTACTTTGCCGTCTAGCTTAGAGCCGTCCGTGAAAAATGTCAGTGCCTCGTTTTCCCGTATTGATCCATTCCTCCAGGATTCCCTAGAAGGACAGATGATCCGGAAACCTATATCAAAGCACAACGTTGGTTTAATATAATCTAGATTCACCAGTTCTTCCCTTAGTGATCTAACTATCGTCGAGTGTCCCACCTGAAGAGACTTCCACTGAGAGACAGCCGAGAGCCTTGTAGCCACATTGGCTGCCATCTGTTTACCAAAAAATTCGATTGGAATAAGGTGGAACATAACCTCTAAAGCGCGTGTAGGTGTTGTCCTAAGCGCCCCGCTTATAAGCATACAGGCCGTTCTTTGCACCTTCTCCAACATCCTTATGTAGGTTACCTTTTCCAGAGCTGGCCACCACACGCCCACCCCGTACATCAGCACAGGCCTTACCACTGCGGTATAGAGCCAGTGTACCAGCTCTGGTTTCAAACCCCATTTCTTCCCTATTGTGTTTCTACACGAGTAAATGGCTACATTAGCCTTATTCACCCTTTCTACAATGTTAGGCTTCCAGCTGAGCTTACTGTCCAAGATTATGCCCAAAAATCTCGCTCTGTCAGCAAAAGCCAGTCTAATGCCGTTCACAGTAGGAGGGCTAACTACCGGAATTTTATATTTCTTAGTAAATAGTACCAGCTCTGTCTTGGACGGGTTGATCCCTAATCCGCATTTGCCGGCCCATTTCGTAACGATCAGGAGTGCATTCTGCATAACATCCCTAATCGTATCCAGATATTTGCCTGAGACAGCTATCGCTACATCATCTGCATACGCTACAACCCCCATCCCCTCTTTCTCCAGTTCCAACAGCAATCCATTCACCACTGCACTCCAAAGAAAGGGGGACATCACTCCTCCCTGCGGAGTTCCTCTAACCACCCGCCTTCTAATGGTGGACTCTCCTAGTTCCGAGATAATAATCCTGCTTACCAGCATCTGATTTATCAACCTACTTATAGGATAATCCACCTTCAAAAATGACAATCCTTCCATGATCGCCTCCGTTTTTACATTATTAAAGGCACCCTCAATGTCGAGAAATGCTACCATACAGAACTCTTGCGAGTAAATTGTCTTCTCAATCATGCGTACTAGATCGTGCAGAGCTGTGTCCACCGACTTTCCCTTACAGTACGCATGCTGAGACATTGCCCAATTCCTCGGATCAACTTTTGTTCGAATAAGTACGTCTATCAATCTTTCCAAGGTTTTCAACAGAAAGGATGATAGAGTTATAGGCCTCAGGTCCTTTGGATAAGCCTGTGAGCTTTTTCCCGATTTCGGGATAAAAACCACTCTGACCTCCGTCCATTTCCTGGGAATATAGACCAATTGCAGACATCCCCTGAAGATAACCTCCAGCCAGGGGAGGATGACCGCAGAGTTCCTTTGGATCTCTGCTGGTATAATCCGATCCGGGCCCGCCGATTTATAAGGCTTAAAACCGTTCAGTGCCCACAGGATTCGTTTCCTGTCCACGATGCCATCCACATCTGTTAAAGGTGTTCCTCGATGAGCTCCAGGCTCCATCGACTCATCAATGCTTCCCGGAAAATGGGTCTCAATGAGAAGCTCCAATGATTCCGCACTTGAAGCTGTCCATAACCCGTCCGGCCTAATTAAGTAACTAGGACTGGTTGGGTTAGTAGATAGAATTTTCCTTAGGCGAGAAGTCTCGGAGACCTCCTCCATTCTACAACAGAAGAGTCTCCAAGACCCCCTTTGTGCCCTCCTCAACTCTTTTTTGTATTTTCTCAGGTCTTCCTTATAGGAATCCCAATCTCGATTTTCCCTGGTGTTCTTAGCCTTATTAAAGGCTGTCCTACACGCTCTCCGATAGGTTCCCAACCCCGTGGTCCACCATATCGGTTTCTGCCTGCCCCTAGCCTTTATTAGGGGGCACGCAGCATTAAATGAAAGATTGCATGCCTTTGTGACAATATCAACCATGCCATCTAATTCATCTACTGTCGCCGGAAGTCCAGGAACCTCCAGCGGCAATAGTTCCTTCAACACCTCCCCATATTTGTTCCAGTTTGTCCTTCTGGGATTCCTGAAGGCTTTCCGGGCAACAGGTTTGATGTTGAGGTTATATGTAATATATCGGTGATCAGAGAATGAGTGCTCTTTCGCCACTCTCCACCCACCCACTGATCATATCAAAAATTGTTTCTGACGCACAGGTTACATCTAGAACCTCCTGTCGATTTCTAACAATGAATGTTGGTTCACACCCAATATTGCAAACTACAAGGTTAGTATTTAATAAGTAATCAAAAAATAACTCACCCCTTTCATTAATGTCTGTGCTTCCCCAGATTGTGTGATGCGCGTTTGCATCACATCCAAGTATCACACCTACCTTTTTCTGACCTGCTTCCCGGATCAGTTCCCCCAGGTTGTCCGGTGGAACCTCCTTCTCGCGATCCATGTAGGCTGAGGCTAGCCATAGTTTTTCACAGCCTACCTCAGCGCTCACCGCCGTAACGTCCCCGCTACTAAATTGTGGAAGAAGAAAAATATTCAAATTGTTTTTCGCTAAGATACACGATCTGATCTTTTCAGAGTTGCTTGAGTATAATAATTTATACCCTTTCATTCCGAGGCCACGGATCCTGTTATTATTAATCCAAGGTTCTTGGATTAACACCAAGTCCTCATCTGACTTAGTCAGTCTGAGCACGAGGGCTGCCGAGGCCAGTGATGAAAAAAATGACTTAAAAATATATTTTATGATAGAGTATTTTGCAATCTTTTTTTATTAAAATAAATTTTTTCGTTATGTTTTGTTAAATTATGATTTTTTTTAATACAATTAATTAATATTTTTAATTACATGTGTTTTTATTTGTTTTTCTAAATAAATATTATTCTCATAAAGATATCTAATAAGCATTTAAATAAAATAGTGTGTAAAGCATGTAAAAATGGGATTTGGTATACTCTAATCTATCTCTAATTTAGTTGATTTTACAAATGTAGAACCAATCCTTTACTTTTATATGGAAGCCATTTCTTTTTTTGCGCGAATTTTCTGGGAACGTATCTATCGCGTAAAAACAGAATTAGGATTGCATATTCATTTCTGCAATTCAAATACAAAAAATTAAACAAATTACACCTATCCATGTAGCATTGGAAAATAATAGTGCGTTCATGACATAGTGAGTTAGTTCGGAAAAAATTCTATAGAAACACACAAAATGTATTATAGTGCGTTCATGACATAGTGAGTTAGTTCGGAAAAAATTCTATGGAAACACACAAAATGTATTAAAACAACAACAAAGCTAAAACAATTTCAACTCGAGTTCGGAACTAGTAGGCGTGGCACAAAGCATTTCAAATAATTTGATTGGTTTTGAGTTCGTTAGCGAGTATGGAAATATTTGTTTCCGATGTCATGTACGCGACATTAATGTCGCGTACATGACATCGGAAACAAATATTTCCATACTCGCTAACGAACTCAAAACCAATCAAATTATTTGAAATGCTTTGTACCACGCCTACTAGTTCCGAACTCGAGTTGAAATTGTTTTATCTTTGTTGTTGTTTTAATACATTTTGTGTGTTTCCATAGAATTTTTTCCGAACTAACTCACTATGTCATGAACGCACTATAAAACAACAACAAAGATAAAACAATTTCAACTCGAGTTCGGAACTAGTAGGCGTGGCACAAAGCATTTCAAATAATTTGATTGGTTTTGAGTTCGTTAGAGAGTATGGAAATATTTGTTTCCGATGTCATGTACGTGACATAAACTGAAAAATGTTTTGTTTTCAATTTCAGTATTTTGTTTGTTATTTCACGAATGTCAAATGAAATTGTTTGTTAGTTAAATTGTTCTATTTTTGTGGAAAAAATTCCTAAACATTGTGACGACAGAGGATCATCGAAAAATGTATTCAGGTTCAAGAGAAAATGGCCTTTTATATTATTTTCATTATGTGACATAATTTTAAAAATTTGGTCATTTATAAGACAATAATTATTTGGAAAAGTGGAGCTAACGGTAAACACTGGCTTTAAAGAACAATGTTGATAACTTTTATTTAAATTGTCTTGTTCTTTCAACCTATTACTGATTTGCTGCAGAGGATGTGAACCTTTTTTATTAGTTTCTTTAATTGCTGCATGTAGTTTTCAAATGCAAATGCACTATAGTTATCTAGATGGCCGTACTTTTTTACATCATCTGACAGGTGAAGCAAATTATGAATATTGTACGACATGTTTTCTTTTCCAAACAATAAACAAAAAGTCTGACAAAATGTTTCAAGCAGGCTAGCCGCACATTCATTGTTATAAAAACAATCTTGTGGATGACCCAATATCCTAACTGCACAGACCAAATGCAGAAAAAGCTTGTAATAATTTTCTTGGATGACATCTTTAAAGGTAACCATGCCAGTGTAGAACAAAAACAAATGAAATTCCGAAGCTTTCCAATGTTCGATTTCGTTTAGGGTCCCTTGATTCCTTTGAAACTCCGATGGAATATATTTTCGAAGCTCTAGCAGTTTTCAATTGATGGTTTCTATTTACTGTCTCGTTAGTGAAAACGATTGCTTTCTTGTTTTTATAAAACGATTTAATATTTGCCTCGTCACGACTAGCAACACACAATGCATATAATCGATTGGGAACTGGGAAACGCATCCTATAGGTATTGTGTCTAATTTGATGTTTAATTTATTGTGATGGTTTTTATCTGTCTTATAGCGAAATTCGTCATCTGATCTAAGATCAGCCATACTGTCTCGAAAACAAATTTGTGTTTTAAGTATATCCCCATTATTTTACATTTTGTGCAACTGGAATATCCAGAGTGTGATTTTATTCCTGGAAAACAATATAAATTAGATATGTATTGGTAAATCCTGTTGCGCTAACCTTACCCAGTAAAAACGACTTAGCCGGTGCATCGCAAATAAACGCTCGAATTTTTAATGACATATTTTTATTGTTATAATAAAAACCATTTTCTAATACATGATTGTTTTAATTCTTTTATGAATTCCCCAAAAAATTCATCAGCACAAGAGGGTTTGTTGTAGCCATGAAATATGCCATTAGGAAATACCTCTTGGTTTGATACTATTCGGCCAAGAATTGGGCATAATTGATTTGTGGAGCTCTTAATTAATGGTACTCCGTCTACACCAATGTCTATAGTAAACGAATCGTCGTCTAATTTGGTGTTGTAAGTATATTTTTCAATTGTTTTTCTAATCCAAAATGTAAACATTCTCCTTCACCCATTGGTATGACCGTTTTAAGATTATTAGGAGTCTTTTTCAATGACCTGACATCCTTTGGAAGTTGTGAGTGGTACTTTCTAAGTATTTGGAGCAACGCATTAACAGATTCATTTGAACTGTGGTATTTTATACTCTTCTGATATTTCTGTTTCAATGTTACCACCCACACTAAATTCAACGTCTTCATAAAATTCCAATTCAGATTCTGAAGTCGCCGTACTTGAATCATTATTATTTTCAAACTCAATTTGGAAATTATCCTCATAATTATCCTCATAAATTATCCTCGTGCTTTTTCATTTTCACTAACAAGATAATTGTCCTGAGTAATATAGTTTTGTTCATTGTCGCTACATACATTATAAGGGGCATGAGTTATGTTTTTATTGAAAATAGCGTTTATTTCTCGTCGTACTGTATGATACAATTTTTGTTTTGATATTTTTAGAATACAAAATAACGCACTTACTTAAAATTTAAAGATTTTAAATTGAAAACAATATTTTCACTAAATAAAAGATTCTAGTAATCTATAGTTTATTTATCTTAATTTATTAAAACCACACAAATTTTTTAATTTATTTTCTAAATTATTTTATTTTCAAAACTACGCTCTATCACACACGACCGCAACTACTAATTTTCTGTTTATAATAAAAACAAAATGGATGATTAGGTTTTTCTTTAATGGTTTTTTATCCTGTTGAGGGACGGCGCTGCAATTCTTTTAAAAAGTGTACGAAAGCGTACCATTTTCGTTACGTATTTCACGTACCCATTTTTTTTGTTGTTGGAAGGGCAGGATTTTTTTTTATTATTACTTATACCGGGTTTCCATCGACATAGTATACAAGTATAATAGTATTATAATACTAAAGTATTACGATGGAAAACCAAAGTAGATAGTATAATAGTTTATTAAAATATTTCAGTATACTAGCTATCAAAATATAATACGTAGCAAATATTATTTTTAACGTTATAAATTTGACAGTGTAAAGATAAATTAAATTTTCCTTGCTTATCCATTACCATTTTTAATATTTTCTCGCCGCAATGAGAAACAATTTGTTGGCTGATTATCGTTATATATTATTATTATATAATATGGGTCAAATAAATTAATAATATCATTTATGTATATCAAACGCACATTTCGAACAGGCTTATTTCAAACCGTGCGGTGGAAAACCAGCCTGGCTTCATAGTAAAATAGTATTATACTATTATTCTATTATGCTATCGACGATGGAATCCTGGTATTACACGCAACTATTACATTCCTTCCCAGCTTTTTCTTTTTATACCTCTATAAGACGATTTAAATTATAAACACAACAACAAAATATCCCATCCCAGTTTTTTTCGTTTATTTCTTGTTCATTTAAAACAAATATACTTGGAAATAATGTACTGTGTTTTGGCAATAGTAATTCTGTATATTTTATGTTCGAAATAATAATACGCCATACTATAAGTTTAAAATATTAAAGGTAACTTATAATGAGCGCCCCAATGCCAGCTGTATGTTAGGATTGACATAATCTTCCAGCTTCGATATGGCCCCATATAAATTTATATGAAAATCGTGTATAACTTCCAAAATCTCCCTCGGCCGGAACAAGCGGATGATGTTTTGAGATGGTACGTAACTAAGTGTTTGCTGACCAAGTAACCAGCACCAGCCGTATGTTCAAATTTGAGGAAATGGCCAAGTCTCCTAAATCTGAGGTCCAACTAAATAAAAATTTGTATCGCTTAAGAACTTCCTAGGCCGGAAATAGTTCTTTATGTTTTGAGTTGGTAAGGGCAAACTATGGTGAGCTACCCAGGAAACAGGAACAAATTTTTAAAAATTACAGTCCTAAATTCTTCTTCTGTTTCATCAATTTTATCCTCACACAAGTGGGGATATAAGTTGATTAGAGCTAGTAGTGTTACTCCTGGATTTTCAGGATCGATAGTTTGAATGTGAATAAGAGTTTCATCACTAAATCGAAATGGCTAATAATTTCTTCACTTATAGTTTTGCATAATATTGTCTACAATTTGCTCTTATTGCCAAATTACTTTGTTCAGCTTTTGGGCCTACATATATTAAACTTAAATCTTTGAAAACTGGAGCATTACTTTTTAAGTTAATATTATTCAAGCTATTTTCGTCGATGTGTTCTTCAAGAATAAAATTATGTAAAAAAATCAGTATGATACTTTTAAATGAACATCAAGGTGAGGTTATCAAGATGATGGAAGTTTGGTTTCGAACTAATGAAACATTGAATTTTTTGAATTAAAAAATTCGGTCGTCTCACCAGACTGCAATGACCAAACTACAAAAATATTGAAAATACTTTGAACTTTCATACAAAGTATAATCCCTTGGTAACCTCGAATTTTATTGTATTTAACACATACATGCGATTTCTATATGAAATTTTGGGTTATTCTGGATTGATAGCCAGATGGAAATTTTTTAATTCAAAAAAATTCAATGTTTTATTAGTTCGAAACCAAACTTCCATCATCTTGATAACCTCACCTTGATGTAAAAATACCATCTGGCTATCAATCCAGAATAACCCAAAATTTCATACTTTTAAATGAATGCAGCAGTTTATATATTTGGGGTTTTTCACTCTGAAATTTTTTATTCAAATTGTTAATTAATTTTAAAATGTAGGCTAAAATATCTTCGTAGATATTTTTAGTTTCAAAATTTTCGAGCAAAAAGTAGTACTTTAGTGGTTGCCACTATTCTATAATGCGTAAAATTACACCTTCTAAGACAAGCCATCTAGTAGTCGATGTCTTCATAATTTTGTGAATTGGCACACACAAATGCAGAGAATGACATGGGCATCCAACCGAGAATATGTATGGGTTTTTGGCTTTAATTAATGCTTGAACACCAGCAGTTTTGCCCATCATTACGCTAGCGTCATCACGAAGGAATTTGGTGGTCATCTAAAAATTTGGTAATACAATCGTACACCGACTGAGCGTCTGAATTATCGAGTTCTATCATTGCGAGGAAACTATCTTTGGTCAAATTTGTTGTGTACTATCTACATATCGTGCTATTATTGTCAAACACTTTTTGGAACTAATGTCCGTCGTTTCGTCTATAATAATATTGATTTTGAAGTTTCCTGGTTAAAGTTTTAGTACCTTCTTCGGCAAGTAGCGTTGTTGTTGTACCTGTACATCATGCGCGACTAAATTTCAATTTTTGGCATATTTTCGATTCTAAATCAATTAATGGGTCGTTTAAACTAAATGGTAAATTATTTTCAGTTTACTCAAATTTTCGGTTGGCGGTAGAATTAGAATTTCGTTTCATTAATCTAGAAAAGTTTTAAATTTAAAAGACCTTGTAGCAGTTTTGACAAAAACTCTTTCACACACACACACACATTAACCTGTCCCCTGGTTTTTTAGCGCTCGCTCTTGCGAGCAAGCTTATACAAAGACTTAGGCCGTCTGTCTGTTGGCACTATCACAGCAAAAACTATACATGCCAAAGAGCTCTCTGAATTTGCACACAGATAGATACTACTCTCAAAAGGTTACATTTAAAATTTGGGAACTTTAGGACAAGTAGTTTTCGAGATATTCAACTTTTTCTAAAAATAGAGGTCACATAGATGCGGCTGTCTACTTTTTTTATAAATTTTCAATTATTATTCTAGGCATACTTTTATCTATAATAAATAGAGTGTTATTTCAAAACTAGTTTCTGTAATTTTTTTTGGGCTAATTTGTTGTATTAGCGCCTTAGTTGTTTCAGAGGTTTTACACCTCTGTCCGTCTGTCTGTTGCATTTTTCCTATTTTATCGAGCGCTTGTCGGACAATTTCAATTGTCCGCTTCTACTAGTTAATAATTATGTACTTATGCTGTGTGCTTCACGTTGATTTTTTTGTCTAAATTTCCAACTAACTAAATTGATGGTTAGTTCATACCAATCGTTCAAAGATGGCACAAAACAAACCGCATCATATAAACTTAAATTTATCTTTCTACGAAACATTTCTAATCGGTAATTGATAAATCGGAACTAAGTTTGCAGTTTAGAACTAAATATCGGGTAGATTTTGGTTTATAAATATTAGAGACATCTAACAATACCTGGGTGAACTAACGATCAATTTAGTTAGTCGGAAATTTAGACAAAAAAATCGCTCTCAGGCACACAGTCTTAAAAATAATTTTCACAGTTGTGTAATTTGGGTGTCGCAACAAAGAAACATTTTCTGAATATGTTCCAAAAATCCAAATCCCATTTCCAACGTTCTTTCTAACTCTGCGTAGTGCGTATGTGGTTTTAAAGTTAAGACGGTACGGAGAAAAACTGTCAAAATCATTAAGCAAAATCATTAGCTGACTCGTTGAGTTTACAGAGGAAATTTTCGATAAAAATTTAGTAGATTTGACTAACAGAACATAGATGGTGTTGATGTGTAATTACAAATTATTCAGCAAAATTGCAAAAGACACTATAACTTTTATCAGAAAAGCCAACTTTACTATTAATTATTAATATTAAATATTAGAGTGCCTTCTAAAAATTTTTTCTGAAAACATTTTCGGATCAGATGGCTGTAGAACTATATGGCGTCAAAAAGGTACTGCACTAAATAGTAAGAATATCATCCCTACCGTCAAACACGGTAAACATAAAAAAATTTCTGGCCGGAAAACGGATATTGCGATTCAAGTAAATTATAGCTTAGAACTTATTTATGTTATTTCGTTACAATGTTGGTGGAATCAAATTACTAAGCACACTTTAAAAGATTACAACAATCACAGCCTAAATTTTCTACTGTTTTTGTAAGAACACAATCACATTTCCATTTAAATAAATTTATAATCATTTGAAATTTTCACTTCACTCACAACTTACATTTCGATTAACGAACACGAATATTTTAGTAAAAATGCGGTGTTTAAAAACAAATAATATTTCATTTAATTGTAAAAAAACATGTTTTATTTAAATTAAAACTAATCTCTTTAAAAAAACACTTAAATAGCACGAGTGAACAATTTGTATAATTTATACGATCAACTGTTTTGATCTTCGTGAAGAAAATAATGATTATCAATCAATCGTCTTATCCGTGATGCTCATAACTACCACTATGACCACCATGTCCGTGTCCACCATGTCCACCACCACCACCATGATGCCCACCATGTCCACCACCACCACCATGATGGCCTCCATGACCTCCATGTTCATGAGAATGACTGCCATAGTGTTCTGTAACCGTAATTGATAAAATAAAATATCTCTATAAATTTGACTTTCACTTTTAATTTTTTTAATCGCACTTACGATTTTCAGCCACGTCTAATAATTCATGTGCAACATCTGTTTCGGGTTGAAGTGCTACAAAAGGATTAGCAACACGTGCGGGTGGCTGCGGTTGCGATGGTTTAGCACTGCAGGCCACAGCTATTAAAGCTACGATCACGATTATCTAAAAAATTTAAAATAATATTTTATAAATTAATCGTTAAACTAAGCACAAAAATTTTAAGCGCTTACCTTAAACATTGTGACTCTTTATTTTTTGCGTATATTTCTTAATAAGTTCCTCTTCTCTGGACTAGTAACTGTTGACTGAAGTTCATATAAATATGGTCTGTATTTATACTAAATTGTTGTTTAAAACGGGTCACATTTAGATAAACAATTTATGTGTTATGTGTAGAAAAACCCCAAAGAAACTTGTTTGAATTTTGTTTTTCATCAAACCTCTATAATATTCATGACCAAGCTGTATTGAAATTTGCGATCTTCATTTTTGTGGGCTTAATAAGATGATAAAAATGTTTTGTTCGTTCATGTGCGTCATTGACCGTGAAAGAAACTTCAAACAACTGCGTTTCGCATATGATTGTTCTGGATAAAAAAAAAATTGTTTTTGAAAACTGTGTGTTAAAATACGCACCTGAATACAAAATTTACCTCTTCATTCACGGCCGTTTACAGATAAACAAACGCATCAGCGACAATGCTAATGACGCACAGCAAGAAACATTTTTTGTTCGGATTGGTTCTAATTATGAAACCTCTGTTATGTTTAATTTTTTAAGTTAAATATTCCGCGTTGGACGGTTTGTCAGTGCAACAATACTTATGAGCTGATTCCTTCTTCGAGCTGAAATTTTCAGGATAAAGGTGTCATCCCAATGATAATATTTTTTAATGATAATTTTAGATTCTTGAAATCATTAAAATTATGCTTGCCAAAGTTATGTATATGAAGTTAGCCCAGAATTTCATCCCAGAAAAATAAAAAAAAAAACTATCATCGGGTAACATTAAAACTGCAATGATATCCCAGCCCAGAATTTAATTTAGTAATCTCGTTCAATCTTGAAATTTTATTCTAGCCCAGAATTTTATTTCAAATTTTAAATAATAATAAAGTTTAAATTCAAAAAAACTTAATTGATTTAGCACGGTGTAGCAATGTGGGTCAGCTCGTTGGTTCTCAGTAATAATTAAAAATGTTCTGCATAGAGTTTGCTATTTTAAATGTTGTGACCATAATATCTTTCATATTTAGAATTTTTGCACATAATACCTGTTGTGCAACAGGTTTAAAAACGTTTAAAAATGGGTAACTGAATTTTGTTAATAAATATGTTAAAACTAGAAAATATATTCTCTCCTCAAGTTTTCCCTTCATAGGGATAACTGTTAATAATTCTTCCTTAACGGTAAAACCTTTAAACCTATTCGCACGAATATGATAAGCTGAGATCAAGACCTTTCACTAACTGCCATTATAAATCCAAATAAACTACTTCCACTCGTAGTGTTACACTGTTTCGCGATAACTGCCCGTCATTAATGGCAGATACTATTTCAATTTTATTTTATTTATCGCAGTCGTTGCTGATTTTGCTCTTGATACTTGTCTTCTTATTCTCCCACTTTTCATGATAATGGTAGGTTTTAACTTTCTTTACGTTCATTTTGATAAAACTCTCACTAGCAAAAATAGTTAAAAAACATAATTATCGCTGTTTTGCCAAAATGACATATTGAAATAACGAATTAGAGAAAAATGTAATAGATGCCATTTCATCTGTTACGATATGGTTTTTCGTAATCGTCTTAATAAAGGTGCATTCAGACGACGCATATACGCGCTTATGGAATAATGACGTAACAGGAAATAAACAAACTTTAAGGATTTTTAGAGAAATATTTATTTAGTTATTAGAATTTACTAGTACTCTCGAATTAAATACACAATCTTAGGAGATTCTTCCATTTAGCATCAATCTGCGTGACAATGACTGTGATAATCGACACTTACTATCCGCGATCCAGTGTTAATGGAAAGAAAAAAGTATGGGGTGGTTGGGAAGTTGATTCTGTATAAGTAAGTGTCCATTATCATAGTCGTTGGCATACAGATTGACACTAAATGGAAGAATCTCCTAAGATTGTGTATTTAATTCGAGAGTACTGAAAATAGACGAATGTACGGAACCATTACAATAAAACTTGAAGTTAGTTTTGAGAATGAAATATAGATGAACAATTTGAAAGAATCGAATTTCGTGTGATAAGCAGTAATTCGCTAGTACTACAGCTACATGGTATTGTTCTATATAAATAGTCAATATTCCAATGTTAATAATACTGATGAGAATACTGGGGTGGAATCATGAAATACGACCGGAACATTTTAACGGATTTAAAAATATTTTCAAACTTATTAGATTAAAAGTATCCCTATTTACCATGATGGATGCAGACTGATGTTTAAATGCAACTTCTATAATATTTGAAGAGCAATGGCTAATCTCCAACAAGATTTTCAAAATTTATTTTTTACCGGTACAACATTTTCAATTGTCCAATGAAATATTTTCTAACAATTCATTTTTTCGGTCGGATTTCATGATCTTGCCCGTTTACATCAAAATAATTATATATTTCCGGAAATTATACAATTTTGAAATACAAAAGACTTCAATGCCATCTCATAAAATGAAGTGGCGACGAACCTGGGACGAGAAATTTGAAATTTGAAATGAATTTCGAAAATCTTATATGAGATTAACCATTGCTCTTAAAGAATTATAGAAGTTGCATTTATACATCAGTCTGCATCCATCATAGTAAATTTGAATACTTTTAATCTAATAAGTTTGAAAATATTTTTAAATCCGTTTAAATTTTTTCCGGTCGTATTTCATGATCCCGCCCCTGATTTTTCCAAATCAATAATCTCATCCGTTCGAAACTGATTGTTGTGGTTCTTACATATTTTCCATCTATAAATCAAAGATTCAAATCTAGAATTTCTATATATTAGCCAATACATTTTCATATATTTGATGTTCAATTCTTCTTTTTTCTTTTTAACATGATTTTTCCATCTAAGCTTGCAATCGAGAGTCATTAAATTAAGTCCAACTGGAGTCCAGTTAAGCTGGTTTGTGAAGTTTACTTGAACCGATTTTGCTACGTTTAGGCTAATGTACCATTTTTTTGTCAAGCTACTCACTGAGTTGGTTGCGTGTTGAAGTTTTGTCGTTGCTTCTGATATACACTTTCCAGTTGCCAGATTAGCTGTATCGTGTGCAACATTTGCTATAGTAACACCTTCTGTATTTGGCATATCTCTGGTGTACAGGATATACAATATAGGACCCACTACGCTATCTTGTGGTATACCTGCTGCTATTCTCTTTAGTTCAGAGTAATTTCCATTATACTTTACATGGAAATAGAACTGCTTAGGTAGATCTCGATGCAATTTAAATTCAACTCCTTGGTGCCAAACTTTGTTGAAAGCTTGTGCTGTATCTAAGAAAATACTGGAACATTTTTTCTTTTTCTCAAGTGCGTCTTCTATTATGTCCGTTATTCTATGAAATTATTCTATCGTAGAGTGATTTTCTTTAAATCCAAATTGGTGTGGTGGAATTAAGTTTCTATCTTCTATTATTGGCTCTGAAGGCAGCATTGATTATTTGAACCAATTTTCGTAATCCCGTCTCAGGAATGGCTTTTACAGCTTGGATAGTAATTAGATCATAACCTGGAGCTTTTCGAATCTTGCTAATTGTTGTTATGTTTTCACCTGCAGCTTGCCTGGGTAACGGTTGAAAGGTTTCTTAGAAGTGAGCTGCAAATAAAGTAACTTTTTGCTTGTCGCTTTTGGCCCAGGTTCCTACCTCATTTTTAATAGGCGACACATGCATTTTGGTTCTTTTTAATCCCTTTGTTGCTTCCCAAAGATAATATAAGGTATGATGTACAAAATAAAAGAAACGAACGGGGTTCAAGCTCCACCTGAACCGCAAATGTTTGGTAAAATTTAAGATTTTTTTCATAAGGGACTTAATAAGAATCCCATTTTCATCCAACATGCCCAATCGCATCATAACCGGTTAATAATTGTTCGAGTTCGTTCCAGTGGCCCTATTCTGGTTTTCCCCGGAAATAGGGAATTGGGAATTAGTGACGTATTTCTAGCAGTTGGGAATTTTTTATTCCCCAAAGTGTATTCTGGCGTTTGGGATTTTTTTTTTTTGTAGAATTGTAATTCGTACATTTTCGAATTTTGAAACATTATTTTTTCTAATAAATATATATTTAAAAATAAATTAAACTTGCAATAAGGTCGCAATATGTGTAATAAGGTGCACAATAAAAAAAATTCAAAAGAAAAATTATTCTCAGTCTACCAGAATATACATTTGGTAAAGGGAAATAAATATTTGGGAATAAGTGCAATTTGTAATTACACCAAATTATTTTCCCAATCCCCAAATTTGGGAAAACCAGAATAGGGCCGCAAGTGGCCATATTCCAAAACTTCTTCCAAAAATCATTTAAGAATCTCATTTCCATCAAACATATCCAATCCCATCAAAATCGGTTAAGAATTGATCGAGTTCCATCCCTGGTGGCCATATTCAAGAAATTCTTCCAAAAATCATTGAAGAGTTTTATTTCAGAGTCAAGCATATCCGATCCCAACATAATCGGCTAAGAAATGCCTGAGTTCCGTCCCAGATTAAATTCGATCGAATCGGATTTAACAGACTCCCCAATTAGTCTGTTAAATCGAGGTTTTTCTATACAACATTTTACATTAAAATGTCACGTAATCAACGCAACAATTTAATGCAACATTTAACATAACATAGTATTTAACGCAGCGAGTAACATGAATCCAAAACTAGTCCCCTAAATGTTTTACCAAACATAAAAAAAATTACCTTAGAGAAGTACCCGTGTGAAGAAGCGCTTCCACGATGTTGATACTGCTTCGGCGGTTTTCTATGGACAAAATTGCTAGGAAAGAAAATAAAAGAAATATTCGATTAACTGAAAAATTATCAAAAAGTCCGAGCTTATACGAGGGCAAATCAAAAAGTCTTGCAATATCATATGAAAAAAAAGAGTGAGTGAGACAGCAATATTTTTATTTTTTGACATAATCTCCTTTAAGGTTTATCCATTTGTCACATCGATCAATTAACTTGCCTAAACCCTCTAAAAAAAGATTTCTTTTGCTCCATAAAATATTCATTTACAACAGACTGTACTTCATAGTCACTGGAAAATTTCCGGCCCCTTAGTGTTTTTTTCAAATTGGGAAACAGAAAGTAGTCACTGGGTGCCAAGTCTGGACTGTACGGTGGATGCGGAATTTCCACGAAGCCGCAGTCCTTTAATGCAGCTTGAGCAATATTAGCCTTGTGCACTGGTGCATTGTCGTGAAGAAGCAAGATTTTTTTTCTAACTTTCCTTGGCCGTTTTTCCTGGATCGCTTTTTTCAATTTTCGCAAAACTTCTGCGTAATATATGCCTGTGATTGTGGTTTTCGGTGGCATATAATCGATTATCAAAATTCCTTCAGCATCCCAAAAAATTGTTGCTAAAACCTTACCAGCAGACGCCTTTGCCTTTGCCAAGTTTGAACACGCATTTTTTTTTTGTTCTGCATTCATCAAACGGGGAACCCATCGCGCACTTACTTTCGACATGTGAAGGTGGTCATGTAATATAGTATATGTGGTACCGTATGAAAGAGAAAGTCTCCACGCTGACCGCGGAACAGAAATACGCCGATCCTCCAATACAATAGATTCGGCCAAAATTATGTTTTCATGCGGCTAATATAGCATTTTCTGGCCGACCCGAGCGGTTGTCGTCTTCTAATGACTCCCGACCACTTTTGAATAATTTTACCCATCTGTTACTGTGGCATATGATGGTGCAGATTCGCCGTAAACTTTTGATATATAGTTGAATATAGTTGAATATATAAATTGCATTTCGTCCATCTTTACATTTTTTAATAACGGCGCGATATTCAATTTCATTTATTTTAATTCAAAACACGTGTTACTAAATTGGCATTTACATCGAAATGTTCTTCTAGAAGATTCATCGCGACAAAAAATGGTTTTGAAAAATATATTGTTGTCTCACTCACTCTTTTTTTTTTTTCATATGATATTGCAAGACTTTTTGATATACCCTCATATCATAACAAGATTAATCAAAACGAAAATTAATTAGTGTTTATCCGAAAAACTGAACAATGAGAAGTTGAAATACTAGATAAACTACCCAACAAAGCTCTCAAAGATAAAAAAAAATTAAATTCTCATAATTACAAATATTGAAAAAAAGAAGAAAAATTGACTTTGCTGAGGTATTCTGAAGCATACCGGCTAAGGTACGCGGTATTTGGTCCGGAACCAACCGTATTTGGGTTAACGGTATTTCCGATCCGCTGATTTGCCCCGGCACCCGTTGCCTTAAAAATGAATGTTGATTTAGGTGTGGTTGGAATGGGACGCACGTTACAAAGAGAGTAATCAGTGTCTTTTTGTTCGGTGAGACCACTTGAGTACTTGTTAATAGTTTCATTCTTAATTTCTTTTATAAGTTGTTTTTGTTTTCCGGGGCGCGTGTCCCTTGTCAGGTCTTTCGTGCCTTCCGGTTCTTTCTAACTTATTCCCTGACTTCGGTTTGATTAGTATGAGAACTTTACCATGCTGCTTGTTGAATAGTACTGTTAAGTACCTCCAGTTCGCCTTCCAACTGTACCGTGGTTTTAATTGGCACTTGAAGGTTTTTTTGCACTTCAACTAGTTCTTGGAATGACAGGTCTAACCCGATTTAACAAACCTCCGATTAGACGATACCCGATTTTGCCGCATCCTATTATACGAAAGAAAAGTATCCGATTTTACGAAAACTTAAAAAACTTGAAAATTTATTGGATAAATGTAACTGCAATGTGTTAACCAATGGATCAAAATTTAATCCAAATGATTAAACCCTTTCGCGGACGCACAATTGTTTTAAGGATAGTTGTTACAGGACACATACTATAATTTAGATTCTTGACCATTTTAGTCAAACCGGTTATAGTACAGATTATATCACAAAAAAAAACAATTTGGGGCACAATGAAAACAGAAACGCTTCCTCCGAGACAGTATTTTATTATTATGTTGTTTATGCCAGTATCTACCGATGTGTCCGCGAAAGCGTTAAGTACAGAAAAATATTGATGCTAGAGGTAATGGTAAATAGAACAAGCCATAATGAGAACATAGGAGCAATATTGAAAAAAAAAATTAATATCAAGGATGCGGGATTTGGTTTGCACGATTCTTGGGATGAAATTTCGGAAATCAGTATTATAAAGTCGTAGCGAGAAGTTGAGTTCGTTTCTTTGGCTTTTCTAAATACTTGGTTTGAACTTTGGATTGCTGAAATTGAAGAAGAGCGGTATTGTTGCAATAACTATATTATATCAATAGTTTTAGAACAATCAGAAGAACGCGAAAATCAAAATAATGGTAGGATGAATCAGCCCCTTCTAATACTTCAGCAGAAGAAAATATGAATTCTCAAGTAGCAGTAGACTGTGATCATGACAATCATTTAAAAGCTGTAAGCAACGATGTAATAACTTGGGCTGAAAATAATTATTTAACCCTTAACAGACTTATGCTGCCATATAAGCGGCTTACTGGACCGCGTATATGGTGGCAATAAACATTTTATTATTTTTATTACTGTTATTGTTGTTATATTTACTAGTAATGCGTTAAGTATTGTGCCAAGTCCTGTCTGTGAATTTGTTTCTGCTTGTTATCCATGATCTGTTATTTTTTATTGTTTTTGCGCACGTGCACTTGTTTTCGCATGCAAATTCAGTCTTACTTTAATTTTTCAAGAGAGCGTATGCGTTGCAGGAGTTATTTTACACAGTTTACTATATTTTATTTTGTTTAAAACCGTAAAATATGGCTGGAAACTCTGAAAGAATAATGCACGATGACAACAATAATTTCAATGATATTAGCTGCAGTAGTGACGACGGATTTGAATTCGGTATTTTTATTGATAAAAATTAAAATCGGAGATGCATTACGTTTTCAGACTATAATGATAGTGACAATAGTAGTGATAGCGAAGTACTTCCTAGAAAGAAAAGAAGAATACCAAATATAAGTTACAATGCGGATGAAGAAGATGAATATGTTACTGCTGATGAGAGTACCGAATGGAAAGATGTTGCAGGTCCCAGGTTGAATATGATAAACAATAATTTCATTTACACAAAAGTATCTTCGGGCTCATGCGGCACGCTCAACAGAAGCATCCATTGTGGAGAACTCCTTGAATTTCTGGACTTGAAATACTTCCGGACCGTTAAGGGTTAAATTTAAGCGATATTCTAACTTTGCTGAAAATTAGAATGATAACTTTAGAAAAAAATTGTCGAAAACTAATTACACTGTGCTTGAATTGCAAACTTTTTTTTCGTGACAAGCAGTGCACCCGGAGGGTAAACCTAATTCGAGTATGCTGAATTCAACGGTGCTAGTCCCATTTTAAAGTTAGTCCCCATTTTTGAGATATCGCATTCGACTTGTTTTGGCTCTGAATCAAAATATACTCTCATTTTCACGTTGATAGCTCTTGAACCATTAAGATTTTCGTTATACTTTCTTCGGCAAAGTTGTTGCGCAGGTCAAGACCAACAACTTTGCCGACCATATCAAGACCGAAAAACCACATCTAACTTTTTTTTGCTTTTCATTTCGACGAAAAACACTGTTTTTATCATTTTTAATCATTTTGTTGAATTTAAATCGAGTAGAATCGATCGAATAAACATCGCATCGACAAATATAGATACAATAGAAACTATTTAAAAGAAAGCAAAATCGACTCAGTTGATTTTATGGTGATTTTTCCAAAAAAAAAATTCCTAAAAAATTAACATTTTTCTTCTCTTGACAAAACAATGGCGTGCCGTTGCGATAGTGGATAAAAATCCTGGATTTTTCCATCCCATCGTTTTAACCAATTACATCACGTAAATTATCACTTTGGGCGGCAGTCCAAACGAGTGACGTAAGCACCTACTGTGGTGGAAGTCGAACTCGTATATATACAGTACTGGGAAAAAAAATTGGGCAAACATATTTTATTGCAAATTGGAGTCGTTTTTGCTAAAATTAAAAAACTTTTGAACGCAATTGGCTTATTAGTTCATTTTAAATACATGTATGACGTAATTTGTTGAAAAAAATGTACCTGCAATTTAGGGGGAAAAACCTGAAAAATGCCAAAATATTCAAAAACGGTGATTGGAGTTAAAGTAATGGAATAAATTAAACACATTTTTTTTAATTTTTTTTTTTTTATTGATTTATAGAAGTTCTATCTTTAATATTAATATTTTGGTGCACCGCCATTTGCTCTTATTACAGCGATACACCTCCGATTCATTGAATTTGATAAATTTTTCAAAGTCGTAGAAGGTATGGATTCCCAAATCGTCATCAACAAACTTTTTAAAGATTGAATCGAATCTGGGCGCATTCTTGCTACTTCCTGCTTCATTATAGACCAAATATTTTCAATGGGATTTAAGTCTGGACTATACGGGGGCCAGCTCAACACATCGATACTTCTTTCTTCGAAGTACTTTTTTACCTTTAAATGAAAAGATAAGAAAAAAAACAAGTTTTTAACAAATTATTTATGTTTATCTGAAAGCCAATTTTTCTATCTACAGTTCAAATTTAATAACGCAAAACTTTGGCGGTATGGCACGTAAATTTGTCCTGTTGAAAAATAAATTTGCAAGTCTCGCCAAAAAGCTTTAACACAGAAGGCTCAAATTCGTTGTGTAGGACCTGCAGATGAACAGCTGCTGTAATGTTGGAACTAAGGAAGCACAATCGACCGGTTTCATTTCCACAAAAGCATCTCCAGACCATAACTCCTTCATTTTTTGGTGAAACTCTTAAAAGGCATTCGTTTCCAAGCCTTAACCGAGCCAGCTCGGTTTTTTTCGTACGAGAATTTTTCAATTTCCAACATACAGCTTGAATTTTGGTTCATCGGGGAAAATTACATCATTCCACATCTCTGAAGCCCAAGAAACATGCTCCAAATGTTGTTTTTTCACTAGTTGTTTTTTCACTAGTAATGTGAACTCAGACTTCTGGACTGGTTTAAGTGCTCTCGAACCAGCTTTAACAAGTCTTTTTCTCACTAAGCTGGCTGAAATTTCTTTTTCTGTTGCTCGCTCAACATCCCGTCGTATGTCCGATGAAGTTTTAAAATGGTTCCGATGACATTGTAATATTATGAAAGGATCTTCCACTGGCGTTGTCTTTCTGGGCCTTCCAGAGCCTTTCTTTCTTTGTGTACTGCCCATATCTCGCAATTTTTTAATATTCCACGTGACAGTATTTTTAGGAATATTTAATCTTTTT
This sequence comes from Nephrotoma appendiculata, assembly GCA_947310385.1. Taxonomy (NCBI): domain Eukaryota; kingdom Metazoa; phylum Arthropoda; class Insecta; order Diptera; family Tipulidae; genus Nephrotoma; species Nephrotoma appendiculata. The sequence continues at coordinate 300,542,003 of OX371223.1, forward strand.
GCTATTTTACGCGTGGTTAAATTTTCACGCGCTCAAACCAACATACTGCTTTTACACTGCTCACTAACTTTTCCCATTTTTTTAAACTAAAATTGCACTTTATTCTTTATTTGACTAGGATCACTTACAGAATAACTTAATCTTACAAAATATGCACTATTTATGCTCAAAAAAAAAATTACAGGCAATAAAACATCTGCACGCTAATGTCGGCCAAGAATGATCGGCTTAAAATAAAATAATTGCTTGACCAATTTTTTTGCACATCAGTTGCGGGGTTGAACCGGTGTAATAAAAACAAAAGGCAGTCCACCAAAATATTAATATTAAAGATACAACTTCTATAAATCAATAAAAAACAAAAAAAAATAAGTGTTTAATATATTCCATTACTTTAACTCCAATCACCGTATTTTGAATATTTTGGCATTTTTCAGGTTTTTCCCCTAAATTGCAGGTACATTTTTTTCAACAAATTACGTCATACATGTATTTAAAATGAACTAATAAGCCAATTGCGTTCAAAAGTTTTGTAATTTTAGCAAAAAAGACTCCAATTTGCATTAAAACATGTTTGCCCAATTTTTTTTCCAGTACTGTATATATACGAGTTCGACTTCCACCACAGTAGGTGCTTACGTCACTCGTTTGGACTGCCGCCCAAAGTGATAATTTACGTGATTGGTTATTGGTAATGTAATTGGTTAAAACGATGGGATGGAAAAATCCAGGATTTTTACCCACTATCGCAACGGCACGCCATTGTTTTGTCAAAGAGAAGAAAAATGTTAATTTTTTAGGAATTTTTTTTTTGGAAAAATCACCATAAATTCAACTGAATCGATTTTGCTTTCTTTTAAATAGTTTCTATTGTATCTATATTTGTCGATGCGATGTTTATTCGATTGATTCTACTCGATTTAAATTCGACAAAATGATAAAAAATGATAAAAACAGTGTTTTTCGTCGAAATGAAAAGCAAAAAAAAGTTAGATGTGGTTTTTCGGTCTTGATATGTTCGGCAAAGTTGTTGGTCTTGACCTGCGCAACAACTTTGTTGAAGTAAGCATAACGAAAATCTTAATGGTTTAGGAGCTATTAACGTGAAAATGAGGGTATCAGAGCAAAAACATGTCGAATGCGATATCTCAAAAATTGGGACTAACTTTGAAATGGGACTAGCACCATTGAATTCAGCGTACTCGAATTAGGTTTACCCCCCCGGGTGCCCAGCTTGTCACATTTTTGAACTAGCACAGTGTTTAATTGTGCTGAGTGTCATGATAACAGGTGAATAGTCAGAATATATCCCCTCGCTATTTTTGAGGCACATGTAGTTCTCGGTAACCCCTTTCGTTACACAAAAATCAATGAAGTCTTCATCCCTAATAGGTGTTTTTTGCATTAAAGTTACCACCAATAATAAAATTGGATCCTAGTGATCTAAACAGTCTGCTATAATCTTCTTTGTTTAGATTAAGCGTGGAGGGCAGTAGATATAGGAAATACTGTATTCATATTACTATTAGTTTCAACTTTTATGGTTTTAACTGGCATACTTTCTTCTTCGATACCAGGTTCTTCATGTGTTTGACATTCTTGCCTAGCATTTCTATGCTTCAATATATCCTTTCGAGAGGGTTATCAGTAATAGCATTAGATGATTATTGTACAATTTGCGAGTAGGTTTTCTGCCGTGTACCAATAACTAGTGGCTTTGGCTCCGCTTCGTTTTTGCTTACTTTCGCAAACTGATATACATTTTGTTTCTTATGTCGTGTAAATGACATCGGAAACAAATATTTCCATACTCTCTAACGAACTCAAAACCAATCAAATTATTTGAAATGCTTTATACCACGCCTACTAGTTTCGAATTCGAGTTGAAATTGTGTTATCTTTGTTGTTGTTTTAATATATTTTGTGTGTGACGATAGTATTTTTTCCGAACTAGCTCACTATGTCATGAACGCACTATTAGCCTTTGAAGTGGTTTGGCTACTTCACGTACTCTGTAATTCGCAAGATGATGCCCCCTTACAGTTTAAGCATTTTGCAGGGTTGTTTCTACTTTCCTTACACTCTTTCGCGTTGTGTTTTCCAGCACATTTTACGCATGTAGGCTCGCGACCGCAATATTTTTGCGTGTGATTGTAACCTTTGCATTTTTTGCATTGAGGTATTAGCCTGGTATTTTTCTTTAGGGGTTCTATTTTAACCCTCATATTTAGTATTGCTTTGATGTTGACATTTTTTTCAACTTTCTTCTTTTTATTAAAAGTAAGCATAAAGAGTTGGAACTCTTTTTTTTACTTCGTTGTTCTCACCTTTGTCTCGTTTTAGGATATTAACTGCATCTTGTATTTGCAGATCTTTTGCCTTTAAGCCATCCAATATAGCTAAATAATGACGTTTTTGGCGTTTGTAAATTCAATAATTTACTTGTCGATTTTGGTGAATGTTAAATACAATTTGTTCGGTAATATGGAATATCGGTAATACTGTAAACTGACGGGGTTTGTGGAAGTGTTGCTTATAAAGAACTAATGGCGTTTAGGCTGTAATGCGTATACCCAACAACATCAGGACATGTAAAGGTTGTATTAAATTTTTTGGAATTAGTTGATTCAGGAATCAACTGGTAAATTATTTGTATTACAAAAATTTCTTATTCTAATTAGGACTGCCCAGCTGCAGCGGTTTCTGCCTTTGGAGCCTCCTCGCTCCATTGATGATGTACTGGAGAGCACTGAAACAAATGTAACTAATGTCTTTAACAGTAATGAATACTTTATTACGTCAGATTATAATGTTTTTCGCAAAGATGGCTCGGTTTCTGATGGTGTACTGAATGGTACAGGCGTCATTTTTTCAGTGCATATTAAGTTTGATTGTTCAATAGTGATAATCGCACATACCGACAATATTGAGCTGATTTGTGTTAAAATCAACACGGGTTATACAAATAAACACATTTACATTCTGAGTTGCTAATAGTCATGCGGACACCGACCAACTACTCGTAGATGCTGTCGATATCCTTTTTGATAACAGTGCTATTTTAGATGACCTTGATGTCGTTGGAGATTGTACCCTCCCGAACCTTATATGGACACAATCCGAGGACAATACCCATTACGTTGCTGAGAATGCACGATCTGCAATTGAGATTTTGATTACTGATAATTTTTTTTGATTCCGGTTTGTTGCAGATCTTGAACTTGACTTACAAGGAAGGGTCTCCAGGTGTCCTGCTCCGATTTCGATGAAACTTTAATATGTTGAAGAGGAGTAGAAAATAAGTGACACGTCTTTTTTAATAAAGTGCTCAATCCCCTTCTAAGGGGGTGAAAACCGCCCTTGAAGTTGGGAGTAAAAAAGTGACTTTCGATAATTTTCCTCAAAAAACATGAAAAAATCTGCAAGTTTTTTATTCCAAAATAGGTATTTCAGAAACTTACATTATATATTATTTTTTCAAGTATTTTGGTACTACCTAGGGGGTGAAACTACCCCTAGGAAGGGGTTGAAAAATCAAAAAAACTGTCTAAAAAATCCAAATTGATGCGAAAAATTCTGGAAAAAATTTATATTTATATTTTTATTTATATCCATAAAAAAAATAAGGTTGACGTGTTCAAGGGTTTTTCGAAACCACCCTTTCTCAGAGGTTAACCACCCCTAGAGACGATTCTGGAAATTCGCTCAGAACATCTGATTTTTTCGACTGAAAGTTCTTTGTCCTCCTCAATTATGATCATTAACATAGATTCTTACCGATATCATTGATGTTTAGGGGTGAAACATCCCCTAACGGGGGTGAAATTTGTAAAAATTGTTAAAAATTCCAAGAAAATTTCGGATTTTGGTGGAATAATTCTAGAAAAATATATAAGATCGCGAAATTGGGATAAAGGTTTGCACGTTCATAAATTTCATGAATCATCCGCTTTGAATGGTTTCAACCGCACTTGATTATTGGGCGTATTTGGATTCAGGATTTGGAAAAATTTTGTCAGGCATTTTTCCGATAATGTAATGCTAATGGATGAAGATTTGAATTTACATTTAAGAAATAATATAATCAAATTACAATCTTTAACTCATAACCAATTTTCATCCCCACGCTATGAAAATCTCTTCAAATATGCCTGGTACAAAAGTGAATATATTGCCGATAAACCGAGTGAATTCGAAAATCCAGTAACTTTGGATTTGGAGATTCATGCGGTACCCATTGTGAAATTGCAGGCTGCAGTAATGTTGCAATAATCCGATGTTCCTGGTGTAAGAAATCATTATGTCTGAAACACTTTTTTGAAGATTATCACTATTGTTCAACCTACAATCCATAAAATTAGAGCGGCCTGTGTAAAATATCATTGACATAGAAATCATACTTTTGATTCAACTGACTTCAAGCGATATAATATGAATAAATAATTTTTTTAAGTGAGAACTGCCGCAAATTTTCTATAGAATTTCAAGGAAACCTACATCATTATATATTCACATCAAACTCAATATATATATATATATATATATATATATATATATATATATATATATATATATATATATATATATATATATATATATATATAAACAATTTATCCTCAAGGTAATATGTTTATGTGACATCATAAATGGAGGGCATAGGATACACAGTCGAATGAAATTTTTCATACGATTTTTCCGAAATATCTCGAAAATTTTTCTAGGAATCCCAGAACGTTTGCCTCCTTTACTCGCATTTTGATACTTCAAGCCGTGGAACGATATTCATGATAAAAATATCAATTCCGAATGATAAACTCATTGCATTGCGTTTCGGAAATTCCATACAGACGTGAGTAACCCATTAAAAGGAGTTGCTTAATAGAATCTTTGAACTCGTTTAATTTATTCCCGATCCCGTGAGCGTATATATTTTCTAGGATTAATTGGCCGTATTTCATAAATTTCTTAATAATTTATGAAATTTTAGATTCCCGATAGGGTATGTGACAACGCCTACACATCATTGGTAGTCATAAGAATCGATGGTAATCATCATATTGGAGGATAGCAAAACACTTCCAGTCTAAAAAATCCTTAAATCCCTCAAACTTCTTTTTCATTCTTGAGTGATATTTATTTTTTCCACTATTTCCCGCATCAAATTGGTATTTTATGTAAGTTTTTTGATTTTCAACCCCCTCCTAGGAGTTGTTTCATCCCGGGATTTCCAAAATTTTTGAACAAAAATCTTTCGGATTTTTTCATGTTTTGTAGGGAAAATTATGGAGAGTCGCTCTTACACCCCCAAATTCAAGTGCCGTTGAAACTATTCAAAGCGGATGATTCATGAAATTTTTGAACGTGCAAACCTTTATCCCAATTTCGCGATCTTATATATTTTTTCTAGAATTATTCCACCAAATTGCGAAATTTTTTTGGAATTTTTAACAATTTTTACAAATTTCACCCCCGTTAGGGGATGTTTCACCCCTAAACATCAATGATATCGGTAAGAATCTATGTTAATGGTCATAATCAGATGTCTTGAGCGAATTTCCAGAATCGTCTCTAGGGGTGGTTAACCCTCTGAGAAAGGGTGGTTTCGAAAAACCCTCGAACACGTCAACCTTATTTTTTTTTATGGAGTAATATAAATTTTTTCCAGAATTTTTCGCATCAATTTGGATTTTTTAGACAGTTTTTTTGATTTTTCAACCCCTTCCTAGGGGTAGTTTCACCCCCTAGGTAGTACCAAAATACTTGAAAAAATAATATATAATGTAAGTTTCTGAAATACCTATTTTGGAATAAAAAACTTGCAGATTTTTTCATGTTTTTTGAGGAAAATTATCGAAAGTTACTTTTTTACCCCCAACTTCAAGGGCGGTTTTCACCCCCTTAGAAAGGGATTGAGCACTTAAAAAAAATACGTGTCACTTATTTTCTACTCCTCTACAACATATTAAAGTTTCATCGAAATCGGACTCGGACACCTGGAGACCCTTCCTTGTTAGTATTCTCTTCCGGCGCAAATATTTGCAGAGTCTTAGAAACTAATACGGTTCTGAGTACAATTGACTTGTATCATCCGCCTCTTTTAATTTCATTTTCCAGCGAACTATCTAGAATTAACATTAATTGCAAAACTTGTCCAGTTTTAATTTGCGTAAAGCCGATTTTAAGAAGCTTAATGAATTATTAGCTAACGTTGATTTTAACTTCATTCTTGATAACAATCACAACCTGGAACGACAAACTTTCAATTTTTATGCCGCGATGGTTGAATGCTTTCAACAGTCCATTCGTTATACTGTACGAAGACATAAACTGATTGTTCCACAGCCACACTGGTACAATAGAGAATTGCGTTCACTTCGTAATCAAAGAAACAAAAACTGGAAACATTCTTAAATTCGAGATTGGACTTGGATTATTTAAATTACGTGAACGTTTACAATGCATTTTCGAGCATGTCTCATGAACTCTATAATGATTACATCAATAGTATGCAGTCAGAAATAATCGCTGATAAAGCGCTTTTGTCAATTCGTTAACTTCAAGAGGAAATCAGATTGATAGCCTTTTATGATGAAGTTTGGCGATCATTGTTCTAGTGACTCCAAAACCATTGCTGGCTTTTTCGCAAATTTTTTTTAATAGCGCCTCCGGTCTCTATTCAAATCGATCTTGAAACTATGGTAAGGAGCATCAACAAGCTAAAATATGATTTTTCCGCTGGCCCCGATATTTTGCCTTCTTTCGTTTTAAAAAATTGTGTTGGTAACTTAGCGCAGCCACTCACAATGCTGTTCCAAAAGTCGATCTCCTACGGAATGATTGCCATCATTGCGAAACTGTCCTGAACCCTCAAGTTATTCGAGAGTACTGTGTACGATTCCCTTTACATTCAATGTTAAACATCATTTTCAATGAATCAGCGTGGCTTCCTTAGAGGATGATCTACTACAACCAATTGACCGAATTTGTATCTGGTACATTGAGCGCTATGGAAGTTGGAAAGGAAGTTGATGTTATTACCACGGATTTCAGCAAGACGTTTGACAGGGTTTCCCTTGTTTAAACTCACTGCTCTTGGTTTCGGACCTCAATTCTTACTATGGGTGGACTCTTATCTGAGGAAACGTAATTATCAGGTGATCTTTAGGTCATCAATATCTGCTCCTTTTATAGCTACTTCCGGGTACCGCAAGGCAGTCATCTTGGGCTAATTTTTTTCATTTTATCAATTTCCATTTATGCAGACGATATGAAAATTTATAGACAAATTTCAAGTTCCATCGATGTTAACTTGGTGTACTAAAAATAATCTTGATCTGAATATGAGCAAATTCCATTAGTATAGAGTAATAGTTTTAACCTTATGGGACTAAGGGGTAATTTGTGACCGCGAACTTAACTTCAGAGATCACATCGATTTTATCGTCAACAGAGCAAACTCTTCGCTTGAATTTGTGAAACGCTGGTCTAAGGAATTTGTAAACCCAGATGTTACGAGGGCTCTTTATATGACATTTGTTCAGCCCCTGATCGAGTATGCTAGTCAGGTTTGGTCCCCATACCATGAAGTGCATATACGAAGAATTGAAGCGGTTCAACGTAGATTTCTGCGCTTTGCTCTGCGCGAATTACCTTGGGTAGACGTTTACAATTTGCTTCCTTATCTCGACCGCTTGGAGCTTATTAACTTAAAGTATATTTGGTATTATTAAGCGATAATTTGTTAATCCGTGGATAATTGATAGTATAGGGATAATAAATATGTATTGACATAAGAGCTTTCAATATTGCATCTTAATCCACTTCCGAAAAATGAAAAACATTATTAGACAGAACATGATTGCCAAAAGATCCATACATATCAAATAAATCATTATTTACAGAAGGTACATTTGATACCGAAGAATTTGATACCTAAGATACAAATGAACAATTCAACACATGCGGATCAAATAAATTATAACAATCATTACCATTGATACAAAGTCCCTCGTCATTAATATTCCTCCAAAGTTCTTTAGTATTAAGACCCGTATCCAATCTAGATTTCATATAATGGTTCCTCGCACCCTTTATTAATCCTTTAACTCTCCTATCATACAATTTTAACTTGTTTTGTTTTCAATAGAGCGTAAATTTTTCCAAGTATTATAAGCCAAATTACGAAGCTGCAGCGAATCCTTAATTTCCTTTGTGATCCATGGTAAGGTACAACACCTTACCTTCTTCACCACCATAGGGATGTGCTTATTCATAAGATGTTTAAGTTCATTGTTCATGAATGCAACCTTATCATCAATATTGTTAAAATTGAGCAATACATTCATATCAATATTATCAATATCATTATTTAGCTGAAGAGGCTCCAATTGAGAATAATTTCGAAAAGTAAATAATTCCTGCTTAACAGGGAACCTGATATTGAAATTAGTAGCAATCATTTCATGATCAGCAACTCCTGGAATAACGAACCACCACCATCACTTAATCGCGTAGGTTTAGTTTGAGGGGTGCTAAAGTTAAACTGCGAAAATAGTTCTTTAAGAGCAATACATTCCTGAGGTTTCAAAAGATCAATATTAAGGTCACCCATAAATATGACTGATTTATAATCTTCAAACAATGATGAGAAAACATTTTCTACATTGTCCAATGGAAGTCTACGGTGATGCATATATCCTACACCAATAGCTATCGAGACATCTCCTACTCTACACGCAACGACTAAATGATCTAAATTATATGTGGAACCTCTGGTTATAATTTTAGTTTTAAACGATTTAATAATGTCACTTCTGATATAGAAGGCCACACCACCCGCACCTCGATCCAATCTATCCTGTCTAAACATTTTATAACCCTGATTTATTAGTATGACTGGTCTTTAACCATGATTCGGATATACCAATTATATAGTATTGACGTTTACAAAAAAGTAGCTGTAAATTAGGAAGTTTATTCATGATTGAGCGTACATTAATATGACATACTTTAAGAGTATCCAAAGTTGGACCACGTTTCAATGTTTTATCAAAAGTGTACATAAAAAGCAATAGATCCGAAATTAAAAGCATCTCTAAAGGTAAACAAACTAAGCGTTAAAGATGAAAGCACTAATAAAAACAACAATATCAAACTAAATCTATGAAAGTACAATAAAATCAAAATAAATAACAAGAACTATGAACAAAAATATAAAAATATAAAGACTAAAAATAATAATAACAACAATAAAAATATTATAATAAAAGGTACAAAAATTTTTGACTTCACTTTTTTTTATAAATACAACAATATTTAAAATAATAATCAACTGTTAATTCAATAAGTTAAGATAAAGCAATCAATTAATGAGTTAATCCGGTTTGATTTCTTTTAGCTCCACCAACGAGGAAATGACTTTTAAATTGACAGATGAACACAATTTAACTAAAATCCGATGATTTCTTAAAAATACCTTCTCGAGAATACCCTCCTTTTTTAGTCGCCTAGCCGTAAAGAATAATGATGAATACAATCTATTTAGATGTTCATTAATAAATAAGGAAGAAGCAGATAACATGGTATCCAAAATATCCAACTTAAGGGTGCCATTCTTAATACTTTTTAGGTAGAGATTAAAAAACTCGAATTTGTTTGCCCTTTTAGCAAAACATACTACCACAGGTGATACCCCTTCCCTCTTAGTCCGAAAGCATCTGCAAATATCATCCGATCGCAAATTGGACATTCCAATATGACCAGCAATTTTAAGAATAAAATCACAATTGTCAATGTTCACGTTATTAGGCAGCCTGTGAACAATTAGATTATTCTCTCTCCATTCATTATCCGTTTTTGCATTTTTAGTTTCCAGAAAAGAAATTCTCTCAGATAATTCATGTAAAAGAGAAGTTTTTTCACTAACAACTTCCTCAAATCTTTTATCAATATGCTTAGCAATATCAGGCCATACCTTCGGCCAGATATTATTAATAACCTCATCAATTATAACGCTTGGATCTTGATTTGGTAGCGTAACATTATTCCGATTCAATTCATGAAGGGCAATGGATATTGCTTTTTTCGTTTCTACTGCTTATATTACTGTTGGCAACACAAATTTTGCATATCCAATGTTCATTGGATTTCAAACATTCAAACTCCACAAGTGAAGCCGAGATACAATCACCATGACACCAAGCTTTACAGACGTCACAGCTTATCCAACCAAATTTTAAATCTTTCTTTTCATCACATGATTTGTATTTGGACCCCACGATGAAAGTGAGGTTATAAACACCAACAAACACGTTTAAGAGCAAAACGTAATAAATGTTACAATTTAGAGCGGAATATAATGTTAAACTACTAGTGACAGCCGAAGATCACTTTATATATTTTGTTACAATTATTAAATTTTTTTAAATGATTAAACTCAAATAAATCACAGACTAAAAATTTTAAACAACCATACATACAAATGTCAAACTCGAACTAAATTGTTGTCTTAGCTAAACTTTTTTAATGAAAAAAGTGTCCGCATGGTGTGGTTACTGGGCATCGGTTCCCTCGCCTTTTAAAATAAAAATTTGTGGAGAAAATTTATATGAGATCGGCAATATTATATTTGCTTAAATCCACTAAGAAAGCGACGATATGTTGCAGACATCGTTTTCATTCATCAACTTTTATCTGGCGGGGTAGATTCTTCAGCTCTACTCGAAAAGGAAATCTTAATGTTAATGTTTGTGATTTGAGAATGATACCAGCTTATAGAATTATTTCTCACAGAACGACCTACAGCTAGAATGAGCCTATTACAAGAACGCTGCGCTAGACTAATAAATATTTCGATTTTTGACTACCACATTAGCAAATTCGCTATTAAGAAATTATTATTTTGCTACCAATCGATAAAGCAATTTTTGTTTTATTTCTATCGAGTATGTATTTATAATTTTTAGCATTTTATTTTTGCACTCTACATTTGTGTTTTTTTTTAAATTTTATTTTTGTTTAACTTTATTTTTTTATTTCACTTTTTTTCTGCTTGCTCTAAGTCGGTCTCTCCGGCGGGGTTTCATTCTCCTAAATTTAGTACATAAACCTTGTGTTTTTATTTCATCGGGGACGTATTCCATCGTCAAGTCCCTATGAAGGTTGTCGTTCCTACTGTAACATGGGCACTTTATTGTAGAAGCATTGGATCCTTTCTACATTGGTTTTCTTGGCACAACCCCAAAGTTGGATATCATAGATCCATATACTGGTTTTAACATTTTTCTGCGTACATAAGCAATTTTTGTGTATTGAGAGCTCAGCATTTCTACCTATGAGCCAGTACATTTTCCTATATTTGATGTTTGTTTAACTCTTCAGGGAAGTGAGATTACTAGTAAAGTGTATCAAATAAAAAACCTCTTAACGAGGTAAATGTTCGAGTGACGAAAGCCGAATTCAATTCATAAAATTTCTGATATCAAATTTGTGCCGAAAAAAACAATTGCATTCGATTTGTCAACGATTTTTCGGAATGTTAGTGCATTTAGCGCGTTGTTGTTGAACATTCCGAAAAATCGTTGACAAATCGAATGCAATTGTTTTTTTCGGCACAAATTTGATATCAGAAATTTTATGAATTGAATTCGGCTTTCGTCACTCGAACATTTACCTCGTTAAGATGCTTGTTATTTGATATCAATGACTTTGGCATGGCAAATTGAAAGTGAATTGAATTGCGATTCGTTTTATTGTTGATAGCAATTCATTTTTGATTCCTTAAACAATACAATAAAATATACATATTTTAGTGTGTTAGTTGGAAACAAAAATTAATGGTAGCTACTCTCTCGCTGATATTCCATTTTCATGCGATGGGAGGAGAGATAAGATCTACTGTTTAAAGAAATCATCATAAAGATTAAAACAATATCGATTTTATGCAAGGAGACTGTCAAATGTTCAATGTTTTTGGTGATTTTTTCGATCACATCAATTTGTCAGTTTTTTCATTTTTTTTGTTATGTAAAAATGGTCACTGGTAAAAATTCTCATAGCAATGATAATAATATGATATATTTATATTTGTTTCATTGTAATACGTTGATTCACTATCATTATGAACCGCAACGGACCGATATTAGGGTGCAGTTGAGCCAAAAAATGAAATTTTGCAAAAAATTAGGGTGGCTTTTAAGTTATGGAGATCAATATCTAATATATACGAGTTTTCTGGGACAAACGGTTGATGTCATATTGTAGGTAAGGTTTTGGCTAATAATCCTGAAAATATGAACCAAAAGTCTTGGGCTAATTGTTTTAACAATCTGGCTGAATGTGGCCGGTTGATTTGGAATTTTTCAGTTTTTGGGCCAAAATGACCCTCAACCTTATTTTTTTGAATTTTTTTTTATATGCTATTTGATAGCTGTCAATACCTTTCTAACGATATGCATATGTCCGAGGTATGTCAAATAGGTTCAGCGTTGTGGGCGTGGCCAAAATGACCAAAAATGGCCGTTCAGAGACCGGCCGCAGCCAACATGGCCGCCAAATCAAAAGGTTGTAGAACAAAAGTTGCTTAGTTTTTCAAGTACTACAAACCCTGAAAATATGAGATCAAATGAAAAAAGTACGACAAACATAAATACCAAAGCAAGATTATTTGGTGACGTCATAGAAAGATTTCCAAATGTCATAACTTTGGTCAAAATCATCCGTTTTGGACATTTGAGGTGTCTTTGAATTGGTATTGACGTCTACAATCATAATCATTTGCTAGTTAAAAAATAATTGGGACACTTTTTGGGACAGTTATACCCGAAAAACTGATTTTTTGGGGCAATTTTCGAAAGGCCATATCTCTACTCAGTGTTTGTAGAAATTCATGCTTTTATACATTATTTGGGTCTACTTTTCAAAACCTTTCCAATGGTATATAACATGATCCTGGCGGCCTCAAAGGGGAAAAATTCGAAGCTAGCTGTATATATACGAGTTCGACTTCCAGCACAGTAGGTGCTTTCGTCACTTGTTTGGACAAAGAGATTGGTGCGCGTATTGAAATAAGTATTACAAAATTGAAATTTGTTGAATTGGGCTGAATTTATAAGATTGCGAATCATTAGTAAAACTTGTTTTCAAAATTCATCGAACGTCTGCAATTCGTAACAATAAACATAAAAAATAATATTATCTTTAATTAATTTTAATAAATGCTCGCCATTCTTATATAAATAACGAGAAGACCATAAAAGTGAAACGTAAGATCACTATAACTAGTTTGATATTACTTAATTTATGATTTGTATACACATCAAAAAATTAGTGATTTTAGCATGTGAGGCAACTCGACTAAAAGGTGAACACTTATATAATGTAAAACCATCAATAAATTATATGAGATCGAAAGATATTCATTCATTTTCTAATTTGCAAACTTTTGGCGTAAATAAATGGTAAATCTTTCACCATAATTTCGAAACAAACAATAAAATGTATGTATCATCCACCATTATGCTATTTGTTTATAGCCTGATAATGATTTACTATTTTTGCTATACAACAATAGAATCGTCTCTACCAGCCTAATGGTAATAATAATATTATGTCTCGGCTTAATTACCTCAATATAAATTTCACTATATAGACATAAACTACTTTCTATATGAAGAATTTATTCGATTGTCGATATATACAAGCATTTTTAGTCTAATCATATAGCAATTACCGTGATTAAAATATAATTATGTCATTTTACCGCTAAAATATTTTTTTGCCCTCCCCCCCTCTATTATACGCGTATATAATTTCATCGATATGTGCGCCACTATCTCGTGACGTGTGTTATCTTCAATTCACAACTTTATCATTAGATATTCAAAATTTCTATTTTTCTTTCATTAGAAACCGGTTCACTGCATTATAATTATTATGTGCGTGGATTCAGTGGTATTATTTGAAATAGTAAATAACAAAATATCGTATAGTAAACAAAAAAAAACTATTAATTTCTCTATTATAATTCTGATTATGGTTTAGTATCAAGTATAAAGACAATATACAAGAATAAGAAGAGAATGACAATGACCTTCGTCTTTTATTTATTTTAACTTTCATCTTAAACACAATTTATGTATTCTTGCACCGGAAATCGGTATATTTGACCATACACAAAACTATATTCGTGTGTTGTAAACACGCCGTTGACTTTTATCTATATAGAGAAATAATTTTATGAAACACTTTCAAAAATTATTAATTTTAATGTACGAGTGGTATACTGATAATATACTGACCTAGTTCAGGTATTATGTATAATTGATGCTGATTATGTAAACAGTTGCATAAAAATTACCAGATCGCATACAATTCACCACCAAATTATACAACATCCGGAAATTCTGTAACAATTATCTTTCTCTAATTTCGGTTACAATTTTTCTATTTCATCTATTTCAGTTACATAACCACTTAAGTGATATCGATCATGATGAATATGAAGGACCGATGAATAATTTGTAAGCAATAGTTTTTGCACCCTATGAGAAATTTTTATACTCAAGTTACCCTGGCTGTACAAAAAGTAAGATTATATTTCGCGTGATGATATTTATATTCAGCAAAATTCAATGACGTATTTTAATAGCTACAACATTTGTGTTGTATTTTTTTGAAGTTATACTTCTTTGCGCCCGTTGGAGACTTTTGGGATGGGGTGCTGGTCGAGAAACCGCGTCACGCTAAAAAGTAAGACAATTCGATGATTGTACGTTTTTGTATAGGCAGTAGGCTTGTTTTTACTTGTCTCGGTTTTGTATGTATGTACAGGGTTATCCAATTCGAGGTTGATAAAGTAGAAATCTGTATACCGACATCTGTCAAAGATAAACGTCAAGTACGCTGTCATTTATTTAGTTGACATTCTGCCATTTAAGAATATGGAGCATTTAACAATCGACCAACGCGTTAAAATTAAACGCGGAAAAACAGGCCGTCGATGCTGATTTTTCGAACAAAATTTTCTTCAGTGATGAAGCTCATTTTTCGCTTGGTGGATACGTTAATAAGCAAAACTGTAGAATTTGGGGCTCAGAAAATCCACAATTGATTGTAGAGAAGCCATTACACCCGGAAAAAGTCACTGTTTGGTGCGCATTGTAGTCTGGTGGTGTGATTGGGCCGTATTTTTTTGAGAACAACCATGGACGAACCGTTACCGTCAATTCTGAGCGCTATGGCCGCATGTTAACCGATTATTTTTTTACGAAAATCGAAGATTATGATCTTGACGATATGTGGTTCCAGCAGGATGGAGCAACCAGTCACGTAACACGAGCAAATCGAGATCTTTTGCAAGAGAAATTTCCTGGACGTTTGATTTCGCGATTGGCTGAATTCAACTGGCCTCCAAGATCCTGTGATTTAACGCCTTTGGATTTCTTTTTGTGGGGCTACGCGAAAGATCGTGTTTACGCAAACAATCCTCAAACTCTTGACGAATTGAAAACTAATATTCGTAAGGTAATGGCCGAGATACCGCCCGAAATGTGCCGAAAAGTCATTGAAAATTACCTCAAAAGAATCAAGGCCTGTAAGAAGTCCCGTGGAGGACATTTGAATGATATCTTGTTTAACTAAAAATGGCAAGGATCAATATGTAAAATGAAATAAAAATTACAATACATTCCGAATATTTTGTGTGTTTTTTTTAAGTTTACTTTATCAACCTCGAATTGGATAACCCTGTATAAAAAAAAATTCGAATGAAGGAAACAAAACAAACACAACGACATCACAAAACAAGAAAAATTTTCCATACGCATGCAGAAATTTTTCGTTAATGTGCTTTTCATTGTGTTTTTCATTTTCATTGTTTGATTTACTTTGATTTGTAGTTTTTGGTGGTTTTTTAAATATTTTTTCATGATTATTTATTGATCGTCTTTGAATGATTTGTTTCCTATATTGATTTGATAATCGTATTTTCATCAACGAATCTGTTCTACAATCAGGGGATTCTTGCTCCGCACGTGGAGTAACGTAAACAAAAAAAAACAATTCCATCCACAGTGTTCATCAAGCAAAACAGTGAGTACTCCTTCTCTTATAAAATGAAAGTGAAAATAGAAATTAATCAACAATCAGAAATGTATAATTGTGCAGTTATAATATTCAAGTTTTTGAACAATATTTGAACGTTCAATCACAGATTTTAAATTTTACTCAGGGCACTAAACTTTCTGATTGAGATTTGAGACTTCGGTAAAGTTCTGAACAATATTTTCTTCGATCACAGGTTTTCGATCGCTAAGGTTTTAAGTGATATTTTGATGTTCGATCACAGATTTGACTTTCAAATTTTACTCAGAATACTGAACTTTCTGATTGAGAAATGAGACTGCGTAAAGGTTTTGGGCAATATTTGGATGTTCGATCACAGATTTGACTTTCACATTTTGCTCACCGTACTGAACTTTCTGATCGAGAAATGAGACTACGCTAAGGTTTTGGGAATTATTTGGATGTTCGATCACAGATTTGACTTTCAAATTTTGCTCACCGTACTGAACTTTCTGATTGAGAAATGAGACTACGCTAAGGTTTTGGGCAATATTTGGATGTTCGATCATAGATTTGACTTTCAAATTTTGCTCACCGTACTGAACTTTCTGATTGAGAAATAAGACTGCGCTAAGGTTTTGAACAATATTTTGATGTTCGATCACAGATTTGACTTTCAAATTTTACTCAGAATACTGAACTTTCTGATTGAGAAATGAGACTGCGTAAAGGTTTTGGGCAATATTTGGATGTTCGATCACAGATTTGACTTTCACATTTTGCTCACCGTACTGAACTTTCTGATCGAGAAATGAGACTACGCTAAGGTTTTGGGAATTATTTGGATGTTCGATCACAGATTTGACTTTCAAATTTTGCTCACCGTACTGAACTTTCTGATTGAGAAATGAGACTACGCTAAGGTTTTGGGCAATATTTGGATGTTCGATCATAGATTTGACTTTCAAATTTTGCTCACCGTACTGAACTTTCTGATTGAGAAATAAGACTACGCTAAGGTTTTGGACAATATTTTGATGTTCGATCACAGATTTGACTTTCACTTTTCATTATTGAAGTCATTTATAATAATATATGAAAAGAAATATATTGAATAACAGAGGAAAATGTCTTATATTTCATTTACATATCCTATCTGTCTGTGTGTGTGTGTGAGTGGGCGTGAGCAAATGGCCAAAGAAGTATAACTTCCACCGTCTGGTCCGACGCAGACTCAGTTTTTAATAGTTTCTACTTTAATTTTTCTGACACTACTAATTTAATACAAATTGTCACAAAGACAGAAATTAAAAAAACAACTAAAAGTAAATTACCCTAAAGTTACTCTACATGTTCGGAAATAGATTTGGTAATTTTTTGTCAGCAAGTTACTCAAAAGTTACCATGGGATATTTCCGAGAACGCCTGATAGTTTTTATAGAAATAAAATTAAAAATTATTAATAATAAAATATATATGTGGTAACCACACGGCTTGGTCGCAAGGCCGGTATGGTAGAAAATTTGTATCGATTTGTTGGGGCCCTACCCAAGAACAGCAAGTGGCAAAGCAACAATTCTTATTGTACTATATATAGTCCACCAAATTTGTGAATTATTCCCCTATTATAAAGATTATATAAAATGCTGTGCAATGTGAATGTATTAAGCGAAAATGCATTAGACTGGATGAACATGCCTGACAGATTGTCCATCGGACATGAGGAAGTAATGTGTAACCTAACTAAAGCTTACAATAATTTCTCAAATCAAAATAACCTTCGCACAAGACATCGAAGAACGCTCAATATCGATCAGCTAGTCTTTGTGAAGCAACATCCGATGAGTGATGCAAGCAAACAGTTCTGTTCTAAATTCGAGTGTCTTTATAGAAAAGCATTCGTAAAGGAGAAACTTGGCGAACTCTACTACTGCCTTATTGACGAGAATCAGGGGTCTACCACTTAATCGACATTAAGACATAGAGTGCGGTTTAAAGTTTAACTACTATCAGCTTCGTAATTTTAACCTGCACTCTCGGAGACAAGTATCTGCCACAACGCATCTTTTAAATCAATGCTACTAATATACTTGGTTTTCTGTAATCTTTCTAACAACCCATCGATTATTGGAAGCGAGTAAGCGTCTTTTTTGTAATCGCATTGATTTTTTTTGAATCCAAGCACCTTTATTTACCATTTACTTTTGTTACTAACATAACAGGGGTACTCCATAAGCTCGTACTCTCCTCTATCAACCCAAGGCTTTAGAGGGTCAACGTCCGATGTGTCTTACAACTTTTCGAAATTATCGGATGTTTTACGTAGTGTAGCAATATTATTCATTTTAATGAACTGCAAGGCACTCTTCAATGCGGGATTCATGTTGTTCAGTAATAATTCCAAAATTTCATTATCAGGCAGCGGATTTATTAACCGAAAATTGGCGCATTTTAATTCTGTCAGAAAATCATTAAAAGCCTTCTCGATCACCTTCCGCACTGCTAAAACGTTCTAGTAATGAATCCTTCATCTGATTCCTTCCACTTATTTCCTCTAATGAAGTTATAACACCATTTGTTGTCTTTATTCGATACAAAATACCTAATCTTATTTACCAATTCGTGCTGGGGTACGTCATCCTGGTACGCATGGCATGGTCTTCGAGTCTCGTTATAAATTCCTAAACATTTTCATCGCTACACTTATTTTCTCGTCCGGGAAATTACAATTTCCACTCTGTTGGATCGCACCGCTTCCTGTATTTTGAATTAACAGATCGCGAACTATGTTGGCTTCGATGGAAAACTTCCGATTTTTCCGAAAGAAGTCTTAGTTTCAGATTTCCTGTTTTGCTGTCTTGACTTTTTCGATTGGTTATTTTTCCCAAAATTCTGTTTTGACAATAATTCCAGCTATTTCATGAAATGTTTCGACATTTCATCCAGATGTTGCGAAATCCGCTTTTGTAATACCTCTTCATAATCGGAATCCGTTTTCTGGTGTTCGGTACGTTTTTGATCATGAACGGCTTTATTCTTATCTTCGTCTTTGGAAGTATGTGATTTTAAGCATCCGCCTTTTTTCCCTCTGTTCAGTGCTATTTTCGGCCTGAGTTATACAATCGTTGCGCTCGGTCTCTCCAGTGTAGAATACGAAAGAGCATCTTTTTCTTCTCATCTATTGTACTTTGCTCTATTTGATATAATGCATTATCCAACTCCGCTCGACTAAAACTGTAGTACTTGACATTCCCTGAACTTCGTACTCCACTTCCAGTTCTTGGGCTTTCGTAGAATATTTTAAATTCCATTGTGCGTAGTTTTTTTTACAGTGGTTCAATTCAATATTACTATCACTTCACAAAGGCGCAAAAAAAAATTCGTCAATCGCGTTTTCGTCAATCACTAACAATCTATTAATTAACCGTGGGGATATATAAAAGTTAAATCATAATGTTCATAACGACAACTTTACTGTTTCGGCGCCACTTGTAACTACATGGCTTGGTCGCAAGGCCGGTACCACCATTGCACGTTAGACTGTAGCTCCTTCTCGGCTAGGGGGGTCCTGTCATACGTCGGTATTCGAATTTCGTAGAAGTGATATCGCACAACGCATGCAAGAAAACAAAAAGTAATTTTCTTTGTGTTATTGCAGATTCCATTTGTAGAATTTCGGCAATAGGTTCTACAAATGTGTGTATTCAGTTTTTTGTACGAATCCTCCTGCAGAAGTTATTAGGCTTTAAAAATTAATTTCACTATTGGTTTTCACTAAAATTTGAGGATTTTTTTGGTTTATCATTTTATTACATACGGTATATGAATTAATATTTACTATATTAACCTTAGAACAGGACACAACTCTTCTATTTTCTGTCTTCTATCTTCTATCTACTATTTTCTATCATGTATCTTCTGTCTTCTATCTTCTATCTTCCACCTTCTATCTTCTATCTTCTATCACCAATTTTCTATTTTCTATCTTGTATCTTGTATCTTGTATCTTCTATCTTCTGTCTTCCACCTTCTATCTCCTATCTTCTATCTTGTATCTTGTATGTTGTGTCTTCTATGTTCTATCTTCTATGTTCTATCTTCTATGTTTTATCCTCTATATTCTATCTTCTATCATCTTCTATCTTCTATCTTTTATCTTTTATCTTCTATCTTCTATCTTCTATCTTCTATCTTCTATCTTCTATCTTCTATCTTCTATCTTCTATCTTCTATCTTCTATCTTCTATCTTCTATCTTCTATCTTCTATCTTCTATCTTCTATCTTCTATCTTCTATCTTCTATCTTCTATTTTCTATATTCTATCTTCAATCTTCAATTTTCTATCTTCTATCTTCTATCTTCAATCTTCAATCTTCAATCTTCAATCTTCAATCTTCTATCTTCTATCTTCTATCTTCTATCTTCTATCTTCTATCTTCTATCTTCTATCTTCTATCTTCTATCTTCTATCTTCTATCTTCTATCTTCTATCTTCTATCTTCTATCTTCTATCTTCTATCTTCTATCTTCTATCTTCTATCTTCTATCTTCTATCTTCTATCTTCTATCTTCTATCTTCTATCTTCTATCTTCTATCTTCTATCTTCTATCTTCTATCTTCTATCTTCTATCTTCTATCTTCTATCTTCTATCTTCTATCTTCTATCTTCTATCTTCTATCTTCTATCTTCTATCTTCTATCTTCTATCTTCTATCTTCTATCTTCAATCTTCTATCTTCTATCTTCTATCTTCTATCTTCTATTCTTTATCTTCTATCTTTTATCTTTGATCTTCTAACTTCTATCTTCGATCTTCGATCTTCTATCTTCTATCTTCTATCTTCTATCTTCTATCTTCTATCTTCTATCTTCTATCTTCTATCTTCTATCTTTTACCTTCTATCTTCTATCTTCTATCTTCAATCTTCTATCTTCTATGTTATGCTTTAGCGCTTGATTCTATCTATTATGTAAAGAACACAATATTTAAACCCTTTCTGCATAACAGAGTGGATTTGGTTGGATTTTTAGGTGTCAGCAGCGTCAAATTTACAGATGAAGCCAAATTTTGTAATAGTTTGTCGTCATCCTCACTCTCTCTCCCTCTCTCTCTCTCTCTCTCTCTTTCTCTCACATCCCATGAAGGGATTTTGCCACCAGCACTATAGTCCTTTATCCGTCTTGATCAATCGCTCTCGCCCCCCAGATTTGATATTTCGTTATACGTAAGTCTTGTTCGC
The DNA here is from genome assembly GCA_947310385.1 of Nephrotoma appendiculata. Classification (NCBI taxonomy): domain Eukaryota; kingdom Metazoa; phylum Arthropoda; class Insecta; order Diptera; family Tipulidae; genus Nephrotoma; species Nephrotoma appendiculata. Next base: position 300,563,307 of record OX371223.1, read on the forward strand.
CGTCGTTACATCAGTGTGAGTTGACCAAATGTTATTTCAAAGAGTCCGAAACAGTTTCTTCGGTTACCAATAATATTTTCGGCAAGAAGGAGTCAAGTAAAACGTTAGCCAACACTTTGTTGGCAGTGTTCAATAAAGCTACGCCACGATAGTTTACACATTTAAGACGGACACCTTTTTTGTGCAGCGGATGTATGAGTCAATTTTTCAACTATTTGGTAGGTCTTCTTGGTTCTAAATAGAGACGATTAAATCGTATTGATTCCGTCAAGACCGGGGGCTTTTCTATTTTGCTAATAGCTGCCTCTACTTCCTTCACTGTGGGATATTCGATAAAGATCTCTTCACCAGATGGAGCAATAGTACTACTGGGGGTCACTTCATCATTTCGATTTAGCAGATTTTGGAAGTTTGCCGTACTGAGAAAACATCAGCCACGTTTGTTCTCAACTCTTAATTTTCATCTTTGGTGACAGTACTTCATGTTGTTGATAACTTTTTTCAACTCGACAAAGAATAGATTTTGTCTATCATAAATCATGTCATTTGATTTATGCCTCGGTTGGTTGATGTACATTAGCGATCTATAGATGTTCCATTTCTTATAGTGCGGAGTCTGATCGTGGATATTCGCATATTGATAAGGCTGAAGTTGATAATATGTTGATTCACGCACTGATAGAGGCGAAAGTTAACTCCAAATTCTCCTCCATTCTTGTGACCGCTGAAATGGAGAATGTTACCATTGGTGGAGTCATGGATCTCATTTCCAGACCATCTAAGCTGTTGTACCTTGACCACATTTGTATAGCGGGTCGCTTGAAACAATACGGACGCCCGCTTCAGCCGCCCTTAATCTGGACTGTTTTTCAGGTTGATTTGACATCACCTGATTCATTTTTACCGAGAGAGCACCGCGAGGAGGTATGAGAATCACAAAAGTTGTGACTTTTATTGTCATCACAAACAGATTATCATACGTCAAGGTCTTACTGGTACAAAATGATGCAAAATGTCATGGGTTGTAACACAAAATGTCATCGTGCGGCTTAACGCATTCATTAAGCAACAAAATTTATCTAAACAAATTTTTAACTAATTTTCTTTACAAAGAGAATAACCACCAAAAGTCGTAAACCCAACGAATTGCGTATACGTAGGTTTACATATTGAATGAGATGATAAATTGCCGTTGCTTGTTTAAAACTAAATATAACAAATACAAATTAGATTCCGCGCATTCACACGCGTTACATTTTTAGTTACATGGGAGCATCTTCTTTTGTGTCGCCTGGCAAATACAGTGAGTGAAAGTATATTAAATCAACAAATTTGGTTAATTTTTTTTTTGATGATTTCATGTAAATCAGATTTATTGCATCCGCTAACCGAAATTAAATTTTAGGTGAAATTTTTTTTTAATTAAATTTTGTTACTCGACCAGTAACCGCATGATTTGGATTCATTCGTGCGGTTATACAATATATAGGAGGAGGATGTAGCGTAGTGTATAGCTAGATGGTATTTATTGCAGATTGTCGCACATGACACATCAATAATTATGGAAACTTCTTTTTATAATATTTTATGTATATACTTTCTAATCTTTTACTAGAATTAGTCACCGGTGTGAGATTTTGACGTATGTACAGTACATATACTATCTGAAAAATAATCACAACGGATATACACGAATTCTTTTATTACGAAGTTTTATTTCAGAAAAATATTAAAGCATGCTTCATCTGCACTTCAACAAAATTAAGTTAAATTAGATAAAAATAAGGACCCGCTTTCGAATTGTTCCTAAAAGTTTAAGTGATATATAGATTTGAATATCTATGTTACTAGAAAATAAGATGAGTCTGTTCTGCGCAATCAATGACTCTTTACTGGGCAGAATTATTAAATATACACTACGGTTCACTTGATTAGACACACTTGCCGTTTTACTGTAATTCTTGCATTTATCTCTTCGTTGGATTCGTATTGTTTGCCCACTTCATAAACTTTGCGAGTGAGCCAACCCCAAGCTTTTTCGATCATATTTAAATAAGGGTAATAAGGTGATGGCAATAAAACGGCAATAAAGCGGGACGGGTCAAAAATTGGCAATAAAACGGGGCGGGTCAAAAATTGTTCTTCTTTGCGATCGTAATGAAAATAATAATTATAGCCTAAGATAATTTTTTGTTCAACCGGGTTTAGTGGTGTTTTTTTATTTAATTTTAAAAATGAAGCAATTAAAATTGCTCCTCGAACTATTAATTTGCTAACACTAAGCCCATCTGCAATTCTGATTTTGTTGGTGGAAAGGGTTGAACTGGATGCTGGCCTATAGATTTTCCTTGTAATTTTCGGCGTGAGAACTGTTGCCGACCTTCCTTGGTAGTTGCTTCCATATGATGTACTGGCCTTTAAATAATTTCGCACATCATTATCAATACGGTCAATTTTACGAGCCACGTGGTTGGAAAATCCTTATTTAAAATAATTTTTCTGCCCATTTTATTCTTGATCAGCAACTTACACCGAAATTTACTCACAAATATGTACTTAAATTTTACAATAGACGTTCAAGTGAACCGACAAAAAGTGTTTAATCCTTTATGCTGTATACACATATATATACCTGCGAATAACAGATTTGTCGTAATCGTTCCCGCAAATTAAACAAATCAAATTGCGTGAAATGCTTAATGCCCCGCCTACTCTTGCCGCAATCGAGTTGAAATATTTTTTATTTTGAGCAAATGAATGCCGCAAGATTGCCAACCAAAAAGTACAAATAGATCTAAATTTAGTGCTCATTGCAAGCCGCCATTTTTATTTTTGCTATATATTTGACAGTATAGTAAAACAGGATGAATATTACAATAAATCTAAATTACTGTTAAAAGAGGTGGTAAAATTAAAAGTGGATTCCTGGCAACAATTACTTCGCGATCGGGCTACTCGTTCACATAACGATGAACGAGCAGAAAATGTTGTGGACTGGAATAAAATGGGCTAAGCAAATTTCGTACAAGCTCAAACACTGGAGAAGGATGTAGCCAACTTTGGAAATAATTTGTGATAATTAATAATTTTAAATAAAATTTTCGTTAAAATGGATATTTTTTATATAATTTTTTTTTTTACTACTTATACATTGTACTCAGCATGAACCGATAAGCATTTTCGAACGTTTCCATGCAATTTTGGCAAATATTTTGAAGGAAACCATCATCCTTAACAATCTGTAAAAAACAGCAATTGCAAATGTCTCTTCTGAATAACATTTTTTTAATTACTTACCGGTGATATGGAAGCACAATGGGTCATTTTTGCAAAAAACATTCTCAATTTGTATTTGCTGTACCTCAGTCACGCCATTAATTGGCGAGCTCATTTCTTATGTTGGGTTGCTATAGAAAGTCAATATGTAATCACGCCTTAATCGGTGAATACGTTTGGTTTTTGATCACTAAATGAATTTTGAGCATCCGAATCATCAACCATTTGTCTTTTTAATTTAACTCGAGAACACCATTTTTCATACATTTTACGTCAGCAATGTTCATCACGATTCAGAATACCAAGGGATTCCATTTCCAAATTAATTGTGGCATATAGTTTTGGAGACTCACTAGCGATTTTCAAATGATGCACGCATATAAAAGAGGTTACTAGTTAAAAAAGGACAGGGGTGGAAAATTAACTGCAATCGTTGGATATTTTGATACATTTTTTGAGTTGCCGAATCCGATTAGCTTTTCCAAATCGCCTGCATGCAAACCAACCCATTGGGAGCAAATCGTATTCTATATAAATATATGAAGGAAGTGATTGAGGTAAACGAAGGGGATTCCATCACTGGAAAATTTATAAGCGAGCAAAATATTAAGGATGTTCGGTCACTTACAATTACTATTGAAATGTTGCGGCACACTTTAAAATATAGTTTAAAATAAAAATGTCTTTGTTTCGTGCATTAAAATCACTTCTTTATTTTTTATATAATCGGTAAATGTTTACTTACCGCTCATGTTTGCTCTTTTTGTTTGAATGATATTTATTGTTGCTTGCACCTCTATTCCCTTAGTCGCATCACTTCAAGTCTTGTGACTACTCATCTTCTTGGTTATTAGATCATTAAATCGAAACTTACAAAAAAATTCAATAAAGTTGCAGTTTTTTAACTTCTACAAATATAATATTAAAATATTTCTTTGCGACTGCTATCACTTCAAACGACAATTTCTATCACTTGAAATTTTGACGTGACAAATAAATAAAAAAAAAATTCAAACTAATGCAGCCAACCAAGATTTAAAAAATTTTCATTGAGATTTTTGCACAAAATTATTAAGTACATTTTGATTTTAAAATCTAATAACCAGGAAGATCCATAGTCACGTCGCATAAAGCGATACGTCTAAGGGAATTGAGTATTATGTTTATTTGAAATTTTTTTAATTTACTACTATAAAAATACTCGTAGAAACTATATTTATGGCATAACCACCATAAAATGACCACCCAGGTTTTCCATATAAAATTTGTTCTAATTCGGATCAATGTGTGCCAAGAAACACGGCAAGTATAAACTACTAGCTGAAGTACCCGGCTTTGCCTTGGTTAAAATTGAACTACTGAACTTCAACAGGTGTTTTTATTTTATTTTATATAACTAATTAGAAACACTTAAGAGAATTGAATAAAATCAACACAAAAATAATTTGTTGGGTTTACCGCAATGCTTGCTTGTAAACCACATTTTTTGATTTTCCTCCCGGAGCTAAAATATACAAATTTGTTGAAATCCCTTTTGGTGGATCCAGATTCCGCAGAAGCATTATTGATCATCCTTTCTTCATTTTCGGGGAGGCATTCCAGGTGGCTCCATCATGTAATAATTACGGACGATATACAACAAATATTGATACATATAAATTATTTGTTAACACTCCTACGGTTTTTCTCGGCTGCCAAAATGCATTTGTGCTAAATTTGTAAGTATTCGCTATAGTGGATTAAAAGTTTGCATATATATGTACATATATTGCAAATTCCTTCTTTCAGGTGAGCATAAGGAAGAGGTAACATTTTTTTAGCACTAACCCTCCTATGTTTTTTCTCGGCTGCTAAAAAGTACTCGTGCAAAATTTGGGAGTAATTACCCGAGTGGATCAAAAGTTGTCATATATTGTAAATTTCTGCTTACAGGTGAGAGTATGGGGTAAGATTAACTGATCACTAACCCCCTATTTTTTTCTTGGCTGCTGAAAAGTATTCGTTCAAAATTTGGGAGCAATCGCTCGAGTGGATCAAAAGTTTTTGTGGAACAAACATAGTTACATATACATACTTTTCTTCTTTATATATATGTATGTATAGATATTCCAAAGAACAAAGAAAAGAGCAGTTAGATTGCTATGCTTAAATTTTTATTCATTACTGTTTTACTGAGTACTAATTTCTCTCTCTTCTCAATTAAAATCTATTCTTGAGAATACACAGTAAAATTTTCATTTAAAAGTAATTGGAAGTGGGTCTAATCAAGTATAGCGCAGTGTATAAGTAAAACACATCTCTTACTTGCAATTTATAATAATTGTTTATGTCGCGGCGCTGAATGTAATCAATTTAATTTTTTTTATTGACGATCAAATTTTTACTTAAACACATTAATATTGTGTGTTATCCACCTCCACGCAAATTTCCCAGCATAAAACAGGAAAATATTATAAAGAAAATTTAGGGGAATCTATAGGAAATTGGAAACGAATTGCTGAGTTTGCTTTGTTAACCATATTACCAATATGCTCCCTAAAGTTTCGTTTTCTATCACAGATAACACCCAAGTTCCGAATAGGCGGTGTTCGTGCAATTACTTCCATGTTGTTTTAATAATCTCTAGATTTAAAGGATTAGCGTTTCCGAGAATAAGTTAATGAATTGACATTTACTAATGTACAGTTTGAGATGATTCTTTGAATACCAAATTGCAAAGTGGTTTAGGTCGGTTTGTAAATGATCGGCGTAAGCGTTTGTTGAAATATTTTTAAGCTTTCATATCGTCGGCGTACGCCGCAGGACATGATAATAAGAGCGAACGACGATTTTTCATGTAAGACCCCATCCAGAGTAAAAACTGTACTGAAAAGGTAATGGCTTTAAGTTTGTATTGTGACGACACCTCCTCCATGGTGTTAATAGCGAAAGATGTAAACCCAACTATTCTATGTTTGTTCTGGTCGATAGACTTCTTCTTATCATATACTATACTCTCAAACAGCTTAGGTAGGGGTGCAGGACAACTACTCAATCATCCTAGTAATATGAGACTTGCAGCTTTTGGGGGAATGCCACACACAAAGTACTTTGTATTTGCATTTGGTTTTTCCTTTTACATACTCCAGCTGAACTTTGAACATAAGGGATTAGGGATTTTCTTGAGACTAATAAATAAATAAATTAATAATTCTTATTTGCAAACTGTTGGTAGTCAGTTCCTGACCTATGCTGTGGCGGTACAGCAGGCTCGATTCTTTTTATACGACAGTTATACTTTTCGAACTCTCTAATGTGTCCGTGTAAGTGTTTATAACCTGTTTCTAAGAAGAAAACAATTTTCGATGGGTTGATGGCCTAAATCTGGTTTCACAGAATTATAAAAAACTCCTCACCTGTGGAAAAACTCTACACCTGTTTCATTTTTAAGCGCGACTACTAGTTGTTGAGACGGCGTTTCTCTTAGATATAGAGTGAGGGGGTTTTCAGGGGTCATCCGGTGAGGGCCGGGAAGCTTGAAGCATTCTTTTATAATTTTATTTGGTTTGGACTTAGACCATTTTGTTAAAATTTAGCGGGACAGGGCTTCCAATGCAATGAAACGATTTCAAGGAGTTCTGATTTCTGGATAATTCATTTAGGATTTCCCTGCTTAGGCCGTCACGTTGCGCGATGTTGCACCATATTACATCATGTTGCACCATATTGTATCATGTTGCATTTTACGCATGATGTTGCGCCATGTTGCGTGATGTTGCACCATGTTGCATGATGTCGCCCCATGATGCGTGATTTGGTATATTGCATAAAGTTGCGTGATGTTTAATAATGTTGTTTGTTGTTGCACCTTAGTTAGAGATGTTATGTACTGTTCTACTAGTATGCATCATGTTGGCTTGGGACCTTCTTTTAACTTTTATTTGGCTTCAACGATGTTGATCCAATTTGGCAATGCAAGGAAATGATGATTGTTTTCCAATGCAAGGAAATGATGGATTGTTGCGTTGCACCGTAATATTTCATAATGTGGCACCATGTTGCGCTATGTTACATGAAGTTGCACCATGTTGTGTCATGTGTACCATATTGCTTCGTGTCGTGTCTCTTGTTACACTAATCGTAATTAATTAATTTTTTTTTCGGCCAGCACGATTTTGATAAAATTTTTTGAATGGAGTGCGAAGCAATCAAATGCCTGGAGTCGATTTCGATAAGTGCTCGAACGGTTCAGATAAAAATTGCGGTGATAAATAAAAAAATATAAAATAGAAAAAAATATTTAGGGTTTTTCAGGTCGAACGACTTGTAATATAAACGGGGGAGATGGGTTTTGGAGTGCTAAGAATCGATTTCGATGTGTTGTAAATTCGGAAAAATTTGTTTTACGGATTTTCAAATGGGATCCAGGTTTAGTCCTACAAATATTGGCCATTAATATACCGAGACATTTTTTATCGGGTTTTGCTAGAGATGTTGAGCGTCACATCCATCTGGATCCTATGTGGATATTAATAGCACAAATATCGTTTGAAATAGCTAAACTGCGAACATGTCACTAAACTTTTACAGACGTTCATAATTTGACTAATGACAAAATGAAAATGTAGCATGTTGGTAAAAAAGAAAAGCAAAATTAGGGGTAAATAAATGCCCATGGATGAGAATAAAACCCAAAATATTTTATTTGTTTAACGGTCAATTTAATTAAAACTAATTTAATACTTATGTATGAGTTTGTAATTAAAATTTCGTATTTTTTTAGATCGTGGCATACATTTTGACGCATGTAATTACAAATTCAAAACATCTGTGTATAAAAGTCGCGCTTTACAATGTATAAGAAATTAATTTGTTGTATAACTTTCAAAGATGAGATTATTTTTTATGGTATTTGCATGATAATTTTGTTAATCTAATAATTAAAACAAATATGGGTAGAAAATGTATATACTCGTAACAATTATAAAAGTGAATTCAAAAAAATGTGCAAGTGAAAAATATTGAAAGTTGTGAATTGCGATGATTAGTTTCTGGGTTAAGTATAAATGAAAAACTATATGAGAAATGTATTATATAGAAAATCGCAGGCGCACCCTGTTCTGCGCTAAGTGGGAAAACAAGATTACTCTAAATATGTTTATAAATACGTAAAGAGATAATTTTTAAGCATACTCGACAGTGTTGCTCGAGGCTAAATCACTCGTATTTTTTACAAATAGAACAAATCTTATATAATTTACTGGTATATCAACTAAATACGACATTTGAATCGATTTTCCGCACTAAACTAATTGAAAACGGTTACATAAGATGTTGAGCAATTTAAGTGATAAATGATTGTTTTTAAAAAATAAAATTTTGTTAAAAATATGCTTTATTATAATTCTACGGTAACTTTTGTAATTTGCTATAATTGTTATTTATAATTATGAACATTATTTGCTATGATGCTGTTTCTACATTTGAGTATGGTTTTGATCATCATCCTAAAAAAGTGATAGTCAATTTACGCTTGAATCATTGTTGCAATACATCTATGTGTATACCAACAAGCCAACAAGTACACTGGTAAGTGGAACTACTCGTACATCGACAAGTTTTAAAGAATAATCAGTGTTGTGCTAATTTATATTCTACATGTGTAGACAATATTTGTAGAAAACTAAAAACTTGGCTAAAAGCTGCATTCCTACTCCACATTTCATAAACATTTAGCTGTTTTAGGACAATTTCGATAAAATCGTTAACTGGAGAATTTTAGGAGTATAGCACTTTACACAATTAAGATTTTAAACCAAACACAGAGCTATCAAACTGTTATGTAACAAATAATGTTAATGTAACAACGTTGCCACGATATAAAATATTAAAACACAAAAGCGGGTTTCCATAGACAAGGAAATATTAAATGATCTAACGATATCGTTAATTAATATTTTAACGATGATCGGGCGAATGTCGAGACATTATGATAGTGAAGTTTGTGCTAAAAAAATTATTAAAAAATTACACTGTTAAATTTATTATTTTTCCTATTGGAATTTATTTTCAAAAGAAAATTATAAAATTGGATTCATTGTAAAAGTTGTGCCGTCGAATCTAGCAAAATCTACAAATTCTGGTTGGCATTTTTGAGAAGGTAAGGCATACACCTATTCGTAAGATTTAAGTAAAGTATATTTTTGTGAGTCGTTTTATTAAAATTTATAATTAGAAATTGAGCATTTTCTACCGTTATAGTAATTGGCAGGGTTTGACTATGCCTGTAATAGAATTCATGTTTTCATTTATACTGCCATTATCAGAGATGTTTACTGAAGTCAAATTTCTACCAAACAACAAAAATTTTACGTGTGCGCGAATATACAAAATACGTTTAGACGGAATACTCTGGCAACAAATTTTGAGAGGCCAAAACAAACTAATAATTATAATAAATTAATTCAATAGTCCCATATATAGACATAATTTTTATGATTGGCCTTGGTATGTTCTTTAATACAAAAATGCCAAATGGTCGGTTCCTGGGGTCGGTCATATGAATAACAAGCATTAACTGCAACAGGTGTTGCACGAAATTTCAATGGAAAATTTTGTTCTACAGAAGTCAAAAGTCCCATAAATAGACATAATTTTTATGATGGGCTTGGTATGTTCTTTAATAGAAAAATGCCAAATGGTCGGTTCCTGGGGTCGGCCATATGAATAACAAGCATTAACTGCAACAGTTGTTGCACGAAACTTCAATGGAAAATTTTGTTCTACAGAAGTCAAAAGTCCCATATATAGACATAGTTTTTATGATGAGCTTGGTATGTTCTTTAATAAAAAAATGCCAAATGGTCGGTCCCTGGGGTCGGCCATATGAATAACAAGCATTAACTGCAACAGTTGTTGCACGAAACTTCATTGGAAAATTTTGTTCTACAGAAGTCAAAAGTCCCATATATAGACATGGTTTTTTATGATGGGCTTGGTATGTTCTTTAATAGAAAAATGCCAAATGGTCGGTCCCTGGGGTCGGCCATATGAATAACAAGCATTAACTGCAACAGTTGTTGCACGAAACTTCAATGGAAAATTTTGTTCTACAGAAGTCAAAAGTCCCATATATAGGCATGGTTTTTTATGATGGGCTTGGTATGTTCTTTAATACAAAAATGCCAAATGGTCGGTCCCTGGGGTCGGCCATATGAATAACAAGCATTAACTGCAACAGTTGTTGCACGAAACTTCAATGGAAAATTTTGTTCTACAGAAGTCAAAAGTCCCATATATAGACATGGTTTTTTATGATGGGCTTGGTATGTTCTTTAATACAAAAATGCCAAATGGTCGGTCCCTGGGGTCGGCCATATGAATAACAAGCATTAACTGCAACAGTTGTTGCACGAAACTTCAATGGAAAATTTTGTTCTACAGAAGTCAAAAGTCCCATATATAGACATGGTTTTTTATGATGGGCTTGGTATGTTCTTTAATAGAAAAATGCCAAATGGTCGGTCCCTGGGGTCGGCCATATGAATAACAAGCATTAACTGCAACAGTTGTTGCACGAAACTTCAATGGAAAATTTTGTTCTACAGAAGTCAAAAGTCCCATAAATAGACATGGTTTTTTATGATGGGCTTGGTATGTTCTTTAATAGAAAAATGCCAAATGGTCGGTCCCTGGGGTTGGCCATATGAATAACAAGCATTAACTGCAACAGTTGTTGCACGAAACTTCAATGGAAAATTTTGTTCTACAGAAGTCAAAAGTCCCATATATAGACATGGTTTTTTATGATGGGCTTGGTATGTTCTTTAATAGAAAAATGCCAAATGGTCGGTCCCTGGGGTCGGCCATATGAATAACAAGCATTAACTGCAACAGTTGTTGCACGAAACTTCAATGGAAAATTTTGTTCTACAGAAGTCAAAAGTCCCATATATAAACATGGTTTTTTATGATGGGCTTGGTATGTTCTTTAATACAAAAATGCCAAATGGTCAGTTCCTGGGGTCGGCCATATGAATAACAAGCATTAACTGCAACAGTTGTTGCACGAAACTTCAATGGAAAATTTTGTTCTACAGAAGTCAAAAGTCCCATAAATAGACATAATTTTTATGATGGGCTTGATATGTTCTTTAATACAAAACGCCAAATGGTCGGTCCTAGGGGTCGGCCATATGAATAACAAGCATTAACTGCAACAGTTGTTGCACGAAACTTCAATGGAAAATTTTGTTCTACAGAAGTCAAAAGTCCCATATATAGACATGGTTTTTTATGATATGCTAGGTATGTTCTTTAATACAAAATGCCAAATGGTTGGTCCCTGGGGTCGGCCATATGAATAACAAGCATTAACTGCAACAGTTGCTGCACGAAACTTCAATGGAAAATTTTGTTCTACAGAAGTCAAAAGTCCCATATATAGACATGGTTTTTTATGATGGGCTTGGTATGTTCTTTAATACAAAAATGCCAAATGGTCGGTCCCTGGGGTCGGCCATATGAATAACAAGCATTAACTGCAACAGTTGTTGCACGAAACTTCAATGGAAAATTTTGTTCTACAGAAGTCAAAAGTCCCATATATTGACATGGTTTGGTATTGATACCATGTTTTAAAGATGTTTGAAACTTTATAATTATGATAAATATGTTAAGTTAAATAATATATAGAGGTCCTGGACAAAAAATTTCCGTTTTTTATACCGCTGATCGTAGAGATGTCCACAGGTTCTCACTCACATTTTCGAATAGATTACACAATATTCTACCGTTAAGGCGATTGGCATGAGATTCTAACGGGTTTGCCTATGTCTATAATAGAATTCATTTTTCATTTATGTCTTTACCAGAAATGTCCACGGCATCTCGTTTTCATTTTTTGACAGCTTATAATATTTTCTGTCTATGGAACGAAAATGGGTCAATTGTAATAGGTCTAACAACGATTTTTGGACGTGATTTTACGGATTTTCACAAAAAAATTATTATTTCCTTCTACAATATTTTAGCAATAGTTCCAATTGGAATTTAAATTGACATTCCCAAACAAACGACGAACCCGTTTTAATAGATTTGAAAGTATACTTTTTCATTGTTTTTCATTTTTAAGATACTTTGCTTTGAATATTTTTGGTTTTCCCAAATTATCTTATTGATCGTAATCGTCCATAAAGTTCAGTTTGTATGTGAATTGTGTGTGTGTGAATGAAATTTTGTGTGTGTGTGTGTGTGTTTGAGTGAGTTCTTGAATGGTTAAGATTTACAATTGGTCCCGATAGGTGACACTGCAATCGGGCTCTAGGAATTTTTTTTTTGTTTTTTGGCGAATTTTTTTTAAAATCATTTTTTTAGATTGTTCGCATATTAGAACATATAACTCTAAAATTTCACTACCCACCCACCACCCCAATCTTTTTATATATATAATTCTTCTGTACGAGTGTATGTGACTGAACTCCTCCTAAACGGCTGGACCGATTTTAATGAAATTTTGTGTGTGTGTGTGTGTTTGAGTGAGTTCTTGAATGGTTAAGATTTACAATTGGACCCGATAGGTGACACTGCAATCGGGCTCTACGAATTTTTTTTTTGTTTTTTGGCGAATTTTTTTAAATAATTTTTTTAGATTGTACGCATATTAGAACATATAACCCCAAAATTTCACTACCCACCCACCACCCCAATCTTTTTATATATATAATTCTTCTGTACGAGTGTATGTGACTGAACTCCTCCTAAACGGCTGGACCGATTTTAATGAAATTTTGTGTGTGTGTGTGTGTGTTTGAGTGAGGTCTTGAATGGTTAAGATTTACAATTGGAGCCGATAGGTGACACTGCAATCGGGCTCTAGGATTTTTTTTTTTGTTTTTTGGCGAATTTTTTTTTAAATAATTTTTTTAGATTGTTCGCATATTAGAACATATAACTCCAAAATTTCACTACCCACCCACCACCCCAATCTTTTTATATATATAATTCTTCTGTACGAGTGTATGTGACTGAACTCCTCCTAAACGGCTGGATCGATTTTAATGAAATTTTGTGTGTGTGTGTGGGTTTGAGGGAGTTCTTGAATGGTTAAGATTTACAATTGGACCCGATAGGTGACACTGCAATCGGGCTCTAGGAATTTTTTTTTTGTTTTTTGGCGAATTTTTTTTAAAATCATTTTTTTAGATTGTACGCATATTAGAACATATAACCCCAAAATTTCACTACCCACCCACCACCCCAATCTTTTTATATATATAATTCTTCTGTACGAGTGTATGTGACTGAACTCCTCCTAAACGGCTGGACCGATTTTAATGAAATTTTGTGTGTGTGTGTGTTTGAGTGAGTTCTTGAATGGTTAAGATTTACAATTGGTCCCGATAGGTGACACTGCAATCGGGCTCTAGGAATTTTTTTTTTTGTTTTTTGGCGAATTTTTTTTTAAATAATTTTTTTAGATTGTTCGCATATTAGAACATATAACCCCAAAATTTCACTACCCACCCACCACCCCAATCTTTATATATATATATAATTCTTCTGTACGAGTGTACGTGACTGAACTCCTCCTAAACGGCTGGACCGATTTTAATAAAATTTTGTGTGTGTGTGTGTGTGTGTGTGTTTGAGTGAGTTCTTGAATGGTTAAGATTTACAATTGGACCCGATAGGTGACACTGCAATCGGGCTCTAGGAATTTTTTTTTGTTTTTTGGCGAATTTTTTTTAAAATCATTTTTTTAGATTGTACGCATATTAGAACATATAACCCCAAAATTTCACTACACACCCACCACCCTAATCTTTTTATATATATAATTCTTCTGTACGAGTGTATGTGACTGAACTCCTCCTAAACGGCTGGACCGATTTAAATGAAATTTTGTGTGTGTGTGTGTGTGTTTGAGTGAGTTCTTGAATGGTTAAGATTTACAATTGGACCCGATAGGTGACACTGCAATCGGGCTCTAGGAATTTTTTTTTTGTTTTTTGGCGAATTTTTTTTTAAATAATTTTTTTAGATTGTACGCATATTAGAACATATAACCCCAAAATTTCACTACCCACCCACCACCCCAATCTTTTTATATATATAATTCTTCTGTACGAGTGTATGTGACTGAACTCCTCCTAAACGGCTGGACCGATTTTAATGAAATTTTGTGTGTGTGTGTTTGAGTGAGTTCTTGAATGGTTAAGAATTACAATTGCACCCGATAGGTGACTCTGCAATCGGGATCCAGGAATTTTTTTTTGTTTTTTGGCGAATTTTTATTTTAAATAATTTTTTAGATTGTTCGCATATTAGAACATATAACCACAAAATTTCACCACACTCCCACAACCCATAGTGACGTCATTTTAAGCAATATCTGACTTTTTCGAAGCCACTTGGCCGCTCCCCTTCTCTATATTTCCAAAACCTAAAGTGTTTTTTTGTTTGCCTAGACACTTCTGGTTGATTTGTATATGGTGGCTGTTTGTGTAAACTTTCCTAAATGGTAATTAATAAGCTGTTAGTGACGTCATTTTAAGCAATATCTGACTTTTTCGAAGCCACGTGGCCGCTCCCCTTCTCTATATTTCCAAAAGCTAAAGTGTTGTTTTGTTTGTCTAGACCCTTATGATTAATTTGTATATGGTGGCTGTTTGTGTAAATATTTCTAAATGGCATTATTAATTCGTTGTTTAATACTATAATCAATCATCATATTTTTACCTTAACGTTATTATTTTTTACATGATATTGATAATAAATTAGTTTTTGATAGTTTCGATCAATTAGATTATTTTTATTTGCAATTCAGCTCAGAATTATAGTCTACAGAACTTCTGTAAATAAAAGTTAAATATTAGATTGCATCATGAGTCAATTTGCATTTTTCACGATTTATTTACATTTATAACGTTTGTTAGAAGTTTAATAGGATTTATAAGGTTTGCCAGAAAGTTGCCACAAACATGCTCGTGCCTATTTCTCGTCTCTAAATTGATAAATTGTGTTGTTAATTCTGTATCAAAACAAAAACAAAAAATAAAAACATAAAAAAACTCAGTTTATATTTATATTTATAACTATATAGTTTATGTTTATTTTTACATAAGAAAATTGTCCTTAGCTATATAAGAATTGTAAAAAGGCTATGCCTTACATGTAAATTATTTAATAAATTTAAAAAAAAAAAAAACTCGAGTTTGTGTTGGCTTATACCGTTTGCGTTCCAGTGGCATACCATCAGATAATTTATCGGAGACACTCTAGTTTCTGCATGATAATGGTTTGATTTTGTAGCATTTCTTGTAGCACATTTTGCATTTTTGTCATTAACTGCATCATCAGTTGCATACGAAAGTATAGTAAATCGGAAAGTATATGGCTGAATTTGTGCTAATCTAAGAATTAGCCAAATTCAATTGAACGACAAAGGCGGTTTAATGGTTAAAATTTGATGGTTTTTGAATACTTCGTAGCCCGTTGTTCAATAGAATTGAGCTAATTCCGAAACAGTATAACCGCTGTCACGTTGATTTCCGTATTTTATATGCAAAATGAAATGAATGGAAGAGTGGGAGGTCAAACGTTAAAATTATTTAAATTGTATGACCCCTACCTCTGTGCTCTCTATCACTAAAATGCTTTTTATAAATGACATTAACGAACGGACAGATAACACAAAATAGATATTGTAATAATAAATTAGTTTGGCATTTTATTAGCAAACAAAACCACATTAACTTAATCACTTATGAGATGAAAATGTATAGATACCATAGTTACAAATACTTTTGTTACCTGATTATTAATCACTAAAGATATTTTTGCAATTTAATATTGCAATAAAAACAATATTTGAATTCATTAACTTTACATAAATAAAATATTGGCACAACATAGTTTCACACACAATCATAATATTGTAATTATAATTTATGTGTGGAGTTGTGTAATGAGTTTTAGTGCCAGATACGTATGTACGAATCATACTCGGATTATCGATATTCTACAGTATTTTGATTATAGAGACACAAAATCCAAATTACAAATGTACCGTGAAGAACTTTCTATAAAAATTTTAACATCCGCATAAATATCGCTTTCCAACAAATACACTATTTTGATTTAGTTATAAATAACTTAGTTTGTTATGTTACGTACGTCAAAGTCAAAATTTCCATGTATTATAACGTACATGTGAATTGGTTATGAGTTATGACATTGAAAATAATTTTGTACAAAAACAAATTCACCATAAAAGTTCGAGTGAATGTAAGGTAAAGCTGCGGTAAAACGAAGCACAATTTGTATTTAACTCTTAGTTTTAACACAACAAATCAGGGTTGAAAAATGAAAATAATTGGTGCGCCGCGTTTGTTAATTGCAGTTTATAAAAAAAATTTGCTGGGTTAGTAAACTATTCTTAACCTGTATAGTTGCTCTGTGTCATGGTCTTATGGTAACGCTGAGCACATGACATACATTTATAATACCACAAAAATATCTAACATAATATTCTGCGATATCTAAAAAAAATTATGTAACAGTAACAGTTAAGTGATTCTTGATTCTTCATTAAATCGTTACTGTCTAATGGACATAATATATAGTGGCCTCAATTGTTAAATTAATTTAAACTCATTAACTTTAGTTTTTATATATGGAGAGGAGATACCTAATTATAATCATAAATTATGTTAGGTCAAATGTTTAGCTGCACTAAAGAAACACTTACATCTTGGATACACTACTTTGCCTTTATGTAATTAGAAAATATTTATGTAATTGTCGTGCATGTATAAATTGTAATCCTCAACTTTCTGTCATTTAAGTTAAATTAACTGCAATAAACTAATACTCGTAAACAATAAGATTTATGGGAGGTCAGATGGACTTGGATCATACGAACATATATGTTATACGTTTTCTATATTAAAGCGCAAGGTTTATGTTTTAAACTATGTGGGAATATCTAAAATCAAATAGTTAATTAGTTTAAATTTTAGATCTACAATTCTGGCGGTTTATTAATGTGGTGCTTGCAAATGCACGTCTATAAATTTACCTATTATAGCGACGCGAAATGCCAAAAGAGTTAAGGTTTTTAATAACTATGTACCACACTCACGCGAAGAATCTGAATGATGTATAAACGCCGGAAATAAACTAGTAGAAATAAAAGTTTTCATTACTAATTTACATGGTTTCTTAATGTAAAATGTATGTAAAATGTACACTTATTTTTTACATACTATAAGTTAAATAATGAATAAATTACAACTTTTTCGTTACAATTGCGCCATCTCTTACCAAACTTAATAATTATCAGAAAAACTTGACTGTGTACTCGACCGTTTTCCTTATCCGTCAAAAACAACAATTTGACGGATGAATAATAATAGTAACAATAATGTAATTCAACTAGGGCCATTACACGATCAGTAATGTCATTACTTGCGTCATTACTCTCTTTAATTTTGGTACCACTACACGGTCATTCCTACACGTCAATATTATCGTCATTACATAACTTCTATTAATCGTTTTGTATACAAATTTACTACCACAGAATATATCAGAAACGACAGTTAGAAACCATTTTTTTTTGACAATACTCCTAAATAAGTTCCCACGTTCGCCAATAGATGGTTCTAAATTTGAAAAAAAAAAATTTAGTAGTGTAAAAATAAATTCTCTCTCTTCGACTTCTGTCAAATTGTTCGCGATCATTTGTCAAACAATAAGCATAAAATATTGTCTCCATCAAGCTGTATCAGAATGAATTTAATTCTTTCGACATCGGCATAATTGCCCCTTGCAGTGAACAGTGTTGCGTTCGATGACTCTGACAAAAGAGCCCCAAAAGTTGCGTCTCGTAGAATTCCAGGGTCAAGACACATTATACTCATTTCAACCGTACGCTGAACGAAACAATGGCGATTAAAAACTGGCAAAACGCTATTGGGTTTGTCGATGATTAAAGCGAATCAATGAGACGATTTTACGTACTCGAGCATTACTTGTAATCTTTGGTAATTCCTACTTCTTGTGCATCGATCAAAATTGGCGGTAGTTATTGTGTTCAGAACAACACTTCTGTCGAATGTTGTTTACCTGAAATTTTTAAAAATAAAACAACTGTTGATTAATGAAAATTTTTAGCTTTATATTAAATTTAGGATTCTCTATTTTATCGGGTGACTGAAATTTTTTTTTTTATAGATTCCACAAATTGTTTAGTTTAGCTAAAGAGCTTGGATTTCTTTCTACAGTACCAGTGAGAGCATCCGAACGAACCGAGAGCGAATCAATTACTTATTTCAAATAGATGTTGATATCGTGACAAAGGTTGCGTTCCCATTATAACATATGTCCCAATTTCAGTCCATTTTAGCATAGAGTCCAGCATTACGAATTAAAGTCACAATCCAGCACTCAGCTTCCTCTGATTTCATGTTTAATTTATCATCCAACATACTTATGGTAATGCCAATAATAAGATGATCGGTCGAACTATTTGTAATATAATTTCGTTTGTGGTGTTAAATTGAAGGCTATTTGGAAAACAAGTTTAGTATGCTTGGCTATATATTGTGTGGCTTGGCCTTATTCACATCAATAAGCCAATTCACGGCTTGGCCTTTTTAAACTCGTAACTAGAAAATAAAAATTATATTATAATTTTTTATATTTTATCGAGCAAATATTTGATTCAGATTTCGCTCGGATAACAATAATCGCAGTCACAGATTAACAGCGTTGGTAATCTCAAATTCATGAATGGTGTTCCAGGTTTTAATATAGTTTCGATCATTTCACATGCGACAAAATAAAATAAAAAAATTGACTTATAGCCGAAATTTCTCTGAACCCAATGTTCATTTATAACATCAGAAATATTTAAAGCGGGTGGGTAACACTATTCATCGATAGCGAACATCATCTGGCGGTACAAGAACAAATAAATTCGACTTACAACTGTCCAGTTTAAGATAGATTTTCGTTCAGCTAATAATTAAGCTCCAACATATGAACTTGCAATACGACTCAACATTGCGATTTTCAATTCATAAATTTATAATGATTTTAGATTGTCTGGTGTTGTTTCTAGTACCTCATTTCTAGATAAAATGGATAAAATTACAGTATACATCCAAGAGCATATCAATACAATGCGAGCATCAGTTTATCGCCAGAAATTAAAAATATTTCGTCTGACAGCCCGCTGATTCCCAATTCGCCATCATACGAATTACGGATTTGCCACATAGTTCCGTCCAAACGGAACACATAACTAGAAATAAAACAATATTAGAATATTTAAATCATTTGTAATAAATTATTAAAACTCACTTCTGTACTGGAACATTATTATTTGTTGTAATTTCCCGTTATAATAATAATATGCATAATTTAAAAATAAAGCATACAGGTTGATTAAATGTGATTGAAATGTATCACCACTTATTATATAATCCATTCGACGGTATTCTTCGTTATATTATATAATTTAATTTTAGCATTGAATGCTGATTCTTGTATATGGTATTGTTATTAATTGTTGATTGCGTATCACTCAGTCTCATCAGATTTAAATATAAAGCAATGTTTTAATTTTACCAATTAACACCAGTTGATGTAACCAAAATCAAAGTGACATTTGTTATTGAGAGAGCCAACCGAGAGGAAATTTTAGTTGTACACTACGAAGTTTTTTATAATCGATTTTAATTTTTTTGAAAACTACTAGCGCTATCTATTACCTACCATTTAAACAATTTTAAAACTCCTATTTTGATTAAACAAATCAATTATTCGAGTCGAAAGAAATTCATATAAAAATGGAGTTATGTCGCTTCTGTATATATTCTGTGCTTCTACTCTATTTAAATACACAAAACTGTTTTTCAAGAGTTGCAAACAGCAAAAAAAAAAAAAATTGTCATCTGCTAAAAAATTTTTTTTAACGAGTATGCATAATGTATATCAAAATGTTGATTAATACTTTACATATTAATATTTATGTTAAAATTATATTTTTGCGTCCGTTAAATCGGGGGTTTACTGTACCTAAATAAATACTACATTATATTTTCACATATTTGTGATAAAAAAAATTTAACATAACCATTAATATATCAACATTTTGTTATAATATACTCGTTAAAAAATTCCTCCAGCCGACGACCAATCCTTCCTATTTCCGTCGGCAATCCCGAAAAACAATTTTATATATGTACATATTTAAATAGAGTAGAACTAAAGAAAAGTATCTAATGATGTACAATATAGTAATGAAGTAAACTCTACACTATCATTAGTAATGGCAGTATTGACGTGACAAACAAGTAATGATGTCTCGAAATCAGAAAATCCGTATTTGCATCATTACTAAACGTCATTCCCGGCAAGTAATGACATTATTACTGACCGTGTAATGGTCCTAAACCACTAATGCCCGGTTGCATAGAAAAATGACTCACTACCGGTTAGTTGTGCGCCAGTTTAATGTTTTATATGAAATCTGCCCCCTATTTCTGAATACGACCGTTCATATACGATACGAATTAAAATTGGTATTTCTGAATACGATCGTATCTAATTGTTTGGTGTATGTCCTTGCTATAAGGGAAATTTATTTTAAATGGCTTCACCTGCAATAAAATTTTGCAACTTGATCAAAATATTAAACGTCAAAAAAGAAATGTTTTGTTTGCGCTTATTATTTCGTTGGGTTTGTATACTTGAAATAGATGCATCTTCGTCATCTGATTCGTCGCCCGAACATGTTTGGCCGTCGCAGTTACGTAATTTTTTGTAGACAACATCGGTTACGGCCAGATGAATACCGTGATTGTGGCACAGTTGACTCTACAGGAATTCATATTTTTGCATTACTGCAGCACCATCGTGAGTAGATGCGATTATGTACGTTAACTCTAGCCCAAAATCTGCCAATTTTTGTTTGACTAATTCTTCGGTTGTAAAAGCATCACAGGAACCGTCTATTTTAACTAGACCCATTCTATATGCAACTTTATTGTAAAGAGTTACATTTATATACCTGCTAATATTGATGTCGGACCATTCATCAACTGTTTTACTGAACTTTTCACCACATTTTTTGAAAACAGAAATTTTATCAAACAGCTCTTGTTTTTTGATCTCGTAGAACGAGATTATTAATTTTGCGACTGTGGTTTGACTTTTTGGCATTAGGAGACCACGCTATTGAATAAACTCACGTATTGCATCGGATTTTGTAATCATTCTTAAAAACATGCGTTTTAAGAATCCGTCTAATTTCATTTGCTTTTTCAGAACTTCTGCAGTAGTTGTTTCATCTTCTTTTGTATTTTAAATAATTATATTATGGATGGTGTTCATGTGGGTGATCAGACCAGATGTGCTCAAACCTCTGCATTTGATGAGACAATTGTAGACGGTACATTTCGCTTCACTAGCCGAATCGTATGATTTTGCGAAATACTTCCAGACAGCAGAGCTTTGTTTTGGCATATTGCTTTTTGGTACTTGATTGTTATGGGTTATATTTAAATAAAATAAAATTAAATTAAATAAAAATTAAATAAATCACGAATAAAATTGCATTACTTACCAATCACATATCATATGCATCTATAGTATTGGCAGCGATATCGTTAACAGAAAACTATTTTTTTTTAGTTTTGATAATATTAAGTGTGTACTAAAGAAATAGTTATTTTAGATAATAACACAGTATGACTGCACTTGTCAAATACCTTTTACTAACTAATTAATATAAAAAATCGACAAATGGCGAAACAAAAGAACTTCTATTTTTTCTCTTTCATTTATAAACTTCGAACACAAAAAGAAGAGTGTTGCTATTGCATTGATTTAGGCGACTAAAATGAAAGTTTTCAGAAAACTAAATTTTTTTCGCCAAAAACTATGCAACTCTGGTTTTTTGTTCTAAAATGTGTAAGATTTGCAGATTGCCATCTTTATTAACTTCTGAATACTAAAATTTTGAAAACCGTACAAAACCGGTATTGTGATACGGATTCGGTATTGGAAAAATTTAGTTCAATACCGGTTTTCAATACCGATATTGAAAACCGTGGAAACTCTAGGAAACACACCAACGAATGGTGTGCTCACAATCAAGGCGCAACCAAAAGTCTAGGCGATAAACAAGTCGAGCGATTCAAACTCGGACACACACGTCATTCAATGAACTCAAATCAAAGTAGCCAAAAGTAGCAAAAGTAAAAGTGTCTGAATAATTTATAATTAAAACTCATTTTCATTTAAAGTTTAATTTATTTTATTGTAATTTTTTGTGGACATATTGAATTTTAAAAATATAAAACACGTTAAGTTTTGTATGGGGATTTCTTGTTTTTTGATGAAGAATTTTAACTTTCTTGGGTGTATCCACCCTCGATGTCAAATTATCCTTTAGTTTATCGTTTTATCATTTTATTACAAATGATACTACTCCATTAAATACTCCCAACATTGTTTTTCCTTTTGATCCAATTCAAGCTGATACGTGGTGATGTGGATGAGACTCGCTTCCATTTCAACAAAGCGTGATACAATAAAATCTGATTGATGATCTGAATGATCAAGAGTTTTTTTTAATTTTCAACATCGCTAAGCGCCCATTCAGATTCGAGTACATAAAGAGCAAAGCAGATGAAAGTAACCTAATGACTCTTACGAACTGGAAAATATTTATAATTTTGAAATTTAACAGTTGAGCTTAAATTAAATTCACTGTAATAATATTATTTTCAGGTTAAATAGTTGTTGGCTTCGATTGACAATTGTTTTTGACAGATAACGACAACGCTAAATTGTAATTAGTTAAAAAACTTTCCGCTACACATAGAAAGAAATATACAGTCTATGTTTTCATAAGGGAGTCCGTTAAATCCGAATGTCCGTTAAATCCGAATGTTTTTAAATTTAATCAACTATGTATTTTGCGCTTGTTCTGGAATATGGCCACCTAAAGGGCAGAACTCGTTTATCTCTTAACCGATTATGAAGGGAATTCATTTGTTGGATGGAAATGAGATTCATAAACAGTTGTTGGAAGAAGTTCTGAAATATGGCCATCCGGAAAGGAACTCAGACATTTCTTAGCTGATTATATTGGATTGGGTGTGTTGGATGGAAATGGGATTCTTAAATTATTATTGAATGAATTTTTGGAATATGGCCATCTGGGACGGAAGGATTCTTAAATTATTTTTAGAAAAAGTTCTGGAATATGCGATTGCGCTTTTTGGTATTCTTCGACAGTGTTTTTTCAATACCCTCTGGGACTCAAACGGTTAATATAGTGAACAACTCTAGTATTTTATATGTATACAAAAACAATTTTTTTTTTAAATATTTAATTCTTTAAAATTAAATAATTTTGAATACACATAAATTGGAAAACAATTAAAATTTGGTTAAACTACCTTTATTTTTAACCATAGCTTTTATTCTTTCCGGCATGCTACATAAACAAGTATTGATCACATTGTGAATTTGATCACTATTTCTCCATATTTTTTTAATACTTTTTTTAGGGTGACACTGTAGGATATTGGGTTTTATATACCTTAGACTTAAGTAAGGGCCAACAATTGTCGATAGGGCTTAAATCCGGAGAATTGCCAGGCCAAGAGAGAATGTCAATATTTTGGTTAAGGATGACATTCTCTATTAATTTGCGGTATGGCAAGGAGCTATATCTTGAAAGTGCATAAACGTGTAAGAGTATTGGCCTTGAGGTAGCGACCTCATGTAAGGAAATGAGACGTGTGTTAACACCTTTTTATATTGTTCTTTTCTCATGGTTTCCTCTACAAAGTATATTGGACCAGGTCCATCTCCACTAATGCAGCTCCATACCATTACTGATGGTGGATGTTTTATGCTCCTGACTACGCGGTTCTCCCTAAACTTCTCTCATGGTCTTCTTCTAATGAACTGGGCCGATTATGTAATGGCCTCTAGCTTACATTCGTCACTAAATATAACCTATAAATTAAAAAACCCTTTAATTTCGGATTTTTTTTATTAACTTTTTGAAAATATTTAATGAGTGCTTAATAATGCGATGTTCCTTCTTCCAGTCGTCTATTGTCCAGTGCTTATAAAGTTTAGTCCAAATGAGACTTGTTTTCCGCATTTTTTCATTGAGTCTGGATTTCTTTATTGTCGCCTGCATTTCAAATTATATTTATATAGCCTTCGTCGCAATATCATTGCTGATATCTTTATCCATTCTTCACTAAGATGCTTTTGAAGCTGAGGTGCTTTTAAAATATAAAACAATAGCAAAAATTAGAAATTTCCAAAATACTAATAGTGTTCATAATTCAAAGAACAGGGACTGTACACTTTTAAATTTTTTTCGTAGTAAGTTCTATTCAAATGTAGCTAGATGTCAGTAGACATTTATTTTATCATATTTTGGAGCTTGTTCGAGCCGAAAACAGATGGCATTGTAAAAGGATAGACGATTATTGCTTTCTAAATGTAGATAACTGAAAGTTGAAAATAATTATGATGACCATTTAAATAATATTTTTGATTGTAATTTATGATGTTAATTATAATTATTAACACACATTTGTATTAAACATTTAATATTTTTAATTGTTTTTGAGAGTTTTTACGTTTTTTACAAAATTAAAATGGAAAAAACGTTTTTACATGGAAAATGCCCAACTGTGATTTTTAATATATTCGTACCTCATTTTTCACAAAAAACATATTTCATCTTAATAAAATCCCAAAATTGTTTCTTAAATTGTTAAATTAGTAAACCCTGGATGTCACACAAGTAAATTATACGCTTCCAGTGCATCTCAGAAATTCAATTTTATTGAAGATATTTACAAATTTCAAAACAGACATTTCAATGCCAACGAGATTATACCACAATAGAAACAACTTCATCAACAGAATGCTCACCAGCCAATATATTACGTGACTCAATAAACCCCGAGGCTGACAAATAGATGGTGCATCTAGTGAAAAATTAATATAATTTGTAGAAAGTACCAACCTTCAAACGACTATTAGTTTACAAGTTAAATTGTTATTTAAAGACTTTTTTAAATGCCAAAAATTACAGTTCCGCAAAGCAATGGTTTGATAAGTGTTGCTTTTGATGGAGCAGAACGTTGTTTTGTTGAGTTTAAACGTGAGCTCGGTTTTCACACCAGTGGCCCTATTCTGGCTTTCCCTGGGAATAGGGAATTAGGAAAAATATTTTCATAGCAATTTTGTCAAAATTATATTTTTCTGGCCTACTGAAAGAGCAAGTTTGTGCCAAAAATTGACAAAACTAAAGTGAATTGGGAAACTTTTGTTCCACAAAATTTTTATAGGGAAAAATATTTTCCCATTTAATTTTGTTTCGAAAATATTAACACGAAACTTGTTCCCTCAGTAGGCCAGAAAAATACAATTTAGACAAAAATACTATGAAAATATTTTTCCCAATTCCCTATTCCCAGGGAAAGCCAGAATAAGGCCACAGATACTCCATTGGTAATTTCTTTCTTTGGTATGAAACTGAATTTGTAAAATACTTACATAAAATAATACCAACAATTTGTGCTGTTAAATATTCCAATTGCATTCGTTTTGTAGTGAACATTTAATTTTAACATTTATATCAAACGGTTTTTTAACAACTTGAGATAAACACGAGAAAATTGTAATATGACTTCACCTATATATGATCGAATAGCTAAATCTAAACCCTACGTGCGTGATGAACAAGATTTAATTATGACGATTTTTAACTTGTCCAGCGTTTTTTAAACAGTTGTGGTTTTTGATGTGCCATACAGGCTACTTAGGGGTTCCATGAATTTTAATAATTATTCAAATTATTCAAATTTTTCACCTACATGGTCAGATAGATCAGTCAAAACCCGGTTACGTTTACGGTTATATCGCCCCTGGTGAAAACCATTTCCAAAATTTAAAATTTCTACATTTCCAATTTTATTCTCAATTGGAATAAAACGACAAAATACGATAGGTCTATAAAATTAATAATTTTCGAAAAATTTCTTTTTTAGGTTAGTCTACACAAAGATTCTGGGGAAGTTCGCTGGTCCTTGGATGTATTTTAGGTTAACTTTGATAAAGTCGTGTAGAGTACAGTAAATATCATTATAATCGGACCCTGTCCGGAACTATCGATACTCGAAACTTTGAACTATTCAAAAGTACAATCCCAGTTTAAAATTAAAGCTTTCCACCATACCATCTGATTGAGAAACCTGGAATAACACCATTTCAAAATGTCTTCCTGGGCCCAAGGGAATTTCCATCGGAACACTTGATCCACGGCTTTTTCAAGTAGATCCTTTCACTGCTGCACATTGACCACATTTTTTACACCATATACTACCGACTATGTGCATCCGGACCATAAGCCGCGTACATCGATTATATCCTCCTTTCCTTGCATGCACCTGGAGTCGTCACTCCGGATTCTTAAATTGTAGCAACCATCATAACGCTCCATGGTCTGTCCGTTAAAGGGGTTTTTGACCAGTGGCCCTATTCTGTCTTTCCCTGGGAATAGGGAATTGGGAAAAATATTTTCATAGCATTTTTGTCTAAATTGTATTTTTCTGGCCTACTGAAAGAATAAGTTTAGTGCAAAAATTTTCAAAACGTAGTGAATTGGGAAAATTTTGTTCCACAAAATTTTTAAAGGGAAAAATATTTTCCCATTTAACTTTGTTTCGAAAATATTAGCACAAAACATGTTCCCTCAGTAGGCCAGAAAAATACAATTTAGACAAAAATGCTATGAAAATATTTTTCCCAATTCCCTATTCCCAGGGAAAGCCAGAATAGGGCCACAGGAGGTATTTATGAAAATGTTTGACACATTCTGCTATACAGCTAATAAGTTATTTTTGCGTCACACAATAGTTATGCTCCGGTTTCGATAGGATTTTTGATTCACTCAAAACACTCCTCACCATCATTGCTTGCAATCGGTATCCAAAATAAATTTCACGTTGGGTCGAGGGTACACAGGTATTAATGCTGTGCATACCCGTTTCCGTAATTCAACGAATGATTCCTCTTATTCTTCCCAGTTAATTCTTGTAAACTTTTTGTAACATTGACAAAGCCTGGCACGAATAGTTTATAATAGGCACACATTCCAAGAAAGCTTCTTAATTGTTAATAGCAGTTTACCCCGCCCTTAATTGGTAAACGCAGTTGCACCCGTCCTGCTTTATAAGTGATGGCTTGATAATAGCTTATGCAGTTTCATTAATTAAAACACTAGCTCACAGTAACTGCTGCGATCAGTTTTAGAATTTGAAAATCCTAAATGAAATTACTCCCACTTGGGTGCAAAAAGTTCTAGCAGTTGCATTTTTTTTTTAATTTTCTCGCGAATTGAAATGATTTTTTGAATCAAAATATGTCAAGTTAAAGATCATTTTATCACCTATCCAATGAAACCACGTGTGTGTATTGTCTGTTCAAAACCAGGACAATAACAACAATATAACACAAGAACCCGCAACCGCTCGTTCCACGTAGAACCGGTTACGGAAGTTGTAGCAGGTATAAAAGTATACGTTTTAAGGGAATTGTCATCATTCGCATATCAACGCTTAGCCTGAACAGTGTTCTATCGATTACGTCTAGTAATACCACATCAGAGGTAGCCGGCCAAGTGGTTGCACTAACTGATGAGGGGCAGGACCAAAGTGAAGTGGCTCGCAATCTAAATTTGAGGCCATTCTCCGTTCGTCGAGTGTGATAAAGATATGAAGAAACTGGCGGCTACGGACGGCGACAAGGATCTGGCCAACCTCGTATTACAACACAGCGTGATGACTACTTTCTTGTGACAACTTAGTTGCAAAATTGTCGTTTGAATGCGGTTCAATTGAGATTAGAAGACGACTTCAAGAAGGTGATCTGACTGCACATTGACCAGTAAATGGGCCGACAGAAGAACAAACAGTTCTATTCCCTGACGAGTGCAGGATGTGCTTACATGGCGAGGAAGAGTGTACAGAAGATCAGGAGAGCGATTTGTACAATGTTGCATTAATGAGCGTGTCTCGTACGGCGGTGGATCGTGGGAGGAGGGGATGGGACGAGCTGAAAAAAAGAGTTTGAGCCAAAGATATTACTCCAACAAGTCTCCAGGAGCTGCAACAGACGATCGCAAAGGAATGGAAGGTGATATCTCAAGATTTGGAGAACACTTTGGTGAAATCAATGAAACATCAAATAAAAGCTGTCATCGGGCTAAGGGAGGGAATATTTCTTATGAATAAAAATGTTTTTTGCTGATTTTTGCTTATTTTCAGATGTTTACTCCAAAAATCACTATGTTGGCAAGATATAACAAAAAATCACCACTGAATATGTGTTGAAATAGACTTTGACTGTGCGTTTATACTTGCGGAAGCAGTTGGAGAAAAAATTCTGCTGAATCACACAAAATGTATTAAAACAACAACAAAGTTAAAATATATTTCAACTCGAGTGGCTTTGAGTGCGGATGCGAGTACGTAAGTTTTTATTTCTGCAAGTATGTACACACTCTGAATCTGCACACAAGAAAATAAGACAAAGATTGGATTTTTTGATATTTTTGAGCTTTTGTTGAAAATTGATCAATGTGCGATTTTTAAGCACCCCTGTTAAGTTGGCTACGATTACAAATAACGTATGAATTCATATTTAGAAATCACCTAATTGAAACGATTTCGCATCGATCACCAACGATCACTCGATCTATATACATCTTTGTTGAGCATTTATTTACAAAATTCCATCATTGTTACAATTTATTTTGTAGTGTAGAGACGCGAAACGTTGCACCTACACTTTCTCTCCACGTACATCACACATACATGACACATTACACGACATGCATGCTTCATTTTTAATATCTAATTTATTCATAATTATCGGACATCATTCCTATTGTTATAAATTTTTTCGTTGTTGATATAAAAATGATCGTACTACACACATATAAAAAAAACGTATAGTGACAAACACAGTTAAGAATTTAGGTCAATCGGTCAGATACTGCGCGGACAAAATTTTTGGACAATAAACGATGACTAAGACGTTAAATAGAATTTACTTTTTTTCTAAATATGTAAATTATTTTTTTTATTTGTTTGTCGATTTTAATTTACTTTTTCTATTTTTTTTTTGTTTATTAAAGAAATAGAAAATAAAAAGAAATCTCCGGACGATCTTCACATCAAAGAGTGGTGGATGGATGCAGAAGAGCGCCAAAGCAAATAAAAATAAAATAAAATCGAAAATATTTTCTTGACTCTTGAATATGATCTTGATCGTGAAAACAAAATTTAACTTTTTATTTTTTTTTTGTTTTGTTTTGTCTTAATCAAATAACTTAGATATTTTTACGATTTAGTGATATTTTCTTCCGGTTTTTTTACCGCATTCAATATGCGTTTGATTTAGGTCAAACGATCGTGCGATCGTTATTTGCTTAGAAAATTATTTGGTAATTTTAATTACAAAATAATTTCAATGATTAATTTATATCGTGGAGCAATTTATGAAGCGTTTTTCAATATATATTTTTTCTATTGTTGTTTGTTGAAATTGATATCTTACGTAATTTGAAATTACATACTTTTACTTTTTGTATACGATTTAAGACTAATCAAAATGTCAATTACACGCGGCTATGAGGTTAATTTAATTTATATGGCTCTTGCATGATGCGTCGCGATGACTAAATTGTTTGTAATTTATCTGTTACAGAAAACAAATAGTACTTTGATGCGCCGTGGCTGTAAGAGTGCAATTTTAAGCATGTATCGATTAATTTTAAAAATTATTCCAAAGTGCACATATTTTATATTTACTTTCCTTTTTAATTATCTGCAATGAAAGTAGATTTAGTCGTACAACTTTAAATTAGCGACGTTATTTGAGTGTAACTAATTGTATTTTTACAGTTATTGAAATGACGTCTTCTTGTAAGATCTAGATTTGTGGGATATCTTAATATTCGGGTGAGCTTGGTGCCCTCAACTTTCATATTGCTAGGAGGCACATTAGTACAATATTTTTTTATGTTGAAACTTCACGATCATACTATAAAATTTACTTTTATATATGCGAACATCAATATTAAGTTAATTTTAATTGATTATTTCAAAAGAGAGATGAAATATTAAAACCAGTTTGCTTGATCGATAGTCAATGTCATTGAATGGAATGATAGATTCTAGATAGCGTATCATCATCACACGTGCGCTATGTTGGACTTACATTAAGCAAAATTGGGTTTATAGTTTTTATTACAAAATTGAAATCCTATTCAAATACTTAATTTTTTAGTACTTAGTCAAAGTTCGAGGTGAATTGATATAATTAAGCTGAGTCTACGCATATAAATAATGCATATTCATCATGATTAACGTACATAAGAGACGCGCGTGTGTTACATAACGTGTTATCAAATTGTTGTAAAAGGAAGGATTATTCATAAATGGTAATACAAAAGACATATGAAGACTCTGGTCTATAAGATTTTAGTTTAGTTGATGGCGAAGAAACGGTTAGTTAATTTTTATGAAATACTATAACAAACGACTTTGATGTCAAATTTCAACATTATAAGATTTGTATACCTGTCAAATTATCCCAGTTGATCCAATAAAGACTAAACAATGTTTAACACCAATATCGTATATAATTCTGCCGCAATTTTCTTATTTGAAGTTGAACTGCAGGCTCTCTGTAATCCCTTATGGCGCGGCGTTTACGTACAGTTTACGAGGACTTTGCAGTACTATAAAGTCTTCGTAAACGTCACGCTAACACAGTACACTTATGTCACGTAAATGAAACGTTTGTCATGAAAAGAACACTGTTTTAATTTAAATTGGATTTTTTTATTAACTTTTTTTATTTTTGTTTCAAAATATTTAATTAATCACATATTTACATTATGCATAATATATATGTAGTAGGGTGGACCAAATTTTCGAAAGTTCTAATTTCTAACGGGACACCCCCTAGAAATGTGAGGCATAAGCTAAAAACTAAAACAGAAAAATATTGGGTCGATCGAAGGTCGTTTAGAGGTTGCGACTTGAGCGCGAAGTTCGATAAAAACGGTATTTTTTCATTTTTTCACTTTCAAACGAACAGAAAAATTATTTAAAATTTTTTCTCAGACATAATAAAAATTGTGGTTAATAGAGGAGATGATTACCTTTCAAAAACATCAAAGATAACGAAAATCGGTTAACAAATAGCGAGATTATTGCTAAATTTCCAAAATACAAAAACAAGACGAATTATTTACTATATTTTTTTTATTATTAACGCATAATGATTCTTCTATACAATGATATTACGAATTAATTTTTATGATGAAAATAATCAATCTAGGATGACCTTCTACTCATTAAGGATGTTTTGTTATATGTTGCAAACTTCTGTGTGTAGTCATTTACGACTTGTTGTTAAATATTGCATGTCATTTTCATTTCTTGTTAATTTCTTATTTTAATCTTGTATTAACTTAACACCAAGTTCTGCGATATCATTTGCGACTTTTATTTGACTGATAATCTTCCTTCCGTTCTTGAAATTATCATCTTGAGACCACATATCCGGATTTTGTATAAGAAATTCTGTGGAAATCTTGAACCGTTTTAAAAAATCGCCAGTGTTTGGCAACAAAATCTGTCGAGATGTCGACAAGGAAGATATAATAAGGTTCAATCCAGTTTCTGCTCTAAAATAATAGCTGCTCCATTATATCTTCCTGTATTTGTATATGTTGTATCGAGGCAAGCCACCACGACACCGTCAGCTGCTCTCTAATCGAATAAGCATTAGAAAACAGCCTCGGCCATTTCCAAACCAGTTAATTTTGATATTTTGGGAACGCCCAGTAAATGTTCTCCATTTATTTGGGAAATAATCACCGATAAATGATCCACGGTCTCCGTTCCAGACAACTCTGGAAGTAATTTTCCATCCCAATGTACTACACCTGTTGTTAATTTGAAAGTCGATTTAACTGATGCTGTTGTTCGATTCAAAACAAGTTCATCAATAGAATGTCCAAAGTCGTGGACTTATATATATATCCTTACGCTGTCACTCTCCGATGACGAAAATAATGCTTGTGAGTCTATTGGCATTGATTTACTTTTTCTTCAAGATATCTTCGTTTACGATTTTTATCTGCCTTCATACGTTTCGATTTCCATTTTTTTTTTTCAATTTCATATCGACTGGCTTCAGCCAAATATCCGGAACTCGCTTTCTCCCTCGGTAATAAGAGGAATCGCTTATCGCCTTCACTGATCATCATGGACAAGGCATTAGTGAAAATATGTACGTGTACAATATAAGTCTTGTTTACAATTGATCGATCCGTTGAATTTTGGTTAATGTTGTGTATTCTAATCTATTTAAAGGTTATTCTGTAGTACAAAATCGCATTATTATGTAATTATTATTTGCGGTATGTTTTAGAAATCCAATCGAATCTGTCTTAAGCAGATCATAATTTCAGTGTATTTCGTTGTTGAAGACCCATTTAGCTCTTTCCGCACATGCGGATCTCGAAAAGATCGGGATTGTCTTATTAGAATTTTAGAATTCCGAGTAAACTACAAAAAGCTAATGTGTTTTAAGCAACGAAGCTCATTTAAAGATCAAATTTAGTTAGCCACTGCCACTTTTCCGAACTCCACGAGTTGTTCATCCTATAATTTTTATGTGCCTCCTCAACAGCACCGAAAATTTGTTAATCGAAACCATTTCTAGTAGTTGCTGTAGGTCTAGTTATGGAGGGACGTTTTAGTGTTACGATTTGTTTTCTCACCATGAGTTAATTTTTAATCTTTGTAAAATGTTTGGGTTAATCTTAAGGATCGGTAACGAGTAGGAGGTGAGACTTTGATCAATTACCTGCACTTTAGAAATCGATTTTATGCAATATACATCTTGTTTGACCTTAGTGCTAGTTAAAAGCTAGTTTTACTGCATAATATAATTAAATTTTGTACTCGTTCATTATTGTTCGAAATTTGTCCTAATTATTAATTTCTCAAAACATAAGATTAATAAATAGTTTAGAATTAAAGTATTGTAAGATCTTATATATAGACTGTTGAGAGCTCCTAGTGCCTTTAAATGAAATATTAAACAACAACAAACTGAAATTTGTTAACTAATTTAGATTTTCTATAGACCGTCATATATATTGTGCTCTTCAGTTTTCTTAATTGTGCATGTGTAATGATCAAGTAAAATATTGCAAGTGCCACATATTAGCAGAAAACTAACGGGGTAACCATTAAATGAAGGAAATGGCTGTATATGGAATTTTAATAAACTGCATATTTGACAACAAATGGGTTTATTCTAAATTGTAATGTTAATAAATAAATAAATAAATAAATAAATAAGTGCACACCAAGTTGAAAGCTTTGCTTGCTATGTGAAGAGCGGGTCCATTTTAGATGTTGTCAAATCAGACACTTGCAACACTTGACATTTATATTTGAAAATTTGACCAACTAAAATTGCTTTTTCTGTAATCCACAGACCATCTCGTTCTAGGATATTCTACCCCTTAAGTCTTTTTCTTCTAATATAAATAGGTACATTATTTATTCCCTATTTTAAACATAAAATTATAAATAATAAATTTATTAATTTTATTGTTTTTATGGCAATACTGGAGCTAATCTAAGCAAAAATATAGGTAAAGTGAAGACGATTGATTAAAATATTCATATGTTTGATTTACTGAAAGAATATTTTAATTCCATCGATAACAGTCCACTTTTACATTCTGAATGGAAAGAATTTTATAACTTTTTTAAAAGTATCACAGTTATTTAAATTGTTAGAACTTGGCTTGTTTAATTCCAAAATAAAATTATAAACTGAAATATCAAAAATTGCAATTAATTATTAATAATATCCAAACGAAAGCCTTTTACACATTCAAGCAAAGTTTTTCCGCGATAAATTATTGGTGATACTTTTTGACATAAATTTACGAGGGCAAATCAAAAAGTCTTGCAATATCATATGAAAAAAAGAGTGAGTGAGACAGCAATATTTTTATTTTTCGACATAATCTCCTTTAAGGTTTATACATTTGTCACATCGATCAATTAACTTGCCTAAACCCTCTAAAAAAAAAGATTTCTTTTGCTCCATAAAATATTCATTTACAACAGACTGTACTTCATAGTCACTGGAAAATTTCCGGTCCCTTAGTGTTTTTTTCAAATTGGGAAACAGAAAGTAGTCACTGGGTGCCAAGTCTGGACTGTACGGTGGATGCGGAATTTCCACGAAGCCGCAGTCCTTTAATGCAGCTTGAGCAATATTAGCATTGTGCACTGGTGCATTGTCGTGAAGAAACAAGATTTTTTTCCTAACTTTCCTTGGCCGTTTTTCCCGGATCGCTTTTTTCAATTTTCGCAAAACCTCTGCGTAATATATGCCTGTGATTGTGGTTTTCGGTAGCATATAATCGATTATCAAAATTCTTTCAGCATCCCAAAAAATTGTTGCCAAAACCTTACCAGCAGACGGTTGAGTTTTGAATTTCTTTGGTGGTGGTTCACTACGTTTAATCCATTGCATCGATTCTTGTTTGGATTCCGGATCCCAGTGATGAAGCCATGTTTCATCGCCTGTTATTATGGTATCCAAGAAATTTTCTGGTTCTTCTTTGTGCATATCTAAAATCGCCTTTGAAGTTTGAATACGCATTTTTTTTTTGTTCTTCATTCAACAAACGCGGAACCCATCGCGCACTTACTTTCGACATGTGAAGGTGGTCATGTAATATAGTATATGTGGTACCGTATGAAAGAGAAAGTCTCCACGCTAACCGCGGAACAGAAATACGCCGATCCTTCAATACAATAGATTCGGCCAAAATTACGTTTTCATGGCTAATAGCATCTGCTGGCCGACCCGAGCGGTTGTCGTCTTCTAATTACTCCCGACCACTTTTGAATAATTTTACCCACCTTGTTACTGTGGCATATGATGGTGCAGATTTGCCGTAAACTTTTGATATGTAGTTGAATATATAAATTGCATTTCATCCATCTTTACTGAAAAATTTAATAACGGTGCGATATTCAATTTCATTCATTTTAAGAAAAATTCAAAACACGTGTTACTAAATTGACAAAAACAAACGAACTGTAAAATTTACATCGAAATGTTCTTCTAGAAGTTTCATCGCGACAAAAAATGGGTTTGAAAAATATATTGTTGTCTCACTCACTCTTTTTTTTCATATGATATTGCAAGACTTTTTGATATACCCTCGTATCTTGCCACTTTACATTTTATTTTGAAAAAAATTTAGAGAATGCGAATTTACAAAAACATCACGATATCTAATATAAATCTAAACTTCTACGATAACTTTTTCGTGTGTAAAAGTTATCACTTTTACATTTTACAATTTATCTTGGTTTTTAGAGAATTAGGGCACAGTTGTTAACATTTCCAGTAATTTATTTAATTTTGAATCGTAAGCTGTCTCTTGCGCAATTTCTTACATAGTTACTGGTAACGTTTGAATCTGGTTTATTACAAAAATATCCGATTCCTCTATGCCTACTTCTTCTTTGGAATTCATTGGAAACCATGAAAATGCTTATATTTTATTTTGTAATTAAAACCTTGAAGAAATATTGTATAATACTTTTACATTAATTTTGAAAAAAAAAACGATGGTAATAATTTATCAGTCCTAAGAATGACTGTAATTTCGATTTATCTATTGGACGTGGTGCCTTATGTACTGCTTCAATTTTAGAATCCGCCTTGAAAATTCCTAATTTGTTTAATCTACAATATTCAATTTCGTGCTTTAAAAATTCTGTCTTACTCAGATTTATTTGTAATCCGTATTCAGAGCGTCGTTTGAAAGTTTCTTCTAATCTCTGAAGATGAATCTCTTCATTTGGAGCTGTCACTCTAATGTCATCTATGAACATGCAAGTTCCTTCAATACCTTGAACAATGGACTCTATTTTTCTTTGCCACTTTGCTGGGGCATAATTTAAACCATATAACATACGAGTACACTTATACAATCCTTTGTGCGTACTCGAAGTTAGTATAAGTGTTGGTCATCCTCATGTACTTTCTATTGTAAGTATGCATTACGAAGATCTATTAAATTTGGCGAGCTTTGAAGAAAATTGGTGTCACATTTATTTTAATTGGTAGGCGTACTGGATCACCTTTAATTTCACCAAGCGAACTATCATCGAACAAATCATGATAAAATTTCATTAATTTATTTAATTCTCGTTGAGTGTCATCCGAAATTTTTTCCAAAGGAATTGAATTTACCTCACTCTAAACAGTCGCAAAATAAAATAAATAAATAAACGAAAACATCCTAATCTACGGTCTCCCGAACAACCCTGGTTTTTCACCTTTAACCACATATAAAACTATCCATTTTGAACTATCATCGAATTCAACCATCACTTCAATTAATCCAAGAATATTTAATATAATATGATTACTGTATGAATTTAATTTTAAATTATATGTATTCTTTTAATTTACAATTTGGAAATTTTTCATAAAATTCGGTACTTGACATAATTGAAACAGGAGAAGCCGCGTCCAGTTCCATTTGAACCGGCACATCATTTCTTTTGATGTCAATCCACATTTTATTTTGACTTAAGGCTGTATAATACTGAAAAAACAAATTTCTGTTTTAGTATCGATATTTAAATGTGTCTAAAGCTAAACTGATTCGTTTCTTTAATAAATATGAGTACCAAAATTTTATATGATTCGTTTATTAAACTTTGCTTATATCGTTTACATGTATAAAATTAATTAATAAATTTACTATTTTTCATTATTTCTGTTCTAAACATTGCATATTATAATAAAATTAATAACCACTTATCTTGGACACAATTTTTATTTCGTGATTTGCCATCTAGCGACAGTAAATTTTTCAAAAAATAATCAGCATTGCTGCGTAAAAACAAATAAACTTATCGTTTGACGTAATTTTTCGATCGATAAGAATCGAAATTTTTATCATTTTTAAACTAATTTTTCCATTTTCTACGTCATTTCAAAACTAATCTTGATAATCCTGTAATAATAGCTTGATTTTATGTTTCTTAACACCTTGATCCAAACTTTTTTCGCTGTTTAGAAGTAAAATATTGAAAAAATTGATTTGTGCGTTTCAAAAAAACGACAAAATTTGAAACTTAACCGTAGACAAACTAAACATTTTATTGAGATAACCATGTATTAATCGCTCAATTATACGTCTAAGTTCATACTAAAGAAAGAATTAGGTCAATTGGTAATATTTTATGGTCAAAAACTGATTTTTAGTAAACATCGTTTTTGACAAGCTGAGTATCATACAGTCTTAATCTTATGAAACCTTTATATTATATAGCTGTGTTAATGACTATTTTGATTTTCTTTTGAATTTGTGTTGGTGGCGCTTACCTTCTTTTTTATCTTTTCCGAATGAATCACATTTACATTCACAGCACCTGGAGATTTAAATTTTTGTGCGTCCTTTGACGATGCTAACCATCGTCGCAGCTATTTCTCCCGCCTTTACGAATGTTAAATCCACTGTTTTCAACAATCTATTCCTTGCACGTTCATTCCGAAGGCCACACACGAACTGATTTTTAAGTGCTGTCTCAAGAAAATTTCCGAAATTAATCGCCATTTTCCATATTGATGCTTCATACTCTTTAATATTTCCCCTTCTCGTTGATGATGGTGGTGCAATTTATAATACTCGAATATCTCAACAGGTGTTGGAACATACATATTTTATTTAATATTTTGACACCTCAGCTTTTAAGGGTGAAAGGATTCAAAGTTAATCGTATTTCAGAAACGTCAAAATCAACTTTAATAATTTTCTTGAAAATGTTGATTTTTTTTTTGAAATTGGATTAAAATATTTTTTACTGTGTAAATTGTCAAATAATTTTGAATGCTTCGATATTGTTAGCCTGCTGTATTAATAAAGTTATTATTATTTTGTTTTAACTACTGGCACTAATTTTAAAAAATAAGTTAAAGAAGTTTTATGTAATTTCGATAGCAAATCGTAAAAAATTATTGTGTGCATTCGAGCTCCAAGTATATCGTTGCTCTCGCACATTTATGGGTTCACCCGAGCAACGAAATACTATTTTACGCTCTAGATTAGATACACAAAAGGATAATTAGTATCTGTAAGGAACGCACTATGTAATTAAAGCTTGTTATATTTAGGTGAGGTTTTTAGTCGCTCATCCCTATTCAAATTATAAATTGATTAAATTATTTTACTAAATAAGCGCTATAATATTAAATGTGGGCATGTATCGCACAATATTTTGCTTGCGTGCTTGGCTGCAAACAATGCAAAATGACCCTGGTAATTTCCATTGTTTACCTGCCCAGACACTTTCTACTAATTATGTTTAAATGTCCCAAGAATGCGATACAAACTTTGTAAGTACTTGTTTATCAAATTATCTTTGACCTTGACATTTACATGTTAAATTCTTATAAGAAATATATAACATGAATATTTTAATCGATCTACACGAAACTATTAAATCATCAGCTCTTGAGATACGAATCGCTAAGTAGGTACTTTAATCATTTAAAAATAACCAACTTTATAACTGCAATAAACATCTTAATTATTTTTACATTACAAAAGAAAATGGTAATATTATACAATTTTACCTAACAGTTATGCAATTACGAGGTAAAAGAGATTTTAAAGTATAAATCATAAACGATAAAAAAGTTTTCTTTAAATGTCTCTGGTGGTAATATTTAATTTCATGGATTAAGATTTATACAAAATTTACTCATTACTGTCTAAACTTTACGGGTTATAATGATTGCATAATTTACGACTTCACAACCCAAATGTTTATTTAAAATATCCGAAAAACTCTTTAAATTCTTCTTTATCATAATTTCCCCACCCTAAGCTGGTTATGTGGTCTGACATAGATTGTTAAGCCGATTACATGAATTTCAGCCAACTGAGTTTTCTTGAATCAGAAAAACAACTGTCCTACTTTCAAATATCAATAGTCAACTGGGATGCGGTACCTCGAAAGATGAAACTTCAAGTAACTTTTCATACTCATTTCTTGTAAATGACGTTTATATGGCCTTGGCCCGTAAAAATGGCGAACGTTCTTAATAGCCTTCTTACTATTTTTCAAGGTCAATGGTGCTGCTGCTGATTGTTGTATTAATTTCAGTGGAGAACCCAATCTGTCATTTTAAAATCGCACAAATTATGAGCGAGACCAACATCTAGATGGCCTTCGCGCGTATGTTCCAAATCTTGAACCTGCTGCATTCTGACGCACTCAACTCGGAAAAACAATCTTAAATGCGGGAAAATCGAAAATTTCCTTCCTAGAAAAAACATTTTAGAAAATTTCTCTTCAATATTGCAGGAAAACAACATCTGAACAAATTTCTGGAAAATTAGACCAGTTTTAATTTGGTTTTTTGATAATAATAAACTAATAATTTGTCACCAGCACCAAATCGGTGGACTAGTAGATTAAACTGCCGATAAAATAAACTAAAATTATTGGTTAGCCCAAAACCGTTCAACCGATATGCCACATGATTAATTTGAAATAAGATGAGATTTATTTGCCTTCAACGCCGTGGTGGTAGTTTTGAGTACTTCAGTTAAAGTTTTTGTTTTTCATTGACATGCGACCCGTATATATTCTGTAATAAATGAATAATTTTCAAACAGTGCTAAAACGGTGGATTTGTGAACTAAAGATACTTATAACAAAATTATGTTGCTTTTGAAATGATATCCCACAGTATATTATGGCGTTCTTGAAGTCCTTTTAAATGACATACAACAAGTTTATATTTTATGATAGATGAATAAATTGTCACAAGCGCCAGAACGGAGGATTTATGAACTATGTTAGTATTGTCAAGTTGTCTGACCCAAAACCTTTCAAACGATATTCTTCGCTAGAATATGAAAATAATAAAAGAACTGCAAAGCAATTTCGTGGTATTGGATGGTTTTTGTGTTATTTCCTATGGCAACTACCTAGCCCTATGTACAATTCCCTAAAGTTTGTCATTCCCGAAATAAATGCAGAAGGAGATATTAGACATAGAGAGACATACACAGATGGATGTTTTTATTGCTTGTTTTGGGGTCAATAAAACGTGAAAAAGTGATTTTGAACCTCGTCTTACTTGACATTTTTCTAAAGATTTTTACAAATCGATATGCAATTACAATTTTGTCAACACTCTTATGGTAAACTTAAGAGATTGAAGTTTTAAATGCCAAAATGTGCCCACCAGACAGAGCGATCTTTTAGATATATTAAGTATGAAGATAGTGAAAGGAAACCCTTTGATATACGGTCTTACGTTTTTTACACACATCACTGCACCCAAGCACCGCACCTCATTAATTACTAACAACTGTGATAACAGAGAAAGCTTAAGTTGGTCGAATGCATCTTATTGATCTCACTGTTACACTTCTTTTATTAAAACGAGCGAATCTTCGGATTTATTGTTTCATATTTAGTCCTTTCTGAGGGCATGATCACTGATCAGTGATCACATAACATATCGCTCTAGAATCAATTTGGGGATTTCAAAATTTATAGTGAGATTTGTATCTCGTAACAGTTTCTCTACCTCAGAAAATATTTGAATATGATCTTTAAAGGTTGCCGAGACGAAAATTATTAAGGCAGAAACAACTGAGTTCACGAAATATTGATCTGAGCCTTACATTAACACATGTGGTAGTGTGGATCAAAAGACATGGAGAAAGTTGTCTTATCTTTCGATTCCTGACCATATTTAATCCAATCGAGTTAGCAAGTATTTAAGTATTTTATTACTCGATCCGGTTTTGGTTGTTTTATTCGTAGAATTTGCATTCTCTTCAAGATGGGCTGCGGAAGTTCAGAATTACAGGATTTTTGAAATAAATTTAAATTTTACAGTGGCTCTACATAGAAACCCATGTAAAAACATTAAAGAAGTGCTCCATTTAAAAACAATACCAACAAGGGATGAACAAGTAAAATTTCTGGAAGGAGTAAGTAGAGACCGTCGCATCTTTTTGGCAGATAATGTTCAACTCACTGATATGATGCGGTCTATTTCTAATCTATTTTAAATCTTGTTGGAACCTCGTGAACGTCTCTAGAATCAGCCAGAGAACCCATGAAAGAGTTGGGAGAGCTTCGACCTCCGAACAGATTGCAGGAACTAAAAAATAAAAATAAAAAGATATCTTTATCAGTAGATCTTTTTTTACCTTTCTTATTATTTTTTTTATCTTTAATACTGGGGCCTATGATAATAGTTTAGCCAGTTCAAATCCTCCATGTTTCATCTAAAAAGGCTATATTTTTAGGCAATGTAACACTATTGACAAAAAAAAAATTAAGAATATGATAAAAATTTATCGTTCTTCCTTAAAATTGCTCGGTAATGCAGATGTATGCTGAATTGTCTACTAACTTCAATAAAGTGCTAGAGTTAGCCGACATTCTTCAGTCGAACAATCTTGATAATGTAAGATATCTTGATTTAACAGTTACAACCGGACGAAGGAAATCAATCGGTGCTGCAGATTAAAATTATTAATATAGGTATAGCAGACGAAAAATGTTGGTAATGTAGATCCATAAAATCATAATGAAATTTTGGTTGTAATAACTGAAATTAGTCAGCCAAAAATATCGATAATCCAAATTTAAAATTAAAACATAAATTTACCAGTCGATAAAGAAACTCTATTAAAATAAACAGCCGAAAATCAAATAGTCGGTAATGCAAATATATTATATCCGTCGAAATATAGTTCTAATGATGGAAAATTTGCTTCGTTTTCAAAATGTTACCAATTTTTAATGGATCTTTCTGCTTCATTGAATATAGTCATAGTGTAATTGATAACCAACTAGCAAAATCTAATCTTTATAAAATGAGAAAGTTCTAAATTACACCCTGTAAAACTCCTCTGATCTACCCAAACCATGAGGTACTATAATGTACACATTTTTTTCTTCTGTCGGTATCGAGATTTTGAAAAAAAATTGTTTTTATTAGTTTTGACATTTTCTTTCTTGGAAAAAATAATTTTTGAATTAATCAACTAACGTTAGTTGTTGTAAAATACAGCTAAAATCTCTCTCTTACAGTTAACGAACATCTTAAAAATGTATCTTCTTTTAAACTGAAATTAATTTTGAAATTTTAAACTATTGTGATTGTCTATGTCGTGCCAATCTTCTATTTCGAAGTGCAATGAAAACAAAACTTTCTTTTTGTTTGCCACCACCTTTTATCTATTAAAATCGGTTTAACCAAAACTTTTTTGTTCTGCTCGTAATCAAATTGAAATTAATCAAAATTTTACTTTTATTCAGTGAATAAAAACACAACAACAAATGTACTGCAGTCAAATAGTACTTTTATATACAGGGTGATGATTAAGCCACCGATTACATACAGCAAAGTGTTGTATCGTGCCTGTGCCCACAGAACTGATAATGGTCTCAGTTTACAACAAAGCGATAAATATAATGTTCGTTAGAAAACGTTACAGCCTGAATAAATCACGGTGCTAAAATTGAGATACTATTTGCCAA
Source organism: Nephrotoma appendiculata (assembly GCA_947310385.1). Taxonomy (NCBI): domain Eukaryota; kingdom Metazoa; phylum Arthropoda; class Insecta; order Diptera; family Tipulidae; genus Nephrotoma; species Nephrotoma appendiculata. Next base: position 300,606,329 of record OX371223.1, read on the forward strand.
TCACTGTCGATCACAATCCATTTATAAAGTTCACGATCTTTGTTTTGTAATAATCTCGTCTTTTTTAAAAATCAATTAGTTACTGTACTTCATTGCTTCTGGATTTGTTACAAAAATTTATGAAAGTAAATATGTCTGACCTTGATTTATGGGTTTATGACATTTATGTGTGCGGCTGATATTTATAACAATAACTCATCTTATTAATGCACGTACATGCGAAAATTGCTTTTACTTTTATTCTCTTTTTGGCGGTGTTTTCTTTGTTTTTGTCAAGTTGTGTAATGACGGAATAACGCCTTAGCATTGTTTGGAGTTGATCATAAATATATGACTTTCCTTATGATTTGTATGTACTCAATGAAACTTACGAGATATAAATCTAGTCGATCAATTCGACAAAGTTAAAAATGTTACTATTTGGGTAAATCCTTAGAACATTCATCCTTATTTTGCAAATTTTACAAAATTTACTGAAATTTCATATCATGGCAACAATATATGGTATATACAAAAATTTGACAATCGCAGCAATCTTCTAGCCTGGTATCTTGCTGAAAATTCGCACGCAAATTTGAGGACGCTCAACAATTAAAGTTTCAACACCATTAGAAGAATAAATTTCTAAACCCGTAAGGTAAAACTTCGATTTCTGCTCATATTGTCTACAGTCCGGTACAGCTGATTAATTCCGATGAAACAAATCAGCAAAAAATTTGGACATTGGCTGTTTAGTTCACAAATCCACCGTTTTGGCTCCAGTGATAATGTTAGTTCATTATAAATGGAATCTAGTCTTGAAAAATGCTGCAAAACTTATGGTACTTCATACATAAATTGGCTTTAATTCCAAAAGCCTCTTTTGCAAATCACGTTATAATTCTCATGGAAGTATGAATGTGAGATACTGCTAAAGTTTTATTAGTAAAAAAATGCCATGCTAAACGTTTATTAGTGTTGGCGCGTATATCAAAACGATACCTGTATTAAGCGGAAATCAATGCAACTTTTAATTTCTTGACATTCTGTTGAATGGCAGTTAATTTTAGGGAACCGAAGGAAGTTATAATACATTTCTCTAGAAAAACTATATCCGAGGAAGATTAGTTAAAAATAAAATCCAAATTTAAATCTTTTAAAATATATTAGGATTATTGTAAACAAATATAACCTCAAAGGTCAAAAGGATATTACAATAGAAAAATTAGAAAAATTAATATCATGCTCGAAAGGCAGGAAGCTCCTCCTAATTTAGTAACAAATTTAATGAGAATTCTTAAGACAACTGAGATATCAAAAGAAATCTAAGTACAACCTTATGTAAGTAGAGTGCTAATTGAGAACCGTATTAGTTAGCAAACAATTATGAGGTGTGCGCCATTCAGGGGCGCGGGAAATTTATAGAATTTTGTGTTTTAACCAAATGTATAATAAGAACTATAGGGACAATTAAGATCTAAAAACAGCATCAGAAGCACGAGGTGTTTGTTGGGAACCATTCCAGTTAGAAAAAATAATCAGAAACTCTACATTCAGAGGTTGGAACAATTTATAGAATTTTGTATTATCGCCAAATATAATAAGCATTCTTAGGCAAACTGCGATTTCTCTAGAGATTCACAACCTCGTGTATATAACGTGTTCTTGGAGACCATGTCACATAGAAAAAATAATCGTAAGCTCCCCATCTAAGGGCGATGCCAATTTATAGAATTTTGTATTATGACTGCGACGACTTTTAGTTCGTTTTAAAAATGTATATTAAACAAAAATGCAACAAATTTTTGAGAATATTTTCAGTCGTTTGAGCCTCTATTAGTAGTGACTTTGATTGTGTCTTTCAAAGCCGCAATCGTTTTTGGATGAGTAGCATAACATTTGTTCTTGGCGGCTAGTGGTCCAACGAAGTCAAATCCCAATTCCTATGTGGCCAGTTGACACCGCCATTTTGGCTGATAATGCGGATTTTGAGGGTGCAAAGGGGTCCATGCGGGTGCAAAACGTCGATTTTTTAACAGCCGAGGTGAAAATGGGCTTTGTTGGAAAAAATAATTTTTTGGTAAAAATGTTCACCTTCTTCCCACCGAGAATTGGTCCATTCGGCGAAGTGAAAACGTAATGGATGGTCAACTACCTTCAATTATTAAACCAAATGGACTTTGTAGGCCTTCATATCGCTGATGTTCACTTCGCGTGAACGACGGCGGGTTGAGGTACTCAATGTTGACTCACAGTTTCAGCTACAGCAGCAAGATTTACCGCCGAACAAGTTGAACAGCGACGTGGAAAGCCTGTATTATCTTTTAACATACCAAACGAACGATCTTTATTCGCAAATTTCCTCACACTGTTATTAGTTGGCGCTTCATTTCTACTGAGTTTTCTATGCAATTTTCGGCAAGTTTTAGCAACTGACTCACTACTTTGGAAATAAATTTTCAATATTTTTCAAAGTTGGTCAAGCGTATTTCGTTCACTGGAAATACAATACTGACTTTATGTCACTTGACAGAGGACATTAATGCTAAGAGCGGCTAAATAACCTCTAGTTCAAAAACGAACCAAAAGATGCCGCACCCTTTTTACTAAGAATTCTTAGTCAAATGGGATATCCCTAGAGATCTAAACACAACTTCAGGTATAAGGGGTGTTAGGTGGTAACCATGTCAATTAGAAAAAATAATCATGTGATGTTTTAGCTTTACTCAAAGTGAAGTGTAATATAAAAAAGAAAGAGAGTGATGTTACATTTAATTTCATCTCATGGAGTGTGTTCATAACCGCAAACAATATGAACTGGATGAACGTAGCTGCAATTATAATGTGAGATACATTATTTTCCCGTTCTTAATTTTTCTGAAACCTCAGTGGTATATTTCCGGATCGTTGTGAGCGGAGAAGATCCAAAGGTTTGTTGTTTACCTCACTGTTGTCATCTCTCGATGTGGAAGGTTTTGGTGATACCACTGGTACCTGCTTTATTATCTCCGGAGCAAGCACGAGTGATGGCAGGGTGGTAAGATTTATCATTAATGGTACATGACTCTCATCAAGGTTACATTCATTTGGAATTGTAGAAGTATCCCGAGTTTCTGGAGACCTTATACGAATCTGATTTGGGTGACGCCTACAAATTCCAAGTGATATCTCTATGATAACCATTTTTCGCCCAATAACTTTAGAGATTGTTCCCAATATCCACTTTTTCCCACGCCCAAAATGTCTGGCGTAGACTGCTTGGACCTGGGTAGAACTTCGGCGTTTTTTGATAATTCTGATGTTGTGGATTCGGTACTAAGACAGATATTAGAGTACGCTTTTGTCGTCCGTGTAGAGGTTCTGCTGGAGATTTGCAACTGACTGGATCTGGTGTAGCTCTGTAAGTATTGAGGTACTTTAAAAGAGCTTTCTGCCGATTATCCTCATCTACCATGATTTTAGTTGACTTGAATGTTCGGACGAAGCCCGTTCGAAGCTGGGTGAAATAGAGCTGACGTCAGATGCTTAATATTGTTTTGTTCACAAAATTTAGGTAGACCCTCAATTGCAAAGATTATCTGTAGTGTCTGCATCGTAGTAGCTGCTGTGATACACAGATCAACCACACAGATCAACCACATTTTACTGAAAAATGGACCTGCGAAATTAAAATGGATATGCTCCCATGGATGCTTCGTAGTAGGCCAAATAGAGAATGTCTTTTTGGGATCACTCATATTTGACTGGCAGACTGTACACTTTGCTACGATGTATTCTATATCTTTATCAATATTCGGAAACCAAATCCAGTCTCCAGTCTCCGGGCCATCTGCTTCTTTCTAGTTGAATCCCAATGACCTTCGTGAAGAAGTTGAAGCATCTTTAACTGGACCGCTTTCGGAAGGACGACTCGATTTGTTCTGTTTGAAGAAGTATACACTTTGACTGCAAATATAAAGCAAACTTTCGATTGTATTATGGTTGTAGGTCGGTATCCATATTAGAAAGAGAGAGACCTTCTTTAAAACTGGATCATCGAGGGTAGCCCTAGCAAACAACGATGAATTTATAGGTAAGTCATGTAACTTATCTGGTCCACATTCGTCAATGTTTTTTCGTAAACATCAAAGTTCTCATCTGTGCTTAATGGAAGTCTAGATCATACATCTGCATTGGCATGCTTTTCAGTTGAGCGATATTTGATGTCGTATTTATAACCTTGGAGAACGACAGCCCAACGCTGACGTCTTTGGAGTGTTGCAACTGGTAGTTTCTTGTTTGGATGAAAAATTGTCATGAACGGCTTATGATCCGTGAAAAATTCAATTTTCTGCCGTATATATATTGGTGAAAATTTGTCACACCATAAATAATAGAAAGAGCCCCCTTTTCAACTTGCCCATAAGTTTGCTGACTTGTCGTCAACGTTTATGATGCAAAAGCGATAGGACGTTCAGATTCATCTTGGGAACGGTGCGAAATTACCTCACCAACGCCGTACTTGGATGCATCTGTAGCAAGAATTATTGGACGATCCTCACTGTAGTGGACTAATCTGGACGATTTTAGCAACTGTAACTTCAGAGATTGAAAAGCGGTTTCTTGTCGATCGGTCCAAACAAAGTTCACACCTTTGTGGCGAAGCTCATTAAGTGGCAATTGAAGCAAAATTCCTAATGAATTTATTTTAGTAATTGATTTTGCCAATGAATACCTCCACTTGTTTGACATCAGTAGAATGCGACATGTTCTTCAATGACCCATGTATTCTACGTATTATGCCGCGAATGTGCATTTATCGATTTTTCAGCGCAGTCTATACCTGTCAAGCTGCCTCAACAACTCTTTAAGATTTCCAGGATGCTCTTTATTGCTTGCATCGGTGACGATTACGTCGTCGAGATATACTGCACACATTGGAATGCCGGCGGTAACTTTTTCCATCAAATGTTGAAAAATTCCATTAGCACTGGCGATGCCGAAAGGTAAACATTGGTAAGAAGAAGATGAGCGTCGCTTTGATCGATTTTAGTGAAGAATTGCCCTGAATTGAAATAATTCCTCTATCCGCGGAATTGGGTATCGATTGATTCCGATTTGTGGAATAATGATGGTCACTAATCTCCACAAATCCGGATTTTACCGTTTGATTTTTTATAGCTACAATTGGGGCGGCCCATCGCTGAAATAGTTCGATTTAAGGATGCTGCGAGACACTAGTCTCTGAATCTCCTCATCCACATTCTTCTTCAAAGCAAATGGCACATTGTAAGGCTTGAAATATTTCGGGCGAGCCCCGGTTGCAAAATGGTCAGCTTGCTTGCACCGCAGCCATCGGAGGTCTTGTTTTTGATTCCCGGTGGTGACAAGGAAAAAATTTCACGGCTGGTTTAGGATCAATGAATTAATTACTCATTATCCGAAATGAAAATATGATTATGAAACCTCATTTGAGGCGGCCAAATCACTTGATGGGATATAGTGCCAGAGAGAGAGAGAGAGAGCCAGGTTTTATTGTAATTTTCGCCTGGAAGGAATTATAATAATCCGAGAGTAGTCGAAAACAGATTTGGGTAATCCGCACAAATCTTTGAAGCACATTCGACTATAGGTATTGTTGCTATTCATTACAGAATATACACTGGCTTGATTACGATTGTTGACATCCATAGTTCAAAATTTAGCATGCAGTCATGCACTGCTTACCTTCCCACATAATTTGCACCGTAATACACCCTTTGAGGGGAACGGTAGTATCACCGTATCCATCAGGACCTTATTCGTCACTTCGTATTTTGGAGAGCCCAATTGGTAGTATTCCTTAAGTCCAACCACCGAACAAGTCACACCCGTGTTGACTTAAAAAATATCTGCTTACTATTGACACCTAATTCGACCATAATATTTTCCGGGTAACGCCCTCTCGCTGTTGACACTAGATCGACCTCTTCTGGAATATCTGATTCTATATTAAAAACAGAGTTTATATACTAAAAATCGTTCACTTCGTTAACTGACCTCGTCTACGGCCGTAATTTCTTCCTGACCGCTTATGATTTAACTCAGGATCTCTGTTTATTGACTGGCATACGCTGGCAAAGTGGCCTTTCTTTCCACATTTTAGATTTTATTAGTTAGATTTTATCAATGCGGCATTGTGCACTGGCTCATGTGGTGTATGCTTTACAAGCATGTCGCTAATTTTCCACTCTGTGTAGTTTTCGTTGCATCCAGCTTTTGGACATATAAATGCACAATCTCTCGTTGCTCCGCGTAAATTGGCAACCCAAACTGCGTACGACTGATCCGGCAACGTACGACTTTTATAGAAATCACACCGAGACACGAGCATATGTTTTTTTCCACAAAATGTTCGGTTAATGCTTTGATTTTTGAAATGATTTTTTTACCAGATCATTAGGGAATAGTTTTTGTAGCAGCTCGAGTGATGTGTTTCCCACACTTGCAAGAAAAGATGCTAGAAGACGGTATCCTTCTGTATAAAGTTAGAGGGTAAGTTTCCCAATTCATTTTATCCTTTTCAAAAGCATGAAACTGTGGTGCGGCTCCTGACGGTGATCCGGTTTTTTTCTTGTTGAGCATTGTCCTAACCAACATTTCATTCTGCTTTTGTATTACCTCTAATTTTTCTTTAAATTGCTTAACGTCCATCTTATTCACTGTGTACACGTACGCACTATATATATTTTTACGATTTTAACACGACGCACTTTTCCTTTTACAGAAATTTAGTATCTTCGTCGCCAAATGTTCATTTGTTGAACTGCTGAAGAGAAACTTACACTTTGTAATGGTAATATTTATTTAATATTACCATTACCAAGTGCAAGTTTCCCTTGATGTTCAAATAGCTTGTTAGTTATACCATAGACAAATTATAATAAGACTGCTAAACCAATGGAAAATTTATGTTTAAATCAAATTCTCGATGTCGTTACAAATGGAAAATTTTTTCTAGTGGCTGTTAGCAGAAATGCTTAGCTAAAACTCAAACCCTATGTGCTCAATATACATATTTCTCGCTCAAAATATTTTTTTAATACGTGCGCGAACAAATAAAAAATTTTATATATGTGTATACAGTAAAAAAGAAACAAATGGAAAATAACAAATTCAACTTATTTTTTATTTTCGTTTGAAAGTATCCTTTCTCTTCTTTCTTTAAGTCATTCACTTATATTTTAATAAAACAGAATGAAATGAAACTAAAACGCACGTATTATCTATATACATACTCGTATATACATATGTACTATTTAAAATAATGTTTATGCACGATCGATAATTTCTTGTTTAGATGTATAGAATTTAAACACGTGGTGACCATGAAAAGGAAGAGGATCTATTTTAGATGTAAGTATGTAGCTACGATGATTGTTTTGGTGAGCTGCATGAAGTATAATTTAAAAAACAAATATTTGGAGGAAATGATAAGAAACATCAACAATTTATGAACGAAAGGGAAAAATATTATAATTAAATGGTTTTTTAATGATCGCAGAAAACAGTTACATATACATATGTATTACATATTTGTGTTTGGTTACATTATGTATATTTTATATGCCTATCTATACTGGTTTGTCCAAATTAAATACATTCATGACTAAATTTTCCCTAAGTATACTTAAGGATGTTGCATGATTTAAATTCAATAATTTTAAAATACCTAATAATTTTATAAATGATTTTATTTTTGAGAAAATGAAGAAAATCAGCTTACACCGGAAAGGTGTCTTTTGGAAAATATACTATGTATTTGGATTTGCCTCCAAAAAAATTGGTCAAGCATATAAATTTTTGTTAACGTTTTCCCCTTATTCCATATTATCTGAAGCATGGTAAAGGTATTATAGGACTTGATTTGTTTCAACTAGCTTTTGCAAACATTTTAAGACGTCGGATATAAAAGCTAGTTTTTGATTTTAACTAAATTTGCAAAAACATTAATATTTCGATTGCGGTTGTGGTATATACATATATAGAATTATGAGTATACACAATATCCGTGCAATTTCATTTTTAATCTGCTAACCCCAAATAAAAATCATCTTAAGGTTTTAAAATGACAATATATAAATATTTCGTTGTTCGTTGTTGTCAATTGATTTACAAGCTTACATTAAAAGTACAGTGGAATTTTTCAGATACCAACCACCCCTTATCATGGAAACTACCCCAAATTTCTCTACAATAAAGGACCACTTCTTGGAAAATTTCAAAAATAGACTATTCAATATCGGATAATGGGTATCGTTTTATAATCCTCATCAGAAATGCAATTCGATTTTCAAGTTGTAACTATAAATCATGGACACAAATTTATTTAGCCATCCCCTTTATTTATTAGGTGTATAACTTAATTTCTACAGATTTTTTCTTCGAGCTTAAAATTATATTTAAAATAGAAATATTTTCACGGTATTTTTTGATTTTTACAGGATCATGATTTACATAACCTCTCAGAATAGCAGAGTTTACAATGGCAACTGATAAACAGCACATTCGGCACTGCATTCTATACAAATGAATTCCAATAATGAAAAAAAGCTTCTAAAGCACGGGAATCAATTTGTAGTGGTCTTGGTGTCGACCTTGTGTCTTATGAAATTTGTAATTATTGGTACAAACGTTTTAGAAGTGGTGATTTCGATATTAGCGACAGCCTCGAAAGTTTGAAGGTGTGCTAGCTAACCTGGAATATACAACAGCAACAGGCATAACTCAGAAAAAACCTAATACCTAAATAAAATAATGCGTAATAATTGGATTCATATTAGTTTTCAATTCCTATAAAAATCATAAACATTTGATAGTTTAAATTCTCCTAAACTTCTGAAACTTTAAATGAATTGTAAGAAAATATGTACTATGGACTTGAAGGATATAAAAATTAATTAAATAGAGTAAAATATTTTCTGGACAGTTATTTTTCAGTAATTATCTTCTCCTGTACTAAATATTAATTTATTGCATTAATATGCCCAGTACCAAGTGAATTTTATAAAACTGGTGATGTAAATGTATTTAATTAATGTGTAATAATCCATCACCATTAGTCATACATACTCTAATCGTATATAGTTCAATGTGTGTTTTGTATATCATAACAAAAACTAAAACGTAACGTTTTTTTTATTTTATTTTTTGTAGTATCGAACAAGACGATTTCAAAGAACACGGAACGAATTAACCGTGTTCTTGGAAGGGTTCCCGTATCTGGATACGCCTAGTTTGAAGGTCGTGACCCAAATGATAATACTTAAGCTACTCAAGTACTTGTGTTTATGTTTGTCAGTTGTACTGCTCGTTGGAAAATTACTCTTGGATATTTCCCTATTAGTAGCTTAACAGCTGTACAAAAGAAAAATATGATAGTTTCATTTGTCTTTATTACACAATATTGGGGTTGTAACAACTGAAACAAGCATAAAATTATTTATCCAATAAAGCTAGTTTCACTGATATTCAAAATATTTTTCTTTGTTCTATTTTAATTCTAAATTGTGAACCTCTAAAAAAACACCTTTTGTGCTAGCACGAAATGATTTTTATTTTATTAAATTTAGATTGCGTGTTCCGTTTATAATTAATTTTGTTTGAATTTGGTTCGAATATTTTCTGGGACTTCCGTGCGGCGTTCGTGATCCTGTCCTTGATTTAGGTCCTCAGGCAGTTCTTATTGATTTTATATACAAAAAATATTTATACTACGAACTCTTTAAACATGTCGAGCAAGTTCAGCCCACTGCAGTCTTACCGAAAACAAAGACATGTTTCATATAAGGTTTAATGAGGCCTCACTAAAATCTATGACAACTCATTGAACTATATACGATTAGAGTATGTATGACTAATGGTGATGGATTATTACACATTAATTAAATACATTTACATCACCAGTTTTATAAAATTCACTTGGTACTGGGCATATTAATGCAATAAATTAATATTTAGTACAGGAGAAGATAATTACTGAAAAATAACTGTCCAGAAAATATTTTACTCTATTTAATTAATTTTTATATCCTTCAAGTCCATAGTACATATTTTCTTACAATTCATTTAAAGTTTCAGAAGTTTAGGAGAATTTAAACTATCAAATGTTTATGATTTTTATAGGAATTGAAAACTAATATGAATCCAATTATTACGCATTATTTTATTTAGGTATTAGGTTTTTTCTGAGTTATGCCTGTTGCTGTTGTATATTCCAGGTTAGCTAGCACACCTTCAAACTTTCGAGGCTGTCGCTAATATCGAAATCACCACTTCTAAAACGTTTGTACCAATAATTACAAATTTCATAAGACACAAGGTCGACACCAAGACCACTACAAATTGATTCCCGTGCTTTAGAAGCTTTTTTTCATTATTGGAATTCATTTGTATAGAATGCAGTGCCGAATGTGCTGTTTATCAGTTGCCATTGTAAACTCTGCTATTCTGAGAGGTTATGTAAATCATGATCCTGTAAAAATCAAAAAATACCGTGAAAATATTTCTATTTTAAATATAATTTTAAGCTCGAAGAAAAAATCTGTAGAAATTAAGTTATACACCTAATAAATAAAGGGGATGGCTAAATAAATTTGTGTCCATGATTTATAGTTACAACTTGAAAATCGAATTGCATTTCTGATGAGGATTATAAAACGATACCCATTATCCGATATTGAATAGTCTATTTTTGAAATTTTCCAAGAAGTGGTCCTTTATTGTAGAGAAATTTGGGGTAGTTTCCATGATAAGGGGTGGTTGGTATCTGAAAAATTCCACTGTACTTTTAATGTAAGCTTGTAAATCAATTGACAACAACGAACAACGAAATATTTATATATTGTCATTTTAAAACCTTAAGATGATTTTTATTTGGGGTTAGCAGATTAAAAATGAAATTGCACGGATATTGTGTATACTCATAATTCTATATATGTATATACCACAACCGCAATCGAAATATTAATGTTTTTGCAAATTTAGTTAAAATCAAAAACAAGCTTTTATATCCGACGTCTTAAAATGTTTGCAAAAGCTAGTTGAAACAAATCAAGTCCTATAATACCTTTACCATGCTTCAGATAATATGGAATAAGGGGAAAACGTTAACAAAAATTTATATGCTTGACCAATTTTTTTGGAGGCAAATCCAAATACATAGTATATTTTCCAAAAGACACCTTTCCGGTGTAAGCTGATTTTCTTCATTTTCTCAAAAATAAAATCATTTATAAAATTATTAGGTATTTTAAAATTATTGAATTTAAATCATGCAACATCCTTAAGTATACTTAGGGAAAATTTAGTCATGAATGTATTTAATTTGGACAAACCAGTATAGATAGGCATATAAAATATACATAATGTAACCAAACACAAATATGTAATACATATGAATATGTAACTGTTTTCTGCGATCATTAAAAAACCATTTAATTATAATATTTTTCCCTTTCGTTCATAAATTGTTGATGTTTCTTATCATTTCCTCCAAATATTTGTTTTTTAAATTATACTTCATGCAGCACACCAAAACAATCATCGTAGCTACATACTTACATCTAAAATAGATCCTCTTCCTTTTCATGGTCACCACGTGTTTAAATTCTATACATCTAAACAAGAAATTATCGATCGTGCATAAACATTATTTTAAATAGTACATATGTATATACGAGTATGTATATAGATAATACGTGCGTTTTAGTTTCATTTCATTCTGTTTTATTAAAATATAAGTGTATGACTTAAAGAAAGAAGAGAAAGGATACTTTCAAACGAAAATAAAAAATAAGTTGAATTTGTTATTTTTCCGTTTGTTTCTTTTTTACTGTATACACAAATATAAAAAAATTTATTTGTCGCGCGCGTATTGAAAAAATATATTGAGCGAGAAATATGTATTGCGCTCATAATTTAGACCAAAATAGGGTTTGAGTGTTGACTAATATTTCTACTAACAGCCGCTAGAAAATTTTTTCCATTTGTAACGACATCGAGAATTTGATTTAAACATAAATTTTCCATTGGTTTAGCAGTCTTATTGTAATTTGTCTATGGTTATACGCTTTTTATTTATCGCGACACACGACATGTGATGTTTTAGCTGTACTCAGAGTGAAGGGTAATATAAACAAGAAAGAGTGTGATGTTTCATTTCATGTCATCTCATGGAGTGTGTTCATAACCGCACACAATATGAACTGGATTGAACGTAGCTGCAATTATAATGTGAGATACATTAGTGTGCATTGAACGTCCTGATTTTAATTCATTGCACGTAAACGATTTAGGATGACTCCCAGAGAACTTTGACTGCAAATAACGTGCGTATTTGCCGTGGTTGAGTAGTATTCGATGCATCAGCTAAGTGCCCCAATGTGCATCGTTTTTAAAAAGATTTAAATATTGGCAAGCTTCACGATAATTGGCACATCCTCACCGGTAACAGTTCTCAATTCATGGAAGGATGTCGGTCCACGTGCGTTTATTAACAGTAATTGCAAGTAAAATACAGAATGATTTAGTGTTCAGCATACAAACGGTCTAACGCGTCGGCTGAAAATAAATTGAAAAGTCCTTTAACTGTTTCCATGCTGATTCAGTCCATGGAGTCAATTCGCGTTCCGTGAAATAATGAAAATGAATAGTTTTCTTCATTAGCAATCGAGTAGGTTTGCATTCCCCATAAGAAATTTCGATTTCACACAGTAAAATTTAAAATTACGTGCGAATTATTAAAACTACTAGATTGCCAATGAAAAAAACTTTTCATATTCATTATTTCACGGAACGCGAATTGACTCCCATGTGTAGTATGTTGGCACGTTAGAGTAAAGAAGCTTCCTTGCAAACATATCATCCCCGCACAATGAGATAAATTCAATTATTGTTGGCGAAAGATGCAATTGCATTTCCCACCTCAAAAACGGTCATATCGCTTCCTTTGTTGACATATTTGCAAATGTATTTGATTGATGTCACCGAATTGCAATTACTCGCCATTGAATTGTGCGTTGTACGTTTTCGAGAGTAATGTAAATACAGTACAACCCAACGATAGGGTGGTACCCTCTTGGGTATCGTTTTGTGCATTTTCCATCAGACATACATGGTGAGTTATTGTTGAGTACGCTACATCGACCATAAATCATGCTCTTTTTGACGACTTCAACTAATTTTGGATCAATTTCGCCATATGGTATTTCAGCTGAGATGACTTATTCAATTTGATCTGGTGTGACTTTTTCGATCAACTAAATCAAAATGTGTGCATGTTACGGTTGTGAAGTTTGTCCCAAAAAAATCCCGTGTACATATACAAATCCAATTAGAAATTTTTAATGCAGAACAGTATTAGTATTTACACTGTTAAAATAAAATATTTGCGAAATAACTATATTATAATAGAAAGAGACGGAAATAGGTGCCACATTTTTTCATATTCGATTTATGTATTTTGCAAAGATGAAAGAAAGAGTGAAAAATAATCGAGAAAAATTAAAACACATTAAGCTCTCGCAAATCTAATCGATTTTATTGGTTTGAGTAGTTTTAATTTAGATAAATTCTGAATATCCTAGAGTTCAATTTTCCGACAAACTCTAGGATATTCAGAATTTATCTTAAAAAAAATTTTGTTCAATCCAATAAACTCGTCTTCTTTTTCCACAACTAAAAATGATATCTTATTCTCGGTATAGTTTTGGAAATTGCAGCTAATTAATTTATTTTTGTCAACAAAGGCTCTTATTTTTACATAGGTGATTTTTCCGACAAAGTTTACGATAACCATAATTTATTTTAACAAGAATTACGCAAGCTAATAAAATCGACTAAATTTAGCAGAACTAAAAAGGATATTTGGAAACTAGGTTCATTTCATTGTCTTATCTTATAGTCATTTTCCGACAAACTCCACGATTTTAGTAATATATTTAAACTAAAACTACTTATACCTAACGAAACGACTCCATTTACCAGAACAAAATTCAGAAATATCCTGTTTTTTGGAAATGTCCTTTAGCTCACTTGATTTTCTTCTGTCTGGATATCCTCTTATCGTGTAAATTCCACATATGTAGTGGCCTTCTACACAATTTTTTTTTCTACCAGAAATTTGGAGAGTAGTTCGGTTTTTATACCCGGCATTAAGATATATTGAAATAAATTATCTTCTGCAAACTACTTACAAATGAAGAAAAATGGAAATGATTTTCCGGGGTATTATGAAGAATGTCAAATAATTTTTTTGAGTTTATTTTCTAGTTTTCACTCAAAATTCTTATAAGAAATTTTTAACAGTGTACACACTAATACAGGTTTATTTTGTTATTTGGGACATACTTCACTGCCATTGCAGGTTACCCTCCTATTTTTGCCATTCAAGTGAATACATTCAGCAGCGTGCCTTTCCAAAAACATGATATGATACTTGTCATGAAATATCATGACGACCCGATGATGATTGTCCAGACAATAATAGTTCTTTTATTTCAGCCCACGTAGGGTTCCATGTGAATGTAATAAACAAATCGGGGTGGCCCGATGCTCTTATTATTTTTCATATTTTTTTATTATTTTTAATCTTGGATAGTTCTCTGGTTTTTCCAGATAATATCACTAACACAAACACATTTAATGAAATTCGGGTGGGTCCGAACGAATTTTTGTTTACCTCGTTTAATTTCACATCTTAACCGGTTTTAGTATGCTTTCTAAAGATGCGGCAACAGTTGACATTTTAATTATGAATCATCATTCATCATAAAATTGTGTTTTAACGGTATAAGCCGCGAGAATACCCATAAATCAAATTTACACTGTAAAGCTAATTGAATTTTCATTTCAATTTAAAATGCAAAACTTAAAGAAGAAATCGAACTTTATTTAGAAATATACATACATAAATTTCCGCTTATCGCGTTTCGTTTACATATAACTTTCACGATCAATATGTCAATTGGGCGGTGATGAGAGATTATCTATTATAGAGTTGCTGCCTATTAAAATTTTATGATCTAGAAATTTTTAATTTTATTTTGGTTTACGGTTCGGTTCAAAAATATTTAAAATATCGATCAAAATATTTAAATCACGGGATTTTTATGTACTAAAACCACTATTCTAATTAATCTCGCTTGATGGGCGCGGGGCGGGGCTATTTAATTAATTTATGTAATCAATTATAATTATAACTCATATTATATTAATGAACAATTTTGCACAAACACAAACAAAGAAATTTGATGTTGCTATACCAAAATCAATCATATATGTTTTCAATTTTAGGATTGGTGCCATATACACATACAACATGCGTGTTCGAGTCTGATTTTGGTTTAGTTATAAACTGTGCATTCAAAAAGTCTGGATTATTTCGTGTCCGAAATCTAGGGGGTGTAAAAGCTCACTTCGGGTTAGGTAAACTATCTAGGTAGCTAATTTTATTAGCATTTCAGCTGATTTTTTTTTTGGCCACTTACCATTTTCTTATCTTATATATATATACAGATTAGTGTCAATTAAATTTAATTACCAACTTTTTAACGTAAAAATGTAAACAAACAATAAAAGAAAAAGATCAGCTAAAATGTTTGACTAACAATGTTTAACAAAAAATTATTTTTCTTAAAATTTTTTTCAGTTTTTTATTTAACATTTCTTTTGTATATTCATTCCGTTATATGTTGTTTTACTGTCTGTCTTAATATAGTTGACCTTGAAAATATTTGGCGAAATTTTGCTTTGTATAATAATTATGTTTAGACTATTTGGCTTTTTTATTAGACCTTTCTTCTATTTAAATAGCGAATGTGAAAGTTACGTAGAATCGCGCGATACGGTGTCAAAATTGTTTCAGGAAGTAAAAGGAATTATCGAAATTATTATTATTTTGTAGTCCAGTTAAATCGCGCTAAATTGATTTTAAGTGCCGTTTTCACCGTGGCCTAAAATTCACTTTTTTCCTCTCGATCTCATACATATCATTAAGATAAATACAATCATTTCTTTTTAAGATTGCACAGTGTCTTGTACTTTCTCTTTGTAAATCAATATTAAGAAAAACATTTGTTAAAGTAAATGACTTACTTCTTGAAATAATAGTCTGAGGAATGTTTATAAGAAACATTTTAACCTTTCGGCGGTTCTTAAATTAATTGTGCTTGCTCATCAATTTTCTAGCTTAGTATCGTAAGCGCTTGTAGACTACATATATATATGTGTGTGTGTTACTGTATAGTGTAATATAATATTATGTTTGTATTCTTTGGTCAAAGGTTAAATGTCTGTATAGGAAGATTATTTTACATGTATCGTAATTTTGTACATAACTTTCCATTATTGAGTGAGAGTGATGAACAATATTTTCGTTTTTAGTTCGAGTGCCAATCAAATTTTAACAATAGTAATGTATTATGACCAAGATTTACGTCTTTTATGTATAAAATATGTTTTTGATGAGATTAACGATTACCGAATTTATAAAAAAAAACTTCACTTCTAGCTATTGGGTGCGTGTGCTTTTAATCGAGGTTACATGTCTATCTTCCTAAAATATGCAGTTACATAAAATGCATCCGAAGCATTTAAATAATATTGATAACTAAAATTTGTACATTGTATAATAAGCTCCATGATGTTAAGCTTTTCTGCTATACTTGATGCTAAACACAAATAAGTAGGCTGAAGCTTAATTATTTAAGGATAAGTGGGCCTATTCTATAGGGCGACACAATTGTGTGTTGAATCGCTTTAACTTTTTATTTGATGTGCCTCTATAAGAATTTGAATATTTCCCTCTCAACCGGTTATAAAACTACAGAAAATGGATGACTCTGTGGTTTTTTCAGGGAATTCGAATATTTCGAAAAGTTGAATTGGTCGAGTTGAAGCAGGGTGAGAGGAGAGCCCATTTCCAAGATAACCAGATTTTTTCGAATTGTTGATGCTGCAAAAGTTATTCCACTTTTAGTATTTTTTAGTGAAATCGCCTAGAGTAAACCACACCGATCAGCAGATGCGGCAACGCATAATCGAAGCATCGAATATTCTTAAGAGTAACGAGTTCGAAACGCACTAAGCAACGATTAAGCAACATTTTATACGGCGATGCTGAATTTCTATTTTGGCAAATGATATTTAATATTTAAAATTAATAGAATAAACAATAAAATTATTTTATTGATTTTTTTTTTATTTCTGACAAAACGTCGATTTTAGATAGAACTAGGTGACCCGGCGAACCTCGTTTCGCCCCAAATTTTTTCGCTCCGAGCAAATTATTTTGTGCTTCACGAAAATTGATTTTGATGAGAGGTAAAATCAATTGACAATAGAAGATTGAGTTGAGTGGCATTCCATTCTATTTTCATCGAATTCAACACTTAAAGCAAGTTTATGTTGCGTTCGTTCGTTCGTTTCGTCGTTTTTTTCAAAAAATCATAATTTTTTGAGCAATATAAAAATTGTCAGAACGAACGAACGAACGCAACCATAAAGGCGGCATAATGTATTGAAAAGTGAATGAAATGTCGATTCAAACTCAGGCTCTATAGAATTTTGAGTTGTTTTTCGATTTTTTCTCTCAGTGTGGAAATGAATTGAAGTAATTCAAAATAGTTCAATGAACTTTAGTCGAGTGAAATTAAATGGAATCAATACAATGCATTATGGTAAAAAATATTTTTCCATTCATTGACCATGAGAAAAACACGGAAATTCCAGATTTATTCCGCACACTCCAAACGATTGACGTGGTGATTTGTTAATCATATAGCGAACGCCAAACAAATGGGGAACTGAATGCTCTTGAAGTCGAATGAAATGTCAGTTGGAATCAGAAGAATTCTCGAAATTAAAACATTTTCTCCTTTGAATTTGCTGCTTCGTTGTTCATCAGTTTATTCTCAGTCAATCACGTTCCGTTACACAATCTCGAATGATTCAGATTACGTAGTATGATTATCACAGATCCTACCTTGAGTATCAAGTTATACAGTGGTATTCCAGGCAAATCAAGCTCATTTAAAACTCGGTCGAAGGTTTTCTCGTCTTGATTGGTCACACAGTCAACGGATTTGTAACAATGCATTTCCCCAACGATTTGGTTTTGAATCAAATAATTCAGACTGTTCCTTGTTCTTCGCTGCCAAAATCGCTCGTTTGCTGAGCCAATCATGATTCATAAACAATTTCAGTGGATGTGCGGAAACAAATTCGTGATAAGCTCTTCCTTCAACGTCGTGAAAATGCAAAATTTAGATGGAAACGAAATCAATCCTGTCAAAACATCAACAGGAATTTGACCATTGTTAAGCAAGAACAGTTGTTTGGAAAAATCAGCAGTTGATGAGTCGTTCTGTAAAACATAGCGCCAAAAATTTGGACGATTTCACGCGGTGAGTTTATCTGCAGCTGTTGATCTCGGAATGACAGGTAACGTTTGACGAAAATCACTGGCCTGCAGAATCATCGCTCCACCAAAACGTCTTGAGTCACTTTGTAAATCCTTCATCGTTCGATTGAACGCTTCCAATGATGGTTTATGTACCATCGTGCATTCGTCCCAGTTGATGATTTTGAATTCTTGGCAATTGAGCGCACTGTCTTGTCATTCGTGTGGATATTCATCGGCAACTTGGACACAGAATGTGCCGAATGTGCCATCTCGAGCGTGAACTGCCTTCGTTAATGCTTCGTACACGTTCTTTTGCTGTGCATTCTAAAGCGAACATTCGTTTGTACTATTTGGCTCATTGAATTTCGACCTTACACTTGCTCTCGTTGCAATTCAAGATTAAATGCATCGTACATCAAACGCATTGGCGCTGGCGTGTCCAATTTTGACAAATCATGTGCTGCCGCACATAAGCGCGTACATGTTTTCGATCCTGAACAAAGCTTCGTTGCGTATCTCGTCGTTCATTTTAAGCTCATAATTCGATGTTGCAGTGCGAACTCGATGCAAAATGTCATCAGCCATCTCGTTTTTGTATTTTTTCCACAATTCCAATGCGTTCGAAGGATGACACGTTGCTATGATGATCGCGAACAATGTACGAATTTGATTTGCCGGCGCAGAAATAGTGGCATCAGCGAGTGTTGGGTCCCAATGTGAGTCGTTTTCCAGCAAATTCAAAGGTTCTCAAGCTTCTCGATAAGTGGCGTACAACACACATTCTATAGTACGAAGCGATTCGAACGAAGTAGGACCACGAACATGGAACAAAAGCAAACGAAAGATAGAAGCCTTCGTCTTGTCGTGGATGAACGGTGTACACGCGGCCAAGCGCATCAGTCGAATATACGTATCCTGTAACAGGTTCACCTTTCTTTCGTCGTTGAAACTTCTTCGTTGACTGGTTCCAAGTATAATAGGGCTGCCAACATATGTTGCGGGAGAATGATCAATTGACCGACGTTGGTTGCATCCCCGTTCGAAGCGATGGCATTGCGCATATGATTGTACGGAAGATAGCTTTAACTGATCGAAGCGGATGTAATTGTAACGTTTCGTTTCGATCTTAACATATACAAATCAATGCGATCTCTCATATCAACTATCTCCTGGCAATTGCGAATACAACAAAAAAAGATTGAGCCTAATCGGTTCAGCCGTTCTCAACTGATGCGCAAGAAAGGAAAAACTCAATTTTCTTTTTCGTTTTTTTCCGGAAGTTTTCGAGTTTTCCACTCAGATTTTACAATTTTTCTCTTCCAAAAGACCATCTGGATCCGATACTAACATCAAAAACATCATTTTTCGATTTTCCGAATTTTCCAACTTTTTCGGTGGACTTTCCAATTTTCTTTCGTAAGAACCATCTCCTGGAAATTGTTAACACAGCAAAAAAAGATTGAGCCAAATCGGTTCAGCCGTTCCCAACTATGCGCAAGAAAAAAAAATTCAATTTTCTTCGGATTTTTCCGGAAGTTTCCGAATTTTTCACTCAAATTATACAATTTTTCTCTTCTAAATGACCTACAATTCTTCTCTTCTAATCTTTTAGAACAGAAAAATTGTAAAATCTCGGATACGTGCGACATCTTGTACAAAAACATCATTCTTCGATTTTTCTACTTTTCCGGTCGATTTTCCCAAAATTTTCTTTCGTAAGAACCATCCATCTCCTGACTATTCCGAACACAATAAAAAAAGATTAAGCCAAATCAGTTCAGCCAGTTTTATATATATAGAAGATTTAGATAAATAGATAAAATAGATCGGAAAAAAATATATTTAATTTGCATGCAGCCTCTGGTGGGATTCGAATCCAGTACCTCCCAGCCCAAGCGCCGAAGCTTTAACCACTGCACCACATAACTCATAAAAAATGTGCACACAAAATTCATATGAAAATGGCTTTTTATTAAAATTTTCGGGTTTTCCGACTTTTCCGGTGGATTTTTTCAAAAAAATTTTTCGTAAAAACCATCTCCTGGTAATTGCGAACACAACAAATAAAAATTGAGCCAAATCGGTTCAGCCGTTCTCAACGCACATACATTTTTTGCACCATTTTTATATATATAGATAGATAAACACGACTTACTTTGTGAAAAAATTGATAAAAAAACATTCTGTTGTGAATAGACCGGTGTGTAATATCATTTTACAATCTGCAAAAGTGTCGCATATTTTTCTGATAGTGGATCAAATTTCTGTAGTACATTGTTTTCCCGCTGGTGTCACTTAAACATCAACAAAAAATTTTGAAAAACAAAAAGGCTTTACAAAACCATTGTTTTTATTTGACAGAAGATAATGCAGCGTATAAAAATGGTTTTATTGGAAAGGCACACTCTTCTAGATCGTATTAAAAAAGAAAGTTAAACAAAAGAACTCTTCGTTTTTTTTAAATTAATTTTTTTGGTGGGTTAATCTAAAAAACATGCGATTACACTAAATTCGCGCATGCGATTACACTAAAAAACATTAAACGTGGAATAACTTTTGCAGCATCAAAAATTCGAATAAACTTTCTTTTGGCTGTTTTTCTTGGAAATAAGCTGCCCTATCACCCTGCTTCGTTTGATATTATAATTTTGGGACACCCTGTATATAGACCAAAGATATGATTTCTGTTTAAATTGTTTTTTTCTGGCATACTAATGTGGAGTGTAAAAAAATTATAACGTTAAGGCAAAAATTTGGTGATATCACGTTATTAACACATTAATGGCAAAAAATGCAAAAAAATGGCCACCAACCTAAAAAAAAATAATTAAGTATTCGTAAATATAGAGAAGGGGAGATAGAGATGACGTCACTCTTTAATTACCATTTAGGAAAGTTTACACAAATGGCCATATAGTTTGCAAATTATCCATAAGAGTCTAAGCAAACAAAAAAATACTTTAGGTTTTGGAAATATAGAGAAGCGGAGCGGCCACGTATAGCTTTAATTAAATCAGATAATAACGTCTTCTCTAGTAGTAACATCCGACTTATTCAGAGCCACGTGGCCGCTCCCCTTCTTTATATTTCCAAAACCAAAAGTATTTTTTGTTTGCCTAGATCTTTTGGTTAAATTG
Organism: Nephrotoma appendiculata; assembly: GCA_947310385.1. NCBI lineage: Eukaryota > Metazoa > Arthropoda > Insecta > Diptera > Tipulidae > Nephrotoma > Nephrotoma appendiculata. The sequence continues at coordinate 300,627,866 of OX371223.1, forward strand.
TATAGGATGGCTATTTTTTGCCTCGTTAATTTATAAATTGATAAATGACAAATTGAATGATTGTAACTCTTCATAAGCGATTGTGAATCCCAATCAACGTCTCAACTTCAGTTCATTGAGTTTCGTTTGCGATCAAATGAAAATCGTTCGTAATTCAAATGATTCAATATCTTTTGTTTACATGGAAAAGACATGAGGTTTACATTTAATGCAAAGCTTTGTGGTAAAATACGTTTTTCGTTTTGTTGTCCGGCGCGTAAACAAACAAAGTGGATGACTTGTCGATACGCGAACATGCGACGTTCAGTTGCCCGTACACGGAAACTCCAGGTTAATTTCGCAGACTTACAACGACTAGCCTTGAGATTTGGTGATGGTCATCGCGAATACCATATGCAATCGTAATTGTAGCCGTTTAAACTCTAATGTCAAGTCCGTTGAAATCATCAGGATGCGCGGAATTAAAACCGCGTCTCCTCTGTACTTTCCCTTGATAATCGTCGTCTCGATGATGTTGTTCATAAGTTTCTTGATAGCCAGTCTCCTTCCATTGCACAGTCGAGGTTAAATGTAAATGAAATTTTGAATAGTCGCGTTGAGATCACCCACATCGATATCATCTTTGTTTTTCAACGCCAATATGGCTTGTTCGCTCAGCCAATTATGGATTTCTAGTCGATTCGGTCAAGTGGCAGAAATCTGTGGGCGTGTGATGTGTTCGTTCAATCTTGTTGCAAAAACACTAGCATATTAGTCGTCAATCGGTGAGTTGCAGTTGAACGTGGAATAATAGGAATAGTCTGACGAAAGTCACCGGACAACAGAATCATGGCTCCACCAAAAAGGATTTGATTGCCACGAAGATCTATCTACGTTCTGTCCCGCGCCTCCACTGAACTTTTGTGGGCCATCTTGCCTTCGTACTAAACGATCAATTTGTATCTCTGTAGAATCTTCGCCATTGCGTTGTTTTTCGTGATGTTGCAAATTGGCGTCTCGTTTGCATATTCAGTGGCGGTTTCAGCGCAGGTTCAGTAGCAATTTCAGTGTAGAATCTACAGTTCGTCCACTTTTTAACCAAGTTGCTGCTATTCCAGATGAAGCCAATGCTAATACAACTTCATGTTGTGATTGAATCGACGCAAAAATCAATGTAATTAGAAACGTTTTTCCAGTCTGTTGTTTTTGTAATTCGTGTTAGAATGCATCGTGCATTGAACGATTAGGTGATATGATGCCCAAATACGACAACCCTTTATTTGCCATCAATAAACACATGTCTTCTCAGTTATTGAAACGACGTCGGACTACGAACATTCACCAACAACAATCGAAGTAACATTCGACGTTATTTGATTGCACAGTGTAGATGCGACCCAGAGCGTCTGAAGCAAATACATTTGGATGTCATTCAACTGGTGTTCCTTGTTCCCGACCATTTCGATGGTGCGTTGCCCACTCGTTGCCCGTTTTCCAGATGCACTGCCAAATAGGGTGTCTTTCATGTATCGCAAAGGAGAGAGATGTGCCAAATCGCCTCGATCCTGCTCAATCAGCGACCCATCCTATACCAGATCACGTTGACCAACTTGGCCACACACATGGTGCTTTATGATGAAATCCATCAGATATTTGAATTTTTATTTAAAAACTCTGGCAGTGATGTGAGGTCATGTCTGTCAACTGGTGTTTGGTTTGGAGCCAATCCCTTCTTGATTTCGATCTATTGAGGGTCACAGGTAAACATTATTAATAGGTCTGAGCGGCCATATTGTCTAACATACACGACATCGTATCTTGCGCGTAGCCGGCAAAATTGTCATCCTTCCCAACGGTTCTTGCATCTCCTTCGGTAGTAATCGCATCGCGGAGATGAATGTATTTTTCAGATCGGAGGTACTTTTGACTCAAACGAATATACTAGTCAGTGGTTAAGCGAACTGATGAAACACTGACATTTTATTGGTTTCGGCGGCTGCAATAGCAATCAACATACGGTTCGATATAAAAAAATCAACGATAACCATTTTTATGTTGAAATGGTATTCATCCACCCTGCCAAAAGATCAATGAATATTTCAGCGTACCATAAGTCCTGTGCGATTCGGACACGCGCTTCAATTCATTGTTCCGACAATGAAGCACGATATCCTCTAGATTGTAAATTTTCTCCGACAATAACAACAGCCACTTGATCGATTCTCGGCGAATTGAATCTTCTTGCATGCTCACCCGCCGGCGTTTTGTCAGCCTTGATGACGATGTTTTGGCTGTTGGATGGCATCCGAACCAACGCATTTTTGAACAATTTGATCAATTCGTTGTTCTGATGAACAGTCCTCCTTCAATGGCTGGCTTCGTTGTCGGATTGTAAGCACAACTTTGGTTAACTTCAGTATCCGAATTGCTAATGTAATAAATTTGTAAGAATTGATGGCACAACCCGTACAACACAATCCAAGAGTTTCGCACTGCAATCGATTTCCGAATCGTAATGGAGTGCCGCTCGTACTAGGTTTATAGGAGCACTGCATCGGCGTTGTGTTTGATGTGCACGAACTTGTTTCATTCTGAATCTATTTGCTTGCCGTTCATCTTCAGCCGTGTAAAACGAAACGGAATTGTTTTCACAATTACTTGTACACGATCCAAACATGTCGAAACTACCAGGTTGTCACTGAGAACTTTACAATATTGAAATCCTCGTGTATCAAAACTAATCGAGGCTCGCTAAAAAACATTGTATGGTTATGTCTAAACCTGCGAAGTCAATTTACCTTAATAGAATAGCTGAACAAAATGATTGGTCGCAAAATGCAATTAAATTCGCTTTAACCAAACCTGGGGCCTTACTATTGAATTCGACGTTAATTTTCGAAAGCTATCGTCTTCACACTTGCTACAGTGTAGAAACAGAAAAGAATAGTAAAACTTTCATTTCAACGATAGCCTTCGAAAATGAATGTCAAATTCAATAGTTAGGCTCCTGTTCTCAAAATCCATTACCATTTTTACGAAAAAAACAATTTTAAATAATATTAGATTTCATAAATTGAATAATTGTATCAGAAATATGTAATGCAGGGCGCAAGCTGTCAAACGATAAGTTCGCCACCAACGCCATCTAATTCTCGAAACACAATTCTCATTGGTGGTGTTAAGTGCGTTTCCATACAAAATTACCATACAAAATTCCCATATAAAACCGAGTTTTCCGGTTTTTCTTCATTTTCTGTTTTTTTATCGATTTTCCGGTTTTTCTTTGGTTTTTTTTCGTATTTACCACCTCTTTTTTCTTCTAATCTTTATGTGCGCAGCCAGGTGCAACTGTACCTTTTCGATTTTAACTTTAAATATTTTTACTTTGGAATTTAGCTGCAAATCTAAAATTTATGTAGAATTTGGCTTTTTTGAAAATCTTGTTCGACAAAAATAAGAAGAACATAAGAATAAAAGTAAGAAGAAAATAAAGGCGAAAAGATTAATAAACCTAAATAATCCAAAATAACAGTGATTATTAGATTATTATTTTTGAAATATAGGATTTTTAAATGTACAGTCTTGGTCAAAAGTATTGAGCACCCATGATATCTTACATTTTTTTTTGAGAGTATCAATTTGTAATAAATTGAAACAATTTTTATAGGTTCACTTTACTATTTATTTATAAAAAAATTATATTTTGTGGGTCAAAAATTTTTTGGGTAAAGAGCTTACAAGTTTTTTACATTCTGCACGACGTATGGCGCTCCATTCTTGGTGCAGACAGCGTTTTAGGTTATCTTTGTTATTTATTTTGGAGCGCCTGACTCTGCGTTTTAATAAACTCCATAAATGTTGTATGGGGTTCAGGTCCGGGGACTGGGCAGGCCACTCCAGAACCTCAATGCCATTTTCTCGAACCCATGCCATTGTGCAGGCAGATTTATGACGTGGCGCGTTATCCTGCTAGAATTTAACGCTATCCATGTTTGTATCACCAAAAAGTGTTGAAATAGAGGGCAGCAACGCAGATTCTAGAACGTTTATGTATTTTGAAGAGTTCATGTGGCCCTCAGAATTAGTCATGCAGCCCCAGACCATTATGCTACCTCGCCGTGTTTTACGGTTGGTACCACACATTCTAGACTAAATGCTTTGCCTACCTATGTATTTTAAATTTGTAGGCTTTGCCTATTTTAAAATCATATTATTTAATATTATTAGGACATAGAATTGTCAACTTACTTCAAAGTTTGATTCGTCTGACAACACAATATTTGACTAATCTTCTTCGGTGAAACTTTGGTAATTTAAGGACCATTCATACCGAGCCTTCTTGTTTTTTCGGACAGCCAGGGTTTCTTCCTGGCTTTAGAGCCTTTCAAACCAGCTTCCTGAAGCCTTCTGCGAGTGGTGCAAGCAGAGATTGATTTTTAAATTTCTACTGACAACTTAGCTCACTAGGCTTCTCTCACTAACTTTCGGTCGTCACGGTATTTGGTGATGCGTTTGCGTTCGGTTCTGTACCTATTATTGTGTGATCCACTAGCGGTGAATTGCTCAATAGTATATTGCACAGATCGGCGTGAACATTTCACAGTTTTAGAAATCTCTACTTGTGATTTCCCGTGCTCATGCAGAAGCTGTATCTGCACACGTTGTTCTAAATTTAACTGTTTTTGTTTCGGCATATTGCAGTAATATCACTAAATTTAACAAATCAAAACAGCAAAAGGTAACTATGTAGATCACTGGATGTGTATACAATGAGCAAAAGTAGCGAACTGATGAATAAATACAAAATGGAAAATAACAATTTGTATTGCACCAGATGGTTTATTGCCACGCCTGCGGTGTGAGTCACTGTTTTTAGTCCTTTTTAGATGTCGAAAAAATAATAAACAAACAAAATGGGTTGTTGTCTGTTATACTTATTGTGTACGCCCCAAATTTATAGGGTGCTCAATACTTTTGGCCAAGGCTGTATCTACATAGTTGGAAATATGTAAATAGAAAAGGAAATTTTTTTTAATTGAAATGCAAATGTACCTCTTATGTCCGTTTAAGATTTCCTAAAAAGCCAAACTCTGATAAAGGAAAGACCAAAGAAGGCTAAACGTAAGTTTCAGATTTGTAGCTAAATTCCGCTAAATTTAAAAAGTAAAAATATTTAAATTTAAAAACGAGTAACCAGTATTGAGACGAACAAAACAAAACAAGAATCATCTAAATCGGTCGATCCGTTCGAGTTTTTGAGCGATTAACGCACGGCAATTGATTTTTATATTACATCGTCTGAAAAGTTCCCGGTCTGACACATCCGGTCTATACCAACCTTCAAATGATACCTGTTGAAATTTTATGACATTTCGATTTTTAAGTTTACAAGTTACAGTTGTTTTAGTGACTCTACTTTCGTTAATTTCAAAACAATGGGAAAAAATCACCCGTACTTGGATTAACGGTACCTCCGATGATGCTTCATGGGTGGGTCCACGTTACTTCCGCACTACCTCTGCACGCATCACGAATTGGTATTATGACTCTCGGATTTCAGCAAAAAAATGTTCTTGCTAAATTGCGCCGATATTATTCTAAGATTAGTACAACAATGTATATGATTAACTATAAAGGTCTATAGGTACAAAATACTCTCAATTTGTTGCACTTAGTTATTTGGCCATCTTGAAATGTCTTTAAGGCCGAAAAACACACTCTCACACACACACTCTATATGACACCGGACTCTACTTCACGTAGTGTTTGTAGTTTATAACTCTTAAGGCCAACGCAACTCGAGTGGTGATTGCGTGAGGAACAAAACACTAAGAGCAACTTCATCGAAGAAAAAGAAACAGCGAAAAATCTCTTGAGTTCGTTGGACTATACGCTTATGTAGTTTCCAAATATATGGATAGATTTATCTCCAAAATGTCTGTAATTCAAATGCAGTTACACCCAAAACTATCGCTATTCTATTTTTAGCACTGACTATCTAGATCGGGTACTTTACAAAATCCTACTTGTTGAAAAAAACAAACAATAATATTTCTCTAATTTTTAATCAAGTTAATTTTAATTAAGTTAATAGTTATTCACTTCATATACCTCTAGCGATTATTGTCCATTGATCTTGATTGACTGACTGACAAGAATTTTTGTTCTTTACAAGAAGAAAACATCGGAAAAAATTGGTATTTGTATGTAGTTAAGTACAGCAAAATCCGACAGTAGAGCCATAAAAAACAATCGTACGATTTACGGACGGTACATGTACCGATAATGCAAGTCATATTTATCAACATTAAATCGCCCAAAAGCATGCTGTATCAATGCATGCCAATCTTGCAGGCGTAACAATGTTCAAATGGTATAAAAATCGTAATTAGATACAGTGTGTCACGAAAATTGCAAAGTTGAACGATATACGCGATGCGATAACTAGAACGCACGTTACAGTACAACCACCCTTGATGCATCACCCTCTGGACGCCCAAATGAGGCTGTGACTCCAGAAAACATAAAAAAAGTCCACGAAATTGTTTTGAAGTTCGATCAAGTCTTCACAAGTCGATCGTAACAGTGGCAAAATTGCACGAATTGCACATTGGATTGCGTCCGCATCCACCGTATTCGCCAGGCTTGGCCCCCAGCGATTATTATTTGTTTGCAAACCGCAAAACAAAATCTCCAGAGAAACAGATTTGGATCCAATGAAGAAGTGATTCCGAAACTGAAGATTATTTTAAAGAGAAAGATAAATTGTTATATAAAAAAGGTATCGAAATGTTGTGTTGTGTTTAATCTGGTGTTACTTAACCATCCTACCATCTTCATCATAGGTCCAAAACAGTTTTGTATGTGGTATTTTGCTTTCGTGATTTGTTGTTTTTATCAATTTTTTCGTGAACTCTTTTTTAGGACAGAGCCTCCGGTTGTGGCCAGAACTATAGCAATATCTGCAAATATGTTCTGAATTTTGATGGTATGTTGCTTGGTTGTCTGGATTTATAATTTGCCAAAACTTTTCCTCATTTCTTCGGTGACAATGCTTAACGGTTGCCACTGAGTCTTTATTATGTTTTATGCCCCGAGGTACGCTTTAACTTTTGCTTAAAAACAATATCTATATACTTTCAAACCGGATTTTTTCGATTTGATTATTTTATCGGTCGTGTACTACTCGTTTTACTTCAGAACTTTACTTCTCTGTACCATATTCTTTCATAATTAACTTATATAGTATTTGGCAGTCTGCTGTAAAAATTTCATATTTTCACAATGTATGTGGGATTTGATAATTACAGCTACATGACACCCATTGATCCGGATCAGTTCAAACCTAATATGTGCATCTTGATTCAAATTTTAGTTTAGATCAATATTCTTAATGATTGAACCGACCCGGAACAGATAATTTAACGCATGAAATACAGGTAATATTGAAACGATGCACGATGTAACCGGAATTGTCCTGAAGAATTATAAGCTCAAAAACGTTAAATTCCCATATCAAGTTTATATCTCGCGCTTTCATTGACCTATGTATTAGAACGTCGATAAAATGAAATCGTGACCATACAACAATTGTTTGGATCTAAAGCTTAATGTAAACGGTTCAACTGTCCTTAATAATTATACGAAGCGATAACTATAATTAAAAACATCTGGCCATTCAATTTCAATAGGTCAAATTTTGAAGATGTTAGCATTTCTAAGAAGTAACCTCGATCGTCTACACTCGAAATATAAGTGATATTATTTTATTTTATTTTCACAGACAAACTATACAAATTTGGAATTTCACCCGAAAACGTACATAAAAAATTTGAAACTTGTTAAATCATCTTGACATGTTACAAACGAGTGTGTACCAGAAAGTTTATTAACCTTTTAAGAAGATGATTGAAATCAAATTGGCAAACAGTTTTATTTACAATAACTTTGATACTTTTAAAAATTTGCACAACCGAATATTTTATAGAGCTACGAACTAAACTGAAGATGACCACAAAGGAATTAGAATCGCTATTAATTATATTATATATTTTAAGTAATGTGGATTAGTCTATTGCACAATAAAGTATTTAGTTATTACTTTGGATTACGGATTCATTATCGTAAACAATATCATCGTATGTGTCTTAAATTATTTGTACCAATATTCAATCAGCAGCATCTTAAACCTATCCACCCACAACCCCAAATTTCGATCTTACACACAACATTCAATACACTCCAACGTCTCGTAGCATATGAAATTGGTAGTGAGTGATGGCAATCGTTCAATTTTCGACCAGAATACCGCAATTAAAGAAACAGTGCTAAACTCTTCTTGAAATTTTAAAATATGTAGATTCTCATGCGAACAATTAACAGACATTGAAGACACGTCGCGAGGCAGTCGCAAAACTGCACTCTGTCCCTCGACGGATACGCTTCCGATAGCACTTTCTAGATCTCTATGGGATATGTTTATTTCATCGGCCCAATTTCAGCCCCATATAGCATTATTGATGAAACAGCTAGTTCTGTTGTTACGCTTACGTTATTCAAAACGGTGCATTGCTTAGTGCTTACTCTAGATGCATGGTGGATCTGCTGGCAACAGTGCGTCAGGTACTTAATCGTATGGAGTTAATAATATATTCGCCTACATCCAGAATTTAAGTCTCCCTTTACCTTCTTGCTAGTAATTAGTGCCGGTTGAGTAGAAACCAATTGTAAATCCACTGACTGCAACCCATCATCTGTTTTATAAATCAGAATCCTTTTATGGAAGTAGTCCTCGATATTATTAGATAAGTATTTTGAACCTTTTCCTCAACGTTGTTCACCAGGAATGCACTTCCATCTTCCTAATAAGGTCAAACTGCACAATATTTCCTATTGTCTTCTTTCCATCTACTTTCGATGATCACATTTCACACAGTTGAGTTAGTAGAGTTTAACAAAGTTACCGGGCCTCAATTGTTGTTGTCAGAATGTCTATATGACGATGGATCTTTAGATGGTCTTTTTCTGTAACAGCACTAACGTGTTTTGTCGACCATGTTACGGTACTGAAAAAAAAATTCAATACACGTTTCTTGCTGTCGTGTACCTTTGTGAAGATAGCTCAAATTTCTATCCACGAAAATCGAAAAAGTTGCTATACAAGTTTATGTATACTATTGTGACATTTAATTCACAAAATCAATATCTTCCTCCTTCATCAGACAAAAGCCGATAGCTCAACCATAAAATATATCACGTACAATTTCTAAAAAAAGTAATAAGGGTTGGGTAAATAATTAATTTGTCCTAGCCCCGAAAATTTTTCTGATGCCATATTATCTTGAAAATGCAATATTTTTACTCTCAGCCCAGAAAAATGTTTGTGTCATGATAGTTTTAGGTGTCATGACAGTAAATATTTTCGGAGCTGAAAGTAAAAAATGTCATGATAGCAATAATTAGAGTTGCCGTCGTATTTTCAGGGATCTATCTTCACATATACATTATTTGTCTTGGCCCCGAAATTTTTTCTGTTTTCATATTATCATGAGAATGCAAAATTTTTACTTAAGCCCCGAAAAATGTTTGTGTCGCGATAATTCTAGCTGTCATGACAGTAAAAAAAATTCTAGGCTGAGTAAAAATGTCACATTCTTCGGAGCTGATTGTCAAAAATTTCATGAAATGTGGAGATTTTTTGAGCTGAGAGTAGAAAATGGCAATAATTAGTGTTGCCATCGCATTTTTCGGGGATGGAAATTGGGCTATCGTTACATACATCTTTCGTGTTAAGCTGTCCGTCGTCATGAAAAGTTGATTGAATTTCCAAAAAGGTAATCCTTAACAAAAATCACACGAATTAGATAATTAGGTGATTATAGTTGAGATTTCAAATTTGGGTATTATTCCGCTTCGTAAACGCGATTCCGAGTATAAGTTTTATGGCTTTAAAACCTCCATTGGTTTTTTGTTATATAATGGCGCAAATAATATGTATGTTAGTTCTTGTGTCTAGGTCTACTTCATACAAGAAAAAAAACAGACGGAGGTCGTACTAAATGAACTCATTAAATCACAAATCGGTGCCCATCATGTGGCCGTCATATTCTTTTCCTGCTGTTTAATATTTTGGCATATGGGACGCAAACCGTCTTTCAATGGTGCAGTACGGCGGATAAATTCTCGTACTTTAAACTACAAAATTAACAACGTTAGGCTGTGTTCTGATGTGTAGGACTTAAAATATATCTTTTCTTAGCGCATGACATTCGATATCCAACATTTGAATGTAATTTCGGCTCAACTTCGACTTTCACAATCCTGAAATTTTGAACATCGAGCGTAATGCATCCGGAAAAGGACTATCCGTTCCGTCCGCCTCGGTTTTTTCAATTTTAATGGAGTGGTTGTCTTAAAGGATTGGCATAGACTTAATCAGGTCCGAACCTCTTGTTACAGAATATTTCAACACCATTAGGCAGATGTCACTAAATAGGCAGAGGCCTCAGTCACGGTGATTTTCCCGGCTCATTCTCAGAGTAAATGCTAGGGTCATGGGGATGTTGAGGCTAATAATAACTGGGTGTGCCCACCGATCTTCAGAAAGGTTGCTCCTAAATGGGTTGCGGCCTCCTTGCCCGCCGAAATGGCTTGCGGTAACTCTTCACCGCTCTCAAAAAACATACGACGTGGTTGGCCATTGCCACGTGGTTGGCCGCCCGTAATTGTAATCGTTGGGCGTCGTCCAGCCTTTGGTACAAATAAAATGTTGGGCGTTTTCCCGCCGAATTCAATGCTGCCGCTGTACCCGCCCGACACATGAACATTTCACAACAATTTTATTATTAATGTCATAATACAGATGGCGATGCCTTCAGAAAAATGCATTAATCAAACGCCTATAATGGAATTAAAAATTCAAAAATAAAACTGGAAAGAGGCATTGTTATGACCGTGGAGTCGTAACACCCTGCCACATTATTTTTTTTTTCTCACCTACTCATCGAAATACCTTGACGACTTATAATGAAGCGTTGGAAATTCTCGAAAAAAATTTCAGTCTGTTAAGCACTACACGGGGTCAGGTACAAACCAAATGGAGATCAGTTCCCCACCCTCCCATTCTGCTCGCATGTTTATCTATGAGACCGTGTTCCGTAATAGCACCCACCACCATACTGACATGCTGCCGCCGCAGCGATACCAGCTGCCTTGATCACGACAGGTATGGTTTTGACCAGATCTGCCTAGTTATTTCGCATGACCCATATTGGACCATCTTTCGTTCTCTGTTCTTCTAGCATCCTTTTGAAGCGATAATTTGGGCTAGCGAGCGGTATATCCATCCTACTTGGTGATATGAGGCAGTTGTGTCTTGTCGAGCGAGTTAGTTTTAGTAGAAATACAAATATCCCTTCTAAATGTTACATTACACCTCAACCAATCAACAGCTCCTCTTATCACTTAGTTAGTTCACAATGAAAAACGGTGCAGTAGTTCGTGAGACAAAAGGAAAAGGGGTTTTGATTTAATTCTTCACAGAAAACTCCATCCAACCTTCCCATCCATCTTTGAATTACCATTTAAGAAATTAGTTCATTTAGTATTCAGAAACGCTTCTCTCAACCGGTCCTCTCTGGTGGGAATGTCAGTCCTACACCAATGATCAAAAGATGATGACGGGATTGTGTTATTGGTATTATTTGAGACGTTCCTGTTTCGTAGAATAGATGCGTGTTCTTTATTTTTACAGATCCACATGGAGATAGATTTGGGCCTTTTTAGCTGAGCTCACTGCTTCGTAAAAGGAACCATCCTAAAGCCGCACTCTTCCATTTTTAATAAGAGGTCATCTATGACCAAGTTCCAAAGAAGAGGGGATAATATCGCACCTTGTGTTGAGCCAGGGGATTTGGAACCGAGACCAATAGTGAATTACTTAGAATAGTTCTAAAAAATGTTCTAGTTGGTTTTCCTACTATTTCTATTGCTACGTTTTTGATGGGTTTTGTCTCCAACTCAAAATTGACATAAGAATGATCAGAAAAAGAATTCCAACACCCTCCAATTCATTAAACAATCCATAATGAGATCTGAGAAATGTGTAATGTCTAATATTTCTTGTCTTCAGACTTCATCTAAGCTCTGTACAGCATTTTTGGGTGGGGCCGTGGGGGAGAGGTAAGTCAATGACCGTTGGTTGGCACAAGATGTCAACTTGATACTATTTTAGTCCCGAGAAGCCGGAGCGATTTCCCTTATAATTTTTGATAAAGTCACCGCTCGGGCCTTCTCTATCTTCATCCGACGATATATGGTCGTCTTCGTGGGCCCTATCAATGGCAGCCACCATTAAGTGCTATTTTAGCAGCTCATTGAACGGCCTAGTTAGAGTTCCGTGCATTCTAGTCCTCTTTGCATTCTTTTGTGATTGCTCCTCCAGTTTCTGCCTTTTTGGTAGACAGCTTTCAGACCAACCATCCTGCTTCCCAAGAGGCTTTATTTGAGGAACCAGCTTTGCCCATGCTTGTGACCCGTTTTTTCGGTACGTCTTGAGTGACAGACCTGGTTTCCAAAGTCCTATTTTGTTCTCGTTTTATTCGTACGTCTTGTGGTCCAATCCTAATGACCAGTGCGGATGGAGATCTGCAGTATCCAGATAAGGCAGTTTGGTTCACAGAGTGTCAGATATCCGGATACACCGTTAGAGACTGAACGTTTTTCTAGTGCACTCCTAGTTTAGCTGATTATCAGTGAGGTAAGATTTATACCTTAACCCAGCTCGTGCCGTGCTTTATCCTAACATACAACAAATATGAGTAAGCTGACACAAGTGCCAATTTGTTTCCTCCAGACAGCTTCACGCCAAGACCTCCCCAGCAGTCCATAACTTGACCTAATTTGTTTTACTCTCTATAGTATTTTTTAATTAGAAAACCTAATCATACAACGGGAAAACTGAATTATTATTGTGACTTAGGTCCTGAATTAGGAGTAAAAGCATCACCAAATCTACTGCGTGCGTTTTTCTGGATTTGATTCATTTGATATTTTTCAATGTTTTATTTTTGGTAAAACAATTAGGGGACTAGTTTTGGGTTCATGTTAAACTGTTATGTTAAATGTTGCGTTAAATTGTTGCGTTGATTACTTGACAGAAAAACCTCGACTTAACGGACTAATTAGAGAGTCCGTTAAATCCGATTTTCCGTTAACTCCGGATGTTTTTGAATTTAATCTGGGACGAAACTCAGGCATTTCAGTGCTTAGGGTTTATGTTATGGAATTAGGTATCTTTAATGGAAATGGGATTCTTAAATTATTTTGGGAAGGTGTTCTAGAATATGGCCACCTGGGACGAAATTTGATCAATTCTTAACCGAAAATGATGGGATTGGGTATGTTGGATGAAAATGGGATTTCTAAAAGATTTTTGGAAGAAGTTGTGGAATATGGCTACGATTGATGAAACTCGATCAACTTTCAACCGATTATGATGGGATTCCGTATGTTGGATGGAAATCGGTTACCTGGAATGGAATACGATAATTTCTCAATCGATTATGCTCAATTTGCAACTATTGGAAGAAGTTCTGGAATATGGCTTTTTGGGACGGAACTCGGTAATTTAAACTAGAACGGAACTCGATAATAAGCAGGCGTCTTTCTTGAAGCAAGCGGCTCGTGATCTTAACATGTTTCTGATAAGGCTGGATGCCTTAACAACTATTATCAGTACGTGACCCACTCATGTAATTAGTAGGTCGAGTGACAAACCAACTACCTATTCTCACAAAAAATCACGATATGAATCCTTCACAAAGGGCTCGGATAAATTTATAGTATTCTTATCACCGAATCCATCCATCATAATCGGTAACCGAAATTGTCCGTTAAATTGGGTGTCGATCCATTAAATCGGGTGTCCTTCCATTAAATCGAGCATCCGTTAAATCGAGGGTTTACTGTATATCGCTAAAAACAATTTCAAATTTTTCCATCACCTCCAAAATCACACTCCCAAAATGCACGAACTCCGCAAGCAACTGCAGTATTTGGATAACCATCGACTTCTTGTAATTAGCGATAACATACGTGTATTTTAATTTTTGACCTCATGTTTTACCAAACATTTGCGGTTCAGGTGGAACTTGGGAAACGAACCCCGTTCGTTTATTTTTGTACATCCGGATATTTGATTTTAAGGTATTTCTTATGCGAAAAACGATTAAAGTGGGGCATTTCGAAACCGGAAGTGTGATCGTCTTTATAAGTATCGCCGCCCCTAAGGCAAATAATTTATAGCCACCGTAATTGGAGTAAAATTTTTTGTGTTTGATTTAATTTTGACGTGCTGCTAGCAAAATATTAATAATCTAAAATTTCTTCGAAAAAAATTATTTTGTTGACTAAAGTATTTGAAATTATTATTTTGTAATTTGCCTCAAGTGTTTTTGGTTTTACACTGTTTTGTCAAATTGGTCTCTGTTTCTTAATCTTGGCGTGTATACTTTGTTACCGTCTATCGACTGCAAAAAATAGGTGGCTCTTTAAACCTTTCAAGAAATACAAATAATCGACTGAGCTCGTGCCATTATTCATACGGTCAGTCTCACAGGTAATTTTCATTAATTTTCTCTTGCGTCGTAATCTGGACCGATTAAATTAATTACGATGATATGTAGCAATTTGTAATTATTTGATGGGAGATACTTTCTTTTATAATTAAAAATTAATTAATTGTGTTTTGATTACGATATCATAACGTATTTTTTCTAATTAGTTCTCATGATCGTTAAACGTATGCAAGCACCTATCCAAATAAAGGCAATTTATTACAAAATCAATAAATCTCACAAACACATAATTAATGAGTTTATCTTAAATAATTTATGAGTGTGGGATCAACGGATATTAGATGATGATTTCATATCGCCGAATCAACAGTGACCACAAAGTCATATAAAATTTTAATTACCCATAGTTTGGAGGTGAAAGTTTTAGTGTTATGCGATTTTGTTACATTTGTTTATTTGTTGGACTGCACACATCGTGTAAGATAAATTATGATTTGGCATAATTTATTACACTCAAAATTACATAAATCTTATAATTATGTATAGAAACTGTGCGGGTGGAATTATATTTAAAAGTACCAACACTTTTAAGAAAGTGTGAAGAATTGCGTGTGTGACGCCTAATTAGTGTCATGAATGCAATTCCGGAAGTCTGCACCAGTGATTTCAAAAATTGGCGACTTTGTAATAATTTATTTCCTTGTCCAGTCATTTTTATTAACATTAGTTTGGTAAGCTTTTTTTTATAAAAATGCGAGAGTTTTCCGGGCGGAAGTTTCTTATGATTTGGTTTCAACCAAAATAGGAATCAGAGCTATCAATTTATATACAAACAAAGATAAAATGCAAGGACGAGACTACGTTAATCTGAAGTGAACGCATTGACGCCCTATAACTGTCCGAATGTTAAGAATCTACTGGAGAGCATGGTGATATCAATATTTCCATCTATTCTAGCTGTCCATAACCTGTCAACTGTGTCAACTATAAATCTGACTTTGGTCGGATCATTTTGATCAGACGCTTTGTGTCGCTTCGTTCTAAATAACACTACTAAAACAAATATGACCAAGCGACGGAGTACAGCAACATAGCTTGGGGCCTCAGCGTTATGGAAGCGACTCGCTCTTCCACTAGCATTCAAACAAATGGAGCTCGATTACATGGGAGATATGTGCCTCTCAAACTTCTCAGTTTCAGGACGCAATAAAAGTAATGTTTTGATTTACAAAAATATTCAAATATTAGTTGAGATAAATAATCGTTCCGGAACATCAAACGATTGATAACTTTTACTAAATCAAAAATAATGAAATACTCAAAATGACTTTCAACGGTCTCAATACATATTATCGTGGTATAGCTTTCGAAAATTGACGGTGTTGTATTTATTTTCGTCCACTCCAAGATTAACCACACCGAGTTTCCAGTCGGTTTGAGATCAGCCGAGTTTATAGGATGATGGCACAAGAGGCCAAGTTTATTTTGTCTTTTCTTTCGATGTAATCCCAAAACGTCTTTAAATCGGTACGGGCCCCATCAAACTATCACTGCGGAATTGGGGCAATTTTTAAGATTTCGGTAAAAATTGTCTCCTCTGTTAGAGCGAAAGTTCTGAAAATTTTCCCTTTCATTGAATCGTTGGGAAGGTGGCAGCGATCAAGTTTGTAATTGTGGTTGTCTTTACGATGTGGTGGATGCTAAAATCGCTTGTCGAGAGCTCTTTTTTCATCTTTTGAATCTATTATTCTCGATTTCACGGAATTCTGGAGCGGAGCTGGTTCCCGTCGTTTTAATTACTCAACGTTTAATTCCCATCAGTCGCGGTAACTGCAGCAGCGAAAATTTCGGATTTGAAAATGAAACTTGACTTACCAATTAAGCCCAAATTGTGCTAATTTTGTGCTCACTCGTCCCACTGTTCATTAGTTTGTGTGGATTAAAGACTTGGAAGAGTCCGCTTAGATCAAAATCGGCTCAAATGGACGCCTTAGTCGTGTGTTTTGGAATATGTGTGCTCCGTATTTTCTAAGTTTTGAAAGTACCTGAGCACGGAAAAGCAAGAAAAATAATCCGACCTTCTGCATGTCTGGATATCTGTCTGTATACCGACGATATTCGATTTTTTATCGATCAGAAGCGTTTTGCTAATCGCAGCATTGGAGAGATTTTGAAACCTCTACCTCACAGGGGTCGGGTATACGTGCTAAATAACGCCGAAAACTGCCAACGGTGAGGTATGGATTTACAGTTTTTTTTTTATTATTCTCAAATAATCGTATTGTATATATCGTTTGAAAGGTGTTGAATCAGACATCACTTAAATATTTTTAAAATACAAATTTGTAAATGCCGGAAATAATATCTCACACACATATTCCACTACAGAAATATTTCGCATAACAGCACGCAAATTATGAGGCTCTATAGTCCTGATGTCACCTTTAATTTTGTGCTTTAGCTGTTCTATAGTGTGAGGCTTGTTCACATAAACTCGTTCTTTGGCATAACCAAATAAGTAATAATCAGGCGCAATAAAATCTAGTGAACGTAGTGGCCAATTGAATCCAGAATTTCTTGACATAATTCAGTCGTCAAACATTTCACTTAGGAAAGTAATTGTGGTACGGGCCGTATGTGCTGTTGCTCCATCCTGCTGGAACGAATTGTTGGCTACCTGTCTCAACTCACCGTCACTGCATTACCAACTTCATTCTCAAGGATGTCACTCCACACTATACTGTACACTTGACGGACTTTAATTACATTGAAGAAACAAGATTATATTTAAGAAACTCGTTATTTTCTGCGCACTACTCCAGGAAGCGTGCTGCCCAAATTAGTCGTTGCTGGTAGTCAACTGGTAAAAATCCGCCGAAGTGAATATTTACCTGTTTCTGCACTATTTTCGGCCCTCCTGTTCGTGGCAAGTCTAACACAGAACCTTGTTGTCGTAACCGTGCAATTAAACGACTAATTGCGGTTTGGCTATAGTTGCATTTTTGGTGTTGAAATAAATTCGATAGGCTCGTTGCGTCTGTGACGTGTTACAACGTGACAACAGCGTGACTTTTGTCACACCCTGTACTCACACCACTAGAATATTCCCACAATAATTTTCCCAAAATTCTTTAACACTAAAACAACACAACAAATAATTTCCCCAATTTTTTATTAATTCACTTAATTCACCATTTCCAATTTTTACTTACACCACTATTTTATCACTTAACACCACTTAATATTTTCCGCTACGCACTATCTCTTTTATCTTTCGCGTATTCTTACAAATGATTCACTCATTGTGTTCATTACCTCCGTGTTTATAGCATACCGCACTGAATATTCGAGATCTTTCGCGGACTTTCGGTTTTGTTTCACTCTAATTCTGCTGTAATCTGCAATACCACAAAATAATTTCTAGTGCTGCTACCTAAACCTAGATGTCACTAATCCCGCAAAAAAAAAATCAGTAATTTTTGAAACTTTAAATGAACAATTTTCATGGAATAAATGTGTCGAACAGGATCGAGACTACCGCCTCTGTAGGGTAGATTGCGTAACACAAACTAATTTAATTTCACCTTTGTCCTTGCCGCCCGATGTCATCCAATCTTGCAGCTACTCTCCATGGTTCACTCTATCTCAAGCCAATCATTGACGACAATCCACTCCATCATTACTGACACATCACGACTTGCTTCCATACTCAGCACCAAATCGGCATAAAATTTACCAACGCCCTCTGTAACCAGCATTTCACAAGTGATATTTTCCGCCTGCCTCACTTAGTATCGCTGTCGCTCCTCGAAATTGGCCCTTTGTGCGAATTTTCAATAGGCTATCTTTCATACTGATCGTTTTCAACGCGGCTTTACCTCGTCACTGCTCTGCGCCAGTTCCTAAAATAAGCTTGACATATGGTTTCACATATTTTCTGACTAACAGTATTTTCCTTTATTTATAAAAGAAAAATTAATCCTTTGTGAAGAACGTTTAGGATCCCTATCTGATGTTTATAACTTCTGCATAAATTTTCCTTCCATATCTACGAGCTGTTGCACAAACACACTGCCTCCGCTCGATAAACTAGCAATCACAACAGGTGGATCATCTGCAATTCCCACTCGCGTTTACCGGTTTCTTCGATTAATATGACGGGCCCAATATTCCCATATAGATTTGGGCAGCATTCATTTGAGATATGCCTCTCTATTTCGTTCAAACGTAGCTGCCACTATTACCTGCAACGAGTTTCTCATTTTACTTTAAATCATACTTACCGACATCATCCATGTATTGCAATCTGTGTTTGATTTGCTCCGTCACCTCCTATAAATAAAATATATATATATATATATATATATATATATATATATATATATATATATATATATATATATATATATATATATATATATATATTTAAACAAAAAAAAGAAACGTGTAATAAGTAGCAATATTTAAGACATTAACTGTATGTAGCAACATTTGTGTGGTGAACTGTAACCAAAACGCATGTCAGTAAAATACCTTGGTTATGTTATGTTAAGAGAGTAGAGAAGTTAGTTGGATTTGAGACGTGAATAAATAAAGTCAATACCATAAAATAAATTGTGTTATTTTATATTCCAATGAATTAAAGCATAGCGTGCACGGCAAAGAATCAGGATACAAGCGACAATGTTGTAACTCGGAATGTTCGGGCATTGAATGACATCGTCAAGGCATTTGATGAACATTGTTTACCTAAAAAAAATACAACAATGGAAGTATTTAAGTTCAACATGAGTATTCAAAAACAAAAGCAACCAATTTCTGAGTTCGAAACTGAGTTACGTGCGCAATTGAAACATTGTGAATTTGCATGTGTTGCATGTAAAACATCGTACGCTGATAGAAAGTTGCGTGATCGTATTGTTATTGGTGTCCAAGACAAAAAGTTGCAATTAAAATTACTAGAAAGGTATTGATTCATTGTATAAAGTTATTGACACGTGCAAGATTTTGAAAGCCACATCAGCAAATAAACAGTTGTTAGATCATAAAAGTGCACAATTCGAAAAATTAATGCGGTTGAAGAAACAAAAGTTGAAGTTTCTGTTATAAAACGTGCATGCTACAATTGTGGTCAGAATTACAATAGAGGTCATCGTCGTGTTTGCCTAGCATTGAAGATCAGATGCAATTCATGTGGCATGGAGGGTCATTTCGTCAAACATTGCAGTAAACAAAAGGATAAGGAAAAAAATCGGATGCAGCAAGTCAATCAAAGCAAATTAATACGATACATGTAGTTGGTTGGGGTGATGAAGGTAATGATTTAGTTGTAGATTTAGATCAGGCTGACAATGCACTAGAAGTTAGTTCATTAAATTGCTATAATTTTGTTTTGAATAGATTTGAAGTGAATCGAGTTAGATGGAAAAAATGTAACGTCATTGAAAACTGGCCGATTGAATTTAAGATCGATACAGGATCGAACGTAAATTTTATCCCTGTGAATTTTATTAAAAAAATTAATGCCCCTATTTCTCAACAGGTTAATTGCGATATTATTGATTATAGTTCAAATAAAATTAAGATTTATGGCCAGGTTATTCTGGAACTTTCTTGGTAGTTGATAATTGAGCTAATTTTGGGCCTAGAATCAAGTGTTGCATTTGGGTTGATCGAACGGATTAATGAAGTAAAGTCTTTGATTCCAGATGAAACAAGCAGGTTTGTGAAATTAAATAAAGATATTTTTGATGGACTTGAGAAAATTCCTGGTACATTTTCGATTGTTTTAAAGGAGAATTCAGTTCCATCATTACGTTACAAAAACCGTATTCCTTTGAGTTTATATGACAGATTGAAATCAACGCTAAAGAAAATGTCAAAAGACAATATTGTTAGTTTTGTTGAATATCCGACTGGTTGGGTACATAATTTGCAGATTGTGGAAAAACCAAATGGTGATATTCGTATCTATTTGGATCCTAAGTCACTTAATGCATGCATTAAACGTGAACACTTTCTAATTCCCACTTTTGATGATATCATAACCCGATTCGCTGGTAAACGTGTATTTACGGTATTCGATTTACGAAATGGGTTTTGGCACATGGAGTTGGATCGTGAAAGTTCTGATCTAACTACATTCATGACTCCATTTGGTCGATATCGTTGGAATAGAGTTCCATTTGGATTAAATAGTGCTCCGGAAATATTTCAAAAAAAAAGATGATCCAGATCTTTGGAGACATACCGGGCGTCGAGGTGTACTTCGATGATATTGTCATTGGTGGTGAAACAGTAAATGAACATGATAAAGCTTTGTCAGTATAGTTTTGGAACGAGCTCGTATAAATAATATCAAATTTAATAGTCAAAAAATTCAGTATCGAACAAATAAAATTAAATTTATGGGTCATATTATCGAAAATGGTCGGGTTGAACCTAGTGATGAATACGTTAAAGCGATTAAAAACATACCGAAACCATCAAATAAAACAGAAGTATTACGTTTGCTTGGGCTAATCAAATTCCTCGCAATGGAGTAGTACTCATGAAAATGAAGTTCTGGACCTTCTTAAGTCTATCATCACAAATCCTGTTCTTGCTATTTATGACGCAAATAAGTCAGTTATCATTCAGATAGATAGTTAGAAAGATCGATTGGGGGAAGTGTTATTCTACAGGATGATATGCCAGTGGTATATGCAACAAGAACCTTGTCGAAATGTGAACAGAAATGGGCACAGATTGATGTATGTGAAGATAGCCCAAATTCCATCCCCGAAAAATGCGATGGCAACACTAATTATTGCTATCATGACATTTTCAACTCTCAGCTCAAAAAATCACGACATTTTTACTCTCAGCCCCAAAAATATTTGCTATCATGATAGTTAAAAAATGTCATGACAGTTGAAATTTTCGGGGCTGAGAGTAAACATAACACTATGAATCTTTAGAGAGCATGTACAATTTTTTTAGAATTTTTCTTTGTGTAGGAGTTGAGCTTTAGTCCATAGAAGTCAGGAAATATTCGTTGGCCCCACTAGTGGTGCACTTCGTTTGATAGGTGAATGCTTAAGGAGCATGTACGATTTTTTCAGATTTTTTCTATGTATAGGAGTTGAGATATAGTCCATAGAAGTCAGGAAATATTCGTTGGCCCAACTAGCGGTGTACATCGTTTGATAGGTGAATGTTTAAGGAGCGTATATAATTTTTTTTTGAATTTTTCTATGTATAGGAGTTGAGATATAATCCACAGAAGTCAGGAAATATTCGTTGGCCCAACTAGCGGTGCACATCGTTTGATAGGTAAATGTTTAAGGAGCGTATATAATTTTTTTTAGAATTTTTCTATGTCAAGGAGTTGAGATGTAGTCCATAGAAGTCAGAAAATATTCGTTGGCCCAACTAGTGGTGTACATCGTTTGATAGGTGAATGTTTAATAAGCTTGTATGAATTTTATAAGACTTTTTCTATGTATAGGAGTTCAGATATAATCCATAGAAGTCAGGAAGTATTCGTTGGCCCAACTAGCGGTGCACATCGTTTGATAGGTGAAAGTTTAAGGAGCGTATATAATTTTTTTTAGAATTTTTCTATGTCAAGGAGTTGAAATGTAGTCCTTAGAAGTCAGGAAGTGCACCACTAGTGGGGCCAAAGAATATTTCCTGACTTCTATGGATTATATCTCAACTACAAGACATAGAAAAATTCCAAAAAAAATCATACATGCTCCTTAAACATTCACCTATCAAACGATGTGCACCACTAGTGGGGCCAACGAATACTTCCTGACTTCTATGGATTATATCTGAACTTCTATACATAGAAACATTCTTATAAAATTCATACACGCTCTTTAAACATTCAAAAACAAACTATGTGCACCGCTAGTTGGGCCAACGAATAGTTCCTGATTTCTATGGACCATATCTCAGTTTTTTAAATTCAAAAATCATAGAAATTTTAATCAAATAAGTCCCGACACTTTTATATTTCATATACTAAAGTTATATACCATGTTACAATAGTTAACAGTAATTTTGTGTTTTACTTTAATGTTTAATCTATTTAGAATCTAAGAATGTTGTTTATGTTTTAAATGATGCGTCTAGTTTTATTTATACAATTTCGTAAACAAAATTTACAAAAAAAATTTTATTTTTATTTTTATACTTGTAAATCAAGTTTTTGACTCTCAGCCCCGAAAATATTTACTGTCGTGATAGCTAAAACTATCACGACACAAAAATTTTTCTGGGCTGAGAGAAAAATGTTGCCTTTTTGTGAAGGAGGAAGATTCAAAGTAATTTTTGATTTTCGCTGTCAGTATATTTCTTGGAGAGTAGAATTTAGATATTTTTGTTTATTTACACATTTTATCAGAACTTTTTATTGTTTTTATTAAACTCATAACATTTTTTTTATTATTTAGCTGTTATTCGGAAATATTTATACACGAATTTAGATTTATTGCTATAATAGTTAATTAAATGTCGCAATAGTATACATAAACTTGTATAGTATTGCCATAAGCAACTTTTTCGATTTTCGGGGATAGAAATTTTAGCTATCTTCACAAAGGTCACACATTGAAAAAGAGTTACTCGCGGTCATGTTTGCATGTAAATATTTTGATAATTTTTTGTATGGCCGTGAGTTTACGGTTCACTCTGATCACAAACCGTTGGAAGCATTGATGAAAAAAGACATTGATAATGTGAGTCGACGTTTACAGGGAATGTTTCGTCAATTGCTTAAATACCCAGGCATGCCAATACTTTATAAGCCGGGAAAGGAAATGTTGGTAATCGATTGTTTGTCAAGAGCCCCATTGTTTGATGAATATGAATTTGACAAGGAAATGTCAATGGTGATTCATTCTTTAACGCACCGCGCATGTATGTCGAAGGAAAAATTATAATCTCTATGTTCAGAAATTGAAAGAGGATGAGCCTTATTGTTGTGTTGTTAAGTACGTTATTACTGGGTGGCCGACATATCACCAACTTGATGACTTGAGTCAAAGAATCCACAAATATAAAAATGAATTGCATTTCGAAAATAACTTGTTGTTTAGAGGTCATCGGTTGGTTATTCCGACTAATTTGCAAAATAATCTTGGCAAGTGGCTCCATGCTCCACACTTAGGTATAGAAAAAACTTTGTACCGTGCACGCCATCAATTTTTCTGGCCTGGGATGACTAATGATATTATTGAGTTGGTGAAGGCTTCCATGGTTTGTGAAAAATTCACGCGTAATAATCAAAAAGAACCGTTGGTGCAGGAATCAACACCACAGTATCCTTTTCAAAAAGTTTCTATATACCGATATGTTCGAGTACGCTGGATACAATTTTATTGTGCTGATTGATGCATATTCAGGATTCGTTATGTGTCAAAAACTGAAAGAAAAGTCAGCTCGAGACGTGATTAATGTTTTCGAAAGTATTTTCTGCTGTTATGGTTATCCAACAGAAATTAAAAGTGATAATGTTCCGTTCAATTCACGTTAATTTGAAAAATATGCTAATGATTCTAATATTGTATTAAAGTATTCAAGCCTCAGATATGCACAGAGTAATGGATTGGCTGAAAAAGGAGTCACGATTGCGAAAAATATTTTAAAACGATGTTGTGAATCAGACGAAGTTGATCAGTTTCAATATAGAATTCTTGAATATAACACAACACCAATTGCTAGTATGAAGGCATGCATCATCATCACAGCTGTTTTTTGGCCGATTAGTTAAAATTCGTTTGCCAATTATTGAAAATTTGTTATATCGCAATCATCTGTCAGGAAAAGGGATTCAGAAGGCAATAGAAGTTAAAAAAGAATCACAAAGGTATTATTTTAATCAACATGCAAAATCGTTGCCAGTTTTGAATGAGGGTGACCGAACTATTTTTTAAGAATTGTGTTATGGAAAGGTTGTAAATAAAGTAAACGATAGATCTTGCATTATTGTCGATGAATATGAGAAACGTTTTCGTAGAAATAGACGTTTTATAGTAAAAACTAAAAATATTGGTTTCAATTCAAGTGAATTGTTGTTGCAAAATTAAATGCTGGATTTGTGTAATAAATGAAATAATAGCGCTAGTGAAATGCCTTCGAATGCTAGAATTAATGAGAATGTTAGTTCTAGCATTTGAAGGCATTTCACTAGCGCTATTAATTGATTTATTACACAAATCCAACTAACTTCTCTACTCTCTTAACATAACATAACCATGGTATTTTACTGACATGCGTTTTGTTTACAGTTCGCCATACAAAAGTTGCTACATACATAGTTAATATCATAAATTTTGCTACTTATTACACACTCCAGCATCAGCGCCATCACTTTCATCACGTTTGATCCACAACTCTAGGTTACTGTTGTTTTACACTAGAAAAGCAATCCTTGTACCAAATTTCTTCAAAATCTCTAGTAGATTGTTTCTTCCTTCTTGAACTCTGACAATATGCCACTTGAATTGTTCATCATTTTCAACCTAGCTGAGCTGGTTCGACTTATCTGGGGCCTCATTGCCACCACTCGATTTTACAAATTCCAGTTATTCCTCCCGACCAATGGCACCCACTTCAAGATCATCATCAAACGGTTCCACCTTATCACATAAAACAACTATTTCCAACATCTGCTCCCAACCGTTATCTGAATGCTTGACATTCTGATCCGTATCACGCACGTCATCATTCCGTTTGATTTTTTCAATCATTGTCTCATTTCATGAATCTCTACACTTCTTTCTTCAAACTTTTGGTTTTTTTTAAAGAGCAACCAATGCGTGTATAGTATTAATTTTTTTTCCAAATATTCGCAACCCCACCTTGTCAGCAATTGGACTTCACTGGATTGTGAATACTGTTATAGAATTTAACGGTTACAACCCCAATTCTCGTAATTTATACCACTTCCGGAATATTCGCGAAAACACCGGAAATAATATCTCACACACTTGTATCACTACCGTTATACTTATAGTACACCACCGGAATACTCACAAAATAATTCTCTAAACCATTTACACCATTTCGCGTTACTCATTTTCGCTTTTAATCTCTCTCGTACAAAATTACCAAATCTCGCAAATGACTCAATCAATGTCTCAATCATTTGTTCAGCATTAGTTCTGGTGTAATCTGCAATACCACAAAATTAACTAATCTGCAATTACCGACCAAATGTCACGGTGATTAAACCTTTACCGTTTGGATCGGGGATACCGGGTTCGAATCCCGATAGGGGCATCTGTGGTGAAATGGAGGAACACATATATGACCTCTCCAATGCGTAAACTATAGAACGTGAAAAGCGAACCGCAGAGTTAGGAGTGCTTCGACTCCAGAACAGATTGCATAGATTAAAATTTAAAAAATCTAATCTGCAATACCACTTAAACCTACATGTCACTAATTTCACAAAAAAATTTCATTAATTTTATAAAGTTTAAATGAGCAATTTTCGTCGCTCGTCCATGCTGAAATAATTGCCCATCAAACCAATAGGCGAGATCGTAACAATATGCTCATATCGCATATCATTGAATTTTTTTTTCTTTTTTCTATATGATCTTATGGCATATTGTTGGAATCGCCTGAGACTAAGCAACCATTTTGTTATTAGTATTTTAGGTTCTGAAATCCATCGTTTTGGCGCTGGTGGCGCATATCATTCCAAAATGTCACCTATTTATCTAAAGCACTAGCCGCTGGAGGCAGCACTTCCACAAAAGAGAATTTTTGATCGTAACTCATTTGTATTACAAAAACACCGCTCCCAAAAACACCCCCAAAAACAGAATAAAACCTTAAATTATAATTGGTTCATCTCTGAGGTCAAGGAAATCAGTCTAGGGAATCTTAGAATTTTAATATGCTAGACGAAACTCGGCCATTTCTTAACAAATTATAATGAAATGTAGTTTTTAATATTTTGTGGGGATTCTAAAGTAGTTTTGGACAAAATGCTGGATTCTGTCCGTACTAGATGGAACTCTCCCTAGAATACAAAATTCATATTGAAGGAAGTTTTAAAATTTAGCTATGCTTGGTAGAACTTTACTGATTCCTAACCAATATTGGTAAAATTTCATTCTCAGGTTTATATTGGGATTCTACAAAATGTATTTTGAACGAAATTTAGAAATGAGTCTATACTGGGCGTTATACCCCCTTCCAATGGAAGGAGTTTAGTATATGTAGGGTTTGGGTTGCAAACATTTTTGTGAGATCTATCGCTTAGATTCCGTTCACTTAATTTTTTCGTTTTTGTGACCAGTATCTGAAATTCTTTTACCGGTAGCCCATATGCCCGGATGTATCTCTAGTTGCTAAAGTCATATTGTTATGGGAAATTTGAGAATGATTTATCATTTAGAATTCGCTCTATACAATTTGTTGAATTTTGTGCCCAAAATACAAATGTAACCTATTGCACAAAATTTCATATTTACTTGAGACTGAACGAGTAGCTCAGTCCAGAACAGTATTTAAGCCAAAACTGACTTTAAAATCCCTGTCTAATACTACAAATAATTCTATCATAATTCGGTAAGAAATTACCCGTTCCGTCTAATATTTTAAGATTATTAAATTTGCTAGACGTAGTTCCTGCATCTCAGAGGTTAACCAATTAACCAACTTCAGGAATACTTTAAGATTTTACACTTTCAATAGCCTTTTCGTATTTCTTCCCATGCTCCTCCAATCCGCGAAATCGTTCTGAAATATCTGACTACAGTAATTATTCATTTATATTCCATTTCTAGCAGCTACAGTTTTCGGTATTCAGGAACAATTTCCGCCTTTGTTACGAGTTTGGTATCATAGGTGTATGTTGGATGCCCCTGGTTATTTATGTTCAAAGCAATATCTAAAAATAACAACCGAAAATTCGCCCATTCAACTTGGCCAACTTATTCGCACCGTATCTTTAATTATGCCCGTGCTACTGTATTTTACGTTAAATTTAAATTAAAAATAATAAAACTAAACCTAATTAACTCGAATACTAAATAATCGACTGACTCAATTTTACAATATTTATTAATTTAATTTTTTTTTTTATTTTTAAGGTTTCAGTGTAGGAGATGAACTTGGATTTGGTGAGTCACTTGGAAACGTCGAAGGAAATAAGCGACGATCATTGAATGTGCGCACGGGTGCAAATGTAATTGGTGTTGGCGTATCATCTAAATCACCCGTAAGTATATTTTGAAATATTCCTAATTTGTCAGTTACATCAGTTATCGCAGATATGCCATCAGCTATTCACATTTAATTGTTTATTTGACATTAGTCATTATCCAATTTCTTAGTTAAGTAATTTGTATTCTTAAGGTTGATTTTTAATTATTTTTTTTATGTTTGTAACGATGCATGGAATTTTCATTTCTTTTTTGTGAAAACGATTACCGAACTATTTCGTAACGGTTTTGTATGAAAGTTTTATTTAAATATTTAAAAATTGATTGTAATTTTTAATTTTCTTCAATCTGTTCAATCTTTTCAAGTTAAAGAAAGAATTTGCCGAATGTCTGAACGTTTTTATATCACAGTTTGCATTTGTGTGTCGCTGACTTTGTTTTAAAGAAAATATTGATTAGCCAACGGATTTAATGTGCTGTTAAAGCCAATCAATGCTTCGTTTTCATTCATTGTGCTGAGTTCCACCACCCAAAAGAGGATCATATGGTAATGCTCATTAGATTCATTATTGGGTAAGGCTAACAATTAAAAGTTAGAGCAAATTTAATATTAAAAGGAGTAAAAGGTATATTTGGCAAATGTAATAAGATTGTCATTATAAGGAGTTTATGTAATGTGGTTAGAATTTGTTCGTGTTATTTTTAATATCCGGTGGTATTACTGAGATATCCGCCCCGGTATCAATCAAAAACTTGCAATTTGTATTTTTCTCTGTTACTAGAAGGCGACTAGATCCTGCTCCATCACAACACGTCGCCGAATGTTGATGAGCGATTATTTTTTTGGTATGGACTGACTGCCAGGCTGGCTGATGAACACTTACTTACATGCTTACACCCAAAAACGCATTTGTTTGCTCGAACACTAAACCGACGGTGATAATAACACTTGTTCTTGCTTTGTTTTGGTTCTCGGTTGATCCTTCGACGTTCGGTTACTTGATGTACTATGGGGCTGTCTTTTGATTTCCATCAGGCGGATACCTGGTTCATGATACGCGATTCGAATTGGGCCCGTCTCTCATCAAGATCAGTCGTGGGAGCTGGAATTGATTTAGTAGAATCTATTTGGACGGAATAAATTTGTTGCTGCGAAAACGTCTCCATGAGATTATCAGCACGTTTGGCTAATACTGTCAAAGACAGGTTGTTTTTGAACGGTGACAACACCAACTGCACCTGAGGTGGTAATCGCTGCATCCACAATTGCCGGATGGAATCATCTCCAAACTTTTTAACTGCGATAGTTTCGCGTCGCCTAATGCGAGACCATGCAACAAATTATGAAGTTTGGTCTTATGGGACTCACCAAGAACTTTATTGACCTCCGATTTGGATTTAGAATAGGGTGTCGCACCTTTGTCGCTCATAATTAGTCCGGCAAACTAGTCATGTAATTCTGCGTCCAAAGCACTGACGGCGTGAGACTGAGAGTACCTTGTGGCTTCAGTGGTTATGTGTGCGATGAAAAACTGCTGTTTGAGTATCTCAAACCACACCACAGAGGAGCGTGTATAGAGGTTGAGGAGGTTTAAACGCAACATTCGGAATTCCGAGAGATGACTTACTGTTGACTTGACTATCCGAGTTCGTACAAAATGAGATGTTTTTTGTGTCTGGCGAAGAATCAACGCGTTACTTGTTTCCTCGAAAAATTGGCTTGGTAATTGTAATGATTGTTCGTAAATCATCTCCGCTGGTGTTGCTTCGATATCTTGCTTGAACGTTGACATTAATCCGAGCACTATAATAGGTAGTAGTTTAGCCCAACTTATATTTTGATGGCATACAATGGCTGATTTTAGGGTCCTAAGCCATCTTTCAATCAATCCGTTGGATTGAGGATGATAACTTGTATAGTCTTTAAATAGTGAATATTGAGTAACTTCGAAAGCTCTTGAAAAAGAGTTGATTTGAATTGGCGACCTTGGTCTGTTGTAATTCTTTTTGGAATCACAAAACGTACAAACCAACCCGAAATCAGATGTGAAGCTACTGTTTCTGCTGTCATGTTAGGAATCGGAATAGCTTCTGACCACCTTGAGTACCTGTCAAAGATGGTTAAGCAGTAATAGTTCTCACCGGACGGAGGTAGGGGGCCAATTAAATCAATGTTGATGTATTCGAATCGATGGTTGGGAGGTATCGTGGTTGAAACCTCTGAACGATTATGTTTAACAACTTTTGAACGTTAACATGGTATACAATTCTTGGCGAACTGCTGGCAATTCTTTCTCATATCCTTCCAAACAAATCTTTCTTGAACCAAACGCTGAGTACCTTTGACACCTGGATGCGACAAGTTGTAAAGATTTTCGATGATAAGTTTCCTAAATCTGGCTGTGATGTATGGACATACCCGATTATTAGTGATGTCACAGCTGCTGACTGGTTTCCGGAATGATTAACTTTTTAAGCACCATTGTTAATTAATGCGGGATAAAAAAATCGGCTATTACATTTGACGAACCGGAAATGTGACGAATATCGGTAGATAATTGCGAAATATAATCCAAATATCGGATTTGTCTCGGTGACGCTTTGTCTAACTTTTGCTTAAAAGCGAACTCCAACGGTTTGTGATCAGTATAAATACAGCAAAGTCATGTATAGGAACTCAAATAACCCGAATGACGTTACTATGGCCGTCTTAGGCACATCTGCTTATGCGATGGGTATTTGGTGGAATGCCTTCTCCAAATCGATGTTTGAGAAACTGGTTTTATTAAAGAGTATATGCCCAGAATCATTAATATATGGTAATGGGTATCTATCAGGCTTCGTGATCGCATTCAAAGCTCTGTAATCGCCACATGGTCTCCACGATCCTTCCTTTTTGACGACCATGTGAAGAGGTGACGACCAATTACTATTTGATGGCCTAGATAT
This sequence comes from Nephrotoma appendiculata, assembly GCA_947310385.1. NCBI lineage: Eukaryota > Metazoa > Arthropoda > Insecta > Diptera > Tipulidae > Nephrotoma > Nephrotoma appendiculata. Next base: position 300,658,539 of record OX371223.1, read on the forward strand.
CCTTTGTCGCATGTGCTCCTCAAATTCCGTTCGAGCTGCCGTTTATTTTTCTAGAGACAGTCTACGTGGTTTCGAACTCACTGGATGCCCGACAGTTTCGATTTGATGAGTAACTTTAACATTCGATGGCATACCTTTGTTTTTTAACCGGGTGATCTCCGGAAACTCCTTTAAAAGGGATGAGTATTTATGATCCTCGTTGAATGTTTTTATTGATAAACCATGTTTGCAAGGATGTTACATTGTCAATTAATTTAATATTTGCCACGTCCACTAACAAATTATAGTGACACAAAAAATCGGATCCTATAATTGGCTGTTTTACGTCAGCGATGGTAAACGTCCATGGAAACGGACGTCTCAATCCTAAGTTTAATCGTAGTATGTTGCTACCGAAAACCGGTATAGTTGTATCAATTGCTGGCTGCGGTTGAGGTTGAATGGAATTTTCGCATGATGCTTGGCTGATAGTGAGATTCAACGAATCCATAACTGCATCAGCTATTTTGGCTAACTCTAATAAATCGCCGCTAGTTGCGCTAACTATAGTTTTAATTTGTACTGGCAGGCGACTAAGCCAAACAAATTTTAGTAGCTTTTCGTCCGCTGTATCACATACGCTGTATCACATATGCGACGACTCTGCATAAGCAACGATCACAGCTTGTTTCAAATGTTCATATTGCTTTGTTGGAGGTGGGTTCTTTACCGCACTGTTTTCTTGGTTGACGACTCTTGCGTCCAATGACGCAACTATACTATACCGAACTTTAACCTCTCTGTGATACTGTTTATAGCAAACCAATGATCCAGTTGCAAAAACCAAGTTTCTACTTGACCGTCGTGTAGCCTCGGAATGGGAACCTTGTTTGACAATACATTCACTGTATGTGTTTGATCAACTGGTTTTGCGCCAGTATCTATTTCAATATTTTTCTCGTCAGTGTCCGACATCTCACTGACTTATAATTTCCATATTTAACACCGGCAACCGCTGTTACGACGATATTTTTGAGTTAATGAAATCACGTGGAATTTTTAGGCTAACTTTCCAAAATACACTCACACCACCTTCGAATGTTCTCGAAAATGGCGTCTATTCACACAATAAAATTTCGACACTACTTATGCGTACTACAGCTATTGTATTATTCACTTTAACTATTGCGACTGTTCTAGTCGGTGGTCACCAGTGTGGGGAGTGTATTTTGAAATATAAACGCACAAAATTAAATTCAAATATGTTTTTTTATTTATTTTATTATTTTTGTATTCGCGTGTAGTTTCGTTAGTGGACGAACAAGAAAGAACAAAATATCATCTTTTTGTTCTTTTGTGTAAATGATTGTCGAAACATAATGGAAGAGACTTTATGCCCCATAAACAATACAAGTAAACCGCAAAATGTTTCCATGATAGATGGCACCACAGATGTTTTTGTTGCATGTTCAAATCCAAATGTCCAAATAATCCTAAGCAGCCAATCTTTTATCAAAATGGTAATAATACGTGTGAGGTAGTTGCTTAATAAAAAATTTTAAGGTTATAGCTCCGCGTGGTTTTATCGTACTGGTATCCTAACCTCCAAAAAATGTGTTTATTTCTGTTGTATTTTTTGAAAATGCTACAACAATTTAAATCTGATAATTTTTGTTGTGTTTGAAATGTATTCCAATTTCACTATGGTCCCTTCCAACATGTTTTCCGAAAAGTAATCTGTATGTATTTGTATGTGATGCCAAACAGGCTAGATTTTTTCTTTAGACTTAAGCTTTTGTAACCTAGTGAATTTTGGGTCGAAATTGGTCCACCAGAAGTCGTACCTTCCATAGAAAGAAGCAAATTTGCAATAAAATGTATGCAGAATATTATTTTGAAATGTTAGCAGAAACTAGAAGTTTTGCTAGAAATCTGTTTTTCATCAAATATTCGGCTTCTCCACAGCCCAGACGGTAAGTTTTTCCATAAACTTCGAAATCTTAGGCAAATTGGATGGAAATCGGTATATTAAATTTAAATTAAATTTTCAACGAGAGTTGTCGTTGTTGGTTTTCTGGAATGACGATTTTTCCGTTTGTGACTGTTTTACTAAGAGTGTTAAGGTTTTAAGACTCAACAAGAAAAACTTTTTTGATTATGTTGGTTTTGATGTCTTCTTTACTCACCAGTTTCGGTCTCGGCCAAAAATAATCCGCCTTAACTGTAGAGATGCCGAATTTTGTTAATAATGTTTTTTATCATTTACCCATATACTTCCGGTAAAATTTAAACGGAGATCTGACTAATTTTGCTTGAAATTTAATTTACAATTTTTAGATTTCAATCGTTTTTTCGTAAATGCTATACACTTTTCAAAAAACGAAGATGTCGGCCAAAAATCACTGGGATCTTCCAATTTATGGAAAATCTTAATTAGAAAGTTTCGACCTGATTAATCAATCCGTTTAGGGTGCCCCCAGAAACAGAATTTTGACTGAAAAACAATTACTGTCAAAACTCGATTGACAGGAACTTGTTTGACGTATAAGCAAAATAAATATCAAACGTTTTGAAAAATTGCAAATTAATTTATATGATGGAATTTTAACGTTATCAGGTATTTCGGTTCCGACTCCTACGCCGTTGACAAAGATTATTAGATGGCAACCGGGACAAACATTCTGGCACAACATGGCCTGCTCAGAACCACCATCTTACATAGGGCAAGATTCATTACCAGCATATTGTTGCTGCGATATTGATGTCGACTTCGACTGTGGATTGAATGATTGCGTTTTTTTCGTTTTTCCTCGATTAATTTAATTAACGTCAGTCATTGCAACCGTCAGTGATTCTGTTTTAACTTCTTTAGGAGAAATATCGAAAATAAGGTACAGATTTGATCGAGTCCTGAGTACTTGACTACACAACGAAAATTTTAAAATCAGCATACGAATTTTATATTCAACTCGAAAACCTTACAAAGTTGAAGAACATTAGCTAGTGCGAATTAACCGCCTATTTAGGGTTTTAGCTGTCAACTGTTTCGCATGAAAAACCGAAATAATTTTCCAATTTTATTAATAGTGATTAAATTATATAAGAGGTGGTTCGTTTGTCATTAAAAATTCAAGTGTTATTCATTTTGTACTGTACATGCCGTAAAACATAATTTACATGCCCAATAGGTAATGCAGATTCAGTTTGTAACAACTGCCATAAATTGTCGTAAATGAAAATTTAAATGATCAAAATTAACACTTCAGTCGAAAAATGTCGATAATGAAGATTGCATCGATAAAGAAGATCAAATTCAACATTCAACCGAAAAGTGCCGGTAATACAGATCTAAATGTTAAAAAATGAAAATATAAATTTGCAATAGCAGGTAATGGTCACGTTTAACTGATAAATAGTTTGTAAGTCAAGATCTGACTGTGTGAATTCGATGGACCATCAGCCTAACTAGAATTTGATTATATGTTTAGAGTGGGTTTGATGAGTTTATGAAAGAAAAATGTTCATTTTTCCTTTGTTTAGCCGGTAAAAATGTCCACCAGTCGAGATTTTGCCAGATGACCGGTGTCTGCCTGCGACTATGCTAATTCTATAGCATTTGGCCCTATAGGTATAGACTTTAATTCTTAGTTTGGAGTGGATTTAATGTGAATAGGAATGAAATTTTGATTTGCCTCACGTTTTCTCGTTAAAATCTTTCGTTATTCGATGATTTGGTTGACAGGCACCGGTCTGATTGAAGTTGATGAAATTTTTGAGTTTTTATTTAATTGCGATTAAGGGCTGGAATCAGAATAATATTTTTGATAATAACTTGGGAAATGATGATTACCAAAAAGAACGCCGTATCTGTTTTCATAAGCCGAAAATTGTCGATAAAGAAGTTTAATGATTACTGGGACTGCAACGGTTTGTAATTGTCGTTAAAATGGTTTGCAAATCGAGGTTCAGAATGGATCTGTTATACAACACTTTAAACGTTAAACGTTCACAAATTTTCGAAATGTGGCCGTGTGCTGTATAATTGTGACAAGTACGTATTGTTGTTGTGGACCAACTAGTTGTGTGTCGTTCAGTGACACACCAATGATTGTTTTTTTCGATGCGTTGCATAGCTCATTTGCCGCTTCCATACAGCCCAATGCAATATATACATACTATAGCCTTTCATCTACTTTTAAAAATGTGCTTTACAAAGTGCCACGGCAGGTTCAAATGCAGCTCATGCAAAATGAGTACGTATATAAATCGTTCGTCTGGCCTGAGACAATTCCATATTGGATTATCCGACGTCTTGAACGTTGATAATTATGGCTAAACTTGCAATGCTACTTATTGAGATTGCCTATATGGTTGCTTGTTTGAGACAGTGCAAGACGTTCATGGAATTTGTTACCGACAATGGTGCTTCACATAGTTGGACTGCCATTAAATATGATCGCTCCGGCAATTAGTACAAATAACAAACAACAAACCAGTATAGTTTTGTACAGGCAGGTGAGTTACCACATTTTGGCCAATCATTTGTTGAGATTACCACCGTTGTTTAGATGGCTGAATTAAATTTGTTTGAAGGGCTCCATTAACCGTTTGTTGCGGAAACTTTTTCTGGGCATTTCCACTTTTGGTACACTGTCGTGATTTGCCTAATTTGTACATTAAGAAAGCTTATTTGTATACTATTGACCTATTCAACTCTACTCTCGTATCAACAAAACGTGGCCATGCCATATGGTTACCCTACAAATGATAGTTTCTAAGTTTAGTAATTATACCAAAACAATTCATCATATCATGACTTACGTGTTTCATTTGATTTTTGGTCACCGCCTGTAGGTGTTATCATAAAAGGTGCAGTAATTTTGACATACTCAAACTTTCATTTTTTATTAAGTTCACAAATTTAACTTAAATAGTTTCGTCATATGCATATTAACCAAAATGTCACTTTATAATTAACCATTGCATTCGTAAATTATATTAATTGTACCCGTTTTTGTGTAAACGAAATAATTTTGTAATATCGTAATATTTTTTTTTTTTTACAGCCCAACCAAATGCAACAAAGTCGACCGATCGCTCTAATCGCAAAACCCGTGCGGATGAATACGTCTCCTAAAATGGGTATGACCCAAGCCATATCACGACCATTAGATGTACCAGCGTTTAAACCTCTGAAACCTGTAGGCAGCAGTGCACTAGACCCAGTTAATGTTCAAACATTTGATGCGGCCAAGAACTCATTTAGACGAAACGACGTAGAAATTCAAAAATCAAATAGTTTTGAAATGAAAATGGACGAACCGATTAAAATATATCCGGTAAATCATCAAATGCAACCAATTAATCAAGGTGTCAATCCAATGACACAGTCCAGAATAGTAACGCGAACTACTAGTAATAATATAATGAGTGTTGAAGCAAAACCAAATCCAATTCCACCATTCCAAGCAATGCCAGCATCGATTTCGAAAATATCGCCCGCGGGTACTTTAGTTAACGACCAAAAACGTACCACTCAAGGATTTCAACCGGATCCGATACTATACGCACCGAGTACTAAACTCCCGGTGATCGATTTAATGGGGCACACCGTTGAAGAATTAGCGGCCGCCGCTAATGTAAGTGTTGGTGTGATACAGGCCGCCATTAAAATGCGACAACAGGAGCTACTTGCGCAACAGCAAACGGAAGCATACCGAAAATTGATGTCCAGCGAATTACAAACATCGACAACAACGAGGGCGACAACTACGACAACCACCACCCATAAACCAAAGAGCCAATATAAAATAGCTGGAGGCAATAAAGTAAAATATTTTTAATTAACGATTTCTAAATTTTCAAGTTCACTTAATTCCCAATTATGAATTTTATTTTTATTACCTCTCACTTTTTTTAGGTAATGAATGCGCCCAAAGAATATTATCCGGTCGGGTATGAGAAAAATTTCGATGATAATTTTACGTCGAAAGTTGAGCTACCCAAAACGTCATTCCATTGTGGCGACCAAAAACATTTCCCTGGCTTATACGCCGACGAGGATCTCGGTTGCATGGTAAGTGATCTGATTATCGAATGATATATGATGCAATTTGTATCGATGCTGCGTACGAGCGTAGCTAACCGCTAAACCCTGAACCAAATTGATCGTCATATAATTAGATAAATGAAATCTGCTGTTCTGGTTAACAGAACGACCTTGTGCGGCATGAGATTGAATAAATGCGCGCGCGCCCCTTAATCGTATTTATCTTGTAATGTATTTTTTATTCGTACAACTGTTACACATTTTCCAATGGTAGTATGTGTATTGTGTAATGTATGTGTAGTTAGTTGGTAATCGGAAAATAGAAATTGAATGCAGACATAAAATGAAAACCAGGTTTTTTGGTTAGTAATGCAAAATTGCATTTTTTTTTTATGCAATACTCTTGGCAATGTATGCGCTTACATGTGTACCTTTCAAAAATCAAGTTTTTCTTTTTGTTTACTTCTTTATTCGATATATCGTTGTTGCATCGTCTTAATTACACGAGTATATTAATTTTTGCGGTTTGTGTTTCATTAATACCGTAAGATGTGTCACACCATTTGTGGTCGATATTATTTTTAATCGAAATAAGTGGCAAATACCATCCGCAACAAAAGTGCTGTTTGCGGTTTGTTGAATAATCTGAAACTGAACAGTAGAAAGTACCTATGGTTTAATTAATCTTTTAGTATTTTGTGTTTTAGCTGCAGCAGTCTGAAGTTCTAACCCCATAAACCTTTTTAATTTACTTACAATTATTATAATGATAATATTTACACTCCGTGTCACTTGAATAGGGCCAATATAATTTTTTTTAATTTTTACAATTTATTATTTTCTTTTTCCCTTGAATTATTCTCTTTGATGCGTTATTCGAAAGAGAACTCAATAACAAAAACAATTATTGAGATTCGCTCATCTCTGAGAGTAAAACCGTTTTTTTTTTTTTTTTGTTCTCTTGAACAGGGCCAGTTGATTGGTTGACCCAGTGCACCTAGAATACTACAGGCCACACTGCTTTAAAAATTTTGCTATATGACGTCAATTTATGTCGACTGTTCTCTCTTTGGCTATTATAGGCAGCACTAACATTAAAAAGATTGTTTTGATTTTTTTTTGTGTTTGCTGTCATATTGATAAGAAAAAAATTGTAAACAAACAAAAAGAAAAATATTTTAATAATATGTTTCACAATTTAATAAAAAGCTATTGGTAAAAGTAATAATTCATAATATTCTTATAAAATTATGCATTCTTAATTGTGTAAAATATATAAACACGTATAAAATGTGTACACATTTCGAATAATTTATGAGAAAACATAACCATACTTTTAGCACTCGTATAAATTTTTTTTTTTTGTGTTTGTTTTCGTTTTTTCTTTTTATGAACATGACTGCCGTCTACAGTTCAAAGAACAAACTGTAGACATAAATTTATTGACATAGCAAGCAGTGTGGCCTGTAGTATTCTAGGTGCACTGGTTGACCTCTCTGATAATTTGTTTTTCCTTAAATCATTTTTTTTACTGTTACATTGAAGTGAATTAAAGGTTGTTTCAAATTTAAAATTACTTTGATTTCATTCGAATGGGTCGTGGCTTGATGCTTACAAAAGAATCAAATCGTATATTTTTCGCTTTTCTACGATATTCTTCCGAGTTAACGAGTTGTGGTTTTAATTTTTCTGAATGAGTCGGTAATTTAGTCCTCAATATTCTCGACATCAACAATTCTGAGGGAGCAGAAAAATTAGTTTTAGGTGTAGCACGGAAATTTAATAGACTTAAATAAGGATCAGTACCTTCTTCATCTGATTTATATAATATACTTTTAATAGTATCTACAGATTTTTCAATTAACCCATTAGTTTTTGGGCGATGTGGACTTGTAGTAGTGCTTTTAATACTCCAATCATTGAAAAAAAAAATTGAACTCTTGAGAGTCGAAAGGTGGACCATTATCAGAAATTACTTCCTGCGGTATTCCATGTCGAGCAAATATTGATTTAAGTGAAATTATTACTTGAGACGCTGTATAACCAGAAGACAATAATGAGATATCAATATACTTCGAATAGTGATCCACTAAGATCAAATAATTTTTTGTTTTGTATGTAAGCAAATCGATAGCTACTTTGGCAAATGGTAAATAAGACAAACTATGGGGAATGAGAGGTTGTTTCTTATTATTTTTTGAATATTTCATGCAAATATTACATTGTTATATACTACTTTTTATATCAGTTGACATTCCAGTCCAATAAATGAATTGTCTTGCAAGGCTTAAACATTTTTCTATACCCAGGTGACTCTCATGTACAACATTTATCATTTCGTTACGAAGACTTTAAGGAATTATAATTTTAAAACCTTTGAATACTAAACCATCTAAAACATTAATCTCATCTCGATGTTTGTAATATGGTTTTACAATATCAGGCATTTTATTTTTACTATCAGGCAAATTACTAACATAATATCCTGATATAAGTTTCACAAATTAGCACAAATTGCTAAATTGTTTGAAGAGACTATATTTAATTTCCTCATCTAAAAGATCCATTACTGTTTGTTTCAACCGACATCTCGATAAAGTATCTGCAATGTACATTAACTTTCCAGGCATATAAACTACTTTGAGATCATAACGTTGAATGCGTAACATCATTCTTTGTAACCGCACTGGAACTATGTGTAAAGGTTTTTTGAAAAGAGTAACTAACGGTTGATGATCCGTTTCCACTCTGACAACATGACCATATACATATTGGTAGTATTTTTCACAACCGAACACTATCGCAAGTAGTTCTTTTTCAATCTGCGCATAAAACTGTTGCGTCTCGATTAACGATTTCGATGCGAACGCTATGGGTTTATTCTTTTGAAATAACACTGCCTGCTCCTAGAGCAAACTGAGATGAATCGACAGACAATACTATTTTTTCTTTTGAATCAAAGTAAGATAAAACCGGTGCTGATTTGATATCATTTTTTAATTTCTCGAAAGCTTGTTGACAATTTTGATCCCACACAAATTTATTATCTTTTCTCAATAATTGACGTAACGTGTTGGTTTTTTCTGACAAATTAGAAATAAATGATCCCAAATATGTTACCACGCCTAGGAATCGCTGTAGTTCCTTTTTATCGGATGGACTTGGCATTTCACTGATACCTTTTATCTTAGACGGATCAGCTGACATTCCTTGACTGCTGAAAATATGACCAATGTACGATACTTCTGACATTTCAAATTTACATTTATCTTTGTTAAATTTCAAACCTACGGAATTCGCTCTTTGAAAGACTGCTTTTAAGTTATTTGAATGTTCATCTTTGGTTTTTCCAAAAATTAAAAAATCATCAATATATATTAACGTACCAAGAATATCAGAAAAAATATCTGACATAATTCGATGGAATATTTCCGGTGTGGAGCTTATTCCGTACGGCAATTTTAGAAATATGTGTACCTTCCGAAAGGTGTATTAAATGTGCATAAACGAGAACTTTGATCATCTAACAGAACCATCCAGAAAAAGATCTGGTGAACCATTATTATCGCCCGTGCTTTTTTAATTAATTTATCAAAATCTATTTCATCCGATAATAACAACGCTTCTTTAATATTATTGTGATCCTTATTAAGACCAGCGATGAAGACATCCTTAATGAGTTCCAGTTTTAAATCTCCAAACTCACAATGGACTGCAAGGTTTTTTAACGACGTGACATAGTCCTCCAAATTTTCATCCGATGTTTGCTTTCAACTGAAAAATTTGCGCCGCTCCAAGGATAGATTTTTTTTAGATTGACAATGATTTGCAAATAACCCGCTCAATTCTTCAAACGTAATTTTTTCATCATCCACGTTAAACTAATTGAACACCTGAATGTATTTATCACCAATAGACTACAGAAGTAATGCATTTTTTCGTTTGTCACCATTATTCACAAACGCATTGGCTTTCATGAAAAAATTAAATTTTTCGCCATTCGGCGTCATTTTTTAATGGCGGAATCGCTCCGATGTGAGACATTCTTTTTAAATTTATTTTATTTTTCTAATTTGTTTTGTTTTTTAACTTTTTTGTTGACTGACGACAATTTATAACCACTTGACTTCTGACACCATGTCTTGTTTTTATATGTTTTTATATTAAATTATAATTCTTTTTTATAACATCTTATCAAACCTTTTAGCAATTTTCAGCTCAACTCGAAATCCGTGCTTTCTATAACAAATTTTCCCACAATTTCTTCTACAACATGATGTTCTAGGCCATGTTGATCAAATCCAATCAACTTTAGGCGAATAAATTTTTTTTTGTTTTTTTTTTCAAATTTAACAAGGCTAACCGCTTGCTGTTTTTCTAGGCGAAAAAACTTAGGTGTTCAAATGTAGAAAATTTTGATTGATTATGAAAGATTATAAAGTTTTGAATGTATCAGCGTTTAAATTTGATTAGAACATTGCCCAGTTTCGCTGTAATCAACTATCAAACATTTGAGCAATTTTCAGCTCAACTCGAAATCCGTGCTTTCTATAACAAATTTTCCACAATTTCTTCTACAACATGATGTTCTAGGCCATGTTGATCAAATCCAATCAATTTCAGGCGAATAATTTTTTTTTTTTCAAATTTCGCAAGGTTAACTAACCCCTTGCCTTTTTTCTAGGGGAATTTGTGAAGTTCTGGAATTAGGCCATCTGGAACGGAACTCGATCAATTTTTATTCGATGATGACGGGATTAGGTATGTTGGATGAAAATGGAATTCTTAAACGATTTTTGAAGAAGTTCTTGAATATGGTCATCTGGAGCGGAACTCTTTTAATTATCAACCATTTATGATGGGATTGGGTATGCTGGATGGAAATGGGATTCTTAAATGATTTTTAGAAGAAGTTCTGGAATATGGTCATCTGGAGCATAACTCGTTCAATTCTTAACTGACTATGATGGAAGGATGAAGTTCTAGGACTCTACACAAAAGGCTCGGATAAATTTATATTATTCTTATCAGCAACGACGGGAATATGAAACATAATGTCTTCTAAGATGATGAGATCATCAAAACTTTTAGAACTAAACAAAAATTTACACTCTTGAGGTACTTGCAATACAAGAGCGCATAATCCATATGACCATATATTCCAGAAAGTTTTCCAATAATTACTTGATAATCACATTTCATCCACAATGCCTAATTTCTTACCCAGATAGCGATATTCCAGAACTTCTTCCGAAAATAATTAAAAAATCCCACGTCCATCCAACATACGCAATCCCATCATAATCGGTTAAGAATTAAACGAAGTTCGCCCCAGATAGCCATATTAGTGAACTTCTTCCAAAAATCATTTAAGAATCCCATTTCCATCCAGCATACCCAATCCCATCATAATCGGTTAAGAATTGAACGAGTTCTGCCCCAGGTGGCCATATTTTAGAACTTCTTCCAAAAATATTTAAGAATCTCATTTCAACATACAAAATCAAGTCATAATTGGTTAAGAATTGAACGAGTTCCGCCCCAGATGACCATGTTCAAGAACTTCTTCAAAAATCGTTTAAGAATTCCATTTTCATCCAACATACCTAATCCCGTCATCATCGAATAAAAATTGATCGAGTTCCGTTCCAGATGGCCTAATTCCAGAACTTCTTCCAAAAATCATTTAAGAATCCTATTTCCATCCAACATACAAAATCCCATCACAATCGGTTAGCGGTTGATCGAATTCCGTCACGAATGGCCATATTCCAGAGCTTCTTCCAAGAACTGTTTATGAATCTCATTTCCATCCAACAAACAAAATCCATTCTTATTCGGTTAAGAGATAAGCGAGTTCTGTCCTAGGTGCCCATATTCCAGAACAAGTGCAAAATCTACAATCGATTAAATTTAAAAACATTCGGATTTAACGGACATTCGAATTAATCAGACTCCCCAATTAGTCCGTTAAATCGAGATTTTTCTGATTTTTCACTTAAATTAATCAGATACAATGTAAAACATCTCAAATCAACATTGAAAAAATAATACAATTATATTTATTTAGTAATTTTAACAGATAAATCACAATTTTGCAATTTTACCATTTCTATAAACGGCAAAACGAAAAAAATATTGTCCTTTTATTAAATTGATTAATAATGAAAATTTATTATTTTGGATGCCAACATGTGATTAACTTAATTGAAAAATATGCAGCTAATTATTCACAAATGAGAAATCTGTTAAAATATTCGTTTCATAATCGAAAAATTCTCCTTACATTCCAAAAATGTAATCAAATTGAAGTTTTGTCGTTTAGAATAATCGTTACTTATTTTAATCTATGTTGATCGAACATTTATAATTATATTTGTTCCTAATTTATAATCGTTTCTCAATTAGTAACCGAGAATCATTCAATATTTCTTAAACTACATGAAATCTATTTAGTTACATACGTACATATAATAATCGAGCTAACCAATTTATATCTTGAGAACAAAAATATGTATCTATATAATATGCGTGTATTCATAACGGGATAACAACTTGAAATTTTTGTTTTGTTCACAGCTATTTATACAATACGAAAAATAAATGAATCGAAAACCAAAAAAGAAAACTACGCAAAATACATATAAGTAAAAAAACTCGTGTACAACGAGTTTGTGCAATGTAGCCGAATACTATATAAAAAATGAGAGAGAACAGAGAAACATAAAAAATAATCGCAAAGATGTGTAAGTGTATCATAACCCGTAAATACAAATATAAAATAAATAAACTGGTGTTAGTGTATAACCCATTTGAATTGCATAACCCATATACTTTTTGATGAAATTTTTTCTTTTGTTTCGGTATTCTTCATCTCCATATTCTTTGGTACAACTATATTTGGTACAACTTTGTTTAGTACAGAAGAAATATGCCTCTATTACACCAAAAAAAATTTACTGCCAGTAAAAACGAAACGAGATAAAAATATAGATATTCTTTATACTAGAATGAAACAAAAAACAAAATCAGTAAAATTTACTGATAAAATATTTGTGTATGTGTTTGTGATGTTGACATAATAATTTTAAAAAATATTGTTACGGTGACACCTAGATTAGAATAGAATAAGTTAATTTCATTAATTGCTGTGTTTTTTTATTAGCGCCCGATAGCTGTATCCGGAGCAGACAATTTTCTATGTGAAAACTTATATTTAGCGCGCTATTATTGCATTTAATTAATTTATTTAAATCTAAACTAAGATTTTTCATTCAACTTTTTAATTAAAAATCGATAAAAAAATATCTCGGCTCACTTATTTATCGGGAGCCGCTATCGGGAGCGCTATCCATTTCAATGGGAAATTTGAAAAGGCTTTTAATTTTGTAAACCCCTGAAACCATTAGAAACTAAATCTTACAATAAAAAATTAAAACGCAGCAAAATGAATTTTTGTTTATAACGTCATGTCAAAATAAATGTCAATTAATATATTTCAGGTGATAAATGTTTGTTTTATTGATGAATTTAGTTTTAATTTTTATAGTACAGCGACACCAGTGAATAATAGCTGCAGTTTCAATAGAAAATTGCCATTTGGCTCCGGATAGTGCTCCAATATTAAAACACAGCAAATAGTTCAATTGCATTTATGATTTATACTCAATATTTAGGCGTCATTTCTATACTAACATATTTGCTCGATGCGCATTTAGGATTATTCTAGAAACAAATATTTTGGTATATAAAGGCGCGCGTTGACGTGGAATGCTGAGTTTTATTTTAAACGTGATACAGTGAAGGTTAAATAGAAAGATTGTTAAAGTGATTATTAAAGCGATTATTAAAGTGATAATTAAAAAGTGTGTTATAATTATAATAATTAATTGTGAATTTTGTGTTGTATAATAAATTGTGTTGTGTAAATAAATTGTGTGAGCTCAAATTTGAAGCAGTTGTATTTATTCACAATCCAGTGATTCGAACCTTGAGTGACAAGGCAAAATCGTAACAATATGTATCGAGACCCAAGTATCACTACTTCCAACTTATTTCGATTTTTATGGAACAATTGTTGGAACTAAGTTCCACGGTCAAGTTCCATTTTATTACGAGTTTTACTATGAACTGTGGAACAGAAACCCGTAACTCAACGAACTGTATATTATGCGAGTTCCATGTCGTCCATGAAATATCTCAAAAATGTAACGAAAATTGGAACTGTCAAAATGAGTTCCATTTTGTTATACTTGGGGAGTACTTTTTATAGCAACATTTCAATACATATGAAGAAATATTGTGTAGCGATTGAAAATATTTTTCTCACACATGTATCATCAAATTTTTTATAGTTAATTATGATATAACGCTCTTTCATGTCATTTTTGATTATATTATTTTTGAATTAATTAACTGTTTTGGGTATATAGTACATTTTTTAAAATCGCGAATAAAAACCACTAATTTTAAAATTGTCAACACAAACAACAAGCCACATAAAAAAATAATTTTGTTTGGTTATGTTTTTTGTTTTGTATTGGTCAAAATTTAGCTATAAAATCTTGCTATAACAAAAAAACAAAAAAAACATTTGTCTTCTTCACTCCAATGCAATTTTATATCATGTTTTCTGTTTTTGGTTTTTCAGTATTTTTTACTGACAGTACATTTTTCTTGGTGTAATAGAGGCAATAAATGCAAATATGCTAACCGTAACACCAAATTGTGAAGTATGAAAGTTAAAATATATATTGAAATAATAATACTGTTAAAGTTAGCCGAAAGTTTCCAGCCGAAAGATAATGCAGATAGTGTCTTGAATACAGCAAAAATCAGTCATAAACTAGAATTTAGGACGAATTTAGGATCGGGTTATATCCTTCGGGTGAAGGAGAAATTATGTCAGTTTATAGGAATTTAAAAATCGATAGGAGCGAGAGTATAAAGAAAGTTTAACTTTCTGTTGAATCAGTCAAGACACTATCTGCATTATCTTTCGGCTGGCAAATTTCGACTAACTTTAACAATGTGAAATAATACAGATATTTTTTATGACGTATGTGAAACATTAAAATTCAAGAACTACTGCACCGATTTTAATAAAAAAAATTATATGGATTCTATGGGTTGTGAGAAGTGATTCTGTATTTTTTGGCCGAAAACGGTCCACCGGAAGTGGCAGCTCGTAAACGACGATTTTTGACAAGAAACTGTTTTTCAACATGATTTTGGTTTTTTCCAATGATATCTTTTTCGAGGTTTTCGGGAGTGCTAATTAGGAATATGGCATCCGTTTTAAGATCCGAGATGGGGAAATTTTGTTTTGTGCGAGGCGGTGTCATTTTTAGTACTAATATTTACGCCTACAATGCTGACATGGGTCTCATTTTCTTGGTTTCTGGGGTACTGATTACATTACTGACTTGTTTTTTGCAAGTCGAGATGAAGGGAGGGGTGACTATGTTGTTTTGGTACCTAACTACTATTTACGCCAATAATGCCAATATGAGTATCATTTTCGGTGTTTTCGCGGTACTGATTAAGTTACCGACTTTTGTTTTTTTGAATTCGAGATGGGAAGCGGTGTCCTTTTTGTTGCTCATCTATACTATCTACGCCAATAATGATGACATGGATGTCATTTTCAGGGTACTAATTACATAGCTGACTTTTTTTTCGCAAGTCGAGATGGTGGATTTTGATACCTAATTATACTAATTGCACCTATAATGTGGATATGGATGTCATTTTCGGCATACAAGTCAATTGATTGTGTTATAGATCAGTTGTGTGTTATAAATTTTTCCAGGGAGTAAGTTTAGAAAAGGTTTTATAGGGTCAAAGGTCTCTACGCCATTCATCTAATCGAATTCGAATATAGCATACACATTGTGTATCAAAATGAGCGGGTTTTCGTAATATTTTGAAAGAGGTTGGCTTTCTGGGCCTAAGTGCTCCAAAAAAATATTTTCCCAAATATGTCTGTGTTTGTTTCGAAAGGGTGTTTGAGCCGCTCACCCTATCGTCATGAAATTTTTACCATTTATAAGTTGCATGTACAGGATGGGGAAGGGGATTACATGAAATTAGTGACATGCTTGAATTCGAGGGGTCCGTACCCTGGATCAAGGAACCCTCCTAAGTATCCACACCATTTATCTAACTAGATCCAAAATTTCCATAGAGAATTTATATTCAAATGAGCAGGTTTTCGTAATATTTATGAAAGGATAGGCCCGCTGAATCCAGGTGTACCTGAATCGTTTAAAATATGTTGTTCGATTTATAATTATACCGACGATTGAAGGCGATACGATACATTTGAAAAAGATATTCCGACCCTATCAAACAGAGTCCATCGTCATTTAAATGAGTAATATTGTGATAACCAAGACACAATCAAGGGTGTGTGTGTAATGGTTGCAATTTGTTCAGTACCGTGCTTTTACGTTTAAAATAATTTGGTACCCAAGTTAGAACAAATTTTATTTTGATTAATTTTAAAATTTTATTATTCTGTTTACTAAAACAGAAAATTAATTAAATCTGAATTTTCTTATGCAAATAATTATAACTTTTGTTTATCAGAATTTTGTTTACCAGCAATACAAAGAATCAAAACAATATCCTATTCTGTTTTCAGACACCCAAAAAACGAAAATCTTATTTTATTGAAAAAATAATTTTTTATTAATTTTTAAATAAAATTATAGTATTGATGGGTTCGAAGTCGCCCAAAGCAATGCTGACGCTGTCAAATCAATTATGTTAGCCAAATGACAAGCAATTGGTTGTTATACACCTCAAGTACGAAATAAAAGGGTATCACGAATTTCACATACGACGGATAAAAATCTCGGATTTTTTTATCCCAGATTTTTTCTTCATCTTTTTTGTATTGAAAGAGGCGTGTTTGTTGTATAATTTACGTGATGTAATTGGTTAACACGATGGGACAAAAAAATCTGAGATTTTTATCCGTCGTATAAATTCGGGAAGCCAGCAACGGGAAGCCAGAAAATGGATAATTTATGCAATCAATACAGGAAGTGCCTTCAAATTCAAAAGAAAAACACAATGAATGTGCTGCGCGGTAGGAAATGTGAAATTGTCAGAATTACATTCACTACCCGAACCATTATCAACGTTGGTATCAGGTGGTGTAGGCCAATTGAAACATTTCTTAGTAAATATAAGAAAGTACAATTCGTGTTACCAAATTTCATTGTTCGATGCAAAAAATATCGTGCGCAAGAATTACATGCCAACATTCAAGGAATTTGCAATGGCAAATTTATCACTACTACCACTGTCGAACGAAAATTACCAATTTGTTCAAATTTATTTTAAAGTAGAAATTGTCGTACTTTACAAACTTTATTCGATCAACCCAACTGATAACTAGAAAGCTGTAGTTAGAGAAGACAAATCACATGATATGTTTGCAAAGACACTTTTTTATTCTACGTGCCAAGTGTAGTGAGTCCTGGAACGCATCAGCGAAAATGTTTTAACGTCGCAAACACGGTAAAGCAGTTGATTGACATCCCACTTTTTTTTTTTTTTATAACAACTTTATTGAATGGCTACTACAATCTTAAACATTATTAATTCATTAGTAAGGTTGACATTAGTACTTATGAGATAAGCATAAACTTGTGTGGGTCTGCTGGACCAGTATCCAGTTCCCTTGGTTTATAATTTTCATACGGTTAGCTCATGTGGTTTGATTCGTTTGAGCCGCCTTACTTCGTTTGTACTGTCCAGTAGTTGTACGGCCACAAGATTGGTGTGGGTAAGAAGTCTCATTTCATGTTTTATGGCACATTCCCGGATAACGTCGTCTATCAATTCTATTTCTAAATCATTGTGGATTTCCTTGTTAATCACAAATCGGTAGGCGTTGGTGACCATTCGAAGAATTATTTATTTTGGCTTCGTTGTATAATGTCTCTATTGGATTTATGTGTACAACCCCATAGTTGCGCACCATACATCCATATTGGTTTGAAGATAGTCTGGTATACCAGTCTTTTGCAATACAGGTTCATTTTGGAATGATGTCCAATTAACCAGTACATGTGACGTTGTTTCAATCGTATCTGTTCAGCTTTTTGTCTCACGTGATGTTTCCAGTTGAACCTTGAATCTAAATGCAGACCAAGGTATTTTGCCGATTCAGCCTGCGGCACTTGTACCCCATTGAGGTATATATGAAAAGTGTTATTTTTATGTCGAAGCGTAAATGTCACATAGGTTGATTTGAGCTCATTCAGTGCGATTTTCCAGTCAGTTGTCCATTTAGTAACGTTGTCCATTGCTCGTTGAAGATTTTCCACTGCGCTCTTGGTTGAGATTCGTCTACTGACATAATTACAGTATAAAGAAGTAGAGGAGGGGACCCAATACGCTTCCCTGCGGAACTCCCGCAATCGCTGGATAAAAGTCCGAACATGTTTCTTCATGAATGACTCTGAATTGGCGATCAGAGAGGTATGATTCAAGCAGCTGGCAATAGTTTTGTGGTAGCATTTTGCTCATCTTGAATGTCAAAGCCTCATGTCAAACCCTATCTAAGGCCCGGGATACATCCAGAAATACGGCGGGGCAATATTTCGTTTCTTCTAACGCTTGTTCTAATACCGCAGTTATTCGACGGACTTGATCTATTGTGGAGTGGTTATTCCTGAATTCAAATTGAAAATCAGGAACGTTTACCATTGGCCTTAGACGTTTTAGTAGCAGTTTCTCGAACAGCTTTGATAAGGTCGGAAGCAGTGAGATTGGTCTGTATGATGTTACTTCTTCATCTGGTTTACCTGGTTTCTTTAGCATAATTATTTGGACCATTTTGAAGCATTTGGGTACATACTTCAATCTCATAAAGGCATTAAATAAGTATGGGATCAAGATGATTGCTTTACGTGGAAGTTCCTTGAATAGACCCGGTGATATTTCATCAATTCCTGGTGCTTTTTTATGATTAAGATTTTTGTCGATTTCTTCAGCAATTTCCATTGGCGTGACCCTCTTAAAGTCCTGATTTGGTTGATAAACAGGTGTTACATCAATGTTGGATTGAATGTCATGGGGTTGGAATACTGCTGCTAGGTGTTGAGCAAAGAGTTCCGCTTTTTCTTTGTCTTGTCGAACCCAACTGCCTTGAGCATTCCTTAAAGGTGGTACTCGAACTACAGGTCGTTTAAATCTTCTGGTTGCTTTCCATAACGAGTAGTTCTTATCCATTTCTGGACCTAGCCCGCTTAAGTAGTTATCGAGGCAATTCTGTTTGAAATTTTTGATTAGCCTATTGACTTTGTTACTTATTCGATTAAAAATTGTCTTGTCAGTGGAATTTCTGGTGAGATGCCATATTCTCCCCGCCTTGCCTTTCTTCTTGCCTCGATTTGTTCCCTGATTTCAGCCGGGTATTTGACTTCAATCTCCGCTTTGTTCTTTAATTCAGGAGTAGCTAGTCTGGCAGCCATTCAAGTGTATTCAATGAAATTGTTTGTTTGTTGTTCCAATTCTTCGTTGCTTTTAATACTAACTTTTAATTCAACTAGCTCTTCCAATTTTTCTCTGAAGATGTCTCAATCCGTGAATCTATTAGTAAGGTTTTGTTTTTTCTGTTTCTTTATTACTATAGCTTTTACTGACAACAGTACAGGAATGTGGTCAGATGTTAGGTTGTTAATTCCTTCGATTCTAGTGTAACTTAGAGGAATACCTTTTATGATGAAGAAATCCAGTAGATCTGGCATTTTTCCTGTATCCGTTGGCCAATATGTTGGCCCCCCTGGGGATAGATATTCGCATTTGTTTTCATGAATGGCATTGAACATGTTGTTTCCTTTCCCAGTAATAAATCTTACCCCGAGCTTATTGAAGACGTTATTAAATTGTAACTTCGTTGGTGTATGCCGTGGAGGACAGTACGCTGCTGCAATATTTAGATCTGCGCCATTATATTGGATTAAGATAACAGTTGCTTGCAAATAGTTTTCACGAATATTCTCTTGTTGATTATGTTTGATATTATTTTTAATTAGTACAGCTGAACCACCTCTGGCTCTTTCACTAGGATGGGTTGTCCAGTAGGAATTAAAACCCCTTATTCTGATAAAGCTTTTGTTGGAGAAGTGCGTCTCTGAAATCAGCGCAATATCAATGTTGTTTGTATGGAGAAATATTTCCAGTTCTTGGGCTCGTTGGCTGAGCCCATTAGCGTTCCAAGCTACAATGCGTAGGAACGAGTTAATCATTTGTGAGTATGTTGACTTTTTCGCTTGGTGGATAGATATAGATTTCCAGTTTTGCCACCCTCTCTGCTAACTGACCAAGTGACTGTTGAATTTGGCTAAGCATTTTAATAATTTCAATGTTATTAGATTCTTTGGTGATTTGCGCATAGGATAATGCAACTGTGGATGGTGTGATTGTTGTTTGTGGTTTAGCAACTTTGGTTTGTAATCGCTGCACTGAGCTTGTTCTATTATTCTGTTGACTTTTAATTTTGTTCTGATATACTCTGCATCCTTTATAATTTGCAGTATGCCCTTGTTGTTGACAAAGAGCACAAGAAGGCGCGATATCTGGTCTCAAATAATGCAAATAGTGCTCAAAAGCTCTTGGTATGTCCAAGTTGTTAACAATTCGTACATTGTGGAATTCCCCTTGTTTTGTTAGGTGGCTCAATTTTAACTATACAGTACGCAAGTTTCTTGATATTGTATACTTCTTTATTGTTGTCTTTTTGTTTTAAGTCGATGTAAAACAATGGAAAGTGTTTCCTAACTTTTACACCATCAATTGTGACCATTTTGTATATGTTGGTAATATCTGTGACTTCATGTCCCATTTTTTCTAAGTCTGCTTTAATTTCATCGTGACTAATAGAAGAAGGTATGTCTCTGATAACCACTCTATAGGCCTTTTCACTCTATAGTTAGGAAATCGATCGATTTATTTATTTCAAGAAGCTTACAAAGTAAATATTTACAGAAATTATTATCAACAGTAGCCAATTGGTTTTTTGATTGAAGTTTAAATATATAAAATAATATAATTAGAATATTGAATCAATTTTACATATACAAAGGAAAGAACCAAAGGTTCGGATTCATATAAGAACTTAAAACTAACTTAAAAATTAACTTACAACTAACTTAATACTAAAATAAAATAAAATTTAAAAACATACAAAATTTTACCAAATATTTCATTTGGCAAGTTGAATAATCAAAAACAATATTAATATCCATGTGCAATGTCTAGGAGCGTTGTGTTTGAAGATGAAAATAATTTGACTAAATGCATTGAGAGAAGCTTCTCATTAAATTCATCAATTGTTGGGATGCTACCTAAATAGTGGAGGATGTCAATTCGGCAATGCTTGTAGTCTGGAGGGCTAGGCCATTTATTAAAAACAAATCATAGGGCTTTGTTTTGAAGAATTTGAATAACCTTTCTTTGGGAAAGGGTGATCAAATCATACCACGCGGGGGCAGCATATGTTATAATAGGACGAATGTATAGTTTGTAGATCAGAAGTTTATTAGCAGGGTCAAGGCCACTAATTCTATTTAAAAAGGGAAACAGGGTATTGAAAGCTCCCAAAGCTTGACGTCTTATAGATAGTATATGTTTATCAAATCTAAGTAACATATCAAAAGTAATACCAAGATTTTTTACTGAATTTACCACTTTGATTATTTGATCATTGATAAGAACTGGCACCGCTTTCTTAAGCTTATTGATATGCTTAAAAGTAGGTCGGAAATAAACAAGTTGAGTTTTGATAGAGCATTGGTATTCACTATAACTCGAGCAAAAAAATCGTGGTGTCATCAGCAAAAATTTGGACATAAGTTTCCTTTGTGGGTGATTTGGGTATATCATGGATAAAAATTATATAAAGTAGTGGGCCAGGCACCGAACCTTGCGGGACTCCTGTAACAATATTTTTAATGGACGAATAATGTCGATTTTCGAGTGATACGAAGAATTTTCGATTTGTAAGGTAAGATTTTATCACAGCAATGAGAGCTGCGGGAATGCCGCCTTTTATTAATTTATAAATAAGTCCATCGTGCCAAACGGAGTCAAATGCTTTTTGAATATCAAGAAAACAAGCAGCCGCGATTTTTCTTTTATTTTTACATAATTTTAAGTGATTAAGTAATCTCATAATTGCATCCGTGGTTGATCTATTATATACAAAACCGAATTGTTCGTCAGGTATAAGGTGGCTAGCGGCAATGCATAACCTACGGTATATGACGCGCTCAACTATTTTACTCAAGCCACTCAGTAAACTGATTGGTCTGGTGTTTTCAGGAATACAAGGTTTGTCTGGTTTCTGGATAGAAATAATTTTGGAAACTTTCCAGCTAGACGGAAAATAGCTGAATTTAAGAATGGCATTTGTTATATTGCTCAGCAGAGTTAACCCCTTGAATGGCAAGTTTTTAATTGATCTATTACATATACCATCAATGCCCGGGCTCTTTTTGTTTTTGAGTTTGTAGACTATTTCCCTTAATTCTAGCTCATCCGTATTTAAATCACTAGAATCAAATGGCTTACTAAATAACCTAGAAAAAGATTCGATAGTTTCACTAACAGTTTCATCAGGTAAGTGATCAGCACTACTAAAAACCTTTTCATAGTAGTCAGCAACCTTATTTGAAATAATCTCAGGGTCAATGATAGGCCCGTCATGTTCAACAAGAGTAAGACTTGGTTTTTTGACCCGCTTAAATAGGTTGTTGCTCTTATATAAATTAGTCTTACATGGTTCAATATTACTGAGCTTGTCACGCAAAACTTTTTGTTGAAACTTCAAAATATTTTCATGAATTTCACGTGTGAGGCGATTAATTAAGGTCTTTGAAAAAAGCAAGGGCATTTTAGTATGCATTCGTCTACAAAAATTCTTGAATTTAATTGTGCTGATGATATTTCTAGGAAGATTTTTACGAGGTGCCTTATTTAAGGGAACAAACTTTGTAACACCATCATTAATGATGCTAGTAAGTTGGCCAATTTTAGTGTCAATCTCGTCGGTGTTCTCAATTTGATGACCAATGAGAGGGGACAATTCTAAATAGACAAAATATCTAAAACTATCCCAGTTTGCTTCACAATAGTCTCGAGTTTTGGGGCGTACGAAAAGGTGAGGAAATCTAAATTTATTTGACACCTCAAACACTACAGGAAAATGATCCGAGCAAAACTCGTGCAATACTTTAATCTTGTTTTTAACATAAACTTCCTTAGAAAGTGCCAAATCCAGAATATTATTACCTCTCGTATTTTGAGGTGGAATGATCAGTTGAACATTGTTCTGTTCCCAGAAATTATAAAGGTTTCTACCATTTTGATTTGTTGATGAACTCTTCAAACAAGCATGGAGAGCATTAAAATCGCCGCAAATTAGCACTTTCTCATGAAGTTTGAATAATTCAGTAAGAATTTTTGAATTTATTTTCCAAAAATAAATTGAAACAAGGAGAAAAGAGTTTTCGCCCTCACCAATAATAACTGCCGTAGCAGCATGATTGTTCGACAAAAAAGCCTGAGGCTTGGTTGCTTTAATGCTATATTATGAATTAGGATTGCAGTGCCGCCTGACCTAACTGAAATCGAATTCGTTCTGAAGATAGTATAGTTTTCTATTTCAAAATGATGAACGTTTCTTAAATGAGTCTCGTTTAGGCAAACGAGATGAGGTTTATGTTTAGATATTAATTGGTCAAGTTCACAGCGTCTTGCTCTAGAGATCAGGCTATTACAATTTAGAATTAATAACTTCATGATAAAAATTGGCAAACAAAGTTTAGGTACATAGACTTTTGTGTGCTAATGTCCGGGACAGAGTTTAGCTCTTTGAGAAATTTTGAGATTTGGTTCGCCAGAGTAACGAAATCAATACCAAAAAGAGATTCAGATTTTGAAAAAAAATCATTAAGATTGCTATTTGGAACATTTCGTCCACTGGAGGGCTGAATTTGTTGGGTTGGGTTTAAGTTTAAATTTATAGAGTCCGAAAAAGAGACCCCTTGACGAACAAAGTTAGATGAGAAGCTTCTTGAGACAGGCCGATTTGTTGCGTTTCTTATACTGGATTTTTTATTAACATTGTTTGACAAATTCAACTTACCAATATAAAGTTGTTTCTCTGGACAATCACGGAAGCTGGCTACGTGTTCACCTCCACAATTTGCACACTTGACTGGAACGTTGCTTGCGTTCGTTTGGCATTCGCCTGGCGTATGGTTTTCTCCACACTTAACACATCTAAATTTTAGGTTGCAACCCATGGCACTGTGACCGAAGGCCTGGCAATTGCGACATTGCATAATCGCAATTTTCTTTTTTTCCTCCCACGAGACACGATATCCGCAGCAACCGATAACTGCATTTAAATCAGATTTTTTCGTTGTAGGCCTAAAAGTTACTGTGAAACAAGGTAGCTGAATGACGGATCCTCTTTCATTGTTATTTCTTAGAAATTTGTTCATCGGATAAACTTTCAAAACTTTAAAACCCTTCATTGAAAGGTCATCATAAATTTCATTTATGGGAGTATCTTGGTGTAATCCTCTAATGACCATGATCAAAGGTCTTTGCTCTTTATTTGTATAAGTATAGAAAAGGTACTTGTTTTCCTTCAGCTTGTCCACAATAACCTTATGCTGCTCCTTATTGGCCGCATATAATGTGCAATTGTTTGTAGTTACTCTCAACAACGTTTAACAGTGAACCAGGGTAGGATTTAGAAACCGCCCGAAGTGATTCAATCGAGTTTAAGTCTTTTATGATGATAGGCGGCGGCTTATCAGACTTCTTGGTCATTTCACGAGTACTTTGCACGTTGTTAGTATTTTCGCCGTTTAATACATTAAATCTACCCCCGATTTTTTATGGGATAATATTTTCGTGGTCATCATCATGATCCATAGAAGAATCAGAGTATTCACCCAATTCTTCCAAAGCATAATTGAGCCGGTCCCTTATATCATCATTACTAACACCTGGTTTTTGTGCATTATTTAAAACCGTAGACATAGATTGTTGTTTATTATTAGCCAAATTTGCGCCCGAGCGCTTAGTTGATTTAAATGTTGACTGGTTAGTTTGTGACACTTTCGAATCATCCATACTTATTGTAGTATTACTAGACAAACCATTTTTAATAACTTCCTTCAAAGCAGCGAGGTCCGCAGATAAAGAATTGATTTTACTTTCAATTTTTGATTCGATTTTGGCGTTCGCTTTTGTCTGCAAAACATTTAAATGGCTGATCAAATGATCATCAATCGGCAAGTTTTTCGACGACTTCCTCGGCATTTTTAAAGATTTATGTAACTGATTAACGTGTAGACCATTACCCGATCTAGACTCATTACTTGGTTCTATTTTGCCTATACTGTAAATATTCACTTGATTTTTTACTTGTTGTTTTTAAAAGCCAACAGGCGCCACCTTAACACAGTTTAAATAAAATTATCACTTTAAAACACAAAAATAATCTTTTATTTTTAAGCACGACTGAACAATGATGAATTGAATTTGACTAAGCACAACTTCGATAACATCGATGTTTATGCCTTTTCACTCTTCAGCTGGTAGGTGTGATATTGAATATTTTCTAGTTGGTTGCTAGATTCATTTTTAATTCTTCCAGTAATTTTTTGACATTTCTGTAATCATTTTCATTTTGAAGGGTAATTCTAATGTCACTATTTGAGAGCGCCTTAAAATTAGTTGATTTACTAGTGTTTTTTATTATTTTTTGTCGAAAAAGTTCGAAATTGTTGATATTGCTCACATTAATGGGTGGAGGCAATGGTATTTTTGGGTTTTTCTGTTCAGTGTTACTGTTCACACTTTGTGTATTATTTTTTGGGGGAGTTTTCGTGTTTGTACGCCTACGTTTCTTAGGATTTCTGTTATTAGCTCTGGAAATTTCTTCTTCCAGTTCTTCCTCATCTGTGAAATAATCCTCTATACTCAGAGCATTAAATCTGTTTTGTTGAGAGACTGGAAATTGCTACAGCAGCCAGTTGGAATTATTTGAATGATGTTGACTGGTTGATGGTTGAATATGGTTGACAGGCAGGTTGTTAGCTCGTGCTGAAACCTCAGCTTTACTATTTTTAACCTGTTTTTTATTTTTTAGTGTAGAGTTTTCTCTCTTCAGTTCCGCAACTTCATTGCTCAGCTGCGCGATTAGTTTCTCCATTTTCTGAAACTAGGTTAACAGATCCTCGCTGTTTATAATGTTTGTTGATGCACTCGCCATTTGTAATGAAGTTCCTTTTTCAGTGGAGACTGCGTCTTTTGCAGTTACTGTGGAGGCAGTCGCTGTTGGCACAATTGTATCTAATTGTAGTGTACGTCTACTTACATGTGGAGGTGGTGATCTCAACATTTCCATGCTCTTAGGAAAGTTGTTCCCTTTATTTGCCAAGGGTTGGTTCCCCCCAGAATCTATGGTACTAGCATCCGAAGAAGATATGGAGCGGCCCGGTTGATTTGATGCTTTAATAGACGCATCCGTCTCGTTTCCTAATATTATTAGGCTATTATTTTCATCATTATTTTTCATCTTAAATTTTTATTTTGTTCCCACGAGTAGCACGAGAAATTAACGGTCGCGTATGACAGAGCTCTGCGTTATCATAGGAAGGCTATGGGTTTAAACCGAATGACGCCAAATTCGGAGTTCACATACTAACGACTAAGCACCCTCTTAGCCACGCAGCCATCGGCGTATGTAGTACCACCTTAGCTTTGGTGTGCTATTTTTTGGGCCGCCCCGAGTATTTAATTTCCCCGGTACCTACCATATCTGGCAAGCATTCCCCTATCCGCCACCCGGGGAGGCGCCTGATGGGGTACTAGCAAACCTCACACAGGGGGGTTTGCTAGTTTTACTATCCCAATTTATATTCAACTGACGTGTTAGGCCGTGCGTACATTACCCACTGTAATAAATGCACGTGAACCGACACCCTCCCAAGAATTGAGAACTCTTAACGGTCAAGTATGTGTCACTTATCGTGAAGCTTGACGAGAATTAAAACTTCTTGAAAACGATATATACTACGATATTTTCATGTCAAAGAAATAAGTACATTTGTTCAAACTAATCTACAGTACTTGGTTGCGAAATAATGCTTAGCGAATTATGCATGTTATTACAAGTTAAAGTGACTGATTTAATTTCCTAGATGCGCCCCGTTTATTTTGGCAACTATACAATCACGAAAAGGTATTGCACTCTCAATCGCATAATATAGAATTTACTTTTTTGAATGGTGGTCGAATAGCACATTCAGCACTGAAACTGCCATTGGCATACCAAAAAGCATTGGAAGCGCTTCATAGAACACTAAAACATTTATTATCAGCGGTGGTGCATTGATTTTATTATCTGATGATTTTCGACATACTTTACCAGTTATAACACGTTCAACAGCCGCTGATAAACTTAATTCATGTGTCAAATTATGACGATACGTATACAACTGCATCATAAAGCATCCACAACGTTTCGCAAAACAATTGTTGGATATTGCAAATGGTAAAATAGCAATTTATGAATCCATACAATGGGCGCTTTCAAGTCCCCTATCATGATTAGTAAAATCATCGCCAATTTGATTTGATAATTTCATAGTGCTAAACATTTTCATAGCGTTGGCCGTGATTTTACTCAACATCTTCCCAACTGTTGGGTGCCCTGAAAGCGCCCAATGCTAAATATTTTCATAGCATCAGCCGCGATTTTACTCAACATGTTCCCAACTGTTGGGTGTCCTGAAAGCGAGTTATGTAATTACACTTTGAAATATTTTATTTTTTTAAAACTTAGAGCTATATGCTCTAAGTGTTTTATTTATTAATTGAAAACTTTTTAAATAAAATGTAAATACAATTTTATGATAAGTGTGTTGTTTGTTTCACTGTTACAAATATATTAATTTCAAATTTAGTTGATACAATATTTAATGGAAAGCAAAAAGGCAATAATATGATATTGTGATATCGTTGGAAGAACGATATCAAAACAATAATTTTCTCATAACAATAATATTAAGCTATAGATAACAATTTGAGAATGTAATATTAGGTTACTTTGGTTATATGCAATGTTCTTGATGATTGTGAGGGATACGTAACTCCTCCCCTCTAAGATGAACGACAGCCTTCTTCTGGAGTGCTGGAGTGACTATGTTTACATATATTTTGAATAAACAAAAGCATATTATTAATATGATTATTAAAGTTAAGGCTATGTGTCCCGTTGAACTATTGAATTGATGTCTTTGATGTATTAATTTAATTTCTTGTAGATTATTTATTGATTTATTGTTTAGGATTTCCAGGTTTAATTCAGGCTTCAGTTGCTCAATAGTTATGTCATTATATGGTATGAGCACTTCTCGTTGTTCTTCAAATTTACGTTCTTCCACCGAATATTGTTCACCTTGTATTGTTATGGTACAATTATCGAATTCTAAAAGGGTTGGTTCGACTATTTCCCGTGTGATTTGCTTACAATTTGATGAATAAGGAATTGGATTATTTTGTGGTTGAACATAAAGTTTTCCCGATGATATATAGTCTATATCTTCGTATGGTGATATTTCTTGCATCTGGCATTTTGCTTCCTGTTGTGTTATAATTGCTGGTATACATGTATCCTTGGTATTTTTGATTGATTCTTTGTGGCAATATATTGTATCGTATAATTGTTGACATGGTTTTGTGACGTACTGATATTGAGTTTTAGTAAAGATGATTTGGTTGTATTGGTTGTTTAGGATTATTTGATTAGAGTTAGGAATGATTTTGAATTGATATCGAATAAATGTTTCTTTCAGAAATTTAGGGATTTCAATTATGAATATTAATTGGGTATTGTTATAAAATCCTTTTATATTTAATAAATTATAGATAGAGTAATCATTTTGAAATTCTACGTTATCTTTATCTAGAAGATGGTGGATATATTGAATCTCTTGATGAGTTAATAAATGTTTGGAAATGACTCTAATCTTGGAAGATGCGATGATGTCTACTATTTCCTTTAAGTGGTCATGTATATAACTTATGACATAGTTGATTTTGAAGAAATGTTGATCATACATTACTGTTTGTACTAAAACATTCGTTAGTTCACTAGTTTTATTAATTTCAAATGCTAACCTATTGGTACTAACAGTTACAAAACGCTCCACTTCTGAGAGTCTGTCTATCATTAGTTTATTTATGTGTATCTGTTCCGTGATTTGGGAGTTTAATCTGTCCTCGTTATTGAAAATATTGTTTATCGTTTTTTGTACATCAACTAAGTCTTGGTTGTCTAAGTTTCCAGTTATATCCTTAATTAATGATCCAAGTCCGTTAATTCATCCTCTTTTAATCCGTTTGGGTAGTAATGATTTGTATGTTTCTTGTAAAAGGTCTAGGTTGTGTGAGGTTATAGTTTTTCTGTCAAAAAACAGAGGTCTAGTAAAGGGATCCTTCTCTAAGTTGTCTATTAATTTCGTCAATTGAGCGTCTATCTGATTAATGGATTGTTGGTAGGAGTCTAGGGATATAATGTGGATAAGTTTATAATAACTGTTTATAATTCTAGCTTTGCCAATTGGTACTGGAATAATTCCTTTGTTTAGTTTGTATGATGTCATTTTAATTTCTTGGGTTGTCACGCTTAGTAAGCTGAAAAAGGTTTTTGATTTTACTCTTATGTATTTTTCCTTCTACTGTGTCTACTGTTATTTTATTATCTTTAAGTACTTTAAGTTTTCGATAATTTTTCATAGTTTTACCTCGTCTTTTCTTTTTTGTAAATAAAATTTTGTTAATTGGTAACGTTACAACAGGTTTCCTAGATTTGTTTAATTTCGTGATAAGTCGGGTTTTCTTTTCAGTTTGAGATTGATATATGTCATTACATAGTTGTTCAAAAGAGTCTGTTCGTCTTTCTAAATAGTCATGGTAGTTTTCATTTATAAAGTCTAATTTATTGTTTATATGTCCATTAAGAAGTTCAAAGGGTTTGTATTTTGTGGATGAATGAATTGAATTGTTGTATGACAGTATTGCTTGATTCATAATACTTGAAATATTTTTAGTCTCGTCTTGAGTCTTTATTACGTTACATAATTCTATTATGCTAGAGTGGAGTCTTTCGACTGGAGAATTTCCTGTTGAGTTATATGGGGTAGTGTGGTGTAATATTATGTTATATTTGTCTGTCATTCGTTTGATCTTCCTACTAGTAAAACACACTTCATTGTCGGTTATAATTTTTGTAGGTAGGCCATGTATACTGAAGAAATGTACAAGTTTGTCGTGAATAGTTTGGTCAGTTTTGTCTTCAAGATGATATGCAGCAGCATATCTACTAAATTTATCAATTATAGTTAGGAATAATGTGTTTTGGATTGTAAAGATATCTGTATGAATAATTTCTAATGGTTTCTTGGGGGTTTCTGTTAATTCGAACTGTAGTTTTGGAGGTTGTCGGTCGTATTTAATTTGTTGACATATGTCACATGAATTTATATAGTCTCTAATTTTTTCTTTCAGATATGGGAAATAATATTTACTTTTAATTTGATCATAGTTCTCTAAAATTCCACGATGGTCGTTTTCCAAATGTGTCTTTTTGATAAGTTGATTTTGTTCGTCGTTGTCTTGTACGTCGGTTAGAAAAGACATTGATCTAACTAAATTTACTTTAGGGTTAGTACTTCTTCCTTTATGTGATATCATTTGAAGGTATGTTTCTTTTACGTATGTAAAACATTCTTCATTTGCGTATACACAGGTTAGATTCCGAGATCTACCGAATAGTTTTCGCAAGTTTTCCTTAATAGCTGTTTTTATACCCAGTTTTCTTGCAAGGTTTAGGGTAATCCGTTTGCGGTTGTCGAATAATGTTTCTTCCGTAGAAGTATTTTGTTTGAGGGTATCAGACAAATAGATTATTATTTGTTTATCAAAGGTATTTATACAGTTTTTGGTAATAGGGATGAGGTTTTCTGAAGTAGACAACATACTAGCTGTGTCTTCTTCAGAAGAAGTGCTAATGTTATTTAATTCTACTCTAGATAATGCGTCCGCATTTGAATTTTGCACACCTTTTTTGTAAACTATTTTATAATCGAACTCTTCTAACTTTAGTCGCCATCGAACCAATTTTGAATTTGGTTCTTTTAATGAAAATAGCCACGTGAGTGGTTTATGATCGGTAACGATAGTGAATTGGTTTCCGAATAAGTAGGGACGGAAATATTTGGTAGCCCAAACAATAGCGAGAAGTTCTTTTTCCACTGTGGAATAATTTTGTTCACTTTTATTGAGGGTTCTAGACGCATAACTTATAGCGTCGGTAGTAAGGATGAAAGGTTCATCAAAATTGGGATATTGCAATATGGGTTCATTGCACAGAAGTTCTTTGCATTGTTCAAAACATTTGATATATGGCTCATTAAGGATGATTTTTTGACCTTTGCGTAGACATTCGGTCATTGGTTTGGTAATTTGAGCGAAATTATTAATGAATTTCCTATAATATCCCAGTAACCCGAGGAAACTTTTAATTTGCTTCTCAGTTTTTGGAATCGGAAAGTCTTTGACCGCTTTAATTTTATCTGGATTTGGCTTGACACCGTTAGATGTAACTACGTGTCCTAAGAACGCAATTTCCTTGTGGAGGAATTCGCTTTTATCTAATTGCACTTTTAAATTTGCGTTTTTTAATTTCGTGAAAACTTTGGTTAAGTTTTCAATATGTTCTTGTAGGGAAGTGGAAAAGATTATAATATCGTCCATGTAGCATAGACATACCTTTCCTTGAAGTTCACCTAAGACGTTGTCCATCACTCTCTGGAACGTGCTTGGTGCGTTTTTTAGGCCAAATGGCATACGAATATATTCGTAGTGGCCATGTTCTACTGAAAATGCAGTTTTTGAGATATCTCTAGGATTTACCTCAATCTGGTGAAATCCAGAAGCTAAGTCTAACGTCGAAAAATATATGCATCTCCCTAATCTGTCCAATATATCGGTAATATTGGGAAGGGAGTATTTATCGGCGATAGTTTGTTCGTTTAGTTTTCTGTAGTCGATTACTAAACGCCATTTTGTAAGACCTGAAGCGTCTTTCTTTTTGGGGACGATCCAGATAGGAGAAGACCAAGGAGAATATGAAGGTCTGATTATTCCTTGATTAAGCATGTCATTTATTTGTTTTTCAACTTCAACTTTATGAATAAAAGGATATCTATAGCTTCTAGTAAATATCGGTTTATCATTTACCAAGTTTATGTCATGTTTGATATTATTTGTGAAGGAGAGTTTCTCATGTTCTTTTTTGAAAATATCTTCGAATTTTGTGCAAAGTTTTTCTATGCTTTTACGCTCTTCATGATTTAAATGTGAAGTACGGATTAATTTTGTGATATTCACATTTTTTGCACCGTCATCAAAGGTTTTAATATTGAAATTATTTAATTCATCGTGAGTTACTGACATTAGTTCACATTCTATAGGGTGTTCTATACAAATTGTTTTATTGTGTGGTGAATAATTTACTACTTCCATTAGAGCATAATTTTTTACAGCTTTGTATATTCCTTCTGGAATAATACAATTTCCGTTAAGGACTACAGGTTTAACATATATTTCTCCGTCTGATACAGTGACGGGAATGTTGGCGATTATTTTGCTTCTTGGGGCTATTTGGTATGTCTTTGACATGAAATTTAGTTTAAATTTTAGTGGAATAACTGTGTCGGGTGTCAACAATATGGATTTTCCAAGGTTTAAAGAAATGTTGAGTTGTTGCATCATTTCGAGCCCAATAAGACCATTGAAATAGGTATGAAATTTGAAAACTAAAAATTGCAAATCTTGGGTGGTTCTGAGTTCTTGGAGTCCTTGAATTATAATGACCTTGTCAATAATATGTTTGTTGAAGAGTGTTGTTATGATTGTTGGTTCTATAGTTCTGTGATATTTAATGTCTAATATTCCAGGTTCTATGAAAGATTTGTTTGATCCCGTATCGATCAAAAATTTAAAGAATTTTCCGTTTAGGTTAATGTCAATGTAAGGAAGTTTATAACCTGTTTGGTGGTTATTTAAGTTCATGTATCCGACTGATTCTCTGAGGCAGGTGTGTGAAAATCCTCATCTTCAATTTCTACTTCTTGAATATAAGGTTCTTGTTGAATTGATTTTTCATGAAGTTGTGCATTCAAACATTGTTGTTCATGTTCGTATTCATAATAATGTTCAGGGTGTGTATTGTTTCCAATATCATCGCTGTCAGGGTAATGATTAAAATATTCCTGTTCTTGATAAATTGGTTTTCCGTCAATGTTAAACAATTCTTTATGTTGGAATTTTGGAGGTCCAGTGTGTATAAAATTTTGTCTAGTTATTTGATTTGGATAATTTTGGGGTTTCTGGTAATTGGGATTTCGAAAAACTGTAGGTTGTTTAAATGGATCGGGATTACTAGATATATCCATAGATTCTGGTCTAGCTGGGGGTTTTGGAGGTAATCCTCTTGTATTAGCGAAATAATTATTAGGATTTTGATTTGTAAAAGGGCGATGGTTATAATAATGAGGTGGTGTTCTACGCAAGAATGGTTGGTTATAATTATAATTAGGGTTAATATAATTTTTTGAAGGAATATTGTATAACGGTTTTGGTACAGTTCCACTATAATTAAATTTTGATGTTGGAAGAGGTATGGGTTTTTTATATGAATTATCGGATAGTTGAATCTTTTTGTGAATATTGAAATTTTGTTCTATTAGACAGGGACTTCTAGCTTGTTGTAAAGTTTTGGGGTCTTTCGTTCTAATTATGGTTGCTAATGGTTCTCTAAGTCCAGTAAGGAAAGAAGTTAAAGCTAACTGTAAATACAATTCCTTTTTTGCCAGTGTTACTTGTGGAATTTGTTCTACAGGAGTATTATTTGCTAACCAAGAATTTAAGCGGTTCACGATGCTTGAAACATTTGCAAAATAATGGTCTATATCGTCTGATCTTTGCGATAAGGAATTTAATTCTTTAATTAATGTTGCTTCACTTTCTTTGTCTGCATAATGATCTATTAGACATGAACGCATTAACGCTACTTGCACTATACATTTCGAGCACATTACTAGCATCGTCAGTAATTTTACTGCGAATATTTCGTGTTAATAACTTTTTCTGGTTAATATTGGGGTAAAGTGGATCACAAATGTTAACTACTTCGTCCACATGATCTATAAAATTACGCAACTCATGTTTGTTGCCTGAAAATCTTGGTATTTCTTTAATCGCATCGGGGATTTTCAAAATATCTAAATTATCTTCTGCCATTTTATCTTTATTATTAATGTTAAGTTTCTCAAAAATTTCTGTTATTGTGTCTAATTCTAACATATAATTATTGTTAAAAAGGGTTTTATAGTATTTATTTCGAGTAATATTTTTTTCAATATGCTATTTATTTAATATCAATTTCAAGATGGAAAGGTTTAGAGGAATTTTTGGACAATCAAAAGAATATATCAATAACAGTCACTTACCATAAATTAATTATAACGATGATCTGATATGCCTTCATCTCACGTATTATAATTCGATTGATGATTGTCGGTTTCTTCCTTAGCCTCTTTTTCTTATTTATTTATTTTATTGTTCACTGTTCTGGTATATACGCCAGTACGTCTTATTATTTTTATAATTTTTTATTTTTATTATTTGGTTTCTTTTTGGTTATGTATGTACCATTAATTACATTAATTTTATGAAAAATTCTTATTAATTTAAATTATTAATTTTCACTTTTTTTTCAATTTTAATTTATTTTATTCTATTTCACTTAACTATTCACTTAACTATATGGATACTATTCAATGTTCGTTTGATAGTTTCCGCGAACGTTATTCCGCAAACGTAACGGTATCTAGCACTAATTGACTATATACTTTAGTCATTACAAAAATATGTAATCACTAGAAACACGATTACATTCACTATGCAGTTTCGTCGTAGGCCAGATATTTAAAAATATCCGCTGCCAACTGCGCCAGTTATGTAATTACACTTTGAAATATTTTATTTTTTTAAAACTTAGAGCTATATGCTCTAAGTGTTTTATTTATTAATTGAAAACTTTTTAAATAAAATGTAAATACAATTTTATGATAAATGTGTTGTTTGTTTCACTGTTACAAATATATTAATTTCAAATTTAGTTGATACAATATTTAATGGAAAGCAAAAAGGCAATAATATGATATTGTGATATCGTTGGAAGAACGATATCAAAACAATAATTTTCTCATAACAATAATATTAAGCTATAGATAACAATTTGAGAATGTAATATTAGGTTACTTTGGTTATATGCAATGTTCTTGATGATTGTGAGGGATACGTAACTAGCGCCCATTGTATCACATTACAAACTCACAGCAACCATAGACGAATTGATTCACAAAATTTTCATAAATATCACACTAAGTTAGCAGCCTGAAAAATGGCGCGCCTAAAGGGAGTTATTTTATTACCCTTTATTTATGTTGTATATGGCTGCAGATATACCTTTAATGCGCCCAGATGTACTTCTCGACGAAAACCGTTTATAAACTAAAATTCACGATACAATATATAAACACTTGAGTTAACAAATTCTTATTTTTTTTATTTTTAAAATAACCAAAAACTTCCACTACTTATTTTCTTGTTGTGTGAAAAAAAATTGAACATTTTTTATTTTTATTTATCACAACCTACGTTGGTAGACCGGGTTTTTTGTCTCTTCCATAATTTTAGCGAGTTCATTGTAATTTTATAAATTTGACATTTAAGTTTATAAACATCGCCACAATACTCCCTCCCCAATAAATTCGGAAGAATTTATGAAAATACAAGTCTATACGCGAGGCCGAAAATAAACTAATTAAAAGAACCGAAGGTGATCCAAAAGCTGCTTCAGCTAAAACGTGCTGTTGGTCTAATTCTTCTTCCAGTCCTGGTTTGAACTGGTTCCTTCGGTGGAAGATTGAAGCGAACCTTTTTTAACACGTGTGTATCATCAGAAGCCGGCTCGATATCCGTAGTTCTCTCACCCAGCGGGGCCGCCGGAAACGATCCCACGATGTCCGCATTCTCCGCGAAACACGGTTTGAGGCGATCCAGAGACACCACACCTGACCTGATGCCGTTTACGTCAATAGTGAAGAACTTATCCCCTCTTTCGAGAACTTTAAACGATCCTGAATAAGGTGGTTGTAAGGATTTTCTCACAAAATCCGACCTTAAAAAAACGTGTGAACACGTTGAAAGTTCTCTGCTTACGAAAGTTTTTACATTGGAGTGCCTGGTTGCCGGAGACGGTCTAATTTCATCAAAATGTTTTTTAAGATTATTTACAAAATCTGTCTGAAGAATTTTATCGGTAGAAAAAAAATTTAGAAATTGACCAGGCACCCTCAACGTACTTCCGTAAACAAGTTCAGCACGAGAAGTTTTAAGTTCCTCACTATATAACGTGCGTAAACCTAACAGTACGGTTGGCAAGAACGTTACCCAATCAGTTCGCTCGTGACACATTATTGGGGTCTTTAACGTTCTGTGCCATCTCTCAATCATACCGTTGGACTTTGGGTTATAAGCCGTCGTTCTTACTCGCCTGAATCCGATCAACGCTGACAATTCATTAAAAAGACAAGACTCAAACTGCGAACCTTGGTCGGTGACTATAACGTTTGGTACCCCGAAGCGTGAAATCCATGTGAAGTATACCGCAGAAGCGACAGTAGCTGCAGTAATATCAGGAACTGGAACTGCCTCAGCCCACCTCGTATACCTGTCGATTAATGTAACGCAATACCGCTGATTGTCAGAAATAGGCAAAGGACCAATGATGTCTAAGTGAATTTCTGCGAAACGTTGCGAAGTTAATTGGTAAGATCCAAGAGGTGAAACGGTGTGTCTTGAAATTTTGGATTTCTGACAAGCTAAACAGGACTGTGCCATAGTTTTTGAATCTTTCGTGATGGAGGGCCAGATGACATTTTTCGTCAATAATTTAGTTGTTGCTTTAATTCCAGGGTGTGAAAGATTATGAAAGGCTTCAAACACTTTTTTCCGAAATTCAATTGGAATAAAAGGTTTTTGATTAGCTGTCGAAATATCACAATATATAGTTTTGTTAGAGTTAAAACTCAACGGAACTTGGACAAACTCTAAAGTTAAAATATCGCGTATAAGATCTTTAAGCTCGACATCATTGGTTTGGGCATCCGCAATTTGTGCATAATCTATACTTTCAGGAATAGAAATTAGATTAATGCGGGAAAGTGTATATCTGCGACGACATTATCTATGCCTGATATGTGTTGGATGTCGGTTGTGAACTGCCCGATGAAATCCAAATGTCGGAATTGACGCGATGATGCCTTTTCCGGATTCTGCCAAAAAGCGTAGACAAGTGGTTTATGGTCCGTAAACAACGTAAACTGTCGTCCTTCCAAAAGATATCTGAAATGCTTGATGCCAGAGTACGCTGCTAACAACTCTCTGTAATAAGCACTATATCTTTGTTGCGTTTCATTAAGACGAACCGAGAAGAAGCTGAGTGGTTTCCAAATATCGCCGATATACTGTTGAACTACTGCGCCGATAGCTGTGTCCGAAGCGTCTACCATGATAGCGAGTTTAGCCGTAGATGAAGGGTGTGCAAGAAGAGTAGCTTTACACAATTTCTCCTTACAATTGTCGAAGGCATCAATGGACTCTGCTGACCAATTAATTGGAATTTTACTATTTTTCTTATAACCTTTAAGAAAATCATTAAGTAAAATTTGATCAGCCGCGGCGTTTGGAATGAAACGTCTGTAGAAATTAATCATCCCCAAAAATCTTTTGAGTTGATTAACCGTTAAAGGACGTTCAAAATTTTTGATGACTTCAACACGTTCTGGAACAGGTAGAATTTTACTTCAGGTGAAGCGAAGACACATTTTCCAGGATTGATTATTAAACCGTTGTCTGATAATTTTTGGAAAACTAGTTCGAGATGCGCGTGATGTTCCTCGAAAGTTTTAGACGCTATCAGAATATCATCTAAGTAGATGAATGCGAAATTAAGTCCCAACAATACGGAATGCATGAATCTCTGAAAAGTTTGTGCTGCATTCCTGAGACCAAAAGTCATTTTAGTGAATTCAAATAAACCGAAGGGAGTCGCAATAGCGGTTTTTGGAATATCAGACGGTTCAATAAGGATTTGATGATAAGCTTGGACAAGATCAAGAGTCGAAAAAACTGTACATCCTTCAAGCTGGTACGAAAAATCTTGAAGATGTGGAATAGGATAACGATCTGGAATAGTAACACGATTCAGACTTCGGTAATCTCCACAAGGTCTCCAATCTCCATTTTTCTTCAAGACAAGATGCAAAGGACTAGACCATGCACTATTACTCGGACGACAAATTCCTAGTGCCATCAGATTCTCGAATTCCTGTTTTGCGATCGTTAATTTATCAGGTGCCAAACGTCTAGTTTTACAAGAAACCGGTGCTCCAAAAGTTTCCAGCCGATGAGTGATCATATGCTTAACTGGTTTGACGTTTAGAAAGTTTGTCATAATTTCTAAGAATTTAGAAAGAAGTTGCTGGATTTGATTATTTACCTGAGATTTGTCTAGTTGAGACAGTGTTGACTCGGCTGTGAGAGATATAGAACCAACAGTAAACAATGATGTCGTTGGATCTAGAAGACGATGTTTGCCAAGATCAACTATCAAACCAGAACTTTTAAGGAAATCAGCTCCAATAATGGGCAGCGAGACATCTGCCACTATAAATTCCCACTTGAAATTACGCCGTAACCCAAAATCTAAATTTAGAATTTTTGTTCCATAAGCTTTAATTGGCGCTCCATTCGCAGCGAATAATTTGGAGGTAGTTAATACCTGCGGAATGTGACAAATTTTGAGTGGAACAACCGAAACGTCAGCACCAGTGTCCATTAGAAATGCAACTCTTGAATTCGCATCATGAATTAATAGACGACTGGTAGTAGGTTCATCAGTAACGGTCGCCACGTCCTGATGAACATTTAAAAATCCTTCTTGATCGACTGACCTCCGCAGGTTTTATCATAAAATTTACAGCCAGGCTGGCATTTCTGAGCCTTTTCACCGAACCGAAAATGATAATAACATAAATCGAATTTTGGGTTAACCCGACCTCTAGATCTTGAACGAGAATTTGTTTGACCTCTACTATTTGCACGAGGTCGAGATCTAGGGTTAACCATAGTTTTAATTTCTGCCAAAATTTTAATCCTAAAGTCATCTAATTTTGCATCTAAATTAGATGCATCAGAAATGCCAGTTGGATTGACATACCCGTTAGATGCTGCAGACGAGGATGGGCCGAAAGGGTTGCACGATTTAACGGCATTTAACCCTAACGGTGGCATCACCTCCATCATGTTATCGGCTCGTGCTGCTAACACATCTAACGTTACGTCATTTTCGAAAGTAGTCAGGATAACTTGAACCTGCGAAGGCAACCTCTTCATCCAAAGTTGTCTGAGCAACTTGTCGTTGAAATTACTGCCAGCGTTCAAACGAATCTGACTCAGTAATTGAGACGGCTTTTTATCCCCCAAAGTCAGGTTTGTCAGGACGTTATTTAGGCGTGACATCTCTGACTCGCCTAATACGCGAATTACTTCCTCTTTGAACACCGAGTAAGGAAGTGTACCCTTATCGCGGAGAATTAAATCCGTGAAACGATCATGCAGTCTCGCGTCCAATGCCCCCACTGCATGAGAGAACTTGGTGGTCTCCGACCTGATGTTCGCGACAGCGAACCGTGATTCCAGAATCGTAAACCAAACGGCCGGATTGTGACCATACAACGGTTGTGGAGGTCGGAATCGGACCGCTCCAATCTCCAAATTTGGATTTTGGACCCCAGTCCAACCAGGTCCTGAACCAGACTGCCCAGACGACTGTGCAACTCCTGGATCCCGGAATAAATTTTGAGCTTGCAGGAACAATTGAAATTGTTCTGCGAATAAATTTTGTAGTTGCGATGCAGAATTAATTGGAACTGCAGAACTTGCATCTCCATAATCTTCGTCATTTACCGGGGAGTTGGATGGAGTATCAGACGACATTTATAAACTTACAATAACCCGACAAAAACGAAAAAAAAAAATAAAATAAGCAGAAGGAGAAAATAAATAAAAAACCGAAATTTAATAAAATTAATTTAAATCAAATTTAATTTTTATTGTCAGAACTCACTAAAATAATGAAATATCACTCACCCGATCAACCTCCGTTTACAATTTATTGCTGATCGATATCCCGTTGGCTTGCCCGCTGGTTACTTGTCTCTGCCGATGAAAAATCCTGTTGTAACGCTTGTTTACTCGTTGAAACCAACAAACGTCTGCGTTCTACTGCTGTATCCTGGTGCACAATTTAACGCCGATCTGCAGCCGTATCTTTCCGCACAATTTGACGTTTATGATCACGTCGGTGGTCACCAATTTAAAGGGAGTTATTTTATTACCCTTTATTTATGTTGTATATGGCTGCACATATACCATTAATGCGCCCAGATGTACTTCTCGACGAAAACCGTTTATAAACTAAAATTCACGATACAATATATAAACACTTGAGTTAACAAATTCTTATTTTTTTTTATTTTTAAAATAACCAAAAACTTCCACTACTTATTTTCTTGTTGTGTGAAAAAAAAATTGAACATTTTTTTATTTTTATTTATCACAACCTACGTTGGTAGACTGGGTTTTTTTGTCTCTTCCATAATTTTAGCGAGTTCATTGTAATTTTATAAATTTGACATTTAAGTTTATAAACATCGCCACACGCCTATCATTCTTCTTTTATATATCTATCTACCATGACTCTGCTACCGTATCAGGGTTTTAGTTTTTTTAGTTTTTAGAAGAAAAATTTGTTGTAACGAATCCCTCCCAATAATTCAGACAGATATGCCATTAGAACTAAAACGTTTGTAGTTTCCGGTACGACTCGGATTTGCAACCATCAATAAAGCACAAGCACAATCGCTACAAATGTGTGAATTAAATTTTGAAAATCCATTCTTCTCACATGGACATCTATATGTGGCATGCTCACGTGTCGGAAAACCGTCTGATTTATTTACCTGACAGAAAAACAAAATATATTTTGTATCCAAAAGGACTTCAATAAACAGAATTATAAACAAACACTTTCTTTCTTTGTGTGGCATTGCAATGCATGCCAGGATTTGTACTAAATATATATCGCATTCAATTGAAAACCACGCGAACGAAGTCGCAGACAACAGCTAGTATTATATAAAAAAATAAAGGAATGATTAAAAAATAAATTTATTGTACATAATTTAACAAATATAAATTATTATTAAGAAAATGGGGGCCACAAAAAAAATATGAATTATTTGGTGGGCCGCGAGTAAAAAAAGGTTAAGAACCACTGCCTTAGAGTCTTGAAACAGTTTTTTCAATTTTAAAACTGCAATTACGCTCTATTTGAATCGCACACTGCATTTCTGATTTTGATGGTATTAACCATGAAATCAGTATTTGTCATCACAAAGTTGACGACTTTCAGTCGTTACAACCAAATCGCTATTACTGTAATTTTCTATTGAATATTTTGTGCTTGTTATCGCTTGCCCAAATGTGACCACTGGTTCAAAAACGCACCATGAGCGAGAACGTCATATTTTTCTCAATAACTCGACACCGACATGTTTTTTCCTGTAAAATTTTAGTGTAATATTTTACAGTTATACCGACAAACATATAAAAGGAGTTGTTTTAAAATTTCTTGTTTTATTGTGAATGTGGTGTTCAAGAAATAAGTAGTGAAACTTTTTAGCAAAAAAAAAATGGATCCTTCTGTTAAAAATTATTGGTGAGTTTACCATAACTATTATTACCTATTTATTAAAGTTCGATTTTGTTGAAAACATATTAAATTTGCTAACAAAATTTATTAAATGTAAAATTTAGTTCAATTTGTGTCGTTTTTGATTTGGCGTTTAGCGATGGTGCGTAAACGCACCATTGGGCTTTTAACAACAATTTTTATTTTTTTTGTAGGAATACTAAATTAACATTAGCGCAGGTGCTAGATGAATTAGAAGACATTCCAGATAACGTTCCATTGCCAAGTGATATTTATTTGGAACCTCCCGATTGGAATATTGAAACAGATGAGGATTCCGGGGATGAAGAAGACGTTAATCTTAATTGTTTCACCGGAAATCAGCTACAAGCGATGGTTGAATTAAGATTTGATGAAGATGACATCGAGATTAGCCCAAATGATGATGAAATTGAAAATGATGTATCAAACGTAATAAATTATCGAATAACATCTAACTGGGAACGAGGTAACGAGGACAGCTTGCCATTGGCGTCACTCATGTATTGCCAAAAAGAATGGAATGATTCAAAAGTATACCCTTTAACGATGAGCGCAAATTCGAACGCACTCGAATTTTTTAAACTATTTTTTCCTCGAGAATTTGTTAAAACTATTGTACA
The DNA here is from genome assembly GCA_947310385.1 of Nephrotoma appendiculata. Classification (NCBI taxonomy): domain Eukaryota; kingdom Metazoa; phylum Arthropoda; class Insecta; order Diptera; family Tipulidae; genus Nephrotoma; species Nephrotoma appendiculata. The sequence continues at coordinate 300,701,221 of OX371223.1, forward strand.
GCACACCGTAAACTATGCCGCTTCTAAAAATAAGCCTATAAAAATTGATGCACATAATTTTTACACATTTATTGGCGTTATGGTTGTATCGGGGTACAGTTCATTACCTAGAAGACGTCTTTATTGGTCTAACGATGACGTTACAAACAATGCATTAATATCTAAATGGATGCGGCGTAAAATGTTCGAGGACATATTTACAAATATTCATTTCCTGGATAATATTTCAATTAATCAACCAACTGACAGATTTATAAAGGTGCGTCCGCTAATTAATCATTTGAATAATGTTTTCATAAAATACGCTCCATTAGAGATGGCCATATCTGTTGATGAATCAATGATACCATATTTTGGTAAGCATCCGTGCAAACAATTTATCAGGAACAAACCAGTAAGATTTGGGTATAAAGCTTGGGTGGCAGCAAGCAGTTGCGGTTATTGTTATCAATTTGAATTATATCAAGGACGAAATCAAGAGCGCGACCCTACACTAGGATTAGGAGAATCGGTGGTCCTCAATTTCGCAACTAAAATTAATCATCGTTTCCCGAATGTATCATTTTCTTATTATTTCGATAATTTTTTTACGGGACCAAAACTAATATATGCGCTAACACAAAAAGCGTGTTATGGGAATGGAACTGTTCGTGAAAATCGAATTAAAAACAATAAAATGGCAGACAAAAAAGTGATAAACAAACAACGAAGAGGATATTATGAAAATTACATAGATAAAAGAAGCCAACTTATATTAACGAGATGGAAGGATAGTCAAACCGTTTCGCTATTATCAAATGTATATGGAGTTAATCCTATATGCAAAGCCCGCCGTTACGAACGATCGGTACGTAAAAAAATTGATATCCCTCAGCCATTTGTGGTCAAAAAATACAATCAGTACATGGGTGGAGGTCGATTTATTGGATCGCCATATATCCAACTACCGCATGGGTATTCGTGGCAAAAAATTTTATATGCCTGCCATATTATGGATGCTGGACTTAGCTGTGTGTAATTCATGGTCTCTAGCTAAAAGCTATGGTTGCAAAAAGGATCAACTAGCTTTTCGACCTGAATTGGCACAATTATTGCTATCCAAATATGGCAGTTTGAGCTCTCAAGGTAAAACGGTAAATAAGCCTGAATTCCTTGCTAAGGGACCACACATTTCTGCAACTTCCAATTCCCGGTTACGCTGCAAACACTGCCAGTCTCATACAGTATTCAAATGTGTAACTTGTAATGTTGCATTGCACACTAAATGTTCCGAGGCCTTCCATAGCCAGCTTAAATAAATCTTGTTTTGAAATCCGCTTCAAAATTTATAATTCGATGGACTGTGATGAAAATATTTAATTTTTTTTTTTTACTATACATTTATTGAAAACATGTGATTATTTTTTTGTTAATTTTTAGAATATAGATAATAAGAAATGAATTAAAATATATATAATATGAAATAAAATCAAATAAAATTTAATAATTTTTTGTGTTCCCGAAAGGCCAATGGTGCGTTAAGCCGTTAACGCACCATGCTATAACTTTCCCAATAGTTGGCCGACAACTATATTTTTAGATTTGTTTTGTTATTCGACTCAAAATACATCGAGAACACGTAAATAAACAATAAATATATTTTAAAAAAAACTTTGGTCACACATGGGTTAATATGACGAGGACGCCCGGTGATGACCTTTAGTTATGATGATTGTTCAGTTCAGTGACTCTCACGTATGAGACCTTTACCTTCAATGACCTATACCCTAAAGAGTTTATATTTCGTATACTAACGTTTACATTTTTTTAAATATTCCGCAGGTATTCCATGTGTGCGCCCTAACCGATGATGGCCTAATAATGAAATCGTTTTTATGCCCGGAGAGTACGCTATTTGATCAAACGGTGCTGAAATGTAACTGGTGGTTTTACGTTGACTGCAAATCGAGTAAAAATCTGTACGACTCCAATATACCGGTATCGAAAAGTTACCAACTCATGAAAGCCCTAACATTCTTCTCGAACTATAAAACGAATGGCGGCGTTGAAGATGGTGTAGATATCGAAACGCTGAAGAATTCAGTAAATCAAAATAGTAAACCAACTTAGTTATAGAAATTTATGTGCACCGCGTTAACTTTTAGATATAAATAATTAGATTTAATTTATTTTTAGTTTAATTACAGTTTTATATTACTATTCGTTGGTATATTAATTCAGTCGTAATTTATTGTGTAAGCTAATAAATATTAGTCATTTCTTGTAATACAAAGATTAGGTAGACGACCAGTTCATCATTTACATGTAATTTATAAAAATCGGTATGTAGAAACAACTTAATATAGAAAATTGTTAATTAGCTAGGTTTTAACAAATTATAATTTTTTTTTAACAATTTTCTATATTGACTTTAATTCTTGTACCCAATCATACTCGTAATTCATAATTCCTATATATTATAATATTAAAATGTACATTTCTACAATAATTAATTTTCACTCAAATTTTATTAATTTACAATTTAATATAATTTTTTGTATTTAATGGATAAATTTTAATTTATTTCTAATTGGTTATTGTTTTGTAGGTATTTAATTGTTGTTATGTAATTTTGTAGGAAATTTTTTATTTTAGTTTATTTAATAAAATAATGATCCAAATTATAGATTTACTTGCATTTTAATTAACTTCTATGTCGCCATTCCGACTGGAAGTTGAAAAGTGCAACCAACTCAAATGTCAACACCCCTTAAAACAAAACGTTGATGAAGGAGAAACCAACAAATAACGTATTGCATGCAAGGAATGTCGACTGGAAGTTAAATAATGATGTTTGAATTTGATACATGATTTAACTTCCAGTCAAAGTATCGCACCCTCTCTCTCTCTCTCTCTCTCGGCGAACGAGGCGACATATTGAAGCAAACTAAACGTTTCTCTCTCTATCTCTAGCATTTACATCCCATGAAGGGATTTTGCCGCCCACACTATGGTCCTCCATCCGTCTCGGTCCATCGCTCTCGTCCTCCAATTTCGACATCCTAATACGAGTAGGTCTTGTTCGACGTCGTCACGCGAGCGCAGTCGGGGTCTTCCTCTACAACGTACTCCGGCTGGTTGTTGATGG